>OZ038399.1:2830921-3450921 GCA_964036045.1 Eutreptiella sp. 'Long Island Sound 2002' | reverse complement strand
AATCGCGTGCTGAACAGTAAGCCGCCGCTGCACAGGGCCTGTTTTCGTGCACCTGTCCGGCGTGCGCCTGTCCGTCCCACTTGGCATATCAGTGAGCCCCTGGTTTTGGTTGCAGAGGCTGTCTGTGCAAGAGCTCTCTCGTCGCAGACTGGAAGCTCGGGTGTACAGCGATGTATTCTTATCCTTGTGTGTCCCGAGTCTGTGTCTCCTTCAGATGGAAAGTTTGTGTTTGTATCCAGAGTGCATCGTCAAGTCGTTGTTATTTCTGTGATGCATTGGCTTTCAATGACAGGGATCATGTGTGCCACATCCACTGTCGGTATCGAGTGTGGTACCAGCATCCAAGGGCGTGTATCCAGTCTCTATGCCAGGATGGTTTGCTGCGTATCCTGCGCTCCCACGATGCATACCAGCTGCTAGTCTGCCCGTGCGGTGGCATTGGGAACTGGACATTCCACAGCCCCCGTGCTTGGCAGTGCAAACCAACCGGTCTTCCGCGCTTCGCCTGCACAGTGCTTTACGCGAGATCCTGTATCTCCGCATGCTATCTTCTGCTTTTGCACGTCTGAGTCTGAGTGTGGTATGGCCAAGTCTCGGCTGGGTCTGCGTTTAGATGATAAAGATGCACCCAGTTCAGAGTATGGAGTGCTTTGCCCTTTGCCTCATTCGGAGCCGTTTTGAATGTGATGCTGGACTTCTGTGGCCCGCATTCAATCCCTCCTCCTGGAACAGCTTTGCCCCCAATATGGTTCCTCAAGCAGTTCATGAGGCTATGCACAGTGCAACCGTCTTGTGATTTTGATGAATCATGCGCCCCATACGCAGGCTGCGGTGAGGCAAGGCCTGAGCACTTGTTTCACATTGCACGTGCCTTATGCCCATGCTTTGCATTCTCAGTTTGCGTCGGTGTCTGCGACTCCTGGTCTTGAGTATATCTTGATCCCTCAGTCCAATGCGACGTCGTGCGTTGAGGCGACCGGCAAGTTCTGCAGCACTGGGCCTGAGATCGTTATTGGAATCGTAGGTACGTCCCTCGATGAGCCAGGATTCGAGAAAGGACTTGCTAGGGGAACCCCCCACAATCACAACCTCCACTCCGCGATACACCCCCCACCCGCTTGCAGCACAATGCAGTCTGCTCACAGCCAGCACGCTGCTTTTTCCAGCCATTAGGAGCTTCATTCGGAGTTTCAGACCACTCAAGCAAAATTGAAGGTGCCATTGCAATGTAGCCATGTGCCTTCGAGTGAACCTGATACTCTTGGTTCATGGCCTCCCTCAATGGAGTTAGCCTTCCGGAGGTCGCGCGCCACCTGTTTGCTGCTGGCTGGACATGTCTAAGCTGACAGTGTGATCGTAGTCGTACGGGGTGAAATCACCTCGAAGAGAGGTTGTTAGATCAAGCGCAGCCACGGGCGCCATATACCGCCTTTGAGGGTCATTCGCGTAGCGTACCCCAAGGTATGGTATCGGATGCCCAATCCCTTGTAAAATCATTATTTTGGGAGACAATATAATCCCCCGATGACTTCTCCGATTTTGACCCTCGTACCCCCCCCCCCCCCCCCACGCCATACCCGAGTGCCTTGGGGGTGGGGAGGGGGGTCAAAAGTTTTTTTGCGCGTTGCGGTCATTGTGCGTCAATTTGGACCTGACAACTTTTTGCTTGTTCATGGATCCCTTAACCAATGGCGGGGGTCCGGGGTCCGAACTCCAGGTACCCTCCCCTTGTGGGCCCTTGCCGGTGCCCTTGCAGGATTTAGCTGTTTTCGAATGGGCTTTCGAAATTTGGAGAGAGAACGACCTTGGCGGAGGGGAACTGAAGGTGAGTGGCAGGGTGCTATTTTGCCCGAGTTCTCTGTGAATCGTTTGACATAACAGTTGGCAATTGACAACGGGGGGGGGTCCCACTTCTGCGCAAATTTTAGCAAAAACCTCCAATAGGTATGGCGGCATGGCCTGTATTGGCACCGATTTTGCTTCTTACGTCTTCTTGGTGCCGTGAAGTGGCCATTGCTAGTGCGGGTGCCCAAAAGAACGGCGGGCAACTGCCTGGCTTCAATTAGCCCCTGTAGTTTGATGCTGGGGAGCTCCTGGGCATCCCTGAGTGTCTTCTGCAGAGACACGAGCTGGCACAAGACAACAGTGCCACACTGGCAAATTTGCCCATCACCTGAGCCACAGAAAAGGATCCGATACCAATGAACAGCCAGAATTCCTCCCAAACTGGAACACAAGCGTTGCCACCAAGTCCGTTTTCCTGGGCTTTTGTGGCAATTCCCAAATTGCCGTTGCCTTCCCATGTGGAGACAGAGGACATTGTAGGTTCTTAGCATGCAAGAGGTGGGAGCTATGAGGCTCGCAACTAAACCCACCACATGTCATCGAATCTAGCAAGTCCGAGCCACCGGGTGGGGCCTCGAAGCAAGGGACGTGGCGGAGGGAGAGGCTCTTTTCTTGGCCGGTGCTGCCAATGATTCCATCAGAGGCGTGGGCTGCGGGACTGTGCCTGTTCCCCTCAAGCAACACCCTGATCCCATTGACACGACTTTGTGTACAGTGGCCCTTGTGATCCTGATTGTTGGATGGTACGTCAGCTGGAGCTACTCCAATATGCCCGTGACGAAGTGGTTCTCGGCATTTGCCCTCTCAGGTCTGTGTGGTGGCCATGGGATTGTTCATATGCCGCCTGTTGGCTGGCCAGAAACCCATTTGTGAAAAGGGCACACACCGCAGGGTTCAGTATTCCGGGGGGGGGGGGGTTGGTTGTGGTGGCGCACGCCCCATTGAAAAAGATTTTGCCCGTACCCCCGTTGGCGTGGGGTGGGGGCTCTGCAGAAGAGAGCGAGCCCAGGCCCTGCACCTGCACCCCCCCCCCTTTGTCCTCAACTGTGCCAGATCCAGGTTCTGGGCCCCGAAGTGCGGAAACACGGGGTCTAGACAAGCCTGCGCTACCGTGCGGCACGTATAACGGAACACATGTTGCAGACATCCAACCCCTAACCCAGCCCCTAACCCGGTGTACACCCCAGAACACAAGAGCACATGGAATTACTTTTTTTTGGGGGGGTGTCAGACCTATGATCTAGGTGTAGGTGTAGGTGTAGGTCTAAGATGCCCTAAGATGAGCTACGCCTGCACACTTCACAGTACTCGAGATAACCTCTCGGAATCAAGGGCACACACCGCAGGGTTCAGTATTTTTGGGGGGGGGGGGTAATTGCGATTTGCATCTTTTTCGCATTTTCCCGCAATTTACCCCCACATTTTTAGGTCTTGTGAGTTCTTTGACACTTCTCTCGTGTGTGTTGTGACTCGAGGTTGCTGGACTCTGTGCCCACTTTCTCAGCTGAGCAGAGTTTGCCCAGCATAGCTCAGCATTTGTAGATGGGGTACGGTCGAATTCTGTGGGTACGATCCCTGACGCCGTTGACCATCCCTTTGTTGCACAGTTCGGTCCACTTTTCCGCATACACTGTGCCGTTTTCTACTCGATGTGCTTCATTTGTTGGCATCCAAGCCCAACATTGATGACCAGCAATGGTTCAGCACCTGAAAAATACTCCTGGAGCTCACCATGAAAGTGCACAATGGGCTCTGTAGTCAAATACTTGATCCACAGCCGGAGTATTGTGCCATGCAAGGGTTGGAAATAGACCTTGGAAACTCATGGCAAGTGGCAGCACAATCCTGGAACCTTCTGAAATTGAACAGGGCGCTGCTGGAACCCGCTGGAAGATAACAGTGCAATCCTCCTGGACATTAGCAATCCTACTGGAACCTCTTGGCAATTCGCAACGCGATCCTGAAACCTCTGGGAACTGAGCACTACAATCCTAGAACCTCCCAGAAATGAATGGCACAATCCTGCAACGTCCCGAAAGTCCACTGGAATTCAATAGTGCAAATCTAGCCTTGCCAAAGGTCTGGTCACGGCATGTGGGTGCGAAATTTCCCACAGCAAGTTCGGGACTGCATGCGAAGCAAGAAATTTGCTTGTACAAAAGAGACCCAGTGCAACCCCCCCCCCCCCTTCAAACCCGGTGTGCCCATTCCATAAATTAGGCGTGTGACCCATGAAGGCCATTTATGGCATATACGATCGCTGAACGCCCTCCGCACATTCCACAGCATCCAGCCCTTAGAGGCTACATGTCGCCTCCAAACCCCAAATGCCAATTTCACAGAATAGGCGTATCAGCCCCACAGGCTACATATGGCCTCTACATGTGCCTCTAAATACCCGTTTCTATGGACAGATGAGTCACCCACACGGTCCTCCAACCTCTGCGCCCCTACTCCACCGAAGAGGCACGTCAGCCCGGCAGGCCACATGTGACCTCCCACTCCGACGCCTCCATCCTGTGATGCGCCTGTCCATAGAGATGGGCACAGAAGGGACACCTGAGCACCGCTTTGGCGGTGTGAGTTTCGGGATAATGGAATGGGCCCTCCGGTTTCAGAGAACGGCCTGCTGGACCCGTCAAGTGCCTTGAATTTGCTCCGTGCTCCTTCCCAAAACACCACATAGCGAGTGCCGGACTGCTGGGCCCTGCTGCGCAAAAGGGCGCAAGCGCGGCCTCAGGGAACGTCATTGAAACCTCAACCGTGCGTGCACCCCCTCACCTCCCCTTCTTATCCGCATTTCCCCTTCTTTCCCCTTCTTTCCCCTTCTTTCCCCCCGTGGCTCTGGCAGGTCACATTTCTGTGGCTTGCACAGCAACGGAGGTTCAGCCGCAAAGTGCCGTGCTGAAGTTCTTTCGAGATTTCGACGTCAAAGCAGCCAAAAGTGATTGGCCGTGGGCGCGTCATGGGCTCGGGGCATTTGGAAATCATGACTTGTTGCCCCACGGTCATGGTGGGGCGGTTGAGGAGATGACAGGGAGATGCAGCGAGGTTGCAGGCAGAGGGTACCGGGGCTCTCCATTACCCCTTGCCCCCCATCTGGCCGGCCTCCCTTTTCCGTCCAAGCGCAGCCTTGTGGTGCCCTAGATGTATTAGAACGGCCGTACACCGTAGGAAGAGGAGGGGTAATCCCCCTGGACCCCCCCCCCCCCCCATCTCCCCTTCCAATGTTTGAGGCTGACAGCCAAAATTTTGCTTCGGCGCCTTCGGTGCCAAGAGGATTTCAGCTGAAAAAATATTGGCTCGCCTCCGTGGGGACCATAGGGGGACCCTGGGAGGAGTGGGGTCCCAGCCACCCCCCCCCCCCCCTTCAGACCCCCCCCCCATCGCCCCCTTCTAACACATCCCTGCCTGCCACGTTGGCCTCTGCACCCTCTGTATGCCATGTTTTCTGTAGGGGCTGACGAGTTGATGGACCATTGCAATTGGGTTGAGAGAGACCGGTACGCGTTTGCACGCCCTGCTCTCCCTCTTGATGGGTACGGGCACGCCCACGCCACGCACAACCAGCCACAGCACAGAACTGTTTGCAAGGTGCAGACAATATGCACCCCCCCCGCCCCCCGGAGAAGCACACAAAGCAAGAGCCTGCTATGGACGGCAGTGGGCGGAATCGTCTGGGGGGGTGTTTGGTGGCGGCACGGCCGGCCGAAATACCGGGGGTCGTGGGGGGGGGGGGATTTGCTGGGGGATTTTTCCGCGGGGAAAATTCCGTATTTCAACTTTCTGCGGAATTTCCCCCACATTTTTTCACTGTAGGTGCGGAATGTCCCCGACCCCCGATTCGACCTACAGTGACCCAGCAGCCATCACGGAGCGCAAACGGGCGCATTCGCCTGCCTCATTTTACGTTTTCAGTGCACTGCGTTGAATGCTCATGCAGTTGATGGATTGAGCAGCACCCAGTCTTGTTTTATTTGTGTTCTTCGGCGCAAAAGCAAGATGCTCACCAAGCAAACACATCTGGTGAAGTTCAACTCTTTGACAATTCGGACATCTGCAGAATTATTGCTGGCCGCTTTGTTGTATTGTGTGCCTTTTGGGGATCACAATCCCAGGATCCCTTTTTCTTCCAATGCAATGAAGATTTAGGAGGTGCGGAGTTTCCCCCCTGATTTTTTGGGACAGGTTCTGAATATTCCCCGTGCAGAATTTTCCTCTGCAGAAAATTCCCGTACGGATCCCTTACGAGTAGGTCTGGCCCGGCCGAACTACTGGACGTTTGGTGGTAAGCGGCGGGACGCTCTTGACGGCCATGCCGGTAATGCAGGGTGCCTTGTACCTCATAAAGGATGTGGAGCGGCTTGGTCACCCACAAGAGTTGCCTGATGCCGTGATGTGTTCATGCAGACAATCGGCCGAAAAGCAGATATGCAGTGGGCCCTCTGACAGCGTATTGTTCATTTTGCTTTTGACTCACACCAACTTGTATCGTTCCTGCTTCCCACTCATTTGTTGAAGTTTTGTGCCTTGGAGCAGTTGCAGTCCAGGAGCTCTTGGCAGGTGGCTGTGTTAAAACGGGGTAGCCTACCGAAGGTCCCACCCAAACCTTCGGTTGGCTCACTCACCTTCATTAGGTCTTACCCCCTGCCCCTGCCCCTCCCCCATTGTAGCGCTGTGCAGCGGCGGTGTTGGCGACGTGTGGGCAGTCCCGGTTTGCAGCCGCGGTGATGAGCGGCCGCAGGGGTTGGTTCTGTCGACTGCGTTTACCCGTGCCCGTGCCCCTCGGGGCAAACAATGGGCGGGCGGGCAGCAAAAACAGTCAAACGACCCCGGCAACAACCAGCACAACCTCAATACGCCAACTACTGGGCGCCGCTGACACGCAAACGGCACATCCTGCCACATTCAACACAGCCCCAACACACCAAACCACTGGGCTCCGCGAACGCGGAAACAACACCAGCAAGAGCACCCGCCGCATCGGCCGACAGAAAGCAGCGACCCGATGCAACATGCGAAGGGAAGAACGGGGGACCGTCCAGGGCCCCGTAAAGGAGCAACAACCAGAGGGAATGTCACACAGGGGGCGGGGGGGGTCCGGAGGGGGTCCGGGCAGCCACTCGGCAGGCCGAAGTGCCGCTCGATGGTGTCGGCCCGCCTTCGGCCGGGCAGCGGTGCCCAAACGGGCCGTGCAGAAGGGGTGGAGCCCCGTGCCCCGGTCCACATCCAAATTTTTGTTTGGTGGTGTGGCCATAGCTGCCGTCCGACCGGGCGCACAAGGCCCAGAGCCATACCGCCGGCCCCCATGCGCCGGGACGACCAACCACCCCTTCTTGTCCGCCAGAACGGGCCGTGGCTCAGACCGATACACGGCACCGCTCAGCGTCGAGTGCCAACGCGTTGGGAGGGGTCTACAAAACTCGCACAGAACTGGAACAAGTGCGTGACGCCGCGACTATGACCCGCGGTTCTTCCGTGAGCCCCGCGGCGCCCCGTTCTTTCGACCCCCGATGAGTCTCTCGAGAATGCGGATCAAACCGCTGTTGCGGTGGTCGTCGCCACGTGTGTGGTGGTCGGCGTGCATGCCACACATGGACCCCCACCCGCTCCCAACAAAAAAGGTCCCAAATCAACACAGTCCCTGCTGCTTATGTTTGGCGGCGTGGGGGTTGCAGTGGTACACCACCGCAGTGACAAAACAAAAAGCACTCTCACCTTCTGCATCTCACCTTCTGCATCTCACCTTCTGCATCTCACCTTCTGCATCTCACCTGTGCCAGGGGGGTAGGCTGATGGGTGGGATAATGCGTTCAGTGGATGGTGGTGAGCCCCGATTTCGTTGTGTGGTGCAGCCCTGGTTTTCGTTCACCGCCCGCTCCATTGCTTTGTCCGTTGCATTGTGGCAGACGCGACGATGTCCCTATGGGCCAGGGCACACGGGTGGTGGACTTCTTTGGTGCACTTTGGAGGTATTTGCGTGCAACGGGCCCAGCAACTTACCCAACTCCCTGCATGAAGTGCATGTGTCGGTGTGTGCCCAGGATGCTGGGGTGGTCCTGTGCGTGCGCGCATGCGTCCGTGCGTGTGTCTGGCGATGTAGGGCTGTGTGGCATGTGTACGTGCGTGCGCGCGTGCGGGTGCTGGTGTGTGCGTGCGTGTGTCCATTGCGTGTGATGTTGCTTGGGAACGAGTGGACCGACCCCAGGCAGGGAAGTATTAGAATGGCCGTATACCATCGGAGGAGGGGAGGTACCTCCCACTGGACCCCCCCCCCCCCCCAAAAGACCAAAGTGACCAAGGGGGGGGGGCACACTTTTTGGCTGTGCATGCTGTTGCTTGCGTGATCTCCCAGAGCGCAATCACCACTTGACACACCCACGTGTCACCGCACGGGGCACGAAATTTACCATTGGGAAAATCTGGTGGGGCCATTTTGGGTACACAAACTTTGGGTCCCAGACCCCCCCCCCCTCCGCCCCTTCTAATACCTCCCTGGTCGGCGGGTGGGTCCGGAGCGGAGTCCGGGTGGGCGGGCCAACCGCGTTTCGTAAGCCCCCCCTCCCCCCGAACCTTTCTGGGTTCGGTCCTGGTTTCTTGGTTTCTCTGAGCGAACTTTCACGATTTTGCCACGGGATCAGACTAGAGACCCCTCTTTAGGTGCCTACAATCGTGGGTCGATTCAACGAGCACACTGGGAAGCGTATGCCTCATGAGGATACAGGCAATGGCTTGGTGGCAAAAAGCCCCCAGCCCTGGGGGAGGGGGGCGGGGGGCGGGGGGCATGCAATCGACCCCTTTAATTTTAACTTCTTTTTTCCCCTGCAAATCTTTGCTGATGTGGATGGGGGGGTGGGGGGTTTGCTGAGGTTGGCCAGGGCCATAAATGGCCCCACCCATACATAAGCGATGGCCTCCTCGTGTGCACAGTGGCTTGTACAGACGAGGGGTATCGTATGGTCATGTGGGCATGCCGTGCCCTCTGGTGCGGGTCCCTACGGGCCTCACGTGCCATCTTTCCAAAGACCGTGAGCGGGTGCTCCTCACCGCTGACGGAGGAAACGTAACACAGGGCGCATCACCGGGTGTCGCCCGTCGGTGCGCTACTGGGCGGCGGTGGGTCAGGCGTGGGTGGTTTGGGACCGTACAGGAGCAGCAGCAGTAGCGAATTTGGGGATCGGAGCATCGTGCAGAAGATGGACATCTGCGGCCGGAAGAGGCTGTGGCCAACTGACACGATAGGGCCATCCGAAGGGATCCAGTCCCCCCCCCCCCCCCTCCTGCTCTTCCCCTTCTTTGCGTACAACAGAACTGAGCAGGCGACAAGAAAAAAAGCGAAAACGAAAGGGGCAGAAAAGAAAAGCAACTGACGTCGGTGGTGTCGGTGATAAGCCTCCTGAATCTCTTGGTGGATCGCTCAAGCCAGGTTCAGCTTTCTGTAGGCTCCTTCCACGCCGGCTGTCTATCTCTCACATTATAATTTCATGATTTAAGGGGAGAAATGGGTACGGAAATCAGAAAATGAAAATTGCCATTGAAAACATGCGACTCGAGGTGGGTGCACTTATAGCAGCGATTCATTACATCTCGGGAGAAGCAGAAACGCAGCACCGTTCAACAATTCATCGCCACCAGACACTCATATGTTTTTTTGGACATACAAACCGAGTGTGTGCACACTGCCTTTTTTGCCTGTATGCCAACCTCGTTGGTGTCAGGAATGCCCTGCAAGGATTAGTTCTGGATTCGCCTTCCTGCCGTTTCCCCGAAAAGCTCACCCCTCTCTCGCACAGTCTGATCTGGCGCTTCCTCATCAAATATGTTGTGCCATTTGTGTTGACGGTCCTCCTGGTCCAAATCTTCAAGAATGATGTGCAGAACCCTTATGAGGTGCCCCACCGCCTGCCCCTACTGTGCCAATGCCCCGTCGTGAACAGTGTGTTGGCCATGGCCAGGAACGCTGGTACCGACTAAACGGACAGCCGGTTACCGCGGGAGAACCGCCACTGAACCGCCATTGCCAGTCACCGAACCCCCAGCCACCTACTGTGTCTTGGCCACAATTCCGACGGTGAAGGTTCGACCCGCAGCACGTGCAACAGTACTCTCAATGCAAATGTCAGCAAGGTGCCATCGGGCGCCCCCACGACTGTCCTCAACCCGGCTGTGTCTTGGATGGGGAGGGGGGGACCCTTTATTTGCAGGGCCATGGCTGAACTTGAAGGGGGGGGCCTATCCTACTGCGCTAATTTGTGGTTGTCCTGTGCCGCCCCCCGCCCCCCCCCCTAAAGATGATTAGCAATGCCCTCTGTCTGGCGATTTCCACGTCACCTCTTCAGACTGCAGTACACGGCAAGTGTTGCGCTTCCCCTGCAGACAGGACCTCCGCATTGCTCTCTTTTCAACAGACCTGTTTGCGAAAGGCGCCTAGGGTCGAGTCTTCAACCCTTGACAAGCTTTTCTTTCTCTCGTGCCCTGCATGTGCTGCCTATTGTGCGGACAGTGTCACCAGCACCACACATGTGACAGTCCACACGTCACCATACGAAGGGGGAGGGGGACTTGAAGGATGGATGGGGGCCGCGGGTGGAAGGGGGGATCATGATTTGCCTTACCAGGACTGGGTATTGGGACTGAGCTATTGGGGGGAAGGATCCTGCACAATGCACTTTTGGCGCTTGGGCCCCCACATACCCGCCACCATCGCCGATCTTTCATCTGCAAGTCTGTGCCCTGCCTGCGTTCCAGGGATACCCTGCGTACATGCAAGCAATCTGCTGGATCATGGTAGGCGTTTCATTCGTGATCTTTGGCGTCTTCATGGCAGTGCCCGGTCAATGGCCTGAGCATGCCACCGGGAGTTACCATGGGTATGCACCTCCTTTGGCTTCCACAGAACGGGGGCAATGGATTCCACATAAGGGATGCTTGAGTCCCCTGAAGGGGCCCTTTGCACTGCAAGCATTAGCTCTGGTACAAATGCTGCAGAGTTCTGGTGTCCCCAGGGGATGGCTGGATGGCGATGGTTGAAAACAAGTTTCATCTCTTTGGTTGCCAGATCGTCACATTTGGTTATATTCAAACAAACCAGAGAAGTTGAGTGGTACGTGTATCCGGTGCTGCCGCCTCTCCGCATTTGGGTCAAGATAGTCACTGGGGGGACCATTTTGTGGAACCCTTTAAGATGATCAAGTTGCGTGTAAACACATGCCGGCACCTCCGCAGGGTAACCGCACCCTAATCCACCCCCTACCCCTCACCCGGGGGGGTCTTTGGCTTCTGACTTGTGCGTACGGTTCTGGCAGTCTACCCTACTCGCTGGGGTGGGCAGACACATACCACCTTGGCGCCCCTTGGGGTGTCCCCGTCCCCTAATTTCTTCCCCTGCCCTGTGCCTAAGCACAACACCCTTTCCCCATACCCTTGTAATAGACTAGGAAGATCTCACAAAGGGCCGTACCCAGGCGGACCATCCAGTTTGCTCACTGCAGATGATGGAAACCCTGCTGGGCTCAATAGTATGCACCTACAACACACTACGACCTTCATTCCATGGCGACCTGAAAATTGCTCTGCGGGGGGGGGGGGGGGGGGGGACATGAACGCCCGCCGAAGGAGGGGGGGGGGGTTGGAGAAATGGACGTCCGTGACAGGCCCCTTAACAAGGGGCAGTTTTGTAGGTTTGTTTGAAAATTTGCCGGCGACAATGAGTGCCGTGGGCTGGCATGATACCCCCGCCAATGGTTGAGCGGATAGTAGGCCTTTTTTGTTAGAGGCCGGGGACCGGTAGCCTTGACTTACCATTCTTTTTCAAGTGTATGCACCTCCCAACAGGGGCAGCCTTGGGAGACAGGGGAAAAGAAAAAACTGATGACTGGGGACGCCCGGGGCTCTCATCAGTTGAGGGTCGCGATGCCCAACCCTGTTATAAAGTGGGCTAAGCGAAATACGCACTCAGACCCCGGGTTGTTGGGGTTGGTCCAACTTCTGCACCCGGTCCCAAAGGTTAACGTGACCGAGGCATTACCATGCCTAAAAAAAAAAGTATCTTTTTTCACACTTGGAATTTCTTGCTTTCAGAATGTCGGAAGTCATTCCTCTACCATTCACTCTGTTCCCGCGCCCAGGGACCCCATATGAGGTATTCTGGAACTCTGAGCATGTGCATTTGTATGAAGTGCATTTCTCTTTGCCTTTGAAGGAAAGGAATCTGCTTGACAGGTGATGTTTCTGAGGGGAATGATATTGTCATTTGTGATGGGGACCACTCAGAGCCACGTGGGTGCCATCAATTGTGCTGCCAACCCCCAGTGTCTGAGATTCCTGATGGACCCTGGTTGTGCCCTGATTGCTTGCAGGACCACGTATCTGCACCACCATCACGTGGTACGGATGCAGATTATGTTCCTTCTGTGACTTGCACTGATGCTACCTCCGCTTCTGCTTCTAGTTCCAACTCCTCCAGCAGCTCGGACTCCTCGGACGGCACCTCTGATTCCAGCGATGACTCCAGCTCTGATTCTAGCAATAGCTCAAGCTCTGATTCTGATGACTCATCAGGGTCGGCTTCTGATTGAGACGCCAATCTCCATGGTGCCGCGGTAAGGCCTGGGTGGGGCGCTGCATGGCAGCCGGAAGTGACCGGGGGTCATCGTACCCTTAAACAAAAGTACCACCCCCGCTGGCACTCGGTAACTATGGTTCCGACACGGCGACCAAGGAGGGGGGGGGGGTTGGAAAATGGGAGTTCATGTCCCCCCCCCCCCTGCAGAGCAATTTTCTTCCCGCCCATCCAGTGTGTCGCCGGTACACAACACGCACGACTGCAAGCACCTGGGCTCTGGTGCACGAGACTGCCATGATGCAGCTACAGGCACTGCTGCGCTAGTACGCACCCGCCGTCAAATACCACTTCTCATGCCACCAAAAAAGAAAGCCAAAACGGGGCAAGGGTGACAGCATAGTCCCCTTTCATGTGAGGTGATGCATGATGCACTATAACCCTCTCCCCATCTTTGTATGTTTCTTCAACCCTTCCCATTGTACAGTAGCATGGGGTGGGACCCAAGCCCAGAACTTCAGTTCGAACTGGTTCACGTTCCAAAAAAAAATTACCTTCGAGATGAGGATACACGGACTCCTGGTGATACTCGGGCTAGCAGCTGCATCAGGGATGGGTCAGGCCAAAGGCCCCACCACCAGCTCCGCAGGAATGTCCTGCCCTCTCGATGGAGGGTGGATTTAGTGATGGTGTTGCACCTCCTCAGGGGGATAGGGGTTCAAGGTGGCGATGAGGACATTCGCCAACGCATGGGCCCACGGCGGGGCCTCCCCATACCGCTACCCCCCCCCCCCTTCCCCGTCCCTCCCAGCGGCGCATTTCTGGGTAAGAGTGCCCACAACCGGGCGGTGGTGCCCTGTGGCCCCTATGGCCCCTACCCTGACGTCATAGTGGTCCCGGAGGCCCGGGTGCGCGAGCATTGCGGGACGGAGCAGGGCGCGCTGCAGGTGCCGCAGGGGAGTCCCTCCCAACAGGGAACTGTTGCACTACAGGCAAGTGCTACTGGGCAAATCACCCAGTAAAGCTCGGCAGCTGTTTAGCTGCCCTGGCTCCAAGTGACTCAATGTTGACTGTAATCCATGGACTTGATAACTTTGACCGTCTGTGGTTCACAAAAGGCACCATAATCATGGTATTCAAAGAAGGATTTCAATCAAAATGACCAATTTGGATAGCCCATCAATGCGAGGCAACAAAAAAAGACACACTGCATGGCTGCCGTGGAATGTTGCGAAATGTTTTGCATGTTTTTCCTGTCCGTGTCCAGCCTCGATTCGTTTACCCCTGAGGGCTGAATGTGCCTACTTACCTGCCGAATAAGAGGCACCACAGTAGAGAGTCTATTCTCTTTCCTGTCGGACCTTCAGTTTCTACCCTGCACTTAATTGGGTGCCCCCCCCTTCCCAAAGCAGCCATAATTTGGAAGTAGAATTTTGGCGCCACCAGCGCCCCTGCGTGTGTACACATGTTGCATGTAGTGTGGCCGCTACGATGATGAGTGTCTTTTGGATGTGTCGAGTGCATCCTCAAGCTCATCAGGGTCATATTCACTTTCACATCATCCTCATCATCCGGTCATCAGATTCCTCTTCAGGATGGGATTGACATGGAAGACATATTGCGCGACCTGGCGCGACGTTCCGGCGATGAATAATTGTGACAAGCTCTTCTAGCGCTGGAACGGCATTGGGTGTTGTGCCGCATTCCACGCGACCACACGCCATGCCACATCACACCCAACGACCACACATGCCACATCACACCAAGCCACACCACGTGACCGTACAGCAAATCACACCACATGCGATGGGCTCCCCGATGGCCCTCCGAGGCCATCCGGCGGCACCCCCCAGGAGCACCGGCCCGTGGGAAGGCTCTGGACACCGGCCGCCTGGCGGCGCGGCGTCCCCCACCTCCCCATTGGTCAACAAACCGGGCCTCGGCTCGGGAGCTTTCCTCGGCCATCGAAGGATGGTCCGACGGACCAGCTCCGCATAGCACAGAAGCCTGGACGACTGGGTCAAGTCATGACTTTCGGCGCCAAGGCTTGCTCCGCTTTGTCGTGGCAGTTGGTCTATGTGATTATGTTCGTTCGTGGCTGGCGCCCTGCCCTGCAGTGCAAGTGCTGTTGCCAAGCAGGAGGGTCATCCCCCTCCTCCAGGACTGCCGCCCCCTCCTTCGTGCTAAAGCATCACCGTGCTACTCCAGGTACACGTGTGCTCTATTGCTGGGTGTGCTGCTTTGCAGGGCTGGAGGTATCCACGACGCTGAAAACCCCGCCAAGCTGCACCCGGCAGCCGAAGGACGTCCTGTTGTTCAGTAAGAAGCCGTGCAGCACCGGTGGCTCGGGTCCCATGCGCTGCGCACCCGACTCCCCCCGCCCACCAACCACATTGGGGAGACCCACGGCACAGTGTATGGCGCTGGACCCGCAGGCTGTCAGTCCAATCAGGGGATGCCAACCAAGTGGGGGTGTCTGGTCGCCGGAACTCTCCTGTACGCTCACAATCAACCCTTTGGTGAATCTTTGGTCCGCTGGATGGTCCCATCTTTTTACACCGATTTTCTGCCCCCATGCGCGAGCCTTCTGTCTCGACCAACAACAACGGGGGGAATCGCCAGCACTCCGAGGAGCTTGCTCCGAGGGGGGCTGCTGGCGACCTCAGGACCAGAAGCGTGTCAACACCTGTGCTACCCCTGCACACAAAAGACCGATGCCCTCTGTGCCTACCAAGTGAAGGCCCACCCCCCCGCGTCTTCTGCTCGCTGTACACTCAACCGTATATATACCCATCTCCCTGCGGAAGTCGCCAGTCCCCTCAGCCCAAAACATGACGGCTCTTGCTTATGTGCCGACAACACCCTACGTACTCCGGAGAACCCCACCGCAAGCCTCGCCGAGCTCTTTTGCATTGCTTTACCTCTCAGCTCCGAGGACCTGAATGCACGCGTGCGTCCAGTAGTCCGCATGCCTGCACACGCCCACTTATGAATCCCAGACGTGGGACTGAAGACGACTTCCACGTGCCAGGGGAAAGGAGAGTGCCGTGTGGCCAAGCAATATAGGCATGCAGGCCCCCTTTTGCTGCTGCACGCCCCCCCCCCCCCTCCCCACACCCCAGCACATACAGGCTGACGTTGATGTCAGCGCTCGGCAGCAAGATGTGGTGTGGCGTGCCAGCGCAGTGCAAAGCACCAGCCTCCCAGACGTTCCTTGAGGAGTCCCACTGTTTTTGTCGATTCAGGACCGTTTTTGCCCCTGGTCGGCGGTTATGGCCAACCGTTGTCCGTGAGCTGCAGATGGCGGGCAGTCATCGTCATTTTTGTCGGTTGACCACCAACAGTACCAACAGCGCCGCCCGTTTGCTGCCAGCCGCCATCGGTGGACCAGGCCACTGCTGTGGGTGCGCAGCCGCTGATCGGGCGCCCAAAGTTTTCCTTCTTCTTTTTTCCCGTTCAGGAACGTCCTGCCAGGTTCTGTCGTCCTCAGTGATCTGCAAAATTGCAGTGCCTCATGTGGTGTGTATACGCCCCAGCCCCTTTCGGGTGTCTGGGTAGGTATTGTAGGGAAGACGCATTCAAACCCCTTGGCATTCTCCGTTGTACCAGACGTCAAACCTGATCTGTGGTTCTTCAGAGATGCCCGCCGTGCATCCCATGTTGTACGCCTCCATATATATTTTCGTCTTGCATTCACGCTTCGTGCACATTTGTATCATGTTGTCCACCTGTCTACATATGCGTGCATATATGTAGAGTTTCAGGATTTCCTTTGGTGCATATCACTCAGATCTGCACTTTGTTGCAAACATGAAGATCTGCATTTGTAAATATTTTTAATGCAAACACATTTTGGTATGCAGCTTCCTCACACCAACCGCTATCAGTTGTTGACAAATGTTTGTGAGGTGCTGTTGGGCGCCAAAATACCGAAATGGGGCTTGTAGTGCATAGAAAAGACACTTTTGGGATTTCATTTTGTGCCTAGATCGCAGTGTTGTGCTGCCTTGTAAATATTTCTTCCAGACACAAAGATATATATGTGCAAAATGTTTTTATTGCATTTTTTTTTGCTTGACAGCTTCCAACACCAACAATACACAGCAGGTGAAATCGTACGGGGGAGGCCGTTTTGCAGTGAATTTTGCTGTCATGCTGCTCACGTACGATTCTGAGACAGTAGCTGCTGTCAGATCTGTGATGATGTTGTATAGCATCGATGCCTGACTGCTGCTGTGTGCATGTTCATGGGTGTAGTCAGAATTTTCTTGTCGTCTTGAGTGTGGTCTGTGATCACTGATGTTGGTGCAGTGGTATGTCCCATTTGTCCGCCCTTTTCCTTTGGGCTGTCACATAGTCGTACAATTCGGCTGTGGCATCGCAGAAGTTGTCCGAGAAGTTCTTTTGCTCTCCAGAACCAAAGATAACAATTTTCTTGTCACTTAGGGACATCATGTTCCACTAAACGTGAGGCTTGTTCCACCAGGCGTGAGACATTTAGTGGAAGGGTAGTAGGGCAATCTAAACGCAACATGTACCCCCCCCCCCTGTAATAGCTACGCCCTTGTAATAGCTGCAGTAGGCGTAGGGACCGTATTAATTTGGTACCTAATTTTAATTCGGTACAAATGTAGTGCAGCCGCATAACACATGGGTTTGGTGACAAATTTGCCAGCTACATTGGGTCATGGACACATTTGTTGTGACTGTTTGCCCACTTGAACCCACATAGCTCTGATTTGGGGGATATTTGTGTACTATATCCTCCTGTCTTGCACCAGCTCACCATGCAATCTTCTCTTTTTCAACCTGGGCGTCCAGTGATTTTCACATGTTCCAACGGTGAGTGTGTGGATGCCACAATGAAGGGGCCATCGGAGAAGGGGGACCTGTTTGCGGTGTTGGAGTACATGAAGGGTGGGCAGGTGGTCACACACCCCTGTGCCCCCCTTTCAAAAATCGAGTTCTTCATCCGATCACCGTCCCCATCCCCGGAGCCAAGGTCCCCGTCGCCACCTTCCCCCGTTGCTGAAGTTCCTCATGAACCAGAGGTGGTGGCCCAACCATGCCCCAAGCCAAGGCACACCACAAAGGTTCCCCCTAAGGCTGCCGCAATGGGGCAGCTCACAATGAAGGATTTTTTTCGTGCGCCCCCGCCCTGATGATGGGGATGATGTTGAGCCCCCCACCAAGTACCGGTGCGTGGAGGCCACTAGCACCTCCGCCTCTTCGTCCGTTTCCATGGACTGCACCAACGTGAAGTCCAGACGGCGGCGCACAAAGGCGGAGGTTGCGGCTGCCCCCATTCGGCGTTACCGCAGTGTGAGGGAGAAATTGGAGATTGTTAATTACGCCAAGCAACATCGGCTGCGCCGTGCAGCCACAAAGTATCACGTCCCGTCCCCCAAGAACATTGGGGAATGGGAGGAGCGAGAGGAGGGGTTGAAGAAGTTGGCCCACATGAATGGTGGGCACCGGCAAACGCTTCATGCGGGGAAGCCCTCTCAGTATCATGAAACTGAGGGCACCCTTCGCCGATGGCTCCTCCACCGCCGGAAGCGCCAAATTCTGGTGACGAAGAAGATGATGATCAAGAAGGCCAAGGAAGTGAGTGCTACCCTTCGTGCACTCATGGCAAATCAATTGGAGGATTTGTGCCCGAAGGGTGAGTTCTTACCACCGGGCGAGTGAAGATCATGGTCTTCCGTTAACGCGAAGGTATTTTGGCCTCACTTTGCCTCTACCGGTGCACCAGGATTTTTTTATTTTTAGTCTGATGCACTCCACATGTCTGGAGCTTGCAATTTCAGCCCCTCTGGTCCCCTGCTGGTGCACCAGGAATTTTTTTTCTTAGTCTGATGCACTCCACATGTCCTGAGTTTGCAATTTCCGCACCCCTGGTCCCCTGCTGGTGCACCAGGAATTTTTTTCTTAGTCTGATGCACTCCACATGTCCTGAGTTTGCAATTTCAGCACCTCTGGTCCCCTGCTGGTGCACGAGGAATTTGTTTTTTTTAATCTTATGCACTCCATGCTTTCCAACCTTTGCTGTAGGTATCGTGCGGTTTTGCATCGAGCCATTCGGACAAAGAAGGTGCATTGGTTGGCGAACGGTGACGACACTCAAGTGTCGTTGGAGCCGGTGTCGGGCAAGTGTTTAGGCGAGAAGTCGGCTAACCGGGTTGTGGTGCGCATCAACGGCCGCCACAAGAATAATGTCACCGCCTTTTTGCACTTCGCCGTCCAATTGGAACATGGGAGTGATGAGGACGGCCACCCATGTATCAAATTTGGACGGGTGGTAAAGCTAAAACCGGTCCTCATTTGGAAAGGTGAACCTCAAGGTAAAATCAAGAGGGATGTCACCGTGTTGAACTGCAAGATGCGGCGCATGGTCCAAAAAATCACCAAAAAGGGTAAGACCAACGAGGCTAGCATGCTATTTATTGTAAAGGAGACTTTGCGAGATGCCTTTCTGTTGAAAGAGGGTGAGCAATGTGTTTTTACGGCTCATGGGGCCCCTGCCCATATGCATGCATCCGTTGCCCCTTTCCATCACTGCACCGAATTGCATACATATATCCAAGCATGTGATAAAAAACTGGTTAATGGTGCATTCAAATCCTCATTGGAGGAGAGCTATGCGGAGTGGGTGGAGGAACATTTCATGGAGAAAAAAAAGAAGTGTGGCCCAATCCCAATTCCTTCGTGCGAAGAGACCGCCACATGGGTTTTCGGAGGCATTTAATGCAGTCACCGAGGATGATATTATGGCCGCATGCCGTGCGGCTTACTTCTCCAAAGTGATAAAGTTGTCGGAGCTTGAGGATTTGACGTATTTTAGAGACCTGATTCTGATTCTGATTCAAGTTCTGATTCTGAGTCTGATTCGCGGACGGACACCGATGAGGATGAACCCATTTCTGACCTCTCCACCTCAAGTGATGATTCTAGTGACTCCGATGATAATCCCGATGAAGTTATTTGGGCCAAGGCTGCCCGAGGTGTGTGGGGAATGGCCCATGTCTTTGATGGGAAGTTGTACTTTACAAGAGACCACATGCAAGGCAATTTCATTCCCAACAATTTAAAGTTTCCTGAGCCCAAACCGGCCCTTAAGTCTCGAGCAAAGGCATCTTCAAAGGCATCTTCAAGTGGTGAGCATGTGCAGTTGTTCCGCATGGTGTATGATAGCAAGAATGGTTTTCAATCCGAACATTTATAGGCTTCTCATGCTTCATAGCTTGTGAGAACTTGGGTACGAACCTGAGTTTTGATGTCTCAAACACCTTCTTGTGTTTGCATGCCTTTGTGAACATGGGCGGAGGTTAAGGTGCACTCATACAATGCATTCTCTCACGTGTATGTCGGTAGTTGTATGTGTTGTGCGCAAGATACGCCCTCGTAATAGCTACAGTAGGCGTAGGGACCGTATTAATTCCGTACTTTGGCGTAGCTATTACAAAGGGGGGGGGGGGGGGTAGTTCCACCAGACGCGAATACACCATCGCAGCTATGTGCAAGACGCAAATTGACTTGTTTTTGTGCTTGGTGCATGTGTAGTCTGTGTTCTTTTAGTGATGTGTGCTCGTGCGATAATGGGAGAACGTTAGTGCGCCGGGCGCGCGCCGGGCAAGCACCGGGCATCTTTTTTGACCCGTGCCCCACCGATGACCTTTTAGGGGGTGCACTAAGCGCAGTGCGTGCGCAGTGCAACTATTTGGACGGCTACCCATCCTACAACCCCATAGTTTGTGATACTATGGGCATTAGTTGTGTTTGACAACGGGTATTTTGATGCTTCTTTCACATTCGGGATGCGGTATATTTGGATTCTCACCCAATTTCACCAATTTTCTTCCATTTTTTGCTCGTTTCCACCACATCCCCTCCTTACTAGGTTGATTTTCCCCACCATGGTGACCCCAAGAAAGCAGGGGTCATGTAGCCACATTGATTTCTCCCCACCATGGGGACCCCGAAAAGGCAGGGGTCATGTAGCGAATACTGAGTTTGCGCTTCGTTCTTGTGACGTGAGGCAGAAACGCCGTCGAAACTGCTTGCGGCTTGCAAAACTCATTACCACAGCGAAATCTATGCGAAAGGTGAAGGCAAAGTACCATTTGTTTAGTACAAAAAAATACACTAATACAATTGCAAATGACATTTGGAGTTGTTGAATTCACAACTATTGTCTAATTATGCAATTAGCTTTGTACGGAAGGTGCGCAGTCCGTCATGGTCTATTTGGGAGGCCTTCTCCGTCAGAGGGTAAATCTCGGGCTGTAGTCGGGATAGTTAATAGAAAGGTAGTGCGCCGGGCGCGCGCCGGGCAAAAATTTCCCCCATACAACATATTTATGACACTTAAACGGAGCGCAATTTGTCACTTAGGTAATTGCATAAAATATGACAAAAGTCTGTCACCTTACAGCTACTGTGGCCGAATTTGTTGGTGCATGTCGTGACCCTCGCATTTTTGTGGCCTTCACAATTGGATTTCGAAAACGAGATCCATACCGTGTCTTTGAACAAAGGCCAAGTTGCTGCAGTATTTGTACACAGAACATGTCTGAGGGTGGACCTTGGAAAAGAGAACTATCTTTCAAGATGTTGCCTAGGTTAGCAGCGTTTCAGCCGCTGAACTGCTCGTGGGCATAAAACCACCCCTAAATGGAGGATAAAACCACCCCGATCCCCCCCTTTTTGGCCATTTTTACCCCTGGGGTGGTTTTGTGCTACCCGGGGGTGTTTTTATGTACCTTTTGGTGGGATGTGTTTATCCCCTCAAAGGTTTGGTTTTATCATCGCAAAGGGGTGTTCCCCCCCCATGGAGGTGGGTATATCCCCCCATTGCGTCATTTTGGTGGGGGGGGGTCTCACCCCTTTGGGGCGGTTTTATGGGAAAATTTTTAATAGATGCGCTAAAAATGATACAACTTCTTAAAGAAAACAAAACATCTAAACTTTAATACAAAACATCTAAAAAAATGTCGAAAGTGACTAAAATTTTAGATGGGTCTGTAAAAAATCATCCGCCAGAAATCTAAAAAAAAGTAAAACCATGTTTCAAGAAACGACTTTGGAATCTCAAAGAAATACAACCTCTAAAAGAAATAATCCGCATCGTAAAAAAATTGTAATAATGGATAACGCGACCCCCACGTCCTTGCCCTGCCCTGCAGGCGACATGCAATAGAAACCACTGATTGGCATTGTTCGTTTCATCGGCGGACAACATTACGCCCGGCATGACAACACTACCAACAAAATTGCTTGATGCCAGATGCACTTTCCGAATGTTCTGTTGCAATGCACTTTAGATTATGTGAGGATGATGGATAATGCAACCAACTTGATGGTGTAGGAATCTGTCACTGTGCAACCGGTGCACAAGATGCCTTCATTGCAAACAAGGGCTGGAGTGGCATGGTTTTTTTCAGACATGATCCAAACAAATATAGAACCGGCATCCCTCCCCGTTTGCACCGTCGTCGGCCTATGTTGACCCACCATCTGAAGACATCTGGATGGAGCAAGACTTGAGCACGAAATTATGGGCAAAAGTGTGCACCCACTAGGTTCGCAGTCTGCCCATTCGGTCCCAAGTTCCATATTCCTTGTTTAGACTTTGTTTAGAGGCATCATTCAGTGCACAAACACTAGTAGCTTTGCCTCTAAGAGGTGTTTTTCAAGCAGTATCGGATAATATAGCAAGCAATTCAGCTCCTTTACGCCTTCAAAGCTGTTGGTTTCTAGAAGACCGATTCGGCGTGGTTGGAGTTTTCCAAGAAGTTTCTCAACCGCATATAACGGGACGACTTGGTATGGCAACAGACCTTCGGTAAGCTTGTTCCGGCCCGTCACAACTGCGTGTTTGCACCGGAGGTAGGCTTCGCATGTGTTTATGAATATGCATGCCAAGACCCCAGAACCAAACAATGGCGAAGGGAAGGTTCAATGGCGTAGAGGGTGTATAAGAGGGATTGGGTTTAGGAAATGAGCTGGCGCCGGTGTTGTTTGCGTCATTTAGGCTTTTCCAAAGCGTGTGCAGTGTAAATAGAAAGATGTCCTTGAATTATGCCCTAGGTCTTTTGATGTATTCCTGCAGGTTTTGTAGTTGAAAACCCCAAACCAAAGCAGCAAGTAGAGCAAGGACTGAATGTGGATCGAATCAATGATTGGTTTTGGAATCCAGTATAACACAGAAGGGCTGCACATAGACAAAGCAGGTTTATGCACATAGATTCAATCACAAATGGATAATACAAAAGGTTTTGAATGAAAATTGGTCTGCCTCTTGCCTCAGAGGCTGCAATAGGCACTTCATGTGCACTCTTTTGGGTGAAATGGTGCTGGTTAGGACTGAGGGGCATAGATGTCAGGACCACACAGAATATGACTTGGCCAAGCAACTGAATTCAGAAACAGTTACAAAGTAGGACCACAATAAGTGGTAGAAACAATTGAGTATAGGGGTCTTGGGGTGGGAGACCACTTAGGCTTAACCTCCAAGGCCAACAAGCATGAAATGCCTGTTTTATTTTGGTATGTCTTCCATGAAGGAAGGTACCTCCGCTCAGTTGAGTGGTAGGGGTGAACTTCATGGGGGGGCTAGGGTCACAACCCTAGTTACTTTGAGAAAGTGTACCTTAGGCAACAAAAGAGAGATAAAAACACTTAAGTTTGTCCTAGCATCAACAAAGGGTTTTAAGGGGGGCTTAGCCTGGATCAAGCCCTCCAAGAAAGACATGGCAGTGACTTTTTCTTACTCCCCCCTGGAGTACTAGTTCATGAAGCTAGTAGGACCAAGGAAAAAGGCTCAAATATGCGCAAAATTACCTCAAAAAAATGCATTAAACTTAACAAAAACATCCTCATCACTTCATAGAAGCCTATCACACTGTAGGTACCCTTGAAAAACAGTGTAATGTACCGTGAATGATGTCCCTTCGATGGGGCATTCCTCAAAAGTCGCCGGCGTGTGACGAAAACTTTTGGAAAAAGTTTGGGGGTAGTGGGAATTGAACCCAGGACTCCCTCCCTAGAGCCAATGTGCTTGCCCACTAGGGTACAGTCGAACGCTCTAATGCGGACGGCTATCGCCGTATAAACAGCGTTTTAGTATACGTCCTGACCAAGGGCCAGGGCGGAGCAATACTCCCAATGGAGGACACAAACCCCCAGGAGCTGGAAAAAATAGAAAATGTAACCAGCAGGGAGTGATTCCTGCGGTTTAGCGGAAGGGGTTGCGATTTAGCAAGTGAAATCTTTAAAAATCGACGAAACCACGCGGGAAATCGTCATTTTTACACATAACTAAAAGTCGCAGACAAGCGCAACAGAAGCGGACTCCAAGAAAAGGGTTGCGCAAGCGTAAACGGCTTTTGGAAAAGAAGGTATGAGCCGTAGTTTTTAAAGTTTTAAAGAAAATTTTTGCACAGTTGCATCAAAATTTTTATAAACTTTAGAGTCAAGTATTCAAATCCAGCCCACACCACAGAGCAGGTCAACAACTCATCTCTCAGGTATGTCAGTGTCACCTCACACCCACACATTGCGTTCGTGTTGGTTGTTTCGTCAAAACGTTAGGGTTGTCAACGCTGTGCTCGTTGGGGGGTCGGGTGTTCTTCTCTCGTGCTCTGCACAGGTAAAAGCAGGAATGAAAGGTATGTGATGCGAATGGAGCGCGCAGCGCGCACGTAGGGTTAGAATATGCGCTGTGCTCGCGATGCATGTGCCTAATCGAGGCATTCACACGTTATGACGCTTTACCTGTATCCGAAATTCACCCTTGTTTTCTTCTCCACAGGTAAGTACAGAAAGCGTTTGTTCGTGTGCGGCCGTGGCGTTAAAGTTGAGTTGCTTAAAACGCTTAGGTTTGTTTTGTGTTCGTTTCAATTCGGCATTCACACGATGCATGGTGAGTAAGGTAGGTTAGCCCAGGAGGAGCTCACCTCCTGGTTGAGTCAGTGGTTCAGCCTCCCTTCCCTGCGTGCACATGATGCATTAAAGGGTAGGCCACGCAAATTGCGCACGGTAAACCTTGTTTAGGCTACCCAGAGGCTCCTCGGTACGTTCTTTAAGAGAACCCGAGGAGTTTCTTAAAGCTTGCTTGCTTGACAGGGGTAGCTGAATCTTCAGCGTGTTTGCGAACAGTGTATTATAGGTCACACTGAGAAGGGTATAATACCTGGAGTGTGGCTTGGTTCCTCCGTCGCAAACACCCCTTCATTTGCCTCTTTTGTACAGGTGGGAGAGGTTAAGGGTGATTGGTGCACGCAGCAACTGCCTTCAGCGGCTATCCATTTTTCTGCCCCAGCAAAACAGGGGCGCTGATCACAAATCAAATCACTGTGCCTCAGCCAGTAGTGGCGAGGGCAGTCCGACCTCAACGACATCTGCGCTGTGCACGCAACGAGAGCACCCCTTTCCTCCAAGCCCTAGCAGGGGAAACACGTTGTGGCGTCCCCTGTTAGGCCACAGCTGCTTAGGAGCGCTGTGTTCTCTTGTCTTCTTCACAGGAGGGCCATTAGGGCCTGCGTGAACTTCGACAGCAGCACCCAGTAGCGTGTGCAGGGGTTAGGGTTAGCAGGCCTGGCAGGAGGTGAGTGCAAGTGATGAGTGCTCACCCTGCCTTCGAAGGCCGGTGCTGGCGTTAGTGAGTGTAGTGTAGTGGTGTCTCCTGTCCCGCGTGCTTTTCCTCGTGGGCAGGGGAGTGCGTTAGCTTTTGGCCTGTAGCAAAAAATGGGCGTTTTGTATGCCCTTAGCACACTTCGCCACCCCTCCCCTCTTAGTAGGTAGGGCTTTTGCCGTCCTACCCCAGGGATAGGCGCCAGCACAGAAATTGGGCGCCATAGGAGTGGTAATAGTACCTGATTAGGACCTTCGGTCCGACGTCAGCGAAGCCCGGTCTCCGGGAGCCACGCTGGGGAGAGAAGTGAGACACATACAGACATACGTAGCACACTTAGGGGTATGGTAAACCCTGTAAGGAAGGGTAGAACCCCATGGGTCTGGACCAGTCAGGGGTCCTAACTGTGGGCTCGCTTGTCCCCAAGGAGGGAAGACACACCTTGCCCCATAACACCTTGCTTGTCATTCCCCCCTGGTGTAGTAAGCCACCGTTCTTCGTTGGCTCACCAAGGTCATTACATTAGGGCAGTACCCATGCAACACATGGTCAACAAGGCACACACTCGCTGGGTGGCTGCAATCATGATAAGCGGCCACCTGGCTCACGCTGGAAACCATAGGCATGGGTCTGCAGGGCACAGTCAAAGTCAGTGCAGTGCTCAGTAAGCAGTAGTCTGTGAAAAAACCAATGGTCTTCGGCCAGGGAGTGGTTGTCATGGGGGGCTAACGGTCCTGTCCTGCGATGCAATGCGGGGCAACTGTGACAACTGCTCTTACAACCATACACAGGCACGTCTGCAGAAGAGTGCTCACTGCACCTGTCAGTAGACTGACACGGGGTGATTAGTTCCGCTTCTTACGCTGGGACATAGTCTCAGCACGGGTCAGGAGCTGCCCCTCGTTGTTCTCAACGAGGTAAGTGCGGAAGATGGGGTTGATGCTCCCATCTGGTTGTATGAAGGCTGACATAGGTTCCCAGGTCGCCTCAGACAACCCATAGCCATCCCACAGGGTAAGGAATTTCCAGCCCTGTTTATACTCGTGGCGAGCAATACCTTCAACCACGTAGTAACCATCGACTGCCATCTCATCGGCAGTCATCTCTTCGAGTTCGTCTGCCTCCTCTGGACTGGCAGCGTTCTCTGGGTCTATACGTTCAATCTCACTGTCGCTGAGGCGCCACTCATCCCAAGACAAGTCGTCAGGGGAGTGATAGTGCCTCAACTGCTTAGGTGCACATAGCAGTTCACCACCTAGACGTGGACTGCACCTGACATGGATCCTGGATCCATCTATTCTGATGATACGATAGGGTCCAAAGTAAGGGTCCTGTAGGCAGTTACGTGGCCAGGAGGGTAGGCGTGAATGGTGTACCAAAACAAGGTCACCAACCTTGAAGCTGGCAGGTCGCCGTAGGCGGTTCCGTCGGCTCTGTTCACGGTCACGAATGTGCCTCAGGTTAGTACCAGCCTGGTTAGCCAGAGACCGCTTGTGTTCCAGCCAATCTCCCACAGGGCTCTTGAAGTCCTCAGGGAAGGGGGTTTTGGAGAACCAAGCAGGTCGTCCTCCATGGAACAGTTCGTGGGGGGTGAAACCCGTAGAAGAGCTCCGCTGTGAGTTCATGGACAGAACTGCCCAGGGCACTAGGCGTACCCAGTCCTTGTTGCGCTCCTGTTTCATTAGGATTCTTAAGTTTTGCTCCACCACACGGTTTTGTCTCTCACAGAGAGGGTTAGACGTGTGAGTATAGGGCACACCTGTGGTTATCTCCACGTTAAGGGCATTTAGCACTCGTTTGTACCACCCAGTGTCACTGCGGATGCGTACATCTTCATCAGAGTGCACCTGCTTAGGTGCTCCATAGGGTTCGAACCAATGTTCGACCAACATTTTCACAGTCTGCTCACCTGTGGTTTTCTTATTGCAAGGGAACACACGGGTGAAGCGAGATAGACCACAGGTGACCACGAGGCAACTATCATAGCCGCCAAAGCGTGGTAGGCCGTGGATGTAATCCACGTAGAGAAGAGAGTTAGCACAATAGGGTATGGGTAAGCTGGAGATCAGGCCCCTATCCCTACTGTCGCTCTGCTTGCTGGCATGACAGCCACAAGCATCCACAATGGTCTGCATACGCGACCTCAGTTCAGTCAGGGTTAGACTAGAGTAGAAACACTCACGGAAGAAGACCACTGAGCGATTGGCGCCAGTGTGACCAGAACTGAGATGGGACCACTGTAGGCACCCATCCAGTCGTGCCTCAGGCACCACAATTCGGTCCTCGTAGAAGAGGTACTGATTGTTTTTATACCACTGGTGCCCGTCAATGACACGGGGTTCCAGACCAGTGCTGAGGGTTTGGAGAATTTCTTCATACTCTGACTGATAGTCGGTTAGACTCCAACCCTCCAGGATTCCAGCAGTGCGCATGGACAGGTCAAGCTGGACATCCATACGCTGGAAAGCCTCTTTGGCGAGCGCCTCAGAGCTCTCACCAATAAGCGCATCGAAGTTGGTGCGCGATATATAGTCAGACAGTTCATTCTTAATCCCGGGGATATGATGCACTGTCAGCCTGAACTGGCTCAGGTAAGTCCACCACCGTTTTAGCTTTGCTTTCTCTGGTGGTGGGCCCTTCTGAAAAGACTTCACAGGCTCCTGGTCACACAGCCAGACAATAGGGTTAGATCCCAGGAGTCGGGATTGTGACGATAGCACCAACATACCGGCCAGGAGTTCCTGGTCATAGGTGCTGTAGTTGGAACGCGCTTGGTTCCATTTCCAATTCCAGTGTCCCAGTGGCACCAGTCGCCACTCACTGGTAGGATAGTCATGTTTCAACGAACCATCACGGTTCAGTCCAGTAGTGCGATAATGGCAGTGGGTTAGTTCAGCGGGGTTAAGCTCCTGCCATGGGTAGATCGTACCCCCCCCCCCTACATCACTGGCATCAGTGATCAGGACTATCTCGCCCTCAGGGCGGGGCACTCCCAGGCAGTTGGAGGAGGCAATCTTCTTCTTCAACTCCTGGAAACACTCTTCCTCTCTGGAGGTCCACCTCCAGGGAGTAGTTTTCTTGATCAGGTCAGTGAGGGGTGCAGAGGAGTAAGTAAAATTGTGGATGTGACGCCGATAGAAATTACAGGCGCCAACAAAACTCCTCACATCGTGTAGACCCTTCTTAGGGTCATCGCGAATCTGCATGTCCTGTAGGGGCTGCATCTTAGACGCGGCTGGTTTCCACCAGCCATACCCCACGTCGAAACCCAAATACTCCATCTCCTCTTTCATAAACTCACATTTTTCGAGTTTGATTCGGAGATGGTTTTCCTGACAGACAGTGAAAAATTCACGGAGGAGAAGGACATGGTCCTCTTTGGTATTAGTACCCAAACTCACGTCGTCGATGTGAGCCTCCATTTCTGCACCCCTAGAAATCAACTCTTGTACTAGAGGCCTGCGCCTCAGTATGTACAAAATTTTGTTCATAAGCTCCTTGAAGAGCGCTGGGGCATTAGCCACCCCGAAAGGCATAACCTTCCACTTGAAGACACGACCCTTAGGGGTTATAAAGGCAAGCAGCTCCTGAGCTGCGGAGGTTAGGTCAACCTGCCAGAAACCAGAGCGTTTGTCCATTTTGGTCTTATACCTGCACTTGGCAATACGCTCCAGGGTGTTTTCCATGTTAGGAATACTCCCTGAGTGGTTCTGGGGTTTCTTGTTGACCTCACCATAGTCTACAACAAGACGTAGGGCAGTCGACCCTGGTTTAGCAACAAGGAAACAGGGACTGCAGTGATGGGGATAGTCCCCGTGTTTATACTCTTCAACGAGGCCAGCATCAATGCATTCTTGGATCTGGCGCTCGATTTCTTCAACCTGTTTCTGTGGAGCGGGATAGGGACGACGCCTCACTCGCGTCTTTTCGAATTCTGGTTTCAATTTCAAGTCCATCTGGACCAGTTTTTTACAAGAAAGGGGAGGCGGCAAGGCGCCGAACACCTCCTCATAGGTCATCAGCAGTTTCTTCAGGCGGGGGTCAAGGTTAAGACTCTCGAGTTTCTGAAGGAAATCCTCCTCAGCATGGAGGTTGCTTTTTCCATGTTCTTTCTTTATATGCCGATCAGCAGTTTCGGCAGGTACAGTACCATCGTCCCACTCAGGGGGACATTGCTGCCCATAGTGTAGAGAATACACTAGAGGTATCTCAGGATCAGGCAGCGTATAGGACTCATCGTCCTCCTCAGACCAGATGGAGTATTTCCAGGTCTGTCTGAGGTATTGCAGCCGCTCTTCGCGCTCAATACCTTCGGCCTTCAAGTACAACAGCCGTCGGAGTTCTTGAGTGTCATGCTCAGACAATGGCATGTTATTAGCAGCAGGCCGTGCCAGAGCATCAGCACTCCGGGCCACGGGTTCACCTGTGTGCACAGGCTGCATGTGTAGCACTGGTTTCCCAACAGAGGAAGCGGGTTCAGAGGTTGACTCTAGATCTACCTCCTCTAGCAACAGCTGGGCCAGGAAAGCACTATGTTTTAGGTCAACACAGCTGGGATCAACAGAGGGAATAGTGCTGGCGATCTCAGACAGTTGGTCGTCAGCATCCTCTTTTACAGCTGCAGGTTCCAGATAGTCATCAGGAGACTCACACCCTGTAAGTGTGGCAGATAGGTGCTCAGGAGATCGATTTTTGAGATCATAAAGGGTCAGGCCACGATTTTCGGCCATGACCTCTTTTAGTAGCACCTGGTCCAGGTCACACAGGGGTACAGGATTGAGAGATCCATCGATGATGGACAGGAAACTGGCCCCCTCAGGGGCCTGCATAGCTGTGTCTGAGTCCTCAGGCACATAGATGGGGCCGTCAGGGAGTTGCACTCTTCCCACGGTCATTCGGTCAAGCATACGGCGCCAGTAAGCATGTTCACCAGAGCAACCCCAGTCAGGGGTGCACATAACAACCCTTCCTCCCTCATAAGCGATCTTGGTTAGAACCTTCGCGAGCAGGGAGAAGGGAGGGTTAGCATACGCTAGGCCCATTGCTTTCCAGCAGAAACGGAAAGCATTGTTCATTTGTTTCGAGCAGTACAACTGCATGATGTGCTGTTGTTGGCTCGCAAACAATTCCACCTGGATCTCATCCAGGTTTACCTGTAGGGCCGCCAGTCCATTTTCGAGAACATGACGGGCCAGCTGGTAGTTTTCAGTACGATAGTTCGTCTTGGCTGCGTAGCGCAGCCCAGACTCTTTTCGTCCTGACAGCTCCAAAGGAACGGAGAATAGCCCACTGCCAAAGTCGCAGTGCAAAGAGTAAGGACGCTGTAGGGACAGCATTTTTACCTGGGGGTTCCTTCTTAGAAAGTCGGTGCCAATGACGATGTCAAAGGCGTCAGTGTCCAACACTCTGCAGTGTTGGGTCACGGTTTCGTCGCCCAGACATATGGTCACATCGACCCCCCCCAAGGAGTGGATGGTACGCCCATCCCCTACTCTTATGGCCACTGTCTTAGTTTTCCTGAAAGTTTTAAGCAGGCGCCGGCCCACTATGGAAAGTGTTGCACCGGTATCAAGCACCGCTCGAAAAACCTGATCCCCGATTTTCACGAGGATCCAGAAAACCAAGTCCTCCTCTTCGGAGCCGCCCCCCTATTCCTCATCAGGGAATTTCACATCCACCGCTGCAGCCATGGGGGACTTGGCCATCCAGGCCAAGCGCCTCTTCTTAGAATTATTCCCCCCAGGGGTAGCATTATCCCCTTGGGGTCGCTTCTGGGGGACACCTGCGGCAGGAGCGGGTGTAGCAGCAGGAGAGTAAGAAAAAGTGCTTTTCCATTGCTTTGAGGCATACTCTAGTTGTATTAGAGATGCACTGAGCATCCATGCATTTTTATCTTAGTATTGGTCCCACCAAAAGTGGTGATAACACATTTTGACCTATGGAACCAAACACCCAATCAGGATATGGAGTGGACCCCTTAATCCCCTTTCAATGTGAAGTAAAACATCTTTTCCTGAGTTGACTGAGAACTGACATATCCAAAGTAGAGCCTATGAATTTATCTATGTTTTTCCATGAATTCTTAGCTATCCTAGTGGTATGCACCCTAGGGGGCTGGGCACCTCTTTTTGAGAGGTCCTGGGTTAAATTCCTGGTCAGCCTAGCTAAGTAGGAAGATCCCATGTGACATGGCAGTGACCTCATCGCCACATACCATGCCACCTCAGCACATATGGGACCCAAAACAAAGAGTGCACATCTCCTAAGATGGCACTATGGAGAGAGAGTGATCCTGAGGCAGTTTTCTAACTCTTTCCCAAAAACATTTCAGCTATCTCTGTGAATATGCATTCATTTGTGACCTGAGTTGCAGTTTCTGTGAATATCCAATCATCTTTCACTCTTTACACTGCAGCCCTTCATGCTTTGATCCTGAATCCTCTTCTCTTTGCATACTATTGGCTTGGGCTATCCTGGAGTGACTTGGAGTGACTGTATTTCATCAAAACAAAGCTTTTCATCTCCAAAAACAAGCAGCAGGAAACCCTACACCAACAGCAAGCAGCAGGAGAGGCAAAACACAGTGCTGAAAACACTATAAACTTTTCTGGTAGCAGAGGCAGCCTGTCTCTGTGCACCGGCAGCGACCCCGCGCCGTACAACCAGTGCTCCGAGTACAGGCAGTATAAGCAGAAGGGCGGACTAAGATGGATCCAAGAAAGGAGGACGCTGACGTGAAGACAGCGCCAGCGCCTGAGGCACCAGCAAGGCCGGCACCTGGCGCTGTACTTTCGGCGGAGCCCTTACATGGGCCAGTGGATGCGGCTGAGGACTCCCTGGATGGCCTCCAGACGGCCTTCGGGGCCCTGTCGGTCGAAGAAGTGGTCTCTCAGCCTCAGCCTGTGAAGAGGAAGAGAGAGAACGAGAGCGAGAAGGATGCTGGAGAAGGAGCAGACGAAGGAGAGGAACAAGGGCAAGACCCGACGCATGACCCTACCTTCGAAGGCGCACCAAGCGCTTCTGGCCTCCACGCATCACCCTCTCCTTTAACCACCACACTCCCAGCCGCTGCAACATCCACTTCCTCAACCAACCCGCCTATGGCAGAGGGCACAGGCTTTACTGGCATGCCTCCCTACCCCGCCTATGGTATGGGCCCACCTACCACTGCGCTCCATGAGGCAACTACTGCCAGTGAGCCTGTGGCTTCCAGCGCTGCGCCGCGATGGTATGCAGCTGATTATCCCCATCCACTACATGCTACTGGAACCTATGTGGATGTTCCCGGGTATGCTCCTGGGTATGCACCTGGGTATGCACCCTTGAGTGGGTTGAGGAGAGGACCAGAGTGGGAGGCAGGAGTAGAGGATCGGAAAGATCCTCCAACAGGTTTCTGACGCGGTCGGAGATCAACGAGGTGCTCCGAGGAGCCACTTCAAAAATCTTGGGCGACCTCACCCAGAAGATCAGGGAGAAACTGGAGCCCCTGATGATCCCGTCCCATGCGTCACCTACGACGGTGGGAATGTCACCCCACCGGGTACAGGCTAACCACCTGGCGGCAGGGCTGACAAATACCCTGGGGAGCCTGAGGAGCCGACTGATGCCGACTCCTGCAGCAGTACCGAGAAGTCCATTCGTCCCGAGAACGGCCCAGCCGCCCTACAGCCACGTGACGAACTCGACGAGGGCCGAGCTGGACCAGCTGGGGCTGACAGCCTTAAGGGCTATGGTGGACGTAGAGCCTTATGGCTCTAGTGATCTTGGCGGAGACCCCTCCGATGACGAGCCGCCGTCGATGGATTCTTCTTCGCCCTCAGATGACGAGGACCCTGAGGACCCCGAGGACCCCAAGGGTAAGAAGAAGAAGAAGAAGAAGAAGAAGACCCGACGCCCTGAAGGACGCCGAACTCAGGAGGCGAAGGCTATTGACACCTCCAAGATAGTGGTCAACCTGCCTGAGTTCACAGGCAAGGACCTCAGCGAGTTCGCTGAGAACTTTGGCCGGTTCCTACGACTGACCGGCCAAACCCACGCGAGTGGGCGAGTGAAGTGCGATCTGCTCCTGCAGTGCTGCAAGACCAAGTACCTGGAGAAGCAGGTCAGGCAGATCGTGACTAACTCCGCCACCTTTGCCGATGTGTTGGTTGCCCTGGAGAGGCAGTACCCGACCTACGAGACCGACCTCTCCATCAGGGCCGAGATCCAGAACCTGCCCGTGCTGCCCAACAACCCCAAACCTGGCAGGGTCCCCGAGCTGTTGGCTGACCTGGATCACTGGGCTGGACGACTGACGCCCGGTTCCTACAGCAGCGACGACCTGCTGTTCTGGTTGTGCGCCAAGCTCCCCCGAGAGCTATGGGACGAGTGCCGTTTGACGGCTGAGCGCAAGGCCAGATCCCTCCGCTACGAGGATCTATGCGTGCTGCTCCTGGAGATGGCGCAGGAGAAGGAGAGCGACCAGCACTTGAACAACTACCGTCCTGGTGGTGGAGGTTCTGGAGGCAAAGGGTACCAAGGGTCCCGACCTGGGCAGGGGACTACCCCCAAACACGCCCACGCCCGTCCAATGGAGAACGTGAAGGAGCTATTCTGGTGTGATGCCAGAGATGAGCAGGGCCACCTGCAGCATGCCTCTGACTGCGAGCAGCGAGACTGCTTCGTCGTCCAGGGGAAGCAGCAGGAAAAGAACACCGGCGCCAAAGCGAAGCTGCCGGATCATTACCGCTGCACCATCACGTGTGCATTCTGCGGTAAGCGGAAGCACTACAAGGATGAGTGCTACCATAAGCAACGCCTATCGGCGAAGCTTAAGGGGGAAGATCCTGGCAAAGGCTCAGGCAAAGGTGGAGGCAAGGCCAAAGGCAACGACTCCGGCAAGGGCAAGTCGAAAGGACGTGGTCAAGGTTGTCAAGACAAGGGTCAAGGTGGACGAGGAGGAGGCGCTAACCGCCAGACCAACAACAGGAACAAGGACAACAACGGAGGCAACCCCAACCCTAATCCAGGGGGGAACTCCGAGCCCTCTGGAGGGCAGTCTGGTCCAACCACACGCTCACAGACGCAGGCCCAGCAAGAACAAGGAGCCAAGCGTGAGCATGAAGGTGGTGATGACGGCAACGCTAAGAAGAGGAGCCGTTTCATTAGGATGGCCCGCAAATTGCGGATCAAGGGGTTCGAGGTGACCTGTCCCGCGGAGTTCTGACGGGGACGCTCTGGTGGCACCCAAGACCTGGTGTTTTGGGTACGTATCCGACTAGGGGGACGTGAATACCTGGGGGTACTGGATACTGGCGCCACAATATCTATAGTGGCCAAGAAAATTTTACCTTGTGGGAGCCTGAAGAACACCATGACCACCGCCGCTATACACATGGGGGATGGACATGTGGTGCACAGCTGCGGCGACTGTGAAGTGGAGGTACCTATGGGCTCCAGGACTATCGCCCATCGGTTCTATGTGATGGACACTGAGGCTTTCGACTTTGTACTGGGTACTGACTTCTTCGTACAGCACTCCCAGATACAATCCCTGACGCTGCAAGCGCCCTACCTCCTCTACGTGGACCACGGCAGTGGCAGAGAGTCTGTGCCACTGGAGCAGTCGGAACATACCTCGAGTTACCTGAGACTATCGAAGGAGGAGCCCTCGAACATGATGGCGGCCTCCAAAACTGAGGACTATCAACTATTGGGGGAAGTCCTAGACCAAGGTCTGAAGGAGTTGGGTTACTCTCGAGAAGACCTAAGTGTGGAGCTGTTCGCCAGCGACAAGCAGCATGTACTGGACCTATACTGCAGCAAGGGGAAGAACTGCAGCTACAAATTTTACTGGCCCTCTTTCGGGATGGCCTACGGGAACCCCAGATTCAGTGAACTGGGGAAGGTGCTGACCAAGGTGGCCTTGGAACGTTCCCGTATGGTCCTGTGTTCCCCCGATTGGGGAGCCCATGGGGGCAACGAGTACTGGCGAAACCTCCTGGACAGGCTGACTATCAGCTCTGTTCGTTTGCCTGATGAGGCCATCTACGTGCCTCTGGGACGCAAGACGCCTATTGGGAAGCCCGGATGGGGGAGTATGCTCAGCGTGGTGGACGGAAGTCTAACCACCATCCCCTGGGAAGACCTGGACCCGACTCTGGTCCAGGCTATACAACGAGAAAGCGATGGACTCGCCTTGGGTGACTTGAAGGATCGCCTCCGACCTCAAGATGCTGTTCAGACTACAACCGGAGGAGATGAGTACGTCGTGACTGACACCAACGCCCCCAACTCTCCCTGCCCTGTACCTGTTCCTGATGGAGTCTCTGAGTGTGGACTATCTGAGCTACCTAGCTCTATCCACTCAGACGACGAAACTGAGCACGACGCCTTCTTCGTGCAGACCGCGGTGGAGGAAGTGGAGAACGCCGAGTACGTCGCCCCACTAAAACCCCTACTCTCCATGAGGGTGGAAGACCCCGTGGACGAGGAGCTGGACCCTCGATCCAGGCTCAGGGAGTATGTGGATTCCAAGAGGAAGTTGGTGGCGAAAAAGCTATGCTACGCGAAGCCTACCCGCAGCTCATGGCCACTGAAGCAAGGACGTATGGGAGACCTATCCCAATTGAAGGAGGACCTCGAACAGAAGATCACCACCTGGCAAAGGGAGGTAGATCTCAAGCTCATGAAGAGCGTGTGGGGCGCCCATGTGAGGACCCCAGAGGAGGACGACCTCTCGGAGGAATGTGTATGTGAACCCCCTCGAGCGTGCCTATGTTGCCATCGTCCATCGGAGATGGTTGAACAAGACCTTCTGTATGCCTACCATGGGCTGAAGGATACTACCACGGGCGAAGAGTCGGTGGAGGACCACCTCCCGACGTCGATTACTCAGGGGGCAGGCAACTTACACTCTGACGAGGACATGGAGGACAAGATCAAGATATTGGACCCGCGGGTACAGAAGCTTATAAGGACCTACCTGGAGGTGTTCGGAGAACTACCCCCTCCAGCCTCATGTGACAAGCTGGTACAGATGGACCTCAAGCTGAAACCCGAGTTCGTGGGTCACAAGATCCGGAGGAGACCCTATCCAGCTCCTAAAGAGCAGGCCGACGAGATCGAGCGACAGATACAAGAATGTATCGACGCTGGCCTAGTCCTGGAGTACAAGGACGGGGACTACCCCCTACACTGCAGCCCCTGTTTCCTGGTGGCTAAACCTGGGTCTACAGCCAAACGGCTGGTAGTGGACTATGGAGAGCTGAACAAGAAGACGCTGAACCACTCAGGGTTCATTCTCAATATGGAGTCTACCCTGAAGAAGATAGCCTCCTGTCGCTACAAGACCAAGATGGACAAGCGAAGTGGATTCTGGCAAGTGGACCTGACGCCCAACGCGCAGGAACTACTGGCCTTCATCACCCCTCAGGGGAGGGTATTCAAGTGGAAGGTCATGCCGTTTGGCGTGGCTAACGCGCCCGCTCTGTTCCAAGAGCTGATGAACAAGATCTTGTCCATCCTACGAAGGAGACCTAAGGTGCAGGAGCTCATATCCCGTGGGGCCCAGATGGAGGCTCACATCGACGATGTATGCCTCGGGACCAATACCCAGGAAGATCACCTAATCCTCTTGGGTGAGTTCTTTGCGGTCTGCCAGGAGAACCACACACGACTCAAGCTGGAGAAGTGTGAGTTCATGCAGGAGACCATGCAGTACCTGGGGTTTGACGTTGGCTATGGGTGGTGGACCCCAGCGGCCTCTAAGGCCAAACCCCTGATGGATGCCAAGGTACGACACGAAGACCCCAAGAAAGGACTTCATGATGTACGCAGTTTCATTGGGGCGTGCAACTTCTATCGCCGCCACATCAAGAACTTCACCCATACCAGCGCCGTTCTGACGGACTTGATCAAGAAGAGTACTACTTGGCGCTGGGGCCCACAAGAGCAACAAGCGTTTGACGAGCTCAAAGACAAAGTAGCCAACGCTAAGTGCTTGGGCGTGCCTAGGGCACAAGGGGAGATTATCCTGGTGACCGACGCCAGCAATGTGGGCGGTGGTGGAACGTTGTTCCAATGGCAAGCACTAGAGAAGGAAGAGTTCGACTCGGCCATTTCCCAATGGGGGACTGAAGGTCTCAACCGAGATGGAACCCTCAAGCACAGCTACCCTGACGACAAGTGGGTCCTAGTACCTCTGGGCCACTGGAACTGGAAGTGGAACCAGGCCAGGGGGAACTACTCCACCTATGAGCAGGAATTGCTCGCGGGTATGCTGGTGCTATCCTCACAAGCACGACTGTTGGGGAGTAACCCTGTGGTCTTGCTGTGCGACCAAGAACCGGTCCGCAGTTTCCAGAAGGGCCCCCCACCTGAGAAGGCCAAGCTACGACGCTGGTGGACCTACCTCAGTCAACTACGGCTGACGGTACACCATATCCAGGGAGTGAAGAACGAGTGCGCCGACTACATCAGCCGCAACAACTTCGACGCCCTGATTGGTGCCCGGTCTGAAGCGCTGGCTAAGGAGGCGTTCAGCCGTATGGACGTACACCTGGACCTGAACATGACCATGATACGCCCCCTGGATGGACTTCAACAATCGGAGTACCTGAAGGAGTTTGGGGATATCTACAAGCGCCTGGTGAAACGCCTTGAACCCCTCCTGGTCAACCAGGACCAGTGGAAGAGGGACAAGAGCTACCTCTGGCACGAGGACCGCATCGTGGTGCCTAGTGACCGAGTCCCAGCGCTGCTGAAGTGGACCCATGAGTCCAGTGGTCATGTGGGTGCTGACCGTACCCTGAGGCTGTTCAAGCAGTGGTTCCACACTACGTGGACTGACGACCAACTGCGGAAAACCCTCCAGCCTATCGTGGACAAGTGCCCGTGCAGGTCCTGTAAACCAGGGGATATCAGGGACAGAGGCCTCTACTCGACCCTGCCCATCCCTCACTGTGCTAACAGTGTTCTATATGTGGACTACACGGAGATGCCGAAGTTCGGGGGCTATGACTTCGCCCTCGTGGTAACCTGTGGGTTGACCAGGTTTACCAGGGTGTTCCCATGTACCAAGCACATTACCGGAGAGGAGACTATCAAGATACTCCTGGAGGAGTGGTTTTGTGTCTATGGGGCGCCCAAGGAGATCAACTCCGATGAGGACGTACGAGTACGCTCAGATACTGGCTGGTACAAGAGGGTCCTGAGATCCCTCAATGTCCAGGTGTCTACGGGGATTCCCTACTCTCACACGAGCAACCCCCTATGTGAGCGACAGATTCGTGTGCTGAAGGAGAACGTCAGGATATGGTGCAAAACTGAACGCACCAGAGACTTGGTGAGACTACTCCCCGTCATATCCTTGATGATGAACTCCCAAGAGAGTTCAGCTACTGGCTACTCGCCCCATGAGCTATTCCTCGGGCGCCCGGCATGGTTCCTACATGCCCCCTATCCAGAGGACACCCATTCTTCTGTGGGTGAATGGGTCCAAGAGCAACAAGCGAAGGTGGACAAGGCCAAGGCTATGCTCCAGAGAGTGAGGGAGCGTCAGTGGAACAAGAAGAACAAGCACCGAGTACCGGCCACCTACCAAGAGGGGGACTGGGTGCTGGTGCACCACAGTCGACTACCCGCCTGGCCACGCTCTACCAGCGATGACCCATACTTCGGGCCGTACAAGATCCTATCTGTGGATGGACACCGTATCACCGTGCGGTGTTCTCCCCGTCTAGGGGGGACCCTGGTGTGCGCTGCTCAACACCTGAAGCGCTACCATGATCCTGAAGACCTCTGTGGGGAGGAGTGGGAGCTGAACGACGAGGAAATCGCCGCTCTGGACCTACAAGGGGCTGCCAGCCCTATGGAAGTTGAAGGTGAACTCCCCGACATGAACGCCGAGGAGATGGCTAAGGAGGGCTTCTACCTGGTGAAGTCTGTCCTACGCCACCGCTATCGCCAGGGTTGGCGCTTCCTCACCCTCTGGGAAGGATTTGGAGTCGAAGAGGCCACCTGGGAGCCCTTCTCTGCATTTGTTCTACCTGAGGGACACCTAAACTCAGTTCTGGTTGACTACTTGTCCCAGAACAACCTTGGTGAGTTGCTGAGGCTCGCTGAGACGCTTGCCTCCAGGACTAAAGCTAGGGACTGAACCTTACCCTTACCTGCCAAAGCGTATGTGTGAGTGTGCTATTCCTAAGGTCCTGAGAGCAAGCCGCAGAAGTGGTGTCCTAATTATACCCAGGTCTGCGCCCTTGCTAAACCTGGAGGGTTGGCTTATTGATGCCACGGGGTACGCCCCGGGTCTCCCCTCCCCTAAGCGCCCAATTTCTGTGCTGGCGCAAAACCTTTGGGGAATACCCAGCGTACTAATCCAGGTATTGTTTTCCCTACCTATCTGTCTACTACAGGGAGGGGTGGCAAAAAGCTATGAAGGCATAGAAACGGGTGGGACAGTGACACACGCACTACAGGTCCTACACACCCTACAGTGGCACCATCCTGGTGGGCGAGCACTGGGGCAACTGGCTCAAGCCCCCACGCAGGACTACCACTCCTACACGCACACTCTACTGGGCGTTGCGAAGTCAAAGGTGTCGTGGGTCCTAGCGACCCTCCTGTGAAATGACAAGAGAACACAGCGCTGCTAAGCAACTGTGGCCTAACAGGGGACGCCACAACGCGTTTCCCCTGCTAGGGCTTGGAGGGAAGGAGTGCTCTCGCGTGCAAGGCGCAGATGTCGATGAAGTCGGACTCCCTGCTCTGCCACAGGCGGAGCGGAGTTACTTGTTTGTGTGATCTGCGCCCTTGTTTAGCAGGGCATAAAAAAAGGCTGCTGCACCAATCACCCTACCTGCCCACCTGTAAAACAAAGGCAAATTAAAGGGCGTTTGCGGCGGAGGAACCAAGCCACACTCCAGGTATTATACCCTTCTCAGTGTGACCTATAATACGCTGTCCGCAAACACGCTGGAGGACCAGCTACCCTTGTCAAGCAAGCAAGCTTTAAGGGACTCCTCAGGTTCTCTTAAAGAACGTACCGAGGAGCCCCTGGGTAGCCTAAACAAGGTTTACCGTGCGCACTTCGCGTGGCCTACCCTTTAATGCGTGTGTGAATGCGCGCGTATGCACTTGAATCGTGGGCACACCTGCCCATCTGAACACCAATCACGAACTCCACAAGGGGGTGGCCCCGCCTGGGCTTACTCACCTTACCTACCGCTGGAGAGAGAGAGCAAGTGAGGGGCGCACGCGAAGAACGTTGCTATGCACTTGTGTGTATGTCTAATCACCCTGATCTGACCGCTAATCATCTGCAATCTTTCTAATCAATCCCTCTATCGCGTCCTATCGTTGTTAGCGCTGCTACAAGGCTCGTTCACGGAGACACGAAGCGAGCAATGTGTATGCGGCATACGAGACGAGCATACCTGTAGTTTATACCTGATTCGTTGAAGTCTTTTCGATTGATTTTCGAATTCTTGAATTTTTGATTCTTCTAATAGTGTGGGTGCAATCTGTATGTTTATTTATTAATGTGTGTCTCGTCATTTTCAAGAGTACGTGAGACATACGTTTATAATTCCATTATTTCTCCATTTTCCGGCGCTTCGCTAGGAGCCGCTCCTGCGCGCCGCCATTTTATGCGTATGAATTTCTGGATTTAAAAAATCCAGAGATGACTATATTTTCTATGAAAATGTGCTTCTGATGCACAATTGGATTCTGCTCAGGTGTGTTGTTTCAGAAAAATTCTAGGCCGTCATTTGACGGATTTTGGTGTCGTCGCTTCGTTTTTGCGTGGATTCGTCCATAATGCTCCCATTCCTGCCTCTGCAGATACCCACGCGCAGCCCCGCTGAGTAGGCCGTGTTCGGGCCGAAACGCAGGTGCCTGGAGAGACTGAGCAGAACCAAGACCCCACCAAGGGGCAATTTTAATTTTCTCGAGACTCCCTTCGCCCTAAGACAGGTCACAGGTCGCCAGCAGGTTTACGAGAACCCATGCGAGTGTGTATAATGTGTCTTGCGTTTGGGTTGTGTCGACGCTGCGTCTTGGAGGGAGGGATGCATATGCACATGTTTGGCATGCTCCCATACTAACCCAACCAAGCCACAGGAGCCCCGGCAGCGCCATGAGCGCTGAGTCTTCTGTAGGATATGATACAATCAGAGCAGCAAAAGAGCGCCAGCCATGGTGAGCGCCCATTTTTCAGTGTGAGGGAAACTGTAGGTATTTTAAAGTAGATGTGGAAACCAAGGAAAGGCCAAGAAAAATTCCCTTTTTCCTAAAATGCGACAGTGGTGGCCACCACAGCACAAGGGGGGAGTAAGAAAAAGTGCTTTTCCATTGCTTTGAGGCATACTCTAGTTGTATTACAGATGCACTGAGCATCCATGCATTTTTATTTTAGTATTGGTCCCACCAAAAGTGGTGATAACACATTTTGACCTATGGAACCAAACACCCAATCAGGATATGGAGTGGACCCCTTAATCCCCTTTCAATGTGAAGTAAAACATCTTTTCCTGAGTTGACTGAGAACTGACATATCCAAAGTAGAGCCTATGAACCTATCTATGTTTTTCCATGAATTCTTAGCTATCCTGGTGGTATGCACCCTAGGGGGCTGGCCACCTCTTTTTGAGAGGTCCTGGGTTCAATTTCTGGTCAGCCTAGCTAAGTAGGAAGATCCCATGTGACATGGCAGTGACCTCATCGCCACATACCATGCCACCTCAGCACATATGGGACCCAAAACAAAGAGTGCACATCTCCTAAGATGGCACTATGGAGAGAGAGTGATCCTGAGGCAGTTTTCTAACTCTTTTCCAAAAACATTTCAGCTATCTCTGTGAATATGCATTCATTTGTGACCTGAGTTGCAGTTTCTGTGAATATCCAATCATGTTTCACTGTTTACACTGCAGCCCTTCATGCTTTGATCCTGAATCCTCTTCTCTTTGCATACTATTGGCTTGGGCTATCCTGGAGTGACTTGGAGTGACTGTATTTCATCAAAACAAAGCTTTTCATCTCCAAAAACAAGCAGCAGGAAACCCTACACCAACAGCAAGCAGCAGGAGAGGCAAAACACAGTGCTGAAAACACTATAAACTTTTCTAGGAGTGGGTGTAGCTACAGGCGCTGATGAGCGCCTCTGGGGGTTAGGGGGTCCAGTTTTGCCGCCCCCCTTGCCACCTCCTTTACCTTTATCCCCATTCGGGGGATTTCTGGCGGGCGTCTGGGTCTTCTGGCGCTCCGCCTCCTGACGCTTGAGTTTGTCACTCTCGCGTTTCTTGATGTGGCATTCGTCCTCATAGTGACGACGTTTGCCACAGTAACCACAGGTGATGGTACACCTGAAGTGGTCCTGATGGGTCACAGTTTTCCCATCTTTAGTATGGTGCTGACGTTTCATCTGCAGCATACAGCCACTGCGGAGATCGCAGTCAGAGGCATGACAAGGTCCCCCCTTGTCATTGACAGGTTGGCAGTAAAACAGGGGGGGTGTGCCTGCATCAGTTGGAACCTCGTTCATGGCACGTAGGTTGCCCCTCCCTTTACCACCTCCCTGGTTGGTGTTAGTGGGATTTTTATGCCCCTTCCCTTCGCCACGTTCGGGGGTAGGGGTACCACCTCGTCCCAAATGCTTCTTGAGGAATTTATCCATGTGGGAGTCATTCTCTCTCTCAAGAGCTAGCTCAATCAAGAGATCCACCAGTGTATCGTACGAGTGGGTCCTGCTCTTCCTCTCAGAGGTGGAGCGGCAATCATCCCACGTACGCTGGGGGATCTTACTCATGAGCCACAGGTGGGGCTCAGTGGCTCCGTAGGAGCCCACGTTCATCCTCGAAAATAAGTACTCCAAGTCGCACACATACTCAGAAATTCGCGCAGCGGATGGAAACTCCGGGAGCATAGGTAGCTCCTCGATCTGTGTGCGTACGCTGAGGTCAGTCTCATAGACTGGGAATGTTTTCTCTAACCTCAGGAGTACCTCTGCCCAAGTAGAACAGGTTTTCACAATCTGTTTGACCTGTTTTTGCAAAAATTTCCTTTTGCATGAGCGTTTTAGCAGTGAACATTTGGTGGCCACATCCACATGGGATTGGCCAGTCAACAAAAGGGACTCTGCAAATTCTTCTGCCCATTCAGGCAGGTTTTTGGGGTCGAACTCCGGCAGTTCCAGCTGGATGTTCGCCTGGGCAATTGGTCTGCCCGTCTTCCCACCCCCCGGAGTTAGGCCTGTAGGCGACACGCCGGCAAGAGGGGCCAGGGCTGACAGCCCTCTTCTCTCACTCTCTGTGACAGGCACGTCCTGTAGATCCGCCATAGGCACAGTCCTGGCACGGGGGTGAAAGGGGCTGGGGCAGGTAACCTTAGGCAACAGCCTTGAGACCCTTGATCTCTTGAGATCTTCGGCCAGGGTACTCAGCCCTGGAGAGAGAGAGGGCAACTCAGGCTGGGGTAAGGGATCTGCAATACCCAGTTTAGCTTTAATGGCCTCCGATAAGGCTGTCACATCTGGATCTTCTGATCCAGACAGGAATTTGGCCAACAGCTCGGCCGTTTGATCCAGGGCACCGTAGGTTGGCCTTGGATGAAGTTGTTCTTCGACTCGTGTTGGGCCCACTTCGGGAGCCCTTGGGGTTGGATACTCAGGTCTTAGTCGTCTTTGCAGGGATGCAGTGGACAGAGGACCAGAGTGTGCGTAGGACCCTAGATCTGTACGTGGTCTGGATCCATGTACAGCCAATGGCTCCTCTCCATCTTCCCCACGGATGGATTTATAGTACTCCTCATGCATGATGTACTCATCCATCTTTTTCTTCAGCTTCTCATACTCCTCGGGTCCTTCAATGGCAGTTGAGGATGAAGCTGGACAATTGGATCTTGATACTGAAGCAGCCACACGTCTGTGGAGGTGATTGAAGCTGTCTCCACCGTGTGCTGCTAAGGCCTCGGTGGTAAGGCCTTTATTCTCTTCCGCCCTTCTGCGTTCTGGATCTCCTTGGGACCCAGATGCGCCACTGAGATGATGTGGAGCTCGGTGAGGTGGTTCACTCATTGGGTGGGCCATGCTGCCCATTTGTACTAGGACAGTTCGGATAGGCCAGGTCCTGACGCTTGGCGTGGACATGATGAACTTGTTGTTGAGCTTTTGTTCTGCACTTCTTCTCAGGGTCGGTTCAAAAGGTCACAAGGGACTGCCTCTGCTACCGGAAAGATGTCCTTGAATTATGCCCTAGGTCTTTTGATGTATTCCTGCAGGTTTTGTAGTTGAAAACCCCAAACCAAAGCAGCAAGTAGAGCAAGGACTGAATGTGGATCGAATCAATGATTGGTTTTGGAATCCAGTATAACACAGAAGGGCTGCAGATAGACAAAGCAGGTTTATGCACATAGATTCAATCACAAATGGATAATACAAAAGGTTTTAAATGAAGATTGGTCTGACTCTTGCCTCAGAGGCTGCAATAGGCACTTCATGTGCACTCTTTTGGGTGAAATGGTGCTGGTTAGGACTGAGGGGCATAGATGTCAGGACCACACAGAATATGACTAGGCCAAGCAACTGAATTCAGAAACAGTTACAAAGTAGGACCACAATAAGTGGTAGAAACAATTGAGTATAGGGGTCTTGGGGTGGGAGACCACTTAGGCTTAACCTCCAAGGCCAACAAACATGAAATGCCTGTTTTATTTTGGTATGTCTTCCATGAAGGAAGGTACCTCCGCTCAGTTGAGTGGTAGGGGTGAACTTCATGGGGGGGCTAGGGTCACAACCCTAGTTACTTTGAGAAAGTGTACTTTAGGCAACAAAAGAGAGATAAAAACACTTAAGTTTGTCCTGGCATCAGCAAAGGGTTTTAAGGGGGGCTTAGCCTGGATCAAGCCCTCCAAGAAAGACATGGCAGTGACTTTTTCTTACTTAAATGGCACAGTGATATGTTCCGTGCCGCCGCCGGTTGTCTTCTAACTCTTAACGATTGAAGAGCAATGTGTGTAGATCTCTCATGTAGGTTTGTGTTGATGATAGCGCAAGGCGTGCTAGTTGTAATAGAAGACGTCCGTATTGCTTCCTCAAGGGGCTATCCATACTCGTGTTTTTTTGCGAGAGTGGAAGCATATTCAGGCTGTCTATCAAAGCGATCTATGTAGGTCAGTAAGTTCAGGAGTATCGGCTATGATTGTCGCGATTGTCAGCTTCAAAAGCTCAGCAGTATGATCAATGTAGGCATCAACATCAAGCTGTAGCAATGCAGGAGTTAGTAGTCCTGGTTGATTCATGGGCGCGTTCCAGAGTCAAAGCCAACCGACGGATTTGTCGGATGAACTTGATGATTGTCGTTGTCGATTTTGCCGCAGCAGAAAAAGCGAGGCGGGATAGCCCCAGATTTCTCTTTGGGCCATTCTACATCATGACCGCTTCAAATACATCTTTTAGCATACCTGTAAAAAGGATCATACAGGGGAGGGCAAAACTGGAAATGAAGCTAAAATTAGAAACATGCCGTTTGAAACCACTTTTCAGTGCCAAAATTAAAAAAACCCATGTGGCTTTCGTGTGTAGATCCAGAAAAGCACCTAGCATTCACCCACATCCCCTTTGCTTTAGCACTTTCAGTAAAAAAATTGTTTACCAACTACTAAATTTTACACTTTTTTAAAATTCAAAATTTTCTAAACATTTTGTGCTTCGATGCGTCAAGTTTTATTTCACAACATTTCCTTTTGTTTGTTTTGTATTTTGATTCACTTCTGCTGTACTGCTGAGTTTTTTTTTTAAAAACTTCCATGCACACAATTTGTTTTTTCAATTATGATCTATAAATTTTTTTCTTTTATAAACGAAACCCTGCTGTTGCCAATGCCCAAACAATGAACCAGAATAAAGCACAACGTAGGAGGAAGGCATGTTGAATACGGAAAAAATTTATAACAGTGTCCGTGCCTTGATCTGAAGTATACTAGGCTGCAGGGCAGCGTTTCCACCACTGACCCACCAGTAAGAATAAAGGGATCCTCAGACCCCTGTGTGCATCTGCAGAGCAAACAGTACATGAGCAGAGGCACCCTGCCATTCACAGGCCCGATGCAGCCCTCCAAAGTGGACAGCCTTCCACACACCCATAGCAGCCTTGCACAGCCCAAAGCAGCCTTCCACAGTCCCAAGGGAACGTGGCACAGGCCGAAAGGACAAACTGGTACACACAGTCTAGGCATAATATCTTAACACCGAGAAGAAATGTTAAAAAAAAGTGTCGTCGCTCGAACGGGGGAGTCCGATGACTGCAGAGTCTGCAAAAAAAACACAACGTGGCAAATAAATTAGCATGGGTATGTATGATGTGACACGTACAGATCAAATTGGTCGCACCCATCATCGGCGTCACTACTGCTGTCGTCGCTGCTGGCGTCTGCCTACTTCCTCACTTCGGCGCGCTAATTGCTGGCGCCGCGCTGGCTTGCTGCGCGGTGACGCATCGCGTCGCGTCGCGTCGCGTCGTGGTCCCTTGCTGCCCCCCCTGTTGTCCTCCTTCTGTGGCGTGGCACTGCTGTTGCTGCTGGAACCACTGGTTCCTCCTCTTCTCTCTCTTCAACCACTTGCCGGCGAGAGTCCTCGCCATTCGTGAACTGCTGCCGCCAAGTGCAAAGGGTTCTGAACGGCGGGCACCCGGAGCCATACTGGAAGAACAAAAGAGCAAAGCTTGAGAGTTGCCGCGGCGCGCTACGTTGCACAAACATGGACGGCTACGCGTTGGCACACATTCGCAAGACCAAAGGGTTGTCTGATGTACTGGCGAGGCTCTTGACAGCCTCTCGGCTCTGGCTTCACTCCACTTCAGCCAAGTCCTGTCGTCGCCAGTTACGTTGAGGCGTCTCTTGGCAGGCGGTGCAGTGCACTGCGATCCTCTTGGACGCTTTTTGTTTGTCTGGGTGGTGGCTTCGTCGTGCGTAGTGCGGAGGCGTTGTTGCAGCTGCCACGCAGTGGCATCTCACTGCAGATATCTTAACATCCCTAATAGAAAACGTTTGGTCACGAGACGCATTAGATTACACTAAATTACACAACAATAACACCATTGCCTAGAAAACATTAGACGTCTACTGCCGCCGTCGCATACCGGTTGGTATGAAATGGGAATCCGGTAAAATCCGAAGGACCTACGCGGGAAATGTTGTAGAAATACTGTTATGGTTTCGAGCAGCAGCAGCGCAGCGAGCGCGCAAGTGGCAATCGCGGTGGCAATCGCACTGCAGTCTGTGAATACATCTGAAGCATCGAGATGCCAGTTGCGTGAACGAAGTGCTGTATGATACTTCGATATCTCTGAACAGGGTTTTTGTCTTCGAATTTGCGAAGTGTCTATGTATTGGTGCTCCGCCTATAGATCCTCCGCAGAAGGGGTTTGTCATATTTTGGAATTTTCGAGAAACAAGAGAAACAAGACAGTTCTCAAGTCAAACCACAACAAGTGGTAGCTAGCTAGGTGGCGGGGAGATCAATATTCGAGATCCATCTTCGACGCCGTCCTTGAATACAATGGAGCGACCTTTCGACGACGCAGCTATGCTGCACTTTATCAGAGACTGCCTGTTTCGATCCGACTCACCGTTGCATCATGAGTTCTCGAGTTCGTTAGCAAAGTTCATCGCAGAGCGCATGGCAAGTCGAGAAAGCGAGTGGTTTCCGTGCATCTCCCGTGATCTTCACAGCTTGTCGCAGAAGCTTGCAGATACTCAAGCCAAGGTCATTGAATTGGAACAACGCATCGATGCCTTGCACACATCAGCAGCAAATGCTACTATGGCATCTGATCACCGAGTCGACATTTTGCAGTCCTCGACGGAGAATGCAACACAAGCTGCAGTAAGCGAACTTCGAAAGCCTCGAACATGCACTTTCGCAATGTTATGTCCTTCTCAACGAGTTTGCACAAGTTTCGAGTCAACGACCTTCGAATCATTTCCAGTTTTCACAAAAACAACCACAGCAACAACCACAACCACAACCACAGCCATCTCCTTCGAGCTATCCGCCGTATTCACCGTCCAACAGTTCACCTTATCCACGGCAACAACCACCTCTACAACCACCTCTCTCCGACCCGTCGATGAATACAGCGAACCCAATGAAACAAGCCAATGCAGTGCATGCCGTGATTCACCAAGCCAATCCAGTGAATGCCGCGATTCCACGTGCTCCAAGGTTCGAGATCCTGGGACGTCATGTTGAACGCTCAAACAAGCTGATTCGAAAGTTTTTTGCGGAACGAGGATCAGGAGAGTTCCGCACTTGGAAGGAGGACCTTATGCGAGCCTTTGCTCTGTCGGATATCATTTCACCCGTTGACCAGGTGACGACCACACCGTTCCTCCTTGAAGGCGATGCTGTCGAGTATTACCACAGTTTAACGAAAGTTGTACAAGATGACTGGTTCGAGCTCATGTGTGCGTTGGGTCAACGTTTCGATTGCATATCCCATGAGCCAGTGTACCTGTCGAGAACGTTGACCTTGAGAGAAAGTGACTTCCCTCGACATGCGGATTATGTCAAGGAATTTCGAACCTGCGTCATCAAGTCGAAGGTTAATACCACTGACCTCCAGATGGGTGACCTCGTCAACTCTCGATTTGTTGAAGAGTTGTCGAATGACGCTGTTCGTCGGCAGTACATCGTTGAAGTCCGAAATGGCGTTCTGGGAGACCATTTGGCTTCGATACGCTGGTGGAGACCATTGCAGAAGCCTACATGGCGGCCGGCTACCAACGCGAAGAGGGACAGAACGCATCGAGAACGACAACTGATACCGTGGGTGCTGCGGTCTCAAGTCCTCTGCCTATGATGGTTCCGCCAACTTCGACTTCTACAACGTTTCCTTCAAATCCTATGCCAACACCGCACGTCAACGCCATGCCGACCCCAGCCGCTGCTCCCATGGCTTCGACTGTGCCAGAGCCAATGAATCTCGATACAATTGCTAAGCTCCGAGAAGAACTACATGCCTACATTCCTGAACGTCGAAATGAGCGGTTCGGACGCCAAGATGGTAGAGAAACTAGGCGCTGCTACAACTTTGGCGAACAAGGTCACTTGGCCAGGGACTGTTCGAAGACGGACCGCCATCTCGAGGAAGAGAACGTGGGGAATCGAGATCAGGTACGCCACGCAGAGATCTGAGTCGAGACAGTAAGGGATGGTTTAGATCCTGCTCCAAGAGCAGAGAACGGCCCACGACGGCCTAGGAATCATCTTCGAAGACCCGGTGGTGGACTTCCTCGAGAAGAGTTGAACACAACCATCAGTACCAGCAAACCCGAAAAGAATTCGACACTTGGGGGTGTCAACGTCGAAGGAACCGAACCTGAGCATGCGTCTCTGTTCACGGTTCGAGGGCGCATATGCGCACGTTGTGATGACTCCTTTGACTCCAGCGTGGAATTGTTAGTCGACTGTGGAGCGACCACTGACTTCATGCCGATGCAGACTGCAAAAAGGGCGCGACTTCCCCTCTACAAACTGACAAACCCTGGACACGTCTTAACAGCCGGAGGTCTCCAAGTCGAGGTGCGATACTACACGAGAGCCTATGTTCGAGTTGGAGAACTCGTATTTCGACACCACTTCAAGGTATTGGAGATTCTGCCAGATGTGGTACTTGGGCTACCATGGCTTCGAAGCTATAATCCAACTGTCAACTGGAAGGAACGGTATGCGGACATTCAACGTGGTTCGAGTTCATACCGGTTGTGTTTCGACGAGTGAAGACATTCAACGCAGCAGCAGTTCCAAGCCGCTTCGACACTTTCATCCAGTACCTCGGGAGCGAGTCCGGTTGGAAGCCCTACGCCACATGCCAAAGAATGCCCTGACCTACACTGGTCGACACATGTCCAGAATGGTGCTGGCATGTTCGATGAGTCCGAGACAGAAAATAGTATCACCGATGAGGAGTGCAGCGGCATGGAGCTTGAATACATCTCGTTGCCGAAACTTAAACTGGAGATCCGTCGAGCTGATCTCACCGGTGATCAAGTGTTTCTATGCTGCATGCCTCGACCCGCAGTGCCGGTCAATCAAATGTACAAGATGCAAGCAAGCAGTGACGATGACGGGCTTGACCCCGTTCTACGCAAGTTGCCTATTCGAATACACGAATGGGCAGACCTCTACGACCGGGGGAAGGCGGAGTTTGGAGACCTACCTCCGCATAGACCTGGTAGAGATCATCGAATGCGCTCTGATTCAGAAGATAATCCACCGTTGGTGCACCCTTACAAAATGGACCCGAGTCAATTGGATGAACTTCGACGACAGCTGGACAAGTTACATCGATCTGGCCGAATCAGACCATCCTCGAGTCCATATGGAGCGGGTTGCCTGCTGGTGAAGAAAGCGAATGGTAAATGGCGTATGTGCCTCGACTACCGAGCGTTGAATACGTGAACTGTTCGAGATCAATATCCTTTACCTTCGATCCAATCCATCCTGAGTACACTGGGAGGTTGCACTGTATTGTGCAAGATAGACCTTGTCAGCGGGTTCCACCCGATTCGAATCCACGACGAAGAAGTCGAGAAAACCGCCTTCAACACACAATTTGGCGCCTTCGAATGGGTTGTTATGCCCTTTGGCCTCTGTAACGCGCCATCCACGTTCCAACGCATCCTGAATGATGTCCTTCCAGACCACTTGGGGATTTTTGTATGGGTGTACATCGACGACATTCTCGTCTTCTCAAAAGATGCGGATGAGCACCAACGACATCTCGATTTGGTACATGAACTACTGCGTCAACACCAGCTATTTCCCTGCATCGATAAATCCACATTCTTCCAGAGCCGAGTACCCTTCTGCGGATACATCATCGATAGAGACGGATTACACATGGACCCCAAAAAGTTCAAGGTCATTCGAGGTTGGCCTCTGCCCACCACGGTTCATGAAGTTCGACAATTTATCGCGTTGTGTGGATTTTACAAGCAGTTTCGAAGCGGTACCCAGAACCCATCACCCATGGCCCGGAGGACCGGAAGCCTATGGCCCGGGGGCCCGGAGGCCGGCAAACCCGCCCGTCAGCGGGAAATCCCTTTACCTGCTCGGCGTGATCCAGAATCCGATCCCTAGTCACAAATCAATGTGAAATTACCATCATTTCATCATCATGATCGAATTTCGGTTACAAATCGGCGAAATACTCGATTTCTAAAGCGATTTCTAATTGCCGTGAAATCGCCGCCGATTGTCGCCTGTTCGCGCGCGTGTCCAGACTTCGAGTTTCGAGTTTTGTTTTTGAGTTTTCTCCTGTATCTTTGAGGTTCTAAGGGAAGTCAAGGGCTGGATCTGTAGGGTTTTTCTTGTACTTTCATCTGGTGTGTTCACCAGAATATTTCGCCGTCGCGTCTGGGATGAAATCGGCGCGCAAGATTTCTCATCAAGCGCCCGAACTCATGGATCTCAATGACCACGAGTTCGGACGGAACCCTACATCTCCCCAGTATGCCTTCCCTTCATGCCCCTTTCAAGTGGGCATATCACTTGGGTTGGGGAAGCGGGCAAAGAGGGTGTTTTGGGCAGCCTATCGGTGTCGCAAACCAAGGGCAAAACCGCACGCAAACGCTAACTTTGTGTGCTTGTGAGCATGAACGTTGATCACCGAACATAATCCTCACAAGGCCAAAAGCCCTAGGCCATTTTCGATTTTGGAGCCAACTCAACGATGGCTCCACGCAATTCAATGCGTACCTGGGCACGTTTTTTTGGGAAAGAGCAAAATTTGGTCGAAAATTAGGCCAAAATGGCCCGACCCCCGAGGCTCGTACTCGAAGCCTATGGGGAGTTGAGCCTTGAACCAAGGCAATATGTAAAATAGAGACCACAAAGGGCATCGTGGACGGCTTGGTTGATTTTTCCAACGTTGTCCTCTATTTTATATACCGTCGCCTTGTGAGCACGCGTGCCATACTGCCTCCTTGCACGCGCGCTCATATGCACACGCTAATGACATGGCTGGCCGAGGACAACCTAACCCAAGTGAGCATATTTGAATACGCTTACTTTAGGTCCACCCATAAAATGTTTACTCATATTTTTGTTCCTCAAGGGCCCATGGATATATGCGCGCCAATATCGCCTATATATGCACTTTTTCCCTTATTTAGTGTGCTTCAAGGATTGGGGTGTTAAAAATGCTTCCCTAACGCTTTGAACCCCAACCCTTGTTGCAAAAGGGACGCAAGGCTTTGGTTTGCTTCCATGCAGAGGCCCAAAGGCCTGTCCCCCTTGGGAATCGGAGATGCAATTTTTTGTGTCACCATTATTGGGTGAATTTTGGCCGTTTTGCCCAGAATGGCCACAAACCCCATCTCCCCCTTAATGTTCGGCCCGAGGTTGCATGCGCCACTTGACCAAGGGTAAGGGCGATTCGGAGAGGGAAAATAAACCCGCATCGAATGGGGTATGTCCCCATGTGGCCTCCCCTCGTGAGGGGAGAATTGTGCATTGCCCAATTTGGGGTATGTTGCCATTCTGCCCCATTTGCGTGTCGTGTTCCATCTAGGGGGGAAAATAGCCAGAGGTGACTACAAGGGTTGGCAAGTGGCATATATTGGTACCTAAGTCCCATGTGTCCATAGCATCTTTAATTGGAAGGATCCTCGCGGCCGTCATGGAGATATGGGATCGTGAGTGTGGACCTCTTCGGCCAAATTTCGTTGTTTTTGCCATTATGGGCCATATCGGAATTACCATATCTCCATGGGGCGAGGGACCTAGCGAGGAGGGAAGGGCGATTATTATGGCATATGACCAAGGGGTGAACGCCCTTGAGTTTCGTATTTGCTCCTCCGGCGTATCGATAGTTATTCAACTTTTGGTGCGATCCATGATCCCTCCCTCTGCACAGCATGCTGCTTTCTGCCCCATTTGCGTGACCATCCCCTCGGCGAGCAGTAAGCAGCCAATGTGACAGCAAGCCCAACCCCAAAGCACGGGATCAGAGGGGATATCAAGGCCCGTGAATCAAGGCTTGGCGCAACAAGATCGCCAGGATTCCCTACCCTGGTCAGTCGCCAAAGACGGCCAATTTTGCCATTTTGGCACCCATGGACCCAGTCTCGGCTGTCACCACGCCAAGGCCTTTGGAGATCTCTGAGGACCCAGTAGGTGTGCGTCCACGGTGGTCTCCCATTGGGTCCCACACGGATCAGCAGATCCAATCTCCAGGCTGGCGTGGAGAAATACCCTTAGGTGTATTATCGTTTTTGGCTCATTTTGGGTTGCCAAAATAACCCCCTTTTTGGACCCCAATTTCAGCCCACCGCGTGGCCAATTGGCGGCCCCATCTCTCTATCCCCATGAGGAGTCTGGACCAAATTTGAAGTCTTGCACTTGGTTAGGAGTCTTAGGTCCTGCCTCCTATCCTGGATGCCCCTGGCTTTACCATGGCAGCCCGAGCCACTCGTGGGAACGAGTCCTATTTTGGCAATTTTGCCACCATGATCCCACGTGGCGACCCCGTGGCGTCATGAGGCCAGGGACTCTGAGGGAACCAGCCTGGGTAAAGGCTCTAGGGAGTTGGTACTCGGAGGGCATAAGGTCAGTTGCCTCGTCCTTGCCTTTGATTGGTCCGGACGAGGGGTCAGTTTCGGAGTTTTTCGAGCTAGTGTCAATTGGGCTGAAACAGCCCAGTTTCAGCCACCGACTCCTAGGGGATAATGGCGGGGCCATATCTCCAACTCAGAGGGGAGTTGAGACCTGATGTTAAGGGAGCATGAAAAGTCATCGTGGGTTGGCCCCAGAGCACCCAGGCTCATGGGAACTCGCCTGTGGCTGGGCAGGACACCCCCCCCATTGGCAGGGTTTTAGGGTCCAAACTGAGCAGGGCCTTGGGTTGTGTTTGAGCCCCCGCCCCTGCCGTCCACTGGGAGGGTTGGACCGGGGATTGGGATACGGGTTCGGGACATGTGTCTATGGTCTTGGAGTACCCCTATCTCAGTCAAGTCTTAACCCCATGTGTACATATTCTGATGTGTTGATGTACATACCTTCGTTTGTTTCTCAGAGTGGCAAGGATCCTGAAACGCTTTGTCACATGAACAGAGCACCATGAGGATGCCCTTGTGAGCGCAGTGCTTTGCCTGCCTGCTTGCTTGCGCGCGTCTGCCGCAGCGTCCCGTGGCGAGGCCCCCCACGGGAACATGTCAAAAGCGTTTCACCGCCGCGGGGTTACCCAGCCCTCGCGTGCCACTCGGGGCTTTCGAGGGGTACGAGCAGCGCGCCAACCCCGAGGACTCCAAGACCATCACGGAGCCCGCAGCAGCGCCCAGAGCATCGCCCTGAGCGACCACGAAAGCGCCGCAGCCGTGCAGAAGGTGGACAGACCAGGACTCCGACATCAGCGAGTCCCATCGGCCAACCAGTACTGGCCGCACTCCCAGCTGCGTCAAACACCCCTACAACCACCATCGGGCGTAGGGGTCCCAGCCCTGTAGAGAGAGTGGACCGCAGCAACCGCTTCAACAGCCACGCCCGGGACTAGTCCATCGAGGGGAACGAGCGCCCACCGAGGACCTCACGATCCACTGCACCACCCGCTGCCATGGTGAACTGGCTAGAAGCGGCCAAGACGTGGCCGCAGCCCCACTTCCATGCAGTGTACCTGCTGCGTGGGCTGGTGTGGGGTCAGCACTACCGCCACAGCAACCCCCAGTGCGAAAGCGGCATGCCCGGGAGCTTCGAGCTCCGCGAGGATATGGGCGCCGACCGCCTGCAGGCAGTGGAAGACTGGCTGCGGGCGGAAGGATCAGCCTACCGCTTCCGCCACAAGCGCTTGAGGGTCTGGACCCCCCCGGACAGACCAGGCGAAGGGCTGTGCCCCGACAGAATTGAGGAGGACGAGAACCCCAACGAGTACCCGTCGGGCACCACAATCAATGTCTCTGTAAAGGGAAGCTCAGGACAGGACAGAACAAGGTTGGTTTCTTCTGTGGACCTCTGCATTTGGCAGGGTCAGGATTACAGCAATTATGTCTAACTTTTGTTTGTTGTGCATGACATAGCCCCATATAAGTTATTTGCTGTGGTGCGTCGCAGATGCCGCTATTTGGGCACTGCAGGGCACGCGTGCGCACTGATTTGTGCATTGTTTTCTTTCTGAGAAGCACTGATTTTTATTATAAAAAGATCTGATTTTGTAGGATTTTAGCATGTTTACAGTGTATGTATTGTGCTGAGCGTCCATTATTGTTTAGGCCATGAAACGGCTTATCTGTTGAATCACTCCGTATCACCAAGTCAAGATTGATCAACTCATTTGATTTATTGCGTGCGGCAATTACAAGAAGGGCGTCGTTTCAAGGTTTTCAAAATGGGACTGCAGGAGATTCAAAATGAGAGGTTTGAAAATTCTGAGTACTGGCCGAAACAAGACTCTGAGGTCTTGAAATATTCAACAGATAAACACGACGCTTCTTTGCCTTTGCCTGTAGCTGCAGATGAGATCAATAAGAGTGAGGAGTGCAATCACAGGAGTCTACGGCCCGGCCGAGCCGTCAATCAAGACACCATCAAGGCACCGTCCAGACCAGCGCCAGCCCCGCCCAGGACAACACGGCCGCCGCAGCGCCTTTCAAGTGGAGTAACAGAAGTGCCACGATGTGCTGAAGCCGCCGCCATCACAGCAGTGCAACGACTCGTCGCGCAGGAAGAACGAATAAGGCAAAGTCTCAGGTACGAGCAACAAGTCATCTGCGCGAAGAGGTACGCGAACTTTGGCCACGTTTTTCAAAAGCTCTATTGCCGGTTGTTCCAGCCTTCGTTGATTTCGGGGCAGACAAGTACGCCGCCGAACGAACTGAAGGAGCCAGGGAAGCGCTCATTGAAGGAGCTGGCGGATTCCAGCAAGGCGACGCCAAAGAAGAACACCGCAAAATCGAATGCGCCGCCGAACAAGAACAAAGCGTCTGAGTACTCAGGTGTGTTGGCGAAGTTGGAGACCTCGTTGGAAAATTCCTTGAAGCGATCCTTAAGTGACCTCCGACGAGTTGTGGAACTGTTGGGTAACTGTTCGCCCTCTGTGTCCGTCAGAACGAACAAATGGAACAAGTTCGTCGGGAAGCAAGAACTAAGGCCCGTTTCAAGTGTGACGAAGCGCCGGCAGAACGAATCCCAAGTGACTGAGTGCCGAACGGACGAGTTACAAGCGAGTTTGGATGATTTTGACGCGTGGACAGTAACTTCGGGGGATCCTGGTGGAGTTCAGCAGCGAAGGAGCTCCACAAATGAATCGTCGAACGTCGCGAGGCCCAAACAAAGGGGACAGCGAGCAGGACGAGCTGTGCAGCGTCGCCGCGCTATAGCCAAGTTCTTTGAGGTATTAAACTCAATCCAAGGTCGCGCATGCCGAGGTACAAGCGAGAAGAAGACCGAGTGCCCTACGCGAGACATGTGGGGGCAGTCTGTGGTGAACTCCAAGGAGAACCAAGGGAATCCCTTCTTGGACTGAGCAGTGCTCTTTAAAGCGCGCTGCTTTTGCCGTTGGCGCGCTGGCTGAAGCGCAATGCCTTTGGTGTGCTCAACGAAGGGAGAGGCCTCCGGAAAATAGTGGATCATAACCATCAACAAAATGATCAACAAGTTCGGAAACTTCACCAAGACCTCATGGGGTTTCATACTTCGTTGAAGCAATCATACGACAGACTTGTGGAATGCGCAAGCAATGTAGACAAACAAATGGAGACCATCACCAACTCAATTTCGACATCAACAAGCATGCTTTGGCCATGATTCAACTACAAGAGGAGCAACAACAAGCCAGCTCTTCACATCAAGGGCCATTGGTTCAATATGGTGGAAATTTTCCACAAACACCACAAGATCAATTGATACCTCATCAAGAAGGGCCCCAAGAGTTACCACCACATCAAGATAGTGCAGTGGATAATATGGGAGTGCAACCGTGAGCGTTGTTCAATTTGCGAGCGCTTGCAGCGCTTTCTTTGTCAGTTTTTGGCGCTGTGAGCGCCTTGTGGTATATATCTGCCACAGATGGCAGAATGTGATGTAAATTACAATGCATCCAAAAGTTGACTTTGTCAACGAGGTCTTTTTTGGCCTCTTCTTGGGTGCCAAGCGCCTTGTTTGCTGGCACTGACATGTGCCTTTGCTTTCTTTTTCGTTGTAGATACTTTTTTGGATCTGCAATGAGCAGTGGTGGGATACACCCTGCTTTACACTTTGAGTGAACTCTGGTTTACTCAGTTTTGCAATTCTGTTTTGCTTTGCACCTGCCTGCTTGTGAGCAGTGTGTCTTTTTTTCTTTTTCAGCTGCTTCTGTCTTGGAGAAAAAGCAGAGTGGTTTTCCCGTTTGTTTTTCTGCTTTTGCTGGAAAAAGCAGGGGTTTTCTTTCAGTATTTTTATACTAAATTTTATCTGTGCCATGAGCACTTCAGGTTGTGTGCCATGAGCACTTATCAGGTTTTTACACCCTGTGAGGAGTTTGAGTGGGTATAGGTTGAGACACCACTTCACCACTTCCCTAGGGCACTGTTTTGTGACAGAAATCCCTTTCAGGAGGGTAAAGCTATCTGTGGTACCAGTGGTATTCCACTAGCATGATCTGCACATAGATAGTAGCTGTTTTTACCTGGAATGAGTAGAAATAGCCAGATCACAGACAATAATATCTGTATTGTATTGTAGGTAAAGGCCTGCATGTTTTGCTATTTTTTTTTTCTCGGGTCAGCAACTCATTTGGGGAGTGCTGAGTCTGGGGGGGGAGTGTAAACATGCAAGGCAGCCTTTTGGGTGCTTGCGTTTTACACCCACCCAGCTCTGTCTGAGCTTTTCCCAGCCCTACGGTAAAACCCTTCGCACCCTTTTGTTTTGGGGTCTCAGCCACACATCAGGGTATGTGTGGGCTTGGGGGGGGAGTGTAAAGGGAAGCTCAGGACAGGACAGAACAAGGTTGGTTTCTTCTGTGGACCTCTGCATTTGGCAGGGTCAGGATTACAGCAATTATGTCTAATTTTTGTTTGTTGTGCATGACATAGCCCCATATAAGTTATTTGCTGTGGTGCGTCGCAGATGCCGCTATTTGGGCACTGCAGGGCACGCGTGCGCACTGATTTGTGCATTGTTTACTTTCTGAGAAGCACTGATTTTTATTATAAAAAGATCTGATTTTGTAGGATTTTAGCATGTTTACAGTGTATGTATTGTGCTGAGCGTCCATTATTGTTTAGGCCATGAAAGGGCTTATCTGTTGAATCACTCCGTATCACCAAGTCAAGATTGATCAACTCATTTGATTTATTGCGTGCGGCAATTACAAGAAGGGCGTCGTTTCAAGGTTTTCGAAATGGGACTGCAGGAGATTCAAAATGAGAGGTTTGAAAATTCTGAGTACTGGCCGAAACAAGACTCTGAGGTCTTGAGGTCTCCATATGGGACACGATCGAAAAGAAGTTCCGCGAACCGGGGCAAGAGCGCACGCTGCAGGGCAGCAGCAGCGCTTCTCCCGGGAAGGAGAAGCGCTCCGCCGGGGACAGGAAGCGGGACAAGAAGTGGCGGGATTACCAGGAATTCCTGGCTGCCGAAGCCGCCCAAGCCGCGGAGAACGAGACCAAGGGCGGGACCCCAGCCTCCAGCCCCTAACGGGCAAGTGGCGGCCACCACCCCGGCCAAACCATCCTTGGCGACTTCCTTGAGGTTGCCAAGAAAGCCAAGCCCAAGCCCCGTCAGCTGCACCTGAGGAAGTCAGGCCCCAGCAGCGACGTGGAGTCGGCCCACCGGGGAAGGAGGCCAGCCGACGAGGCCAGCTGCAGCAGCAGCGTCGCCCCCGATCAGAGGGACATGGCCCGCGCCTGAGAGCGTGCCTGCGGGGTGCCCTGCAACCTTCGGGTTGCCAGGCAACGGGCCACGGAGCAGAACGCTGCCGTGGGGGGCCCCGTCGGCATCGCCCAGCAGGAGGCTGCAGAGTGGGGCAGAGGCATGGCCTTCCACGCCTCGGCCGTGGCGGCCATTACGGCCGGGGTCACGGCTGCAGCCGCGCAAGAAGCCGCGGCTGCCCGGATCAGGAGTGAGACGGAGGCACCCGCGCAGGAAGCGGCGGCCGCCCAAGAAGCCCGCCTGGCCCAGGAGGCCATTGCCTGGAAGGAGGCCGAAGCGAATGCGTTGGAAGAGGCGCTTGCCCAAGAGAGGGCAAGGAAGGAGGCGGATGAAAGGGCCCATGCCGAGGCAACGGCCAAGGCCCAAGCGGACGCCGCCAAGAGGGACGCCATCGAGGCCGCGCGACGGAAGGTCGCTGAGGATAGGGCCAAGACCGAGGCGGAGCTCAAGGCCCTGGAGGAGGAGAAGATCCGGCTGCAGCAGGTCCGGGAGGCCGAGGCCGCCCGGGCTCGGGTAGAAGCCGAAAGGCGCGCTGCGGAGGCCACAGCCGCGGCCATGGAGGAGGCCGAGGCCAAGATCAAGCGGGAGACACCCCCGGGAGGGTCCCGACCCTAGGAACCTGTTTTGCCCAGGTAGAGTTGCACAGAAAAATTGATGTTTGCACGCAGTTGCACTAAATTTTTGCCAGTTGCACAGAATTGCACTGCAGTTGCACAGTGCAATCCCTGTGCAACCGCGCTGGCGCCGCCGTCGCGACTGCTGCCATCGTTGCCGCATCTTAAATTTCACGAGAAATTTACTAGCCATTTGCCAGATTTGCAATGGTTTTGCAAGGAAATGCTATTTCCCAGTTTATTAGAACTACCTACGGTAGTTTTAGCAGCAAGGACTTGATGGATGACCTTGTGGGACTATTTACCTCAACGGCACTGGGTACCGCCCTATTGGATCGCCTCAATGCACGCATCAATAAGCAAAAACGATACAAGAAACGCGCAAAGGACGCCATTCGGCAGGTTTACATACCCACCGAGGCTGTCCGCCTCGTTTTGAAGCTTGAAATGCCAAAAAAAAGGTGATGTTTCTTGCTATGTCGCTTTTTTGCGTTACTGATGCATTGTGCAACCGCTCCTTGTGGTGTGCAAGTGACCACTTGCACAATTTTGAAGCCACATCATTCTCATACAACGTCTAATGTGGTCATTCACTCCATTCGGGATACCTACATACTCTAACTTGCACACTAGGACATCGTATAACACCACATTCATAAAAATAGTGCGATGATGGCAACGTTACGCTTTGAGCAAACATGTGTGCAAGTAGTTTATTGCACCGTTTGCAGACGGTTGCACTTGTGCAACTACCAATATATGCCTCTCCCTTTCTAGGTACAAGAACCTTATCCGTTGGGTATCCAAGCTTCGCAATGATGGGAAGGGGCGCCTCCCCGCTAATTGGGAGCACCCCCTTCCATCGTTTGAGGCTTTCAAGATTGCTTGGCGGGAGCTTGGGAGCAAGCAAATCCTAGTCCCAAGCGATTACAATGGGAAGGTAGGTGTCTGTTGGGATCTTGATGAGTTTTTTCAGTATATGTCAACTCAAGACGATATACTTGATACAATGTCATTTCCGCTTTTGGATGGGGAACGACCATATGTTTTGATCGTTCGGGGTGACGGATTCCCTTGTGGATCTCGCCCCTGGGTGCAATTGGCCATTGCGTTTGCCAACCATGGTCAGAAGGTGCGCGCCCTAGCTTATAATTAGTAAGAAAAAGTCACTGCCATGTCTTTCTTGGAGGGCTTGATCCAGGCTAAGCCCCCCCTTAAAACCCTTTGTTGATGCTGAGACAAACTTAAGTGTTTTTATCTCTCTTTTGTGGCCTAAAGTACACTTTCTCAAGGTAACTAGGGTTGTGACCCTAGTCCCCCCCATGAAGTTCACCCCTACCACTCAACTGAGCGGAGGTACCTTCCTTCATGGAGGTCATACCAAAATAAATCAGGCATTCCATGCTTGTGGGCCTTGGAGGTTAAGCCTAAGTGGTCTCCCACCCCAAGACCCCTATACTCAATTGAATCTACCACTTATTGTGGTCCTACTTTGTAACTGTTTCTGAATTCAGTTGCTTGGCCAAGTCATTTTCTGTGTGGTCCTGACATCTATGCCCCTCAGTCCTAACCAGCACCATTTCACCCAAAAGAGTGCACATGAAGTGCCTATTGCAACCACTGAGGCAAGAGTCTGACCAATTTTCATATAAAACCTTTTGCATTATTCATTTGTGATTGAATCTATGTTCATATACCTGCTTTGTCTATCTGCAGCCCTTCTGGGTTACACTGGATTCCAAAACCAATCATTGATTTCATTGATTCGATCCATATTCAGTCCTTGCTCTACTTGCTGTTTTGGTTTGGGGTTTTCCACTACAAAACCAACTTGCAGGAATACATCAAAAGACCTAGGGCATAATTCAAGGACATCTTTCCGGTAGCAGAGACAGTCCCTTGAGACCTTTTGAACCGACCCTGAGAAGTGCAGAACAAAAGCTCAACAAAAAGTCCATAATGTCCACACCAAGTGTAAGGACCTGGCCTATCCGAACTGTCCAAGTACAAATGGGCAGTGTGGTCCACCCAATGAGTGAACCACCACACCGAGCACCACATCACCTCAGTGGCGCATCTGGGTCCCAAGGAGATCCAGAACGCAGAAGGGCGGAGAAGAATAAAGGCCTTACCACCGAGGCCTTAGCAGCACACGGTGGAGACAGCTTCAGTCACCTCCACAGACGTGTGGCTGCTTCAGTATCACAATCCAATTGCCCAGCTTCATCCTCAACTGCCATTGAAGGACCTGAGGAATATGAGAAGCTGAAGATGAAGATGGATGAGTACATCATGCACGATGAGTACTACAAATCCATCCGTGGGGAAGATGGAGAGGAACCACTGGCTGTACATGGGTCAAGACCACGTACGGATCTAGGGTCCTACTTACACTCAGGCCCTCCGTCTACTGCATCCCTGCCAAGACGACTACGACCTGAGTACCCAACCCCAAGGGCTCCCGAAGTGGGCCCAACTCGAGTCGAAGAACATCATCCAAGGCCAACCTACGGTGCCCTGGATCAAACGGCCGAGCTGCTGGCCAAATTCCTGTCTGGATCAGAAGATCCAGATGTGACGGCCTTATCAGAGGCCATTAAGGCTAAACTGGGTATTGCAGAACCCTTACCCAAGCCTGAGTTCCTCTCTCTCTCTCCAGGGCTGAGTACCCTGGCCGAAGATCTCAAGAGATCGAGGGTCTCAAGGCTGTTGCCTAAGGTTACCTGCCCCAGCCCCTTTCACCCCCGTGCCAGGACTGTGCCTATGGCGGACCTACAGGACGTGCCTGTCACAGAGAGTGAGAGAAGAGGGCTGTCAGCCCTGGCCCCACTTGCCGGCGTGTCGCCTTCAGGCCCAACTCCGGGGGGTGGGAAGATGGGCAGACCAATTGCCCAGGCGAACATCCAGCTGGAACTGCCGGAGTTCGACCCTAAAAACCTGCCAGAATGGGCAGAAGAATTTGCGGAGTTCCTTTTGTTGACTGGCCAATCCCATGTGGATGTGGCCACCAAATGTTCACTGCTAAAACGCTCATGCAAAAAGAAATTTTTGCAAAAACAGGTCAAACAGATTGTGAAAACCTGTTCTACTTGGGCGGAGGTACTCCTGAGGTTAGAGAAAACATTCCCAGTCTATGAGACTGACCTCAGCGTACGCACACAAATCGAGGAGCTACCTATGCTCCCGGAGTTTCCATCCGCTGCGCGAATTTCTGAGTATGTGTGCGACATGGAGCACTTATTTTCGAGGATGAATGTGGGCTCCTACGGAGCCACTGAGCCCCACCTGTGGCTCATGAGTAAGATCCCCCAGCGTACGTGGGATGATTGCCGCTCAACCTCTGAGAGGAAGAGCAGGACCCACTCGTATGATACACTGGTGGATCTCTTGATTGAGCTAGCTCTTGAGAGAGAGAACGACTCCCACATGGAGAAGTTCCTCAAGAAACATTTGGGACGAGGTGGTACCCCTACCCCTGAACGTGGCGAAGGGAAGGGGCATAAAAATCCCACTAACACCAACCAGGGAGGCGGTAAAGGGAGGGGCAACCTACGTGCCATGAACGAGGTTCCAACTGATGCAGGCACCCCCCCCCTGTTTTACTGCCGACCTGTCAATGACAAGGGGGGACCTTGTCATGCCTCTGACTGCGATCTTCGCAGTGGCTGTCCGCTGCGAATGAAACGTCAGCAGCATACTAAAGATGGGAAAACTGTGACCCATCAGGACCACTTCAGGTGTACCATCACCTGTGGTTACTGTGGCAAGCGTCGTCACTATGAGGACGAATGCCACATCAAGAAACGCGAGAGTGACAAACTCAAGCGTCAGGAGGCGGAGCGCCAGAAGAACCCGACGCCCGCCAGGAATCCCCCGAATGGGGATAAAGGTAAAGGAGGTGGCAAGGGGGGTGGTAAGACTGGACCCCCTAACCCCCAGAGGCGCTCATCAGCGCCTGTTGCTACGCCCACTCCTGCTGCCACACCCGCTCCTGCCGCAGGTGTCCCCCAGAAGCGACCCCAAGGGGATAACGCTACCCCTGAGGGGAATAATTCTAAAAAGAGGCGCTTGGCCTGGATGGCCAAGTCCCTCATGGCTGCAGGAGTGGATGTGAAATTCCCTGATGGGGAATAGGGGGGCGGCTCCGAAGAGGAGGACTTGGTTTTCTGGATCCTCGTGAAAATCGGGGATCAGGTTTTTCGAGCAGTGCTTGATACCGGTGCAACACTTTCCATAGTGGCCCGGCGCCTGCTTAAAACTTTCAAGAAGACTAAGACCGTGGCCATAAGAGTAGGGGATGGGCGTACCATCCATTCCTTGGGGAGTGTCGATGTGACCATCTGTCTGGGCGACGAAACCGTGACTCAACACTGCAGAGTGTTGGACACTGACGCCTTTGACATTGTCATTGGCACTGACTTTCTAAGAAGAAACCCCCAGGTTAAAATGCTGTCCCTACATCGACCTTACTCTTTGCACTGCGACTTTGGCAGTGGGCTATTCTCCGTTCCTTTGGAGCTGTCAGGACGAAAAGAGTCTGGGCTGCGCTACGCAGCCAAGACGAACTATCGTACTGAAAATTACCAACTGGCCCGTCATGTTCTCGAAAATGGACTGGCAGCCCTTCAGGTAAACCTGGATGAGATCCAGGTGGAATTGTTTGCGAGCCAACAACAGCACATCATGCAGTTGTACTGCTCGAAACAAACGAACAATGCTTTCCGTTTCTTCTGGAAAGCAATGGGCCTAGCGTATGCTAACCCTCCCTTCTCCCTGCTCGCGAAGGTCCTGACCAAGATCGCTTATGAGGGAGGAAGGGTTGTTATGTGCACCCCTGACTGGGGTTGCTCTGGTGAACATGCCTACTGGCGCCGTATGCTTGACCGAATGACCGTGGGAAGAGTGCAACTCCCCGACGGACCCATCTATGTGCCTGAGGACTCAGACACAGCTATGCAGGCCCCTGAGTGGGCCAGTTTCCTGTCCATCATCGATGGATCTCTCAATCCTGTACCCCTGTGTGACCTGGACCAGGTGCTACTAAAAGAGGTCATGGCCGAAAATCGTGGCCTGACCCTTTATGATCTCAAAAATCGATCTCCTGAGCACCTATCTGCCACACTTACAGGGTGTGAGTCTCCTGATGACTATCTGGAACCTGCAGCTGTAAAAGAGGATGCTGACGACCAACTGTCTGAGATCGCCAGCACTATTCCCTCTGTGGATCCCAGCTGTGTTGACCTAAAACATAGTGCTTTCCTGGCCCAGCTGTTGCTAGAGGAGGTAGATCTAGAGTCAACCTCTGAACCCGCTTCCTCTGTCGGGAAACCAGTGCTACACATGCAGCCTGTGCACACAGGTGAACCCGTGGCCCGGAGTACTGATGCTCTGGCACGGCCTGCTGCTAATAACATGCCCTTGTCTGAGCATGACACGCAAGAACTCCGACGGCTGTTGTACCTGAAGGCCGAAGGTATTGAGCGCCAAGAGCGGCTGCAATACCTCAGACAGACCTGGAAATACTCCATCTGGTCTGAGGAGGACGATGAGTCCTATACGCTGCCTGATCCTGAGATACCTCTAGTGTACTCTCTACACTATGGGCAGCAATGTCCCCCTGAGTGGGGCGATGGTACTGTACCTGCCGAAACTGCTGATCGGCATAAAAAGAAAGAACATGGAAAAAGCAACCTCCATGCTGAGGAGGATTTCCTTCAGAAAGTCGAGAGTCTTAACCTTGACCCCCGCCTGAAGAAACTGCTGATAACATATGAGGAGGTGTTCGGCGCCTTGCCGCCTCCCCTATCTTGCAAAAAACTGGTCCAGATGGACCTGAAATTGAAACCAGAATTTGAAAAGACGCGAGTGAGGCGTCGTCCCTATCCCGCTCCACAGGAACAGGTTGAAGAAATCGAGCGCCAGATCCAAGAATGCATTGATGCTGGCCTCGTTGAAGAGTACAAACATGGGGACTATCCCCATCACTGCAGCCCCTGTTTCCTTGTTGCTAAACCGGGGTCGACTGCTCTACGTCTTGTTGTAGACTATGGTGAGGTCAACAAGAAAACCCAGAACCACTCAGGGAGTATTCCTAACATGGAAAACACCCTGGAACGTATTGCCAAATGTAGGTATAAGACCAATATGGACAAACGCTCTGGTTTCTGGCAGGTTGACCTAACCGCCGCAGCTCAGGAGCTGCTTGCCTTTATAACCCCTAAGGGTCGTGTCTTCAAGTGGAAGGTTATGCCTTTCGGGGTGGCTAACGCCCCAGCGCTCTTCCAGGAGCTTATGAACAAAATTTTGTACATACTGAGGCGCAGGCCTCTAGTACAAGAGTTGATTTCTCGGGGTGCAGAAATGGAGGCTCACATCGACGACGTGAGTTTGGGTACTAATACCAAAGAGGACCATGTCCTTCTCCTACGTGAATTCTTCACTGTTTGTCAAGAAAACCATCTCCGAATCAAACTCGAAAAATGTGAGTTCATGAAAGAGGAGATGGAGTATTTGGGTTTCGACGTGGGGTATGGCTGGTGGAAACCAGCCGCGTCTAAGATGCAGCCCCTACAGGACATGCAGATTCGCGATGACCCTAAGAAGGGTCTACACGATGTGAGGAGTTTTGTGGGCGCCTGTAATTTCCATCGGCGTCACATCCACAATTTTACTTACTCCTCTGCACCCCTCACTGACCTAATCAAGAAAACTACTCCCTGGAGGTGGACCTCCAGAGAGGAAGAGTGTTTCCAGGAGTTGAAGAAGAAGATTGCCTCCTCCAACTGCCTGGGAGTTCCCCGCCCCGAGGGCGAGATAGTCCTGATCACTGATGCCAGTGATGTAGGGGGGGGAGGTACGATCTATCAATGGCAGGAGCTTAACCCCGCTGAGCTAACCCACTGCCATTATCGTACTACTGGACTGAACCGTGATGGTTCGTTGAAACACGACTATCCTACCAGTGAGTGGCGACTGGTGCCACTGGGACACTGGAATTGGAAGTGGAACCAAGCGCGTTCCAACTACAGCACCTATGACCAGGAACTCCTGGCCGGTATGTTGGTGCTATCTTCACAATCCCGACTCCTGGGGTCTAACCCTATTGTCTGGCTGTGTGACCAGGAGCCTGTGAAGTCATTTCAGAAGGGCCCACCACCAGAGAAAGCGAAGCTAAAACGGTGGTGGACTTACCTGAGCCAGTTCAGGCTGACAGTGCATCATATCCCCGGGATTAAGAATGAACTGTCTGACTATATATCGCGCAACAACTTCGATGCGCTTATTGGTGAGAGCTCTGAGGCGCTCGCCAAAGAGGCTTTCCAGCGTATGGATGTCCAGCTTGACCTGTCCATGCGCACTGCTGGAATCCTGGAGGGTTGGAGTCTAACCGACTATCAGTCAGAGTATGAAGAAATTCTCCAAACCCTCAACACTGGTCTCGAACCCCGTGTCATTGACGGGCACCAGTGGTATAAAAACAATCAGTACCTCTTCTACGAGGACCGAATTGTGGTGCCTGAGGCACGACTAGATGGGTGCCTACAGTGGTCCCATCTCAGTTCCGGTCACACTGGCGCTAATCGCTCAGTGGACTTCTTCCGTGAGTGTTTCTACTCCAGTCTAACCTTGACTGAACTGAGGTCGCGTATGCAGACCATTGTGGATGCTTGTGGCTGTCATGCCAGCAAGCAGAGCGACAGTAGGGATAGGGGTCTGATCTCCAGCTTACCCATACCCTATTGTGCTAACTCTCTTCTCTACGTGGATTACATCCACGGCCTACCACGCTTTGGCGGCTATGATAGTTGCCTCGTGGTCACCTGTGGTCTATCTCGCTTCACCCGTGTGTTCCCTTGCAATAAGAAAATCACAGGTGAGCAGACTGTGAAAATGTTGGTCGAACAATGGTTCGAACCCTATGGAGCACCTAAACAGGTGCACTCTGATGAAGATGTACGCATCCGCAGTGACACTGGGTGGTACAAACGAGTGCTAAATGCCCTCAACGTGGAGGTAACCACAGGTGTGCCCTACACTCACACGTCTAACCCTCTCTGTGAGAGACAGAACCGTGTGGTGGAGCAAAACTTAAGAATCCTGATGAAACAGGAGCGCACCAAGGACTGGGTACGCCTAGTGCCCTGGGCAGTTCTGTCCATGAACTCACAGCGGAGCTCTTCTACGGGTTTCACCCCCCACGAACTGTTCCATGGAGGACGACCTGCTTGGTTCTTCAAAACCCCCTTTCCTGAGGACTTCAAGAGCCCTGTAGGAGATTGGCTAGAACACAAGCAGTCTCTGGCTAACCAGGCTGGTACTAACCTGAGGCACATACGTGACCGTGAACAGAGCCGACGGAACCGCCTACGGCGACCTGCCAGCTTCAAGGTTGGTGACCTTGTTTTGGTACACCATTCACGCCTACCCTCCTGGCCACGTAACTGCCTACAGGACCCTTACTTTGGACCCTATCGTATCATCAGGATAGATGGATCCAGGATCCATGTCAGGTGCAGTCCACGTCTAGGTGGTGAACTGCTATGTGCTCCTAAGCAGCTGAGGCACTATCACTCCCCTGACGACTTGTCTTGGGATGAGTGGCGCCTCAGCGACAGTGAGATTGAACGTATAGACCTAGAGAACGCTGCCAGTCCAGAGGAGGCAGACGAACTCGAAGAGATGACTGCCGATGAGATGGCAGTCGATGGTTACTACGTGGTTGCAGGTATTGCTCGCCACGAGTATAAACAGGGCTGGAAATTCCTTACCCTGTGGGATGGCTATGGGTTGTCCGAGGCGACCTGGGAACCTATGTCAGCCTTCATACAACCAGATGGGAGTATCAACCCCATCTTCCGCACTTACCTCGTTGAGAACAACGAGGGGCAGCTCCTAACCCGTGCTGAGACTATGTCCCAGCGTAAGAAGCGAAACTAATTACCCTGTGTCAGTCAACTGACCCTGTCTGTGCCCTGCAGACCCATGCCTATGGTTTCCAGCGTGAACCAGGTGGCCGCTTATCAAGATTGCAGCCACCCAGCGAGTGTTTGCCTTGTTGACCATGTGTTGCATGGGTACTGCCCTAATGTAATGACCTTGGTGAGCCAACGAAGAACGGTGGCTTTCTACACCAGGGGGGAATGACAAGCAAGGTGTTATGAGGCAAGGTGTGTCTTCCCTCCTTGGGGACAAGCGAGCCCACAGTTAGGACCCCTGACTGGTCCAGACCCATGGGGTTCTACCCTTCCTTTCAGGGTTTACCTTACCCTTACCTGCCATAACGTATGTGTGAGTGTGCTAGTCCTAAGGTCCTGAGAGCAAGCCGCAGAAGTGGTGTCCTAATTATACCCAAGTCTGCGCCCTTGCTAACCCTGGAGGGTTGGCTTATTGATGCCACGGGGTACGCCCCGGGTCTCCCCTCCCCTATGCGCCCAATTTCTGTGCTGGCGCAAAACCTTGGGGGAATACCCAGAGAGTTAGTCCAGGTATTGTTTTCCCTACCAACCTGGCTACTACAGGGAGGGGTGGCCAAAAGCTATGAAGGCATGCAAAACGCCTGTTTGCTATGTGGCCAGAAAACACTAACCTAACCACTGTCACAGCCCACCAGCCCAGCTAAAATTGCAGGAAAAGGGTGGGACAGTGACACGCCCCCTACAGGTCCTACACACCCTACAGTGGCACCATCCTGGTTGGCGAGCACTGGGCAACTGGCTCTAGCCCCCACTCAGGACTACCACTCCTACACGCACACTCTACTTGGCGTTGCGGAGGTGAAGTTCTCATGGGTCCTAACGACCCTCCTGTGAAAAGGACAAGAGAACACAGCGCTCCTAAGCAGCTGTGGCCTAACAGGGGACGCCACAACGCGTTTCCCCTGCTAGGGCTTGGAGGGAAGGGGTGCTCTCGTTGCGTGCACAGCGCAGATGTCGTTGAAGTCGGACTGTCCTCGCCACTCCTGGCTGAGGCACAGTGATTTGATTTGTGATCAGCGCCCCTGTTTTGCTGGGGCAGAAAAATGGTAGCCGCCGAAGGCAGCTGCTGCGTGCACCAATCACCCTAACCTCTCCCACCTGTACCACAGAGGCAGATGAAGGGGCGTTTGCGACTGTGGAACCAAGCCACACTCCAGGTATTATACCCTTCTCAGTGTGACCTATAATACGCTGTTCGCAAACACGCTGCAGATGCAGCTACCCCTGTCAAGCAAGCAAGCTTTAAGAAACTCCTCGGGTTCTCTTAAAGAACGTACCGAGGAGCCTCTGGGTAACCTAAACAAGGTTTACCGTGCGCAATTCGCGTGGCCTACCCTTTAATGCATCATGTGCACGCAGGGAAGGGAGGCTTAACCACAGACTCAACCAGGAGGTGAGCTCCTCCTGGGCTAACCTACCTTACTTACCATGCATCGTGTGAATGCCGCATTGAAACGAACACAAAACAAACCTAAGCGTTTTAAGCAACTCAACTTGAACGCTACGGCCGCACACGTACAAACGCTAACCTGTGAGAAAAGAAACAAGGGTGGATTAGGGATACAGGTGAAGCGATACAGCGTGTGGATGCCTAGATTAGGCACATGCATCGCGAGCACAGCGCATATTCTAACCCTACATACGCGCTGCGCGCTCCATTCGCATCACATACCTTTCACTCCTGCTTTCACCTGTGCAGAGCACGCGAGATGAACACCCGACCCCCCAACGAGCACAGCGTTAACAACCCTAACGTTTTGACGGAGCAACCAACACGAACGCAATGCGTGAGTGTGAAATGACACAGACATACCTGAGAGACGGGTTGTTGAACTGCTCTGTGGTGCGGGCTGATTGTGAATACTTTACTCTGAAGTTTATAAAAATTTTGATGCAACTGTGCAAAATTTTCTTTAAAACTTTCAAAAAACTACGGCTCATACCTTCTTTTCCAAATGCCGTTTTCGCTTGCGCAACCCTTTTCTTGGCGTCCGCTTCGTTTGCGCTTGTCTGCGACTTTAAGTTATGTGTAAAAATGACGATTTCCCGCGTGGTTTCGTCGATTTTCAACGATTTCACTTGCTAAATCGCAGCCCCTTCCGCAAAACCGCAGGAATCACTCCCTGCTGGTTCCATTTTCTATTTTTTTCAGCTCCTGGGGGTTTGTGTCCTCCATTGGGAGTATTGCTCCGCCCTGGCCCTTGGTCAGGACGTTTACTAAAACGCTGTTTATACGGCGATAACCGTCCGCATTAGAGCGTTCGGCTGTACCCTAGTGGACAGACACATGTGCTCTAGCCAGGGAGTCCTGGGTTCAATTCCCACTGCCCCCACACTTTTTCCAAAAGTTTTCGCCGCACGCCGGCGACTTTTGAGGAATGCCCCTTCGAAGGGACATCATTCACGGTACATTACACTGTTTTTCAAGGGTCCATACAGTGTGATAGGCTTCTATGAAGTGATGAGAATGTTTTCTGTAAGTTTAATGCATTTTTTTTGAGGTAATTTTGGGAATATTTGAGCCTTTTTCCTTGGTCCTACTAGCTTGATCAACTAGTACTCCAGGGGGGAGTAAGAAAAAGTCACTGCCATGTCTTTCTTGGAGGGCTTGATCCAGGCTAAGCCCCCCCTTAAAACCCTTTGTTGATGCTGAGACAAACTTAAGTGTTTTTATCTCTCTTTTGTGGCCTAAAGTACACTTTCTCAAGGTAACTAGGGTTGTGACCCTAGTCCCCCCCATGAAGTTCACCCCTACCACTCAACTGAGCGGAGGTACCTTCCTTCATGGAGGTCATACCAAAATAAATCAGGCATTCCATGCTTGTGGGCCTTGGAGGTTAAGCCTAAGTGGTCTCCCACCCCAAGACCCCTATACTCAATTGAATCTACCACTTATTGTGGTCCTACTTTGTAACTGTTTCTGAATTCAGTTGCTTGGCCAAGTCATTTTCTGTGTGGTCCTGACATCTATGCCCCTCAGTCCTAACCAGCACCATTTCACCCAAAAGAGTGCACATGAAGTGCCTATTGCAACCACTGAGGCAAGAGTCTGACCAATTTTCATATAAAACCTTTTGCATTATTCATTTGTGATTGAATCTATGTTCATATACCTGCTTTGTCTATCTGCAGCCCTTCCCGGTTACACTGGATTCCAAAACCAATCATTGATTTCATTGATTCGATCCATATTCAGTCCTTGCTCTACTTGCTGTTTTGGTTTGGGGTTTTCCACTACAAAACCAACTTGCAGGAATACATCAAAAGACCTAGGGCATAATTCAAGGACATCTTTCTTAATTGGACCATCCATGTCGCCCTCACAAGTGAGCACGACATCGATGCTCTACGTGCAATTTTTTCAAAGACTTTGGAGGCAATCCAAAGTATTATAGATACCGGATGGATCCTCATTCGTGAAAAATGGTGTCGTGCCCGAGTCATGTTGGGTGGTGACTCCCCATGGCTCCGTAAAGTGGTAGGAATTTCAAGCTATTTTCGCATTGGGAGTATTTATACTTACGCGACGTGGTGCGCGGTCAAGGGAAAGTGGGAGGACCGAAAGTGGCGGCGTTCACCCAAGAGTGACAAAAAATTATATATACTTCATAAGAAGGGGTTGGATTGTACCACCGCCAAAGGATGTGTGAGTGAACCCTTGTTGCATATAGAGGAACCGTTCAAATTTGTGTTTATGTGCATATTGCATCTTGTTATTCGGGTTGGTGACTACCTCACCAAATTCATTAGGAAGAAGTGCAAGCACCTTCCGCCGGCCACTAGGGATCGTGTTCAAGATCGCCTCAATTGTGCCAAGACCAAAATTAGTCTCAAGGGCCATGCCTCTCCGGATGGGGAAGAGACATGGCTCTTGGTGGCAAACTGGTGTCATATTGGCAAGGCCATGAAGCTTCCAAACCATGTCATTGATGTTGTTGTACAAATGGCTTCTTTACTTACGGCACTACAAAGTTGGGAGTTCAATTCGAACGCCCTCAATTGTAAATCCATCGCGAAGAAGTTCAAACGAACAATTTGTCCTATCATTCGATTGCCATATTTGTTATGGCTACAATTTGATGCTCCCGAGGTTCTGAAAAATCTGCATCCATGGGGTTGCGGTATGTTTAGCGGCGACATTGTCGAGTCGCTAAACTACCTCTTCAAGGACCATTTTTTGTGCTCTCCGGCTAGGGGAGGAGGGACAGGCACTCCAACAGAACGCGACACGCGCCTCGTCACGCAAGCGCTAGAAAGTCTTTTCCTCGCCAAGGAGATGCCTCGATGGCAACGTGCAAATGCTGATTATGTGTGTCTCTTCATGTTGCATGTCATCTAGTAACCGATTGGACCGCAATGTGTTTGGACATGTGCATGTGTGTCATACGCCGGACACGGAGCGTGTGCAAGTCTTGTGCAAGTGGTGTGCAACGTGTGCAAGTGGGTTGTTGCATTGTGCAACCGCACGTTGCACACTCTCTTCCCATATTTCTCTCCGTAGCGGTTGCGCTTGGGCAACCATGGATCCACAACTCCAACAACTGTAACAATTATTACAACTCCTACAAGCAAGTGGGAGCGGGAGTGGTAGTGGAGCGTCAATTCGAGCGCCAAGTAGACCCGTACAAGCAAGTGGGAGCGGGAGTCAAGGCAGCGGGAGTCAAGCGTCGACTAGTAGTGGTTTGACAACGCCGAAGAAGCCGCAAATTGATGAGCAAGCGAGCAACTCACCAACCGAGCAAACCACCCCGCCTCGATTGCAATCCCACTTCCCATGTAAAAGCGAGTTGTTGGTGCACCATAGTTGTCACATGGACGCCCCGCTTGCCGATGATAGTTTGGAATGGCATTGGCTTCGCGATGTAACGCCAAAATATTTGTATAGGCGCGCATTGTGTCATTGGCTCACGAAGTGCCAGCAAGTCGAACCCCTCGGGAATTATCACGTATCCGTGGCAAGGCTCCGCCCTCACCGCCACGCGGTGGAGTGATTGGAAAATCTTGACAATTGGCCTCCAAGGCTACGCGGAAGCATGCATGGTGCTCAGTGAGGCCGCCTTGTATGCCTTATTCATGGTGTGGCAAAAGGCTGGGTTGGGAGAGGCCATTGCAGCCAAGTGGGTCAGCGGCGGCAACCCAAGAGCCCGTGCGGGCGGCCACGGACATGGGCATGGCCCTCAGTTTTTTTTCCACGATATTGGAGGCATTTCGGAAGAAGTATATGACGTTCACAACGATCGGGCATATGGTGCGTCACCCGCATCGATATTGGAGGTGGGAGCAACAATTTCGGGAGGCAATCGGCGCACCGCAAAAGCCATCGGCGCCGTGGCACACTCCAATGCACCGCCAACAACACAAGTCCTCTCAATGTGATGGCGCCAACGTACACCCCCGTTGAGAAGGTTTGCAACCGCTGTGCAAGGGTGTGCAAGTGCTGTTGTGCACACACTCCATGTGTCAATGATTGTAGGACGGGTGGGTAAGCGGCCCATGGTGCAACTAGGGTGATGTTTAGCATTGATTCGTTTATTGGACATGCATCGGATGCCCCATTTACGGTCCCACACATGAATCCGTTCATTTTGGCTATGGTGTTTGTCAACGCGGAGGTGTTGTGCAACCACACCCTTGCACACCTTGCACCTGTGCAACCGCCCTTCCCAGCTCACCACGACGGACATGCCGACCACCATGTTCGTTTTCGACAAGCCTGGCCCCGGTGTGATCGTGAGTGGAGTGTGGCCGCCGATCCCCGTTGACGAATGGCAGCTCACCATGGATCGAAGAAAGGTGGAGGAATTTAGGAAGAAGTGGAAAAAAGATATGAAGTCCGCTCTACGGGAGTTGGACGGGAGCGTGGGAAGCCCGGATCAAGGGACGATATCCCAACCACGGGTCAGGTCGGAGAAGGCCGCGCCTCACCTCCCTTCCCCAAGTGAGTTTCCATTGGATTTTGCAATTCCGCAACAACGGGTCCGGGTGGACAAGGCCGCGCCTCACCTCCCTTCCGCAACGGAGTTTGCATTGGATTTGGCAATGAAGCTCGAGGAAAATTTTGAGAACCATAGTGAGTTGGGCAACCCCATTGTGGATGAGAGTGATTGGGCACCCCCTACGGAACACAAGCCAATGAGGGTGGAGAAGCAAGATAAGCCCGCACCCCCCCGGCCACCGCCCGTTCCGCAAGGAGGAAGCCAAAAAGCGTCCCACGTCTCACCGAAGATGATGTTGCTCAAGGCCCAACACGCATTGAAGGAGCGTGTGGCAAACGACACGAAGAAGACCAAGATGAGAAAAGACGGGCGTGGGGCAACCTCGAGCAAACGGAGGAGACTTGTGGTGGAATCGGATAGCGATACAACGGCCGGAAGTGAGGCATACGAGGAGAAGCCCGCCACGAAGAAAAAAAAGGGAGATGGAGGCAAGAGCGTACAACCGAGCGCGCCAAAGAAGAAGAAAAGCGCAAAGGCGAGCGTACCACGACCGCAAGAAGGCCCGAAACAAGATCCAAAAGAAGAGGAGAGCCCAAATGAAGCAGGTGACCATGGCACACCGCATGCAAATGAGCCGGCCGCACCCAAAAAGGCCACATCCGCCGCGGAGGTGTGACATCGTCGTGTTTACTCGCAATCCATGTTACATAGCTTGTGCAACTAGTGTGCAACCCTTGTGCAACTTGTGCAAGCACTCACTTTCGCACGGTTGCACACACTTGCACACCGGTTGCACATCCTACCTTCGTAGGAACTCGCGAGGCAACGGCGGAAGGAGGCCGCGGACAAGTGTGCGGAGGCGTGCAAGAAGTTCGGCCTTCTGCCCGGTTGTTCTGTACGATGGTGCTTGTTCGAGGGACCGAATGGTGGCTACCAACTCGCCGTCGGCGGCAAAAGCCAACTGCAAAAAGGCGACAAGAAACCGAAGAAGGGACAAGAGTTGGTCCGAATCCCACCGCAATGGGAAGATGATGAGGAGGTGGCGGCGGATGTCATGTGGTACGTATGCGTCGTCCCAGGAAAGACGTCATTTACAAACGAAGAGGACGCGGTGCAAGCACTCAAAAAAATGAACGAGGGGCACGAGGACAAGGGCGTTGACAAGGAGGACAATGCGGAAGTGGCGGTAGCCAATGAGGACAATGACAAAGTGGCGGAAGCCACCGAGGACAAAGAAAAAGAGACGGTGCCGGATGCCGAGGCCAAGGGTGGTGGCGACGAACCCGATGGGGATGGCATTGCGGTTTCGAGTGGGGCCGGTGAAGGCGTGATGGAGCCCAATGGTGAGGGTGACCGTGACCTCCAAACAATGGACGAAGGGCAGTCCCCAACCAAGGCCGATGAAGAAATGGTGTGTACCGACGCAAAGGAAGGCACGAAGGAAGAGGATGAACCCATGCAAGTCGGAGAGCAAGGAGAGACAAAGCACACAGAGGATGTCAATGACAAGCCCGCCACCCCAAGGGACACAAGTGTGGCCGTGGCGGAAGAGGGGAAGAGCAATGAGGCACCCAAGACGAACACGCCGAACAAGAAGGGTTTGGACGCAACGTAAAAGCTATGGAGCTCGCCACCTCCGCAATGACTAGCCGACACCCTCGTTCAAAAGCTACGTCATGCAAGGGGTTGGGAGACCATTGAGAGACATGGCACTCACTATCGGATGCTCCTCCTTGGGGCCGTTAAGACATTTCCAAGCTTTCGCAAGGAGATTGTAATTTCCGCACGGACCTCCAAAGTGGAGCCGTTGGTGCGATGTATAAAAAGTTTTGTCCGACAACACCTCCCCCATTTGTCCTACACAAGCATTGCTCTTCTGCATGGCGCGGGGAGTGCCCCCATGAACCTTCATACTCATGGCCACGACGATTGTGCTCTCACCGGCGAAATCACCATTGGTGATTTCGATGGGGGTTACCTTTTCACGACGGGTTATTTGGGTGGGGGGGAAGTCAAGGCCCGTGCATGGGCACATTGGGGGGAGCGACTCGTATGGGGATGCTTGGTCAATGCAAGAGCCGGCGTCCTCTTCAATGCATATCATTTGCATGGACCTACGCGTTGGCGTGGGGAACGCTATGCTATTGTATGCTACACGAGTGCATCGTGGGCACGCGTGACGCCCGCGGTGCGACAAGGACTCCTTGAAATGGGGTTCCATTGTGGTGATGACTTGTGATTCCACTGATGGAGGATGCGTCTTTGCTTGTATTATGTGTGATTTGTAGTGCATTGTCCACATGTGCTCGCATTGAATGGATTATTCTTTTTTTTGTACTACGGCGCGCACCGCGCGTAGCATGGTGGTTGCACACGGTTGCACACGGTTGCACAAGTGCACCCGGTGAAATTTTTGGGGGGTTGCACGCACCAATGGGGGTAGACAAGAAGCGGTCTTAATGTGAAATATTGTGGTGTGTGATGGTAAAAAACATGGTTCACCTCTCTCTACAACCTATTCATTACAAGCAACCCGTGGAAGCACGGTCCCTTTGGTTAGGATGGAATGTCCAAGGGGTTGGTTGTGCAAGGGGGCGGTTGCACAACCCCCGCATTTGGGAATTTTGGGGGGAGGTGTTACATCGGTATGGGACACATCTTTGGGGCATGTGAGAGGTTTGGGTCATAGTACACTAATGGAATGTGCCATGGGATATTCCGTGGCACGCGGAAACCACGAAAAAAGAGGGTGAAATGAAAGTTTGGTTGGGTGTGCAAGGGGTGTGCAAGTGGCCTATGTCACACTTCATCACAGGGGTTGCACAGTAGTGCCGCCATCTACATGGGCAAAACGGGTTCCAAGAGGGGCAGACACCCTTCGAAGGCTCTTCGAAGGGGAACCCTCCTCCAAGATGAACATTTACTTGGACACGGAGGACTCCCGGAGCAGCGGTGACAGGGCGCCTGCAACCCGCGCCCGCCGCAAGGGCAAGGGGAAGACTCCCGAGAGGGCACGGAGGCCCAACGAGGGACACCCCCGCGATTCCGACCCCTTCTACACCTGCAGCGATGGGGATGGTCGAGACGGCCGACATCGCCGAGTAGTGGCCGGAGCCCGAGGCGGAGGGGGCGACAGCACTCCTCCCAGATTGGAAAGAGAGGGACTCCCACCCCCCTACCGGAGTAGGGAGAGCACCCCCTGCCAACCCCAGGAGCGTACACCCCGATAGGGCTGACATGGACTCCAACGACGACATGGACTTCGGCTACGCCGAACCAGCCCCTGGACCCCCTGGAGGAGGACCCCCTGGAGGACCCCCTGGCGGAGGTCCACCTGGTGGACCACCCGGAGGAAGACCCCCGGGAAGAGGAGGATGCAGGAGCTCACAGGCGCATTTCCTGGCGCCGCAGATTTCTGCGCGCGCACATTGATGATTTGTCCTGTTTGCGATCTATTGTAGATAGTCTGAGTTATTGCGATTTCATGTTGTTTTGTAGCATAGTATTGTGTACTGTACTACAGGGTTTGTTTATGTCATGATTTCTGCAGTTCATTGTGTACACGAAGTGCAGTCTGCTTCATAGTAGCATCGTCAAGTTGATTTTCTGCATGTCTATGGGTGTTGAGGTACTGTAAGAGACTGTTTGACGACATTTTGCGATCTGCAGCCGCTGTGGTCTTGTTGCGTGTGGTGCATGCAGCCATTCACAGTAAGCCGTGCTATTCTGCTGGATGAGTCGGTCTGTAGTTCACGAGTGTGGTGCGAGAGCGTTGGGGACCGAGTCAGCTTTCAAGCAGATCAGTCTGACACTGCCAGAATCCGACTGGAGCGCATAGAAGAGAAGTTGGCGCAACGAGAGCATCCATTTGGGCCTTTGCAAGAGTACCATTTACCAGGCACTGCTCCTTCGCTCGTGTTTCACACTGCTGCAGGGATCAGATCAATCAGGGAGACTGCTGGCAACTTTCAGCGTCGTGATCCTGTGCTCGATGAGCAGCATGCTCAGCGACTTCGGCGAGCAGTGCAAGAGGTCGAAGCTGGGTATTGTAACGCATCAACAACATGTAGCGGCGAGGTGGACAGTGCAACTGTGCGTGCTGTCAGAGGTTTGTATTTTGGTGTAGACGTTTTAACGGACGTCCCTGGTTCACAGCTTGCAGCTGGTGCGGCAGCAGTGACTTCTCTGTTGGCGGCAGTCATGGGGTGCCAGAGGTTGGACAGTCCTGCTCGTGCAAGATCAGGTCAGCTCCATTTTGGAGCTCAACGCAAGGCGCGGCAGCGTGCGCGTGCAAAACGCGAGTTGGCGACTTGATGGGTCCAGTGCCAGTGAGCAGCACGCGAGCGCCTTTCGCTGGAAGATGTGTGTCGCTTGGGGTCCACTCAAACTGCGCAACTGGAGCTTAAAGTGCCGCCAGATCAAAGTCTTCGTGGAAGCGTGCAGTTCAAGTACCCCTTGAGCAGCTGCTTGCCGCTTCTCTGTCGCCACGCTCGCGCAGGGCGGAGGGGAAAACCGCCCGGGCTTTGCCCTGAAGGAACCCCACTAAGATCTGCTTAGGCACTGCTTGAATCTGCCTCAAATGAGTTGATTGCAAAAATTGACTTAGTTACTGGGGCGCCAGTGGCCTCAGTTGGGTGTTTCCCTGCTTTGTACGTGGTGCCAGCATGTGCACCTTTGCTTTTGTTTTGTCTTTTTCCTCAATTTGTTGCGATCAGTCATACTGGATGCTTTCCATGGTCTTAGTCCTGTGAGGACTTGTCAGAGGTACTGTTTTTGTTTTGTTTGACGATGACGTCGACGCTGCGAGTGAGTATATACGTGTGTCCTGCAGCTTTGTTTTCTACGTTGAATTGACGACAGTGCCACTCTTTGGGCGGCGCTTCTTCAGTGTGTGGACTTTGCTTTGGACCGCATGCAGTGAAGTTTCAGTCGTTTGAATGCACTGTCTGTGTGTGTGTGTGAATGCCTGCTGTTTTTGAAGCTTTGAAAATTTTTTTGAATGCAAAACGGCAGGAAGTTTCAAACCCAAGCAGGGAAACAAACATTGGAGAACACTGTGGTCTTTTCGAAATTTGAAGGCAAGATTTTATACATCAAAAAGATAAAAGCTTCTTCAGAGTTTTGATTAGTGCACTCTAGTGGCTTCCCCAAGAGCCCCAAGCAGTTCATAGTCTTGTTGTCACCTCACCCCAGGCCACCACACCCTTCAGTGCAAGCATAGACACTAGGGGACACTGTTGGGTCATGCTCTGGATATGCCGATGTACAATGATTTAATTGAATGAGCCCATTTTCTGTATTGTTTTGGGTGCTAGTACCCCACTCAGATTGTAGGTAACCCCTAGAAAAATTAGGTGGACCATGGCCCTAAGAGAGTGGACCAGGGGAACACCCCGGTGTACACTCACATAGATTTTTAAAATCCGATTTGTCTGTAAATTCAGAAATGCACGTTCTTCGAATGTAAATCATCAGTGTTGAGGTGTCTGTCGAGAAAGTCCGGAAAATAATTGTCAACTTCTTGTTGCCCAAATCACTGTGGTTTGAGTTCCATCGCCAGAGCCGGACCTTACCCGCATGCAACTGCCGCGGCACCAATCGCCGCAAAATGAAAGTCAAAGAAATGCCATTTTTGCAAAGTCTGCCACTGGGAGAGTAGCGGTGAATTGCTGAATAGTATTGGCCGTACCATATAGATTGTATCCGTGGCCTCTGCCTCCAGGTCCAATCTTGCGGCCTCAGATGGCCTGGGAGGGGAGTGCAGGAGGTCACAGGCGCATTTCCCGGCTCCGCAGATTTCTGCGCGCGCACATTGATGATTTGTCCTGTTTGCGATCTATTGTAGATAGTCTGAGTTATTGCGATTTCATGTTGTATTGTAGCATAGTATTGTGTATTGTACTACAGGGTTTGTTTATGTCATGATTTCTGCAGTTCATTGTGTACACCAAGCGGGCTCTGCTTCAGAGGACCCCCTGGAGGAGGATCCCCTGATGGAGGGCCACCTGGAGGACCCCCTGGACCCCCAGAGGGACCACTGGGAGCGGACGTCCCTGAGGGGACATGGCGATGAATTGTCTTCCTGAGGTGGAAGATCCGAGACCTGGAGCGCGAGACGGAGACCAGCAAGAACGAGGCCATCAGGATCGCCGGGGCTGGCACCAAGGCGCAGAAGGAGTTGGACATCGCCAGGGCGGAAATCAAGCTGCTAAGCAGGACTATCCAGGGCATGCAAAGGAGGCTGGACCGCCTGGAGGGCCTCAGACGCGACAGCAGCGACATCCCACAGCTGGAGTCGGGCTCGGACGACAGCTGGGGTCCCGGACCTGCTCCAGGCAGACCCCCGGTCCAAGCTGTGGTCCGTAGGAGCCACCCCAGCGCCAGTGCCCTCTCGCACAGCAGTGGCCGTCGGAGCGACCGGATGACTTCCGGACATAACCACGGTGGGGAGCCGGATGAATGGCTCAGCGAGGAGTACCACATCTGTCGGGGCCCTCTGCGCATCACAGATGCCCCCAGACGCCCGGAACGCGCCCCGGGACCAGCCCTACCCAGGTACGGTCGGTACGGAGCGCTGCGAGACAAGGTCCCGGAAGGGGACCCGGATTGGGACATTGACGCGGGGGATGACCCCATGGAGAACTACGGGATCACCCCACCCCGGGGCGAGCGACGGGAAGCCGCCGCCAGGGGACGCCAGCACCAAGAGGAGGAGGCGTACATGGAGGGTGTACGCCGTGGACACCTGGGTGCGGCATACGCGGAGGAACCACAGCGCCATCGCGTGGACATCAGGGAGGTGGCAGCCGTGCCAGTGGGAACCTCGGTGGTCCTCGCGACCGGCATTCATGGTCTCTAAGGCAGCGGATGCCGCCGTGTCGGAACACCTGAAGGACATCAAGCCCCCCACGTATAACTGGAACCCCCTCAACCTCGACCGCTTCTTCGAGAAGCTGGACGACTGGGGGATGACCGTCACTGAGGACATGGATCCCGCTGAGGCGGAGAAATATGTCTTCAAACAGTTCAGGTTGCGCCTGCCGGGAGTGCTCCAAGAGCTTTACTTCGTGGCGAACAAGGAGGGGAAAATCAAGACCCTCAAGGAAGCCAAGAAGTGGCTCAACGAGCAAGAGCGGATGGACGCTCCGCAGGTCGCTGCCAAGCGGTGGAGGGCCATTAAGCTCGAGCATAATGGTCGGGAGATCCGCCTGCGGGATTGGCGCTACTTCCGGGGACAATACGTCCTCTTCCGCCGCAACGTGGAGGACTGCAATGAGGGTGACGAGCAGGCCCGCCTGCTCTCCATGCTCCTGGAGGCATGGATCAAGAGAGTCACCAAGGAGGAAGCCAAGAGGGCCAGCTCCAAAAACACGGTCAAGATGGTGCTCCACAAGGACTATCATAAGAACGTGGTGGCTTGGACAGGGCGGCATGTGGCTGCGGAGTTCAAGCGGGGCTCCCTGCGGAACGTCCTCCTCATCACCAACTCAGGGGATCGCAAGAAGACCGCGATGTGGCGTCTGGACGAGTGTGAGGTGGGTGGCCAGACGATCTGTCTGCAGGCCATTCCGGCGCGGATGAGCTGCAACGACGACTGGAGTGGGTTGGAGAGGAAGTGCTCAAAGACTACAAGAACCTCCACCACAACCGCGGGTTGCAGGGCGGGGACCGCAACGTCAACTACGTTGGCGAGGGGCCTGGCGGGGAAGCTGCCATGACCCCAGCGGAAGCCGAAGGCGGTGGGGTCCTCGACGAAGATGACGATGAGAACGATCCCACTGAGACTGCCATCTGCGCCTTCGTGGTCAACAACCTGAACAGGGGGGGCAACCTGGGAAGCTGAAAGCCCCTGCAGCAGGGTTGGAAGAAGAAGGAGGAGAAGGAACCCCGCCGCATGAGCGACCCACCGCTGTCCTTCGGGGAGTTCATCCGAGCTCAGCCCCAGGGCTGTTTCATGTTTTATGGGAGGAACACCGCGTTCAACCATTACCACCGAACCTGCCCCGTCCACAAGGCTGACACGGAGGCCTACAAGAAGGTGCACGGGTCGAAGAAGCGCGCACCCGCGAATGTCCGGGAAGCCAAGGTGGAGGTCTCCAAGGACGAGCTCTCCAAGCTAATGTCGGTAGGGACCGAGTTGGCGAAGGAGATCCAGGAGATCAAGAAGGCCTTGGTTCCCAAGTCGGACGACAAGGACAAGGACAAGGCGGACTGCCCGGTCCTGCACCCGAGTCCAACTTCGCGACTAAGAATGTATTTGATGTGCTCCAAGATCTTTCCGAGAGTATCAGATGATCACCCGGACCGCAGCTGGATGCTGCAGATGGGCAGCCTGAGCCCATTGTCCACGACCTGCACTAGTCGCTGATTGAGCTTCTGGAGCGGCCTGAGATCCTGAGTTTGCACGCCGTGCGCCGTGTCGGACGGGAACGGCAGTTGCATCTTAAGGTCCGTGCCCTCTGCGGGAAAGTGGAGGAGGTCTTCGACGTGTTGATTGACACGGGCGCTCAGGTCAGTCTGGTCAGGGCTGGCCTACTTCCGCCAGAGTGTCTGACCGGCAGTCAGAGGCCTGTCAGGCTGAAGGTGGCGAACGGCCAGTACATGGTGGGAGGCACGAAGGAGGCTGACATTGAGCTGCAATTCGTGAACCATCGTGAACTGAGTCGCCCGGACCTCGGCAAGGAAATCCTCCTGAAAGGTCGGTTCTATGAGGCTCAGATGGACTGGGATATGATCGTCGGCTACGACCTCATGATGGAGACGGACTCCGGCGTCCTCCTGGCTCAGGCCTCCATGACGCTGTACCAGGACGACCAGCTCCCGTGGCTCTCGTCACCTGAGCACCATGTGGAATGCCAATGGATCCACCCCGAACGAAATCAGCTCGAAGTGGCTGCACTGGGGACTGAGCCCGCTGGGCCAGAGAACCAGGAGTACGGCGTAAGGCCCGAAGTGGCGAACCCAGTGATGGCTGATCTGGGGGCGTCGGATCTGGCCCTGGATGCGTTCTCTTCAGGAACCTCCACCCATCTGCGGGTGTGTGAGAAGTACTGGAGCGCCCAGGATTCCGCTTGGAAGAAGCACTGGGGTCCGCATCAGGGCTTGATGTGGATCCATTGGCCCCTGTAGGGATATCCCCAGGGCGGTTGCGAAGATCTGCAAGGACCGCTCTAGGGCAGTGCTGGTCATTCCTATGGGATGCACCGAGGAGGAAAGTACCCGAGATCGGGTGGTCTCACTGACCAATATGACCTTAAACAAGGTCGTCCTACCGGCTGGAGAAGGCGTCTATCAGGATGCCAAGGGACAGCCCATGCCACCCCAGAGATGGCCAACGGAATTCCACTGTGTGGATGGGGGCCTTGAGCAGGCCGATGCCACGGACTTCGTGTGTGTCAACCGCATCATTGCTGAGCCTTGGCGTCAGTGTTTTGCGGTCTCCCCTGTTGACATCGGAGAATCCGAGGACCTCCTCACGGACGAGGAGCTGGACCTGGTGCAGGGGTATACGGATCGGCCCTCCCACGACTGGGTAAGCCAGCGGGAGGGCAAAGGCCAGGACAAGACCTGGTGGTAAGTGGACTCCATCGTCTCTGGTTCCTACGGCGGGAATGCTTTCGTAAGGAGGGTATTGGAGCACATGTCCAGCCAGGACGAGCCCCTCGGAGGGAGCCCACTCACCTACGGCGACTTATTCAGAGGCAGAGCCAGAGATGGCCCCCTGGGCCACATGGGGAGACCCCCAGAGCTGAAGCCCAGTGGGAAGGATATCCCACAAGTAAGCTCAGTGGTCCAAGTGCCCGGAAAAGCCAAGGCGGAGTCCGACGAGTGCCCCAAGATCCAGGCTCCAAGTGCCAGGTTGAAGCAGAAGTATGGGGAGACCTTCTTCAGCGGAAAACCAGTGTTTCCCCCACCGGTTCGTGGACCGTATGGTGAGGCCAAAATACGACTAAAACAGGACCCCCATGTGTACAGTCACCGGGAGTTTGCCCTCAGGGGCGAGAGGAGGGAAGCCATGGAGAAGATCCTCCGGGACTTCATCGAGAGAGGCTGTCTTGAGCCGTGCCACTCCAAGTGGGCCTCCCCCTGCCTCGTCGTTCCCAAGAAGGTGGCCGGGGAACTGGCAGCTCGTGGTTGATTACCGCGGCCTAAACGCCCAAACGCAGCATGACGGCTATACGCCGCCCCTAATTGAGGACATGCTGCAAAAGCAGTTCTGGCGGAGGATCTTCACCGTGATTGACCTGAAACATGGTTATCATCAGATGCCTCTCGCCGATGAGTCCCGTGCCTGCACAGCCATGAGCACTCCACTAGGACCCCTCCAGTGGAAGGTGATGCCCATGGGCGTTACCAACGGCAATGCGGCTTTTCAGTGGATGCTTGAGAACGTGCTTGAGCGGGTGCGTGACTGTGCGGACCCCTTTGTGGATGACGTGAGCATTGCGTCAGGGGACCCCAGCATGAGCTATGATGAGCTCCTGGAGGCACACGAGAGGAACAAGGTCACCATCGCGGTAAGCGAGGTGGTCTTTGCGGGCCATGTGGTGGGCAACGGGCAGCGGAAGGTGGCGGCGATTGAGCACTTGGAGAAGCCCAAGACAGTCTCTGAGCTACGGGCGAATCTGGGGTTCTGCAACTACTAGTCGGGGGTACATCAAGATGTATGCCGAGTATGCAGCCCCCATGACGGCCATGCTCAAGGGCAACCGAGAGGAGACCAAAAAGGGGTCCAAGAAGGCTCTGGTCTGGACTGAGGAGTCCGACCGTGCCTTTGAGGGGATGGAGCAGGCGCTGCTATCCGCAGTGGGTCTGCACCTCATTGACCCTGACCGAGGGTTCGTCCTACGCACCAATGCTTCCGACTACGCTATTGGAGCGGTGTTGGAGCCAGTGCTTGATGATGGGAGGCACGTGCCGGTGGCCCTCTGAAGCCGAGTCCTGGCGGAAGGCGAGAGCCGGACGTGGACGCCCCGAGAAAAGGAGGCGTACGCCATCAACATGGTTACACTGTGTGTCTGCGGACTATATATTGCTTGAATTCAGGCGTTTCCTTCCCGCAACCCCCTGCATGCACCTTATCCTGACCGTGGCATGGTTTGGCGCTCTGTCTGGGGCGCGTTTACACGCCTAGTGACCTGCCTTTTGCTCATTTCTTTGGTTTTCAGGATGTGTATGACCTTGCTTTGTATGTTTCTATACTAATCTGAGGTACAACCTACAAGGGCGACCCCCCATCGTGCCATACGACGGGGACGTTAAAGAAGGTCCCTACCAGGACCGGCCCCTGCTGTGCCCCTTCCGCCTGTCACCCCTGCTGACTTGCTACTGATCAGCGATTGCATTTCTCAAAATCCAGGGTCCAAAATCCAAAAATATAGAAAATACAAACCTCCTTCAACCCTGAACGGCAACCAGATCCCACACATACAGCAATAACCCAATCCACACTGCGGGCTTCCGTTCAGCACACCGGTTGTCTCACCGTGGCGGGCATGTACAAGAATTGCACCAAAGAGGAAAGCCCTGAAATTGGCATATGAACTCAAATAAAGCAAAGTTGGGGAAAGATGGAAATGTACACAATCACAGCCATAGACCCCTCATACCCTGGACTCAAGACCTTCCCTTGACTCGCCAACATGATGCCCTGAACCCAGTCAAATAAGATGGCTAACTGCCATGTGTCAAAAGTCACTACACAAACCCCAAAAATGTTTTCCCTCCCAAGCCTCTAAATCCTGGCCCAATAAGGAAGGTGGCGTGTCATGGCCTAGAGTGGCACTCAGGACCATGCCCTACCCTGACATAACGTTGGTTGGACTTGGAGTCAAATGGGCTTGGAGAACTGCCCCATGAAGATGACCTCATAACCTAGCAAAGTCAGGCAAATCACACCATATTGCCCAAAAGTAAATTATATACTCAAAAATGCATACGGCAAATGTTCAAATGCTCCATGCATGTGTCAAACCGCAAAGTAATATCCAAGGCTGATATAGACCAAAGGTAGTAAGAAAAAGTGCTTTTCCAATGCTTTGAGGCATACTCTAGTTGTATTAGAGATGCACTGAGCATCCATGCATTTCTATCTTAGTATTGGTCCCACCAAAACTGGTGATAACACATTTTGACCTATGGAACCAAACACCCAATCAGGATATGGAGTGGACCCCTTAATCCCCTTTCAATGTGAGGCAAATCATCTTTTCCTGAGTTGACTGAGAACTGACATATCCAAGGCAGAGCCTATGAATTTATCTATGTTTTTCCATGAATTCTTAGCTATCCTAGTGTATTGCACCCTAGGGGGCTGGGCACCTCTTTTTGAGAGGTCCTGGGTTCAATTCCTGGTCAGCCTAGCTAAGTAGGAAGATCCCATGTGACATGGCAGTGACCTCATCGCCACATGCCCTGCCACCTCAGCACATATGGGACCCAAAACAAAGAGTGCACATCTCCTGAGATGGCACTATGGAGATAGAGTGACCATGGGGCAGTTTTCCAACTCTTTTCCAAAACATTTCAGCTATCTTTGTGAATATGCATTCCAATTTGACCTGAGTTGCAGTTTCTGTGAATATCCAATCATCTTTCACTGTTTACACTGCAGCCCTTCATGCTTTGATCCTGATTCTCTTCTCCTTGCATACTATTGGCTTGGGCTATCCTGGATTGACTTGGATTTACTGTATTTCAACAAACAAAAGCTTTTCATCTCCAAAAACAAGCAGCAGGAAACCCTACACCAACAGCAAGCAGCAGGAGAGACAAAAGCACAGTGCTGAAACCACTATAAACTTTTCTGGTAGCAAGAGGCAGTCTGTCTCTGCGCACCGGCAGCAACCCCGTGCCGTACATCCAGTGCGCCGAGTACAGGCACATATAAGCAGAAGGGTGACTGAAGATGGACACAAGGAAGGAGGACGCCGACGTGAAGACAGCGCCAGCGCCTGAGGCACCGGCAAGGTCAGCACCTGGCGCTGTACCTTCGGCGGAGCCCTTACACGGGCCAGTGGATGCGGCTGAGGACTCCCTGGATGGACTCCAGACGGCCTTCGGGGCCCTGTCCGTCGAAGAGGTGGTCTCTCAGCCTGTGAAGAGGAAGAGAGAGAACGAGAGCGAGAAGGATGCTGGAGACGAAGCAGACGAAGGAGAGGAGCAAGGGCAAGACCTGACGAATGTCCCTACCTTCGAAGGCGCACCAAGCGCTTCTGGCCTCCACGCATCACCCTCTTCTTTAACCACCACACTCCCAGCTGCTGCAACATCCACTTCCACAACGAACCCGCCTTATGGCAGAGGGCACAGGCTTTACTGGCATGCCTCCCTACCCCGCCTATGTAATGGGCCCACCTACCACTGTGCTCCATGAGGCAACTACTGCCAGTGAGCCGGTGGCTACCAGCTCTGCGCCGCGATGGTATGCGGCTGAATATCCCCATCCACTACCCGCTACTGGAACCTATGTGGATGTTCCTGGGTATGCACCTGGCTATGCAACCTTGAGTGGGTTTGAAAGTGCTGCCCTGGGTCGTTGTGGGTGCCGGAGGGCTCGGGGCCGGCAAGACCAGTGGGGCAGGCACGCGAGGAGTCTCCCTGGATGTTGTTATTGGGTGTAGAACCGGACACTCGGACACCAACGGAGGCGAGAGCAGCGACAACAGAAGCAAGATCCATGCTGATTGTGGTCCGGCAGAAAATCCCAGTCTATGAAGAAAATTGAGGGGAATTATTCTAAATACATCTGAGTGTCCAAAACTGTCCGAATGAATTTAAATAATCCATTTATGTAAAATTGTCGGCCGATCTGGCCCGCGAGCGCGCGTCAGCGGCAAATGGCGATTCCAGCTAAAATAGCGGAATGCGGCGGATTTACGGGGAATGGACCGCGGAATCAAATCCGGCATATCAGAAATATATAGGAAATATCCTGTGACTGAGCTGCGAGGCGGCAATTCCGCCGAAGCAAAGAAAATGACCAAAATGTAGCCAATCTGGGCAGAATGTCTGAAAATCTGAGCAGATGGGGCTAGCCGCACTTACACTCCCCCTCCAAAAACACACTGGGGTGTGTCGCTACGTCAACGAAGAACGTAGTGCGGGTAAGTCCCAGAAAAACATAGAAATGTAGCCTCGATGGAGCGAAATCTGCTTGATCTGACCTGATTTGGGCTGAATGGGCACTGAATCAGGCTGGATGAACCTGAAATGAGACAGAATGAGAAGTGACGAACAGTCCTCCGTGCAGTAAAACATTAGGTCACGGGCTAAAAAGCATGTAAACGTATCGAGAATCAATACCAAACCATGCATTGGTTGAGAATGAGGTAGATTATTGGTGAATTGAGTGGGGGGATCAAGAATTGGAGTGACATCTCAGCGCTCTGGCACAGTTTCGCTGTCGCGGGCACGCTACGGTGTCCTCGCCGAACTCTACATCGTGTTATCCCGCTTTTCTCGTTCTGAAAAGTACAGCATGTGGCTCAGATTTGGCGCATCTGGTGGATGATCACAAGATTCAGCAAAAATGAGAATGAATTTGAGCAGAGATTGAGGGGATTAAGCAATCACAGAGAGGTTAAACAAATACACATGTAGTCTACAGACCCTAAGTGAACCACCGAAGGTAAGGAAGTTCTTCCGTTCACTTAGATCTAAACAGATCTTCGAGGAATGATGGAAGATGACAAGGAAATCAATCTAAATTGTCCTAACATGAGTACATTCCCTGACATGAAGGTGAAATGAAGCGGAATGTGTACAACTGAAACTACCAACACCTTCGTTTAGACTAAAGTTAATATATATTGTCGTTTATTCAGCTCAATTGTGCTTTCCGGCACGTTGGTTCGCGAGCATCTAACAGATTCTATCAAAATGTGGATCATGTGATGATGCATCATGATGGGACATGCTGGCCCTGGATCCTTGGCATGTAACGCGCCGAAGGTTCACTGAAGGCGCTTTACTGACAGTATATAACTGAGAGACACCGAATTTACAGTGGCGGTGGTGTCAATCGACTTGGACAAGGCCAATCTTTCGATGAAGTCCCACAAGACACTTGGATTCACCATTCTCGACAGTTTCAGGTCGGATTGAGCTCACATTGGCGTGTGCCAAAAATACAACGAAGCTTACGGACTTCAGAGGTTGCTGTTAGAAGTCCCTAGAGCTCCTATCTGAAGATTGTCTGAACAATTGACGTCTGGGTTTCGTACAACAGTGGCAGAATGATGGACAAACCTGAGAAATTCAAGGTAAATTTGAGGATCCAGGATCTGAATCTGGACTTTGGCGTCAGCATCACAGCAAATGAAGGTGAGATCTGAGTTCCTGGCGTCGCATCTGGTGCAGCCAGTACTACAGGGGATACCTGTAGGGGTGAATGTCGCTGGCCAGCGTTTTGATTATGTACATTTGCTTCCATCTGCACGAGTAGCCAAATTCCAAAGATGCACAGACCAACAGAGACAAGATTACCCCGAATCTGCCTGAATTAAGCCTGAGTTTGGTTTTTTCTGAACACGGCAGCACACTCCGTCAGCGTATCTACGCCTTGTCTGCCTAACGGAGACCAAAGAAAAGTTGATTGACGTCAAATTATCAAACATTCGCAGTTCTCCACATCATGACATAAACAGATAGAATGAACAGTGGATTGAGCAGAATGTGGTAGGATGGCTTCGTCAATTCGGCCAAGCACGAATGCATGTGACCACCAACCTGTCTGGCCTGGCCCTCGTACGGCTTGGGCGCTGCAGATCAGCGGCCGAACTTGAAGCTTGGTCCTCATTTGGCTCCTGGGCTGGCCTGACCGCAGGAGGGGGGATCGACGGATCAGCCCTGGAATGTGGCTGCTGAGGGCCATAAAAGGCTGGATCTCGATTCACCACAGGTCGTTTTCCGTCGCTCTCCACTTGTCTGTCTGGTTTCGACAAACAATCTGTCAGGAGTACACCAATTTCGGGGTGCTTCTTCAGGAAGTCGATGAACCCCTTGGTGTATCCATGGACAAAAGATTGGGCTGGTTCCCAGTTGTTGTGACTGGAATCAAAGCCCCTCCACTCACACAGAAATTCCCATTCGCCCTTGGCGTCACGTCTTGCTTCAACAATCCTCTTGAGTTCGTACTTTCCCCCTTCGATTACCCGATCAGACAAGTGTTTTGCAGTCCAAAAAAGGGGTTTAACTCGATCCTTGGGGGTGGGGATCTCTCTCTTGAGGCGATCGCCCGAAACGTCAATTTCCCTGCTGACATCCACACGAATCCTCCACCTGTTCTCCCCAAGACGCGCTGTAACAGCGAATGGCCCCTCCCACAAGGGAAGAAGCTTGTCATCTCCGTCCAGGGTGGTTTCGGATTTTCGAAGCCAAACTCGATCATCGACTTCAAAATTGTGGGGGTTTTTTCGACCTTGATTTTGAACCCAAAGCCAGTCAGCTTGGTGCTTCTCGATTAATTTTGACACAGATTTATCTGCTCGTTGGACTTCGTCCAAAAACAGCGAAGCATCTTTACAGGGGCGAGGATTATTCAACGGCATGTTCCACCAACACTTCTTTCGTCCAAAGACAATTTCATTTGGAGAAAGGCCATGATACAAAGGCGTGTTGTGGTAACGGCGAAGCAATGCGAAGAGAACTTCCATCCAATGGAAATCCTTTTCACTCGCGAGCTCCTTACGAAGCATATTAATTATAGAGCGGCCGGCTCTTTCGCCAGGCAGCGCTCGATGCGAGTGGATTTCACATCGGAGGTGGTGGATTCCAAGGCGAGCACACAATTCTCTCCACCATTCGGAGGTGTACTCTTTGCCTGAATCCGTCACCACCTCGGATGGGACGTCCCAGCCTCCCATCCAGGTCTGCGCGCATCATTTGGCGGCAGCCTTGCCAGTCATCGACTCAATGTTGCAAGGCAACACTTGAATGTAGCCGGAATGACGGCACTGAATAAGGAGCACACCATTGACTTTTTTGTTAGTCCAATGGCACTCTTCGTCATCGAGTTCACCGAGATAGAAGAAATCACTGGTGACTCTGTTAAAGAGACGCTCCGGAATAGGATGAGGCCTCAGATGGCCGTGCTTCTTCGCGCTGGGAGGCGTCGAGACAGCACATTGGGCACATCCGGCAGCTACTTTCATGCAATGTGTGTAGAGCCTCGATCCAAACAACCTATGCTTAATCATCGACCACAGTCGACGGCCATGTGCGTGGGGGGACTCCCATTTGTGCCACCAGTTTAACACTCGGGGGGCTAGGGCGTCTGGCACACACAATTTACCCTCCATCCACAGCTTCCCCCCATCCAACGAGTACTCCGCAAAAATCCCATCCCTGTGAGCATCCTTGGATTTGAGATTTCCAAAGACCTCTTTAAACATGGGATCCTGCAGGTAATCGGACGTCCAGTCACGGATGATCAGGGAATCCTTAGGCAGGGGTGGAGTTTTGGCCGGATCTCGACGCTTAATGCCCTCGATCAACCGAAATCGATTTACTCGTCGGGTATAGTCAAACCGTTTCACACTCCCTGAGGAGGGATCGGTGACTTTTTCCACGACTTTCAGCGTTTTGGTGCAGATCTCGTGAGCATGCGCCGGATCTGAGATGGCCGTGATGTCGTGACACGGCAATGCGTGCTGTTTAACAGCGCACTGCATGCATGCACGTCGAATGAGTTTCTTTTCTTCCTGATTCCATTCGATGATTACATGGCGGTCCTGCTCCGTACCATGGATGTTGGTACTTTGCAGCCCCTCTGAGGCGGGGTAAGCCCATCGGCTCAGAGCATCCGCTACCGTGTTATGTTTTCCAGGCAAATACGACACATGGAGGTCAAACAGAGAGAGAAATTCGTGCCATCTGGCCCGTCAACCAGCTGGGCTCGCGACAGTATCAATGTGTTCGGTGGCCCAATACTCCAGAGATCGATGATCCGTCAGGACCTCGACTCGATTGGTGCCAACCCACGATTGGTACTTTTTTAGAGCGCAAATTATGGCATACGTTTCTTGCTCACGCGGCGAACATTGCATTTGGCGTGGGGCTAGCTTCCGTGACCAAAATGCAAGAGGGTAATGATCGCCGGTGGCTTCATCAACCTGTTCAAGGACAGCTCCGATCGCGTACCTAGATGCGTCGGTTCTAATGTAGAAGGGTCGGTCAAATTGGGGCACATGCAACGTGGCGACTTCGCAGAGGGCTGCCTTCAAGTGATGGAAGGCCTCCTCGCACTCGTCAGTCCACTTGACACGAACCTTTGAACCTGCCTTGCCCGCATCTCTCCCTACCTTCAATAATTCAGTGAGGGGGGCAGCAAATTTGGCATAATTCGGCACAAAAGTGTGGTAAAAATTGCAACAACCCAGGAATCCTCGCAACTCCGTGATCGTCTCAGGGCGCTTCCACTTCTGAATAGCGACGAGCTTCCCTGGACTGGGTCGTCGAGTGCCATTCTCTAGGAGAGAACCACAAAATTCGACTGATTTTAAAAATAATTTTCCCTTCTTTGGCCCACAAATCAGCTGATTGGCGTCAAGAATATCCAAAACCTGGTTCAGCTGCTTCTCATGTAGGGCCACCAGCTCGGCTTCGGTCAGTCCCTCCCCCTCCGTCGCGATGATTATGTCATCTATGTACACACTCACGAAAGCACGAAGCTCAGGATGGGTTGTGAACAGCACATCCTCCATCATTCTTTGAAAAAATGAGGGGGCGTTCTTCAATCCCATGGGCATGACGGTCCATTGGACTGGGCCACATGGCGTGCACATACAGGTGAGAGGTCTGCTGTCCTTCCTCAACGGCATTTGGTGAAAGCCGTGACGGAGATCCAGCACAGAGAACAAACGACCTCTTGCCCTCTTGGCGATTTCCTCCTCAATGAGGGGCAGGGGGTGTGAATCCGCCTTTGTTTCGGCGTTGAGATTGCGAAAATCAACCACCATTCGCCAACCATCAATGGTGTTCTGGTCTGCAGGCGGTGGCTTCGGGACTGTGAAGGGTGAACAGCACCATTCGCTGGTCATACAACCCTCAAGCCAACCAAATTCCCTGAGATTTCTCTCGATGATTTTTCTGAGAATCTCATGTTTGTGTCCATGATTTTCATAAGGGCGCTGTTTTTTTGCCTTGTACCCTTCACGAAGCTCGATGAAGGCTTCACCGAACTGTCCACGGACAGGGGGGTCTTTGATCAACTTCCCTGAAAGGGTTGTGTCCTTCCGTTCCTCAAAAATCTTTTCTCTTGACTTGGAACACAATTCAGTGTCCACCTGATCGCCAGGAATTACTGTCGAAAAAACTTTGGCGACTTCTTCGGCTTTGGCAGGAAGAATCTTCTTACGGATGTCCCTAAACAGGTCCGTATCAACTGCCTCTTGAAGATAGGTGGGTCGTGTGTCGAAATCCCAGAGATTTTCTTCGCGATCCAGCTCCTCGAAAGGATCCATGAAAGCTTCCACAGGGGGTTTTTCATAAAAAACTCTGAATTTGCGGCGCGATTGGAGATTTTTCCTCGCCCGTGCACTGAAGATTCTTTTCGATGTCGACCGTATTGGGGAAGAGGGAGACGAGGCGGATCCATTGGACGTTGAATCACCTTGGGTATCTGACGGACAAAAATCAGAAAAAATAGATTCATCATCAGTACCACGCTCAACCTCAGATTCAGACCCAACACAGGAATCTGTACTAGAATCAGCAGAATTAGAGTCAGAAAGCTTTCCATCCACCAGGAATGCAAGCGAACTCCAGGACCGCTGTGGCAGGGGACCTGTGTCGTCCCTGGCATACAGCTTAATCTTCCTGGGTAGTTCGATGTAATCAACACAAATGTCCTGTAATTCCTGAAACCATGGCTTGTCGTCCCACAAGGGCACAACTAAAATTGCCTGGGTTTTATCTTGCTTGATTTTGTGGATGACCTGCTGGATTAAGTGAAACGGAGGATTAATCCACAACTTCTTGTCCCATTTGTGGGTCCAAGCGTCGCTGAAGTGCTTGTCAAAGCGCTTGTTCATACGGTTAGCAAATGCATCATACTGGGGCCAAAAGGAATGATGTTCATGGAAGTATTCACAAATTGCATCGCGCCATTTGTCGACAACTCTGTAGGATGAAGAGTGCCAGCGCGAAGGGCGTCGTGGCTGGGAGTCCCTACGAAGACATTCTAACTCTTGGGAGTAATCGGCACTCCCATTCACCTCTGCAATGGTGACATCTTCACCAAATTTTGGTGTCACTTTTTGCTTTAAAAATTCTTCTGCACTTTTAAACCCTGCGTGCAAAAAACGAAATTCAGGACGCTCCAAGGGACCTGACTCCAGCAAAAAACAACGACGATGACCTACGGGCGCTACCCTGTTCTTGCGAAGCCAAGGATGGCCCAAATAAAGGTCATACTTTATGTCAGCACGGTAGAAGTAGTCATCCTTAAGGACAACTTCTTCCACATTTTGCTCTTCCCAAAGGTCTTGAGCGACCAAATGGGTGGATATATAACAACCGCGTTGCCCACCTGCGAGAGAATGTCCAGAAACTCCCTCGAGGGTAACAGGATGAGGCGACTCGAACACGCAGTCGTCGGGTAAGAATGCATTGGATTGGAGATTTACCTCTGATCCATTATCACACAAACAAGTGGCGAGGTGGAAATTTCCCTTGCAATCAGAGACCCACAGCTTTGTGACGAACTGACCAGCCCTGTGCTTGGACTGTACACCAACCTCGTCCACTACAACAGAAGGATCCGCTGCCGGATCCAGGGGAGAGGAGACAAGCGACCCTACATCAAGTAATGGTCGATCAGGAATCTGGGGATCATGCCTGAAATCGCCTGGGGAGGGGCGATTTTCGTGGCTCCCCTAGGCGTTCTGACCTCCAGCGGCTGCGTTAACATTGTGAACGCAGCCTGTTTCGTCGATCCATTCATCTTGGAACGGATCATCCGCTGGATTCAGAGCATTTTCGACGTAATCTCGATCCGCATCAGACACCTGGTCTGCACCTGAGACCTGATCCACACGATGGTTGCCCTTTCCTCGTCCACGGCCACGGCCGCCGGATGATGGGCCACCACCGTCGCCACGCCCGCTGCCCTTACCAGAGAAGGGGGTTCCTGAAGGATTTCCCTTACCCTTACCCTGTGATCCTGGAGCATTTCCTTTGTTTGTACCGGATTGAGGGGTTTGGCCTGGATTTCGATTTCCGCCTCCGGCGTTGACATTGGGACTTGTCTGGCCGTTTGGCTGTCCACCGGAGCCGGATGGAGTCCGATTCCCTTTGCCTTGGGACCCGCCAGGGCCTCCAGTATTTTTGTTCCCACCGGAGGGAGTCGAATTACCCTTTCCCCCCTTGGCACCATGCACCTGCCTGTCATTCCTGTCTGAATTCTGAGGATTACTGACATTTTCACCAATCACCTTGTGATCGTAAGCAGACCATCGGTGATTAGCAGTGGAATGCGTCTTAGCTCGGTTCGTAGAACCTAAAAGAAGGCAGATGCTACAATGATCCTGAACATTCCGGGTGTCATTCACCTTTTTGTTGCCCTTTTGGGCCCCATTTTGGGTGTTTTGCTGGGTATTCCTGTTTCCCCCAAGACCCTCATGGAAATTTTGATTGGCGGCGTCAGCGAGCCTCTCAACCTCTTCCCACAGTTCCTGCGGAGTAAACGAAAACACCCAGTTCCTGGCCTTCAGGCGAGTGCCATGGAAACTTACTCCCCTGTTGAGGACTTGGACAAACAAGTCCCGATCCTCGTGTTCATTGAACTTGATTTTCCACGTGTTTTCAGTGAATTTCACCTTGGTAAACGACGTGGGGGAGCACTTTTGAAGTGCCTCCCTGACGGTAAACCGGTTGGCCGAGGCGTCAAAGCCATCGATCTCCGCCCACAAGGTCTTGACCTTTTCTTCGGACTGTCGATTCCGAAGGGTGGCGGCGGTTTCTGAGGGGATCTTGTCAAAAATCAGATTTTTCAGCTCGGCACTAGAAAATTTTTCGCCTGAATGTTCAGATTCTTCTACGAGAATCCAGAAGCGCTGTCTCTTGTCCTGCACCTCATGCAAGATTAATCGAGAGAACGAAGGAAAATTCTTCAACATCTGGTGGTAATGGTCCTCTGGCAGTCGAGATCCACGTACCTCCAACTGTTCCCACACCTCATCAAAGGTAAGGGGGGAACTTGAATCTTCACGATCACTCCAGGTTCTGAGCCAAGTGTTGGCCGGCGCTCCCTCAAGGCAGTCCAGAAGGGCCATCAGGAACTGATCATCCTGGAGTTTTTGAGTCTTAACCCACAGTTTAAATTCCCGTTGGAACTGAGGCCAACGTCTGGGGTTTCCATTATACTTCGGTTGCTTGGCAACCTGACGAAGTCGCAATGAAGTAGGATTTAGGAGTGAATCCAGCCCAACACCGGCCGTAATGGTAGACACCTTCGCGGCATCATTAGCCACACCAGCTCCGGCGAGGGTCTGGGCGAGCAACATCTGGGCAATTGCACTGGAATCAACAGCAGGAAGGGTAGTACGGGAGGCAGTTCTTTTGGCATTCTGAACCTCAGTCCTAGCCTTCGCCGATCTACTCTGTGATCGAGAGATTGTAACCCTTTCCTTTAGCTTAGTCCTGCTGATCCGTGCATCGGTGGTCTTAGAGTCCACCGAAGGAGCAATCGAAAAAATTTCCGTCGCCTCCTCCGACGGTTCTGTTGTCTGATCCACCGATGATGCGCCCTCAGACCTCATGTGGGTTTTGAAAAGATCTTTAATTCCCAGCGTCTGAATGATGAGTTGCATTTGATCTTTGAGCAATTGGAGCTCAGAGTCTCGCTGAGATCTGCAAGAGCAGTCGGCAGGACAGTACATACCGTGTCCTGAAGGGCCTGAGCAGGCTGTCGGACCGCTAATCTCAGTGGTTCGCAGCCAGGAGTCCACTTGGGGAGCTCCTTCAGTCCTAATTTCCAGGCTTGCCTGCCTAGCTGCCTCTAAGATTCCTTCCTCAACCGCGGCGGCTAGATCGTCGCGGATGGAAACAGAGGGATGAGGGGCGGAGGGCCCGGCAACAGGTGCCTTGGTCTTCTCCTTCGGGAAGGGGCTTGCCTCCCAGATCTGCAAGAAAATGGCAAAAGATTCATCTTCTTGAGAACACCACCACATCCTGGTATTAATTTCTTCTTGAAGGAGGAAAAAATATTCAAATAAAAAATCAGAGGCGATTCTTTCTTGTCCTATCAGCTTAGACGTGGCTAATAGACACAGGGCCTCAAGCGCCTCAAGGTTACGGGCCACTTCCGAAGACAAATGGTTGTCCCATTGTGCCCATGAGGCTGGTCGATTATAGGTAGGTACCTCACCTGGACCACCCATCTCAATGTCGTCAATGTCGGCATCGATGGTCACGAAATGTGAACATTGGTACGGAGGATTAGTACCTGCCAGGTCCGTAAGCTCCACCGGAGCGTTGCCATTAGCGTAAGCTGGGAGATTCCAGCTGCTTGATGGCCAATTTCGACTGGGATCTTGATTGTAATCTGGGCCTCCACAGCTGCTGATTTGTGTCCTTCTTGGGCAATTTGGGCTTGCGCAAGGCATTCCTCTCAAGGCCTCGTTCGCACAGCACCACGGGAGCGTGATCGTTACGTCTCCGGAGGTTGCGGAGTCTACGGGGCCGTACTGAGGGGCTAGCTGTGGTTGGGACACCAAAGGAACAACATTCAGGTAGCCTCTGCTACCATGAAAGTGCTGCCCTGGGTCGTTGTGGGTGCCGGAGGGCTCGGGGCCGGCAAGACCAGTGGGGCAGGCACGCGAGGAGTCTCCCTGGATGTTGTTATTGGGTGTAGAACCGGACACTCGGACACCAACGGAGGCGAGAGCAGCGACAACAGAAGCAAGATCCATGCTGATTGTGGTCCGGCAGAAAATCCCAGTCTATGAAGAAAATTGAGGGGAATTATTCTAAATACATCTGAGTGTCCAAAACTGTCCGAATGAATTTAAATAATCCATTTATGTAAAATTGTCGGCCGATCTGGCCCGCGAGCGCGCGTCAGCGGCAAATGGCGATTCCAGCTAAAATAGCGGAATGCGGCGGATTTACGGGGAATGGACCGCGGAATCAAATCCGGCATATCAGAAATATATAGGAAATATCCTGTGACTGAGCTGCGAGGCGGCAATTCCGCCGAAGCAAAGAAAATGACCAAAATGTAGCCAATCTGGGCAGAATGTCTGAAAATCTGAGCAGATGGGGCTAGCCGCACTTACAGGGTTGAGGAGAGGACCTGAATCTCTTGGTGGCAGGAGTAGAGGATCGGGAAGATCCTCCAACAGGTCCCTGACGCGGTCGGAGATCAACGAGGTGCTCCGAGGAGCCACTTCAAAAATCGTGGGCGACCTCACTCAGGAGATCAGAGAGAAGCTGGAGCCCCTGATGATCCCGCCCCAAGCGTCACCTATCTCGGTGGGAATGTCAGCCCACCGAGTACAGGCTAACCACCTGGCGGCAGGGTTGACAAACACCCTGGGGAGCCTGAGGAGTCGACCGATGCCGACCCCTGCACCTATACCGAGAAGTCCTTTCGTGCCGAGAACGGCCCAGCCGCCCTACAGCCACGTGACGAACTCGACGAGGGCCGAGCTGGACCGGCTGGGGCTTACAGCCTACAGGGCTATGGTGGACGTAGAGCCTTATGGCTCTAGTGATCTAGGCGGAGACCCCTCCGATGATGAGCCGCCGTCGATGGATTCTTCTTCGCCCTCAGATGACGATGACCCGGAGGACCCCGAGGACCCAAGGGGTAAGAAGAAGAAGAAGAAGAAGAAGAAGACCCGACGCCCTGAGGGACGCAGGTCTCAGGAGGCGAAGGCTATTGCCACCTCCAAGATCGTGGTGAACCTGCCTGAGTTCACAGGCAAGGACCTCAGCGAGTTCGCTGAGAATTTTGGGCGGTTTCTACGACTGACCGGCCAAACCCACGCTAGTGGGCGAGTGAAGTGCGATCTGCTCCTGCAGTGCTGCAAGACCAAGTACCTGGAGAAGCAGGTCAGGCAGATCGTGACTAACTCCGCCACCTTTGCCGATGTGTTGGTTGCCCTGGAGAGGCAGTACCCGACCTACGAAACCGACCTCTCCATCAGGGCCGAGATCCAGAACCTGCCCGTGCTGCCCAACAACCCCAAACCTGGCAGGGTCTCAGAGCTGTTGGCTCACCTGGATCACTGGGCTGGACGACTGACGCCCGGTTCCTACAGCAGCGACGACCTGCTTTTATGGTTGGTGGCCAAGCTCCCTCGAGAGCTATCCGACGAGTGCCGTTCGACGGCGGAGCGCAAGGCTAGATCCCTCCGCTACGAGGATCTATGCGTGCTACTCCTGGAGCTGGCGCTGGAGAAGGAGAGCGACCAGCACTTGAACAACTACCGTCCAGGTGGTGGAGGTTCTGGAGGCCATGGCAAAGGGTACCAAGGGTCCCGACCTGGGCAGGGGACTACCCCAAAACACGCCCACGCCCGTCTCATGGAGAACGTGAAGGAGCTATTCTGGTGTGATGCCAGAGACGAGCAGGGCCACCTGCAGCACGCCCCTGACTGCGAGCAGCGAGACTGCTTCGTCGTCCAGGGGAAGCAGCAGGAAAAGAACACCAGCGCCAAAGCGAAGCTGCCGGATCATTACAGGTGCACCATCACGTGTGCATTCTGCGGGAAGCGGAAGCACTACGAGGATGAGTGCTACCATAAGCAACACCTATCGGCGAAGCTTAAAGGTGAGGATCCTGGCAAAGGCTCTGGCAAAGGTGGAGGCAAAGGCAAAGGCAACGACTCCGGCAAGGGCAAGTCGAAAGGACGTGGTCAAGGGCAAGACAAGGGTCAAGGTGGACGAGGAGGAGGCGCTAATCGCCAGCCCGACAACAAGAACAAGGACAACAACGGAGGCAACCCCAACCCTAATCCAGGGGGGAACTCCGAGCCCTCTGGAGGGCAGTCTGGTCCTACCACACGCTCGCAAACGCAGGCCCAGCAAGAACAAGGAGCCAAGCGTGAGCATGAAGGTGGTGATGACGGCAACGCTAAGAAGAGGAGCCGTTTCATGAGGATGGCGCGCAAACTGCGGAACAAGGGGTTCGAGGTGACCTGTCCCGCGGAGTTCTGACAGGGACGCTCTGGTGGCACCCAAGACCTGGTGTTTTGGGTACGTATCCGACTAGGGGGACGTGAATACCTGGGGGTATTGGACACTGGCGCCACCATATCTATAGTGGCCAAGAAAATTTTACCTTGTGGGAGCCTGAAGAACACCATGACCACCGCTGCTATACGCATGGGGGATGGACATGTGGTGCACAGCTGCGGGGACTGTGAAGTGGAGGTACCTATGGGCTCCCGGACTATCGCCCATCGGTTCTATGTGATGGACACTGAGGCCTTCGACTTTGTACTGGGTACTGACTTCTTCGTACAGCACTCCCAGATACAATCCCTGACGCTGCAAGCGCCCTACCTCCTGTACGTGGACCACGGCAGTGGCAGAGAGTCTGTGCCACTGGAGCAGTCGGAACATACCTCGAGTTACCTGAGGCTATCGAAGGAGGAGCCCTCGAACATGATGGCGGCCTCCAAAACTGAGGACTATCAACTATTGGGGGAAGTCCTAGACCAAGGTCTGAAGGAGTTGGGTTACTCTCGAGAAGACCTGAGTGTGGAGTTGTTCGCCAGCGACAAGCAGCATGTACTGGACCTTTACTGCAGCAAGGGGAAGGACTGCAGCTACAAATTTTACTGGCCCTCTTTCGGGATGGCCTACGGGAACCCAAGGTTCAGTGAACTGGGGAAGGTGCTGACCAAGGTGGCCTTGGAACGTTCCCGTATGGTCCTGTGGTCCCCCGATTGGGGAGCCCATGGCGGCAACGAGTACTGGCGAAACCTCCTGGACAGGCTGTTTATCAGCTCTGTTCGTTTGCCTGATGAGGCCATCTACGTGCCTCTGGGACGCAAGACGCCTATTGGGAAGCCCGGATGGGGGAGTATGCTCAGCGTGGTGGACGGAAGTCTTACCACCATCCCCTGGGAGGACCTGGACCCGACTCTGGTCCAGGCTATACAACGAGAAAGCGATGGACTCGCCTTGGGTGACTTGAAGGATCGCTTGCGACCTCAAGATGCTGTTGAGACTACATCCGGAGGAGATGAGTACGTCGTGACTAACACCAACGCCCCCAACTCTCCCTGTCATGTACCCGTTCCTGATGGAGTCTCTGAGTGTGGACTATCTGAGCTACCTAGCTCTATCCACTCAGATGACGAAACTGAGCACGACGCCTTCTTCATGCAGACCTGTGTGGAGGAAGTGGAGAACGCCGAGTACGTCGCCCCACTGAAACCCCTACTCTCCATGAGGGTGGAAGACCCCGTGGACGAGGAGCTGGACCCCCGATCCAGGCTCAGGGAGTATGTGGATTCCAAGAGGAAGTTGGTGGCGAAAAAGCTATGCTACGCGAAGCCTACCCGCAGCTCATGGCCACTGAAGCAAGGACGTACGGGAGACCTATCCCAAGTGAAGGAGGACCTCGAACAGAAGATCACCACCTGGCAAAGGGAGGTAGATCTCAAGCTCATGAAGAGCGTGTGGGGCGCCCATGTGAGGACCCCAGAGGAGGACGACCTCTCGGAGGAATGTGTATGTGAACCCCCTCGAGCGTGCCTATGTTGCCATCGTCCACCGGAGATGGTTGAACAAGACCTTCTATATGTCTACCAATTAAGGGCTGAAGGACACTACCACGGGCGAAGAGTCGGTGGAGGACCACCTCCCGACGTCTATTACTCAGGGGGCAAGCAACTTACACTCTGACGAGGACATGGAGGACAAGATCAAGATACTGGACCCGCGGGTACAGAAGCTTATAAGGACCTATCTGGAGGTGTTCGGAGAACTACCCCCTCCAGCCTCATGTGACAAGCTGGTACAGATGGACCTCAAGCTGAAACCCGAGTTCATGGGTCACAAGATCCGGAGGAGACCCTATCCAGCTCCTAAAGAGCAGGCCGACGAGATCGAGCGACAGATACAAGAATGTATCGACGCTGGCCTAGTCCTGGAGTACAAGGACGGGGACTACCCCCTACACTGCAGCCCCTGTTTCCTGGTGGCTAAACCTGGGTCTACAGCCAAACGGCTGGTAGTGGACTACGGAGAGCTGAACAAGAAGACGCTGAACCACTCAGGGTCCATTCCCAATATGGAGTCTACCCTGGAGAAGATAGCCTCCTGACGCTACAAGACCAAGATGGACAAGAGGAGCGGATTCTGGCAAGTGGACCTGACGCCCAACGCGCAGGAACTACTGGCCTTCATCACCCCTCAGGGGGGGGTGTTCAAGTGGAAGGTCATGCCGTTTGGCGTGGCTAACGCATCCGCTCTATTCCAAGAGCTGATGAACAAGATCTTGTCCATCCTACGAAGGAGACCTAAGGTGCAGGAGCTCATATCCCGTGGTGCCCAGATGGAGGCTCACATCGACGATGTATGCCTCGGGACCAATACCCAGGAGGATCACCTAATCCTCTTCGGTGAGTTCTTGGCGGTCTGCCAGGAGAACCACACACGACTTAAGCTGCAGAAGTGTGAGTTCATGCAGGAGACCATGCAGTACCTGGGGTTTGACGTTGGCTATGGGTGGTGGACCCCAGCGGCCTCTAAGGCCAAACCCCTGATGGACGCCAAGGTACGACACGAAGACCCCAAGAAAGCACTTCATGATGTACGCAGTTTCATTGGGGCGTGCAACTTCTATCAGCGCCACATCAAGAACTTCACCTATACCAGCGCCGTTCTGACGGACTTGATCAAGAAGAGTACTACTTGGCGCTGGGGCCCACAAGAGCAACAAGCGTTTGACGAGCTCAAAGACAAGGTAGCCAAGGCTAAGTGCTTGGGCATGCCTAGGGCACAAGGGGAGATTATCCTGGTGACCGACGCCAGCAATGTGGGCGGTGGTGGAACGTTGTTTAAATGGCAAGCACTAGAGAAGGAGGAGTTCGACTCGGCCATTTCCCAATGGGGGACGGAAGGTCTCAACCGAGATGGAACCCTCAAGCACAGCTACCCTGACGACAAGTGGGTCCTAGTACCTCTGGGCCACTGGAACTGGAAGTGGAACCAGGCCAGCGGGAACTACTCCACCTATGAGCAGGAATTGCTCGCGGGTATGCTGGTGCTATCCTCACAAGCACGACTGTTGGGGAGTAACCCTGTGGTCTGGCTGTGCGACCAGGAACCGGTCCGCAGTTTCCAGAAGGGTCCCCCACCTGAGAAGGCCAAGCTACGGCGCTGGTGGACCTACCTCAGTCAACTACGGCTGACGATACACCATATCCAGGGAGTGAAGAACGAGTGTGCCGACTACATCAGCCGCAACAACTTCGACGCCCTGATTGGTGCCCGGTCTGAAGCGCTGGCTAAGGAGGCGTTCAGCCGTATGGACGTCCACTTGGACCTCAACATGACGATGATACGCCCCCTTGATGGACTCCAACAATCGGAGTACCTGAAGGAGTTTGGAGATATCTACAAGCGCCTGGAGAAACGCCTTGAACCCCTCCTGGTCAACCAAGACTAGTGGAAGAGGGACAAGAGCTACCTCTGGCACGAGGACCGCATCGTGGTGCCTAGTGACCGGGTCCCAGCGCTGCTGAAGTGGACCCATGAGTCCAGTGGTCATGTGGGTGCTGACCGTACCCTGAGGCTGTTCAAGCAGTGGTTCCACACTACGTGGACTGACGACCAACTGCGGAAAACCCTCCAGCCTATCGTGGACAAGTGCCCGTGCAGGTCCTGTAAACCAGGGGATATCAGGGACAGAGGTCTCTACTCGACCCTGCCCATCCCTCACTGTGCCAACAGTGTTCTATACGTGGACTACACGGAGATGCCGAAGTTCGGGGGCTATGACTTTGCCCTCGTGGTAACCTGTGGGTTGACCAGGTTTACCAGGGTGTTCCCATGTACCAAGCACATTACCGGGGAGGAGACTATCAAGATACACCTGGAGGAGTGGTTTTGTGTCTATGGGGCGCCCAAGGAGATCAACTCCGATGAGGACGTACGAGTACGCTCAGATACTGGCTGGTACAAGAGGGTCCTGAGATCCCTCAATGTCCAGGTGTCTACGGGGATTCCCTACTCGCACACGAGCAACCCCCTATGTGAGCGACAGATCCGTGTCCTGAAGGAGAACGTACGGATATGGTGCAAAACTGAGCGCACCAGAGACTGGGTGAGACTACTCCCCGTCATATCCTTGATGATGAACTCCCAAGAGAGTTCAGCTACTGGCTATTCGCCCCATGAGCTATTCCTCGGGCGCCCGGCATGGTTCCTACATGCCCCCTATCCAGAGGACACCCATTCTTCTGTGGGTGAATGGGTCCAAGAGCAACAAGCGAAAGTGGACAAGGCCAAGGCTATGCTCCAGAGAGTGAGGGAGCGTCAGTGGAACAAGAAGAACAAGCACCGAGTACCGGCCACCTACCAAGAGGGGGACTGGGTGCTGGTGCACCACAGTCGACTACCCGCCTGGCCACGCTCTACCAGCGATGACCCATACTTCGGGCCGTACAAGATCCTATCAGTGGATGGACACCGTATCACTGTGCGGTGTTCTCCCCGTCTAGGGGGGACCCTGATGTGCGCTGCTCAACACCTGAAGCGCTACTATGATCCTGAAGACCTCTGTGGGGAGGAGTCGGAGCTGAACGACGAGGAAATCGCCGCTCTGGACCTACAAGGGGCTGCCAGCCCTATGGAAGTTGAAGGTGAACTCCCCGACATGAACGCCGAGGAGATGGCTAAGGAGGGCTTCTACCTGGTGAAGTCTGTCTTACGCCACCGCTATCGCCAGGGTTGGCGCTTCCTCACCCTCTGGGAAGGGTTTCGAGTCGAAGAGGCCACCTGGGAGCCCTTCTCTGCATTTGTTCTACCTGAGGGACGCCTAAACTCAGTTCTGGTTGACTACTTGTCCCAGAACAACCTTGGTGAGTTGCTGAGGCTCGCTGAGACGCTTGCCTCCAAGACTAAAGCTAGGGACTGAACCTTACCCTTACCTGCCAAAGCGTATGTGTGAGTGTGCTAGTCCTAAGGTCCTGAGACCAAGCCGCAGAAGTGGTGTCCTAATTATACCCAAGTCTGCACGCTTGCTAAACCTGGAGGGTTGGCTTATTGATGCCACGGGGTACGCCCCGGGTCTCCCCTCCCCTAAGCGCCCAATTTCTGTGCTGGCGCAAAACCTTTGGGGAATACCCAGCGTACTAATCCAGGTATTGTTTTCCCTACCTATCTGTCTACTACAGGGAGGGGTGGCCAAAAGCTATGAAGGCATGAAAACGCCGTTTTGCTAAATGGCCAAAACACTGACCTAACCACTGCCACAGCCCACCAACCCTGCTAAAATTGCAGGAAACGGGTGGGACAGTGACACACGCACTACAGGTCCTACACACCCTAATGTGGCACCATCCTGGTGGGCGAGCACTGGGGCAACTGGCTCAAGCCCCCACTCAGGACTACCACTCCTACACGCACACTCTACTCGTTGTTGTTGAAGAACATGTCGTGGGTCCTAGCGACCCTCCTGTGAAGTGACAAGAGAACACAGCGCTGCTAAGCAACTGTGGCCTAACAGGGGACGCCACAACGCGTTTTCCCTGCTAGGGCTTGGAGGGAAGGGGTGCTCTCGCGTGCAAGGCGCAGATGTCGATGAAGTCGGACTCCCTGCTCTGCCACAGGCAGAAGCAGAGTTACTTGTTTGTGTGATCTGCGCCCTTGTTTAGCAGGGCATGAAAAAAATGGTATGCTGCTGCACCACTCACCCTACCTGCCCACCTGTAAAGCAAAGGCAAATGAAGGGGCGTTTGCGGCGGAGGAACCAAGCCAGTCTCCACGTATTATACGCTTCTCAGAGTGACCTATAATACACTGTCCGCAAACACGCTGAAGAATCAGCTACCCCTGTCAAGCAAGCAAGCTTTAAGGGACTCCTCAGGTTCTCTTAAACAACGTACCGAGGAGCCCCTGGGTAGCCTAAACAAGGTTTACCGTGCGCACTTCGCGTGGCCTACCCTTTAATGCGTGTGTGAATGCGCGAGCATGGGCTTGTATCGTGGGCACACCTGCCCATCTGAACCTTAATCACGAACTCCACCAGGGAGTGGCCCCGCCTGGGCTTACTCACCTTACCTGCCGCTGGAGAGAGAGAGCAAGCGAGGGGCGCGCGCGAAGAACGTTGCTATGCACTTGTGTGTATGTCTAATCACCCTGATCTGAACTCTAATCATCTGCAATCTTTCTAATCAATCCCTCTATCGCGTCCTATCGTTGTTAGCGCTGCTACAAGACTCGTTCACGGAGACACGAGACGAGCAATGTGTATGCGGCATACGAGACGAGCATACCTGTAGTTTATACCTGATTCATTGAAGTCTTTTTCGTTGATATCCGAATTCTTGAATTTTTGAAGCTTCTATTAGTGTGGGTGGAATCTGTATGTTTATTTATTAATGTGTGTCTCGTCATTTTCAAGACTACGTGAGACATACGTTTATCATTCCATTATTTCTCCATTTTCTGGCGCTTCGCTAGGAGCCGCTCCTGCGCGCCGCCTTTTTATGCGTATGAATTTCTGGATTTAAAAAATCCAGAGATGACTATAATTTTTATAAAAATGTGCTTCTGATGCACAATTGGATTCTGCTCAGGTGTGTCGTTTCAGAAAAATTCTAGGCCGTCACTTGACGGATTTTGGTGTCGTCGCTTCGTTTTTGCGTGGATTTGTCCATAATTCTCCCATTCCTGCCTCTGCAGATACCCAAGCGCAGCTTCGCTGAGTAGGCCGTGTTCGGGCCGAAACGCAGCAGCCTGGAGAGACTGAGCAGAACCCAAGACCCCACCAAGGGGCAATTTAATTTTTCTGAGACTCCCTTCGCCCTAAGACAGGTCACAGGCCGTCATGCGAGTGTGTATATTGTGTCTTGCGTTGGGTTTGTGTCGCGCTGCGTCTTGGAGGGTTTTGGCATGCTCCCAAACTAACCCAACCAAGCCACAGGAGCCCCGGCAGCGCCATGAGCGTTGAGTGTTCTGTAGGAAATGTTACAAACAGAGCAGCAAAAGAGCGCCAGCCATGGTGAGCGCCCATTTTTCTGTGTGAGGGAAGCTATAGGTATTTTAAAGTAGATGTGGAAACCAAGGAAAGGCCAAGAAAAAATCCCTTTTTCCTAAAATGCGACAGTGGTGGCCACCACAGCACAAGGGGGGAGTAAGAAAAAGTGCTTTTCCAATGCTTTGAGGCATACTCTAGTTGTATTAGAGATGCACTGAGCATCCATGCATTTCTATCTTAGTATTGGTCCCACCAAAACTGGTGATAACACATTTTGACCTATGGAACCAAACACCCAATCAGGATATGGAGTTGACCCCTTAATCCCCTTTCAATGTGAGGCAAATCATCTCTTCCTGAGTTGACTGAGAACTGACATATCCAAGGCAGAGCCTATGAATTTATCTATGTTTTTCCATGAATTCTTAGCTATCCTAGTGGTATGCACCCTAGGGGGCTGGGCACCTCTTTTTGAGAGGTCCTGGGTTCAATTCCTGGTCAGCCTAGCTAAGTAGGAAGATCCCATGTGACATGGCAGTGACCTCATCGCCACATGCCCTGCTACCTCAGCACATATGGGACCCAAAACAAAGAGTGCACATCTCCTGAGATGGCACTATGGAGATAGAGTGACCATGGGGCAGTTTTCCAACTCTTTTCCAAAACATTTCAGCTATCTTTGTGAATATGCATTCCGATTTGACCTGAGTTGCAGTTTCTGTGAATATCCAATCATCTTTCACTGTTTACACTGCAGCCCTTCATGCTTTGATCCTGATTCTCTTCTCCTTGCATACTATTGGCTTGGGCTATCCTGGATTGACTTGGATTTACTGTATTTCAACAAACAAAAGCTTTTCATCTCCAAAAACAAGCAGCAGGAAACCCTACACCAACAGCAAGCAGCAGGAGAGACAAAAACACAGTGCTGAAACCACTATAAACTTTTCTAAGGTCCATGCCCAAGAATATCCCATCATTGGCTCCGAAACACATCCGGTTATGTACATGACATGCTTCAGAAGTCAGCTCATGAATTTGAGACCTAATTTTGTGAGGCCTCGTGTGCCAAGCCAAAGTGACCACGTGATCCGGCATATGGTGAGGTACAACACCGAAGCATATGCCAACATATAAGCAACATACCATAGTTCACAGATCTCTGGGCACTTTACTGTCAGCCGACCAGTTGAGCACATAAAACACAAAAATGAGCATAAAATGAGGTCAAAAACATGCAAATAATGCCAAATTCAAGATAATTACAATAGTATATAACTTCGCTCACCCATGGTATCAACATATGATTCAAAGCACAATTGCTTGGGACCATTTGCAAACAATCCCCCCACTTGGATACCCACATGGACACATAAGGACACGTTTGAACCTCCTTCCAACACGCACCACGAAAATGGGAAAGTTGATAATGGCGCTTGTGGGTCGCTCTGTAAGCCCTCGCACATGCACCATATGAGCCGTAGACTTAGTCTAGCGCTATGGAGTTCATTGTTGGGACATGGGCGAAGCCCTTGCCACGTATGACTCCATATATCTTCCTACAAACGGAGATATATAACATGGGCTCGAGCATATCGAAGCACATACCATGCATATAACACATACCCTCCAAAAGTGTCTCCCACCATGGTATGCCATGCCCCTCCATGGACATAATTTCACGTTAAAAATACGTAGGAACCCAAGGAAAGTTTCTATGCAACACCAACACTCACGCGGTACACTCGAAAGTCGCATTGAAATATTGGGTTGCACGGTCCAAGAGTTATATATAACTTTCTACCCTCTTGACCCCTATCCCTTGCTACACCGGGCATGTGTACACGCCAAAGGCGTTCGATGCTTCCTAAATTAAGTTGAGACCAAGGCAGTTCCAACCCAATTCTCGAAATTGGTATTCCTCGCCGTGAGCCGGAGATATGATTCTTCAAAGTGGCCTCACGAATCACTTTTGTTTCGACTATATCTCCAAGTAAAATGAAGGGCACAACAAAAGGAAGGTTGATTCGTGATCGGGGAAAAATGTATGACCACTCGGAATTCATCATATCAAGTGCGCCGATGTCGAAGTCGAAAATCCGATTCTGAAAGTCTGAAAAAATCGGTTTAATTTTGCGCGTGTATAATATGAAAATTGCGGAAGCAACGAACCCTTTACTGATGAAATCTGACCCTTCATCGGGGTTTCCGCCAAAATATCTGTAAATAACAGTTAACCAATCGGTTACCGCAAAATCGCGAGCCAACTGACAGTCGCCGATACATTGACAGTCAGAACGAAGGACGGAAAAATTACGGAAACATTATGATAAAAAAACCCTGTTGATTCCTGATATTCTGATATATAAATCTCAGCTGGCGGCGCCTCGGTATTGAATGTGGCCGCTCATAGCCGGAATGGCCAAACCTATCACACTATCACATCGGGTTAGGTCAGGTGGATGGGAGAGTATGACATCAGCCAATGGCGGCTTGCCGGCACATAGATACACACCCCAAGTGACCCAAAGATGGCCACGGGGGTCCGAACCGGCTTCAACATCGCCGTGTACAAGCCCCCCTTCTCAGAGCGTTGTATCCGCTCGGAAGTCATTGAAGAGAGGACAGGAGGACCCCAACGGGCTCCAACCCCCCCCCCCATGTCCCAAGAACACATGGAGGCCCCACACACCTCGTAGGCGTCCCCCATGCCCAAAGGGAGGGGTGAGGACACTGATAATCGGTGCCCTACGCCATATCCGGTCTCCTCTTGATCTACAACATGGACCAAGGGGATCAAAGATAGAGAAACGTCGTCGGTCGACCTAAATAAGTATACCACAGTGAAATATATATGTGGAGATCGACTGAAGGGGGTATATGGCCAATGAAGGCCCAAAAATCCCCCGACGAACGCCCTCACCCATCTCCCAAGCACAAAAACAAACAAAAATGCCAAAGGGGATTCATTACGGTGCTACTGCAGCCACCAAATGGACCAACACATCCTTGACATCCAAAGAAATATTCTTTTTCTTCAGATAATCCATCCAGACCGTGGTGTACCTCGGCACAAAGCTGCTCGGAGGCTCCCACGAATCCCTGGATGCGGCGAATCCCTTCCAACGGACTTTATAAAGCCTCCCCCCAGGCGTCCCCGGGTCCGGCTTGTCCGCCAGGATCCTCTCGGCGGTGAAGTCGTCGTCCTCACCCTCGTCGTCCGAGTCCACCTCGCCGGCCGTGAACTCGAAGGTGACGGGACGTCCGCTGGGGTCTGGTGCTCGGGGACGAAGCTGGGTATGGTCGCTATCCAGGATCTTGTTATCCCCCACACGAACCGCATACACATCCTGCCCGACCTTCCGCACGATTACCCCCGGCACATACCAGGACGCCTGCCGATGCCTGGACAGGACATCCTTGTGGTGCCGCTCCACCCACACGGTGTCTTGGAGAGCATATTTCTGGACCTTTCCCTGCTTGAAGTACTTGGCCCTCTTCTCATGCTCGTCCTGAAGTGCCTTGCACACCTTGGCCGCCGTGTCGTCCGCATCAGCCATCATAGCATTCGCATCCCGGGCCACTTTGCCATGGTTCAACCACGGGAGAGTGCGTGACACTCGATCCCGCAGGAACAGGATACGATGGGGCGACAGTCCAGTGGGTCCCGGAAGGTCATGGTACGCCTACAGTACTCTCCACAGCGAATTGTACCAATTCCGGCCCGGTTCGTCGATGTGCAGCTTGCGGAACGTCTCGAACATCTGCCGCCCGGCGACCTCAGTCCAGCCATTCGACCAGCTGTGGTGCGCCACGGTCTTGGCGTGCCGAATCCCCATGTGCTTGCACATCGTCTTGAACCACGTACCCACAAATTGACTGCCCCGATCGCTGCAGATGACAGCTGGGACATCAAAAATCGTCAGCCAATGCCTGATCATGGCGTTGGCGACGGTCCTGGCCTGCAGACCCACTCCATGCCTGTCCTTCTTGTCCTTCTTCTTGGACTTCTTGCCCGGGACCGCCACGATATACCCGCTGTGCCTATCCACCGCCAGGATGACACAGTCATAGGTCTCTCCTTCCACGGTGACCTCCGGCATGGCGAATACATCCATGGCCACGGACCGCATAGGGGCTTCCGGTATAGCTGTGTACACCGGGTTGCCAGCCGTGGAGTGGTTGGGGCTCTTTGTGGCCCGACACACGGCGCAGTCGCTGCAGTACTTGTCCCGGAGGGCGTAGTACCCCGGTGGGAACTTGAAGCGCCACTCCAGGTCCTGCTGCATCTTGTCCTGACCAGGATGCATGAGCTGGGCGTTATGCCAGTGGTCAATAAGCTCCTCCATGCGGTTCTCTGGGACCAATAGCTTGTCCTTGAGGAATAGTTTATCCCCATCCTCGGTCAAGCCCTCGGGCCATTCGTCGTCCGACGGGGCGCTCACGGCGTTCCAGTACTTGCTCCAGTGGTCGGAAGCCGCATAGTCATCCGACCAGTCCTCTGTGAGCACCGACCTGACTAGCTCTACAGGGGCCACCATCCATTGCTCGAGGGTTTCCTCTCGAATAGCTTGGACTCGGGCGCCCCGGAACTTGGCCAGGTCCGTACGGTTTGCCATCACCACAAAGCACTTGACCCCCTCTTGCTCCATGGCCTTCTCCATCTCGATGATGCGTTTGGCCTCCTCGGTCTCCTCGGCGTCCCCATGGCTGGATATGTCCATCCAAGCCTTGCCCGCGGGGTAGGCCCATCAACTCAGGCAATCAGCCACAGTGTTGTCCTTCCCCGGGACGTACACGACGCTGAGGTCGAACTTGGCGAAAGTCTCATGCCATCGGGCCCTCCTTGCCGCCGGTCCCGAGGGGGTGTCGACCTGCTCCTTGTGCCAGCTCTGCAAGGACTGATGGTCCGTACAAACCACCACCGGTTGCAATCCGATGTGGCCAGACCACTTCCTGAGCGCACAGACAATGGCGTACGTTTCCTTCTCCCCCGCGGTCCAGGTGCGACGTTGGCCCTCGGCCAGGATCCGGCTCCAAAACGCCACGGGTACGTGCGACCCGTCGTCCCGGACTTGCTCGAGGAATGCCCCTACAGCATAGTCCGAGGCGTCCGTCCGTGGCACGAATCCCTTGTCCGGGTCCACCAAGAATAGCCCCAGCTGCCCCAGGAGTCGCTCCCTCAGGCGGCTGAACGCATCTTCGGCCTCAGGGGTCCAGGCAAGCTTCTTCTTGCCCCCCTTCCGGCCATCGAACTTGCCCACTTGCAGCATCTTGTGCAGCGGCCCCGACAGTTCTGCATACATCCGGACATAGCCCGAATAGTAATTGCAGAACCCCATGAAGGATCGGAGTTCGCTGATGGTCTGGGGCTTCTCCCAGTGGTGCATGGACGCCAGCTTCCCAGGCACGGGACGGCGTTGCCCGTGACCAACCACGTGACCCGCGAACTCCACTTCCTTCACGAAGAGTGAGGCTTTGGTGGGCTTGCACACCATGTTGTGCTTGTCCAGCTCGCTGAGCACTCGGCGCAGATCCTTCTCATGCGCTTCGATGAGCTCGTCCTCAGTCATGTTCTCCGTGCCGGACCCGATGATGATGTCATCCACAGAGGGATCGGCACAGTCCCGGACAGGACCGAGTAGGTCCTCCATCATGCGCTGGAAAGCGGCGTTGCCATTCTTGGCACCCATAGGCACCACTCTCCACTGCATGGGCCCCAGCGGCGTCGACATCGCTGTGCAGGGCCTGGAGTCCGCGTGTAGCGGCATCTGGTGATATCCGTGTTTCAGGTCTAACACCGTGAAGATCCGCTTTTTCTGTTGCTTTTGGAGGATGGTGTTGATCAGAGGAAGCGAGTACGAGTCGTGTTCGGTTTGCTCGTTCAAACCCCTGTAATCCACCACCAACCTCCACTCGCCCTTCTCCTTCTTGGGCACGATGAAGGCTGGGCTGGCCCACTCACTGTCGGAGGGTTCGATCCATCCTCGCTCAATGAACTCGGCCAACAACTTCTTCATGGCCTCGGCCCGATCGCCCTGAAGTTGGTACTCCCGATGACGATAGATCTTTGGGTTCGGCTTCAGCTTGATCTTCGCTGTACCAAACCTCCAACGATCTGGAGGGTTCTTGTTGGCGACGCCACTGAATAGCCGCGGATAGGCATTGATCAGCCTCTCCTTCAGCTCGGCGACCTTCGGGTTCTCCTGGGCCTCTTCAGCCGCTTGCTTCGGTATCGATACAACCGACCGCACTGCGGTATAGGCCTCCTCTGGGTCCGAGTCCGACTTCTCCTCGTCCGATATGCTGTCTTCATCGTCGTGGGGCGCGCTTCCCACCGATAATCTTCGGAAATTTGCGGCATCGGGCTGGTTCTTGTCGCTCTCGGCCCCCTTTCTTGGAAAATCCCACGTCGGCGGGTCCGACCCAACCGGACCATCATATTGGTCCGCGATGTGATCCATGACCCTCGCCACGAACTCATCCTTATTGTACTTGCCGGTGACCAACATTTTGTCATCCCACCAATGCGGAGATGTGACCATGGCCCGCCTCTTCTTGGCTGCCACACGATCATGCATCCTTATCCGCATGTAGTTGACGACGTCGTCGATCGCGGATTGGGACAGGATGTCAATGCCATCAACTGGCTGATCCGTCCTCTCCTTGGGCACGAACATGACCCGCATGGGCACCGCCTCAACCCTACGGATGAATGCTTCATCACCAGTGGGCTGGGCTTGCGCCCCATCCACCAGGAAAGCCTTGGTACCACACGCTTGAACCAGAGAGGGCATTGATACACCCTTGGCGTCGATGAACAGCTCCTCCTCTGGCCCAAATGACATCTCGTTCAGGGTGATGGAGTCCAGCGTCGACTTGAGACCCTCCAGCGGACATGGGGTGGATCCTATGCCGGTTATGACCAGGATTCCCCTCGCCCTATCCGCGACGATCTTCTGCACCGTACGTCTGGTAGTGTCCAGAGAGCCATGCCAATACATGGGCCCCCACTCCTTCAAACCCCAATGCCTATGCCAGGCTGAGTCTCCTCAACCCCAATGCCTCCTAAACTTCCGCAAAAGTGGGGCATCCCGCGAAGCGAAGACATCCGTCTCGGGCGCTTCGGCTCCCAGCGTCTGGATCATCCTGGCATACACCCTCGGCGCCATTCCATACTCCGTGAGCTGAACTCCACGGTCTCCTCTGGACTTGGCACCCACAGCTTGCACCGCTTGGACGATCCGATCCTCTTCCTCAGCATTCCATTGGGATGATCCGCATGCATAATCTGTGGACAGCCATGTGAGGCATTCATCATCCTCCCGGACCAGCATTGCGCAATGGGGAAGGGCTCCAATGGCATTTTCCACCATGAAGTCATACCCCATGATCATATCCCAGTCTGTAATGTCGGCCACATAGAAGTTCCCGGATAGAGTGCTTCTCTTCGTGAAATCAGGGCGGTTCAAGCGCTCATGCTCCCAGAATTCCATACTGATAGTGGCCTCATGGGTACCACCACCCATGATCTCTCCATTGGCCACCTTCAGGCGCACCGGTCTACGGCTGGGCTGCAGGGATTCCTCCTTCAACAACCCTCTCCTGAGCAGGCTCACCTGGGCACCCGTATCCACCAAAACATCCACCACCAACTCCTCTTGTCCGCACCGTACACGCACCTTCAAGTGCAACTGCCGCTCGTCACCATGCGGTGTATGGACGACTCTCACGGCATGCAACTCTAGCACATCCGGATGCATCAGGACTTCGAGGGTATGGTCACGGATGGTGGAGATCTTGGGCTGGTCCTGCCCGTCCACGGGGCTCTTCGTAATCGCTCCTTCCTTCTTGCCACGTCCCTTGCCCACATAAACTTCCCTTGGCAGGGCGCTCCAGGGGTTGGGAGTGGCGAAACTCAGTGGTTTTGGCTCTTCTGGAGCCTTCTTTGGCACCCGATGTGCCTTCACTTTCTCTGGGATTCCACTGATTTTGGGAGGAGAGACCTCCGAGGTCCCACTCCCGTGGGGGCTCCTCTAGACATGGCCTGCCGCAGCTCCCTCCTGCTGCGATCCGCTCAGACTTTGTCCACCACGTTGCTGGGCTTTGAGTTCCTCCAACGTCCTCAACATGTCCTCAGCAACCTCCTCGATCGACCTCACGCGTCAGTCTGGGCCGGGTCCACCACCATAGCCTCCTCCTCCGCCTTTCCCCTGGCCTTTGTCTTGGCCTTTTCCCCCGTCTCTGCCCTTCGCCTTCCAATCGGCGATCCGCTGCTCCTTGGGCTTCATCTCGGGGTGGGCGGCGAAGTAGGCCTTCTTGTCCGCCTCATACACCTTGCACTGACGGTGGTCATGTGCATGGTTGTTTCCCTTGCCATAACAGGCCCAGCACCCGTCGTGCTGAGACCTGTACTCCCGGAACGAGAGCGGTGGGTTCCCGATCCTCCTTGGCTCTTTGCCCTTCTTGGGTCCCACCCGGTTCCATCTGGACCAATCCTGCCCATGGTCCCTCACGTTGTGCGCCACAAACGCGAAGAAATGGGCCTCCTCGTGATCCTCCTGACGGTCCAGTGGTCTTGGCCACTTCCACTACCATCCTCCGCGGAATTGGCCGTGTCCTCCTGGATCTCCTGATGATGGCAATGTTCTCGGTGGCCTCGTTGTCCATGACCTTGTCGATTCTGCACGTGGGCCTCGTTCTTGGCGTTGAGCTTCAGCTCCACCGTGATGTACTTCACGATCTCGTCCAGGCTCATGCGGGCGAAGATGACCTGCATCCTCAGCGGCTCTCCGCGCCTCCATTCCACGTTGTTGAGGCGCATCAGCCTTTGCCCCATGGTGTTGCCGAATACCTCGACGCCGACGGCGTTCTTCAACCCCAACATTCGGCTGGGCTCGCCGAGGTTTCGCCGGAAGAACTCCATTATTCCGGCGTGGGTGTCCTCCGACGCCATGATCCGTACGGCGCCGCGCTTCTTTGCTCTCTTCTTCTCCTCATCCTCCACTCTTCTCTTCCACTTCCCGGGGAGGACGTCCTTCAGCAGGTGGCGGATCTCGCTGGCCTCATTCCAGTCCTCCACCAGCTTGAGGCTTCTTCGGTACTTTCGGATGTACCGATTCTATTCTCGGACCCTCAGTTCCCCGCGCTCCAGCGGCAGCGGAATGGACCACAAATCCTCCAACTTCTGGTTGGGGGCGTCCGGTCGCTCTTCGTCCTGCAGCCACTGGAGGCAGGCCTGCTCCGTCTGAATCAATCCCTCGCGGATCTGATCCCTGAGCTCCTCCTTCAGGTCCTGCGCCAGCCGGTGTAGGAATGTCCGACATACCCACTTGTAGTAAGAAAAAGTGCTTTTCCATTGCTTTGAGGCATACTCTAGTTGTATTAGAGATGCACTGAGCATCCATGCATTTTTATCTTAGTATTGGTCCCACCAAAACTGGTGATAACACATTTTGACCTATGGAACCAAACACCCAATCAGGATATGGAGTGGACCCCTTAATCCCCTTTCAATGTGAAGTAAAACATCTTTTCCTGAGTTGACTGAGCACTGACATACCTAAGGTAGAGCCTATGAATTTATCTATGTTTTTCCATGAATACTTATCTGCCCTAGTGGCATGCACCCTAGGGGGCTAGGCACCTCTTTTTGAGAGGTCCTGGGTTCAATTCCTGGTCAGCCTAGCTAAGTAGGAAGATCCCATGTGACATGGCAGTGACCTCACCGCCACATACCATGCCACCTCAGCACATATGGGACCCAAAACAAAGAGTGCACATCTCCTGAGATGGCACTATGGAGAGAGAGTGACCATGGGGCAGTTTTCTAACTCTTTTCCAAAAACATTTCAGCTATCTTTGTGAATATGCATTCATTTGTGACCAGAGTTGCAGTTTCTGTGAATATCCAATCATCTTTCACTGTTTACACTGCAGCCCTTCATGCTTTGATCCTGAATCCTCTTCTCTTTGCATACTATTGGCTTGGGCTATCCTGGAGTGACTTGGAGTGACTGTATTTCATGAAAACAAAAGCTTTTCATCTCCAAAAACAAGCAGCAGGAATCCCTACACCAACAGCAAGCAGCAGGAGAGGCAAAACACAGTGCTGAAAACACTATAAACTTTTCTGGTAGCAGAGGCAGCCTGTCTCTGTGCACCGGCAGCGACCCCGCGCCGTACAACCAGTGCTCCGAGTACAGGCAAACATAAGCAGAAGGGCGGACTAAGATGGATCCAGGAAAGGAGGACGCTGATGTGAAGACAGCGCCAGCGCCTGAGGCACCGGCAAGGCCGGCACCTGGCGCTGTACCTTCGGCGGAGCCCTTACATGGGCCAGTGGATACGGCTGAGGACTCCCTGGATGGGCTTCAGACAGCCTTCGGGGCCCTGTCTGTCGAAGAAGTGGTCTCTCAGCCTCAGCCTGTGAAGAGGAAGAGAGAGAACGAGAGCGAGAAGGATGCTGGAGGAGAAGCAGACGAAGGGGAGGAACAAGGGCAAGACCTGACGAGTATCCCTACCTTCGAAGGCGCACCAAGCGCTTCTGGCCTCCACGCATCACCCTCTCCCATAACCACCACACTCCCAGCCGCAGCAACATCCACTTCCACAACTAACCTGCCTATGGCAGAAGGCACAGACTTTACTGGCATGCCTCCCTACCCCGCCTATGGTATGGGCCCACCTACCACTGCGCTCCATGAGGCAACTACTGCCAGTGAGCCTGTGGCTTCCAGCGCTGCGCCGCGATGGTATGCAGCTGATTATCCCCATCCACTACACGCTACTGGAACCTATGTGGATGTTCCTGGGTATGCTCCTGGGTATGCACCTGGGTATGCACCCTTGAGTGGGTTGAGGAGAGGACCTGAGTCCCTTGGAGGCAGGAGTAGAGGATCGGGAAGATCCTCCAACAGGTCCCTGACGCGGTCGGAGATCAACGAGGTGCTCCGAGGAGCCACCTCAAAAATCGTGGGCGACCTCACGCAAGAGATCAGGGAGAAACTGGAGCCCCTGATGATCCCGTCCCATGCGTCACCTACGACGGTGGGAATGTCACCCCATCGAGTACAGGCTAACCACCTGGCGGCAGGGTTGACAAATACCCTGAGGAGCCTGAGGAGCCGACCGATGCCGACTCCTGCAGCAATACCGAGAAGTCCATTCGTCCCGAGAACGGCCCAGCCGCCCTACAGCCACGTGACGAACTCGACAAGGGCCGAGCTGGACCAGCTGGGACTGACAGCCTTAAGGGCTATGGTGGACGTAGAGCCTTATGGCTCTAGTGATCTTGGCAGAGACCCCTCCGATGACGAGCCGCCGTCGATGGATTCTTCTTCGCCCTCAAATGACGAGGACCCTGAGGACCCCGAGGACCCCAAGGGTAAGTAGAAGAAGAAGAAGAAGAAGAAGACCCGACGCCCTGAAGGACGCCGAGCTCAGGAGGCGAAGGCTTTTGCCACCTCCAAGATAGTGGTGAACCTGCCTCAGTTCACAGGCAAGGACCTCAGCGAGTTCGCTGAGAACTTTGGCCGGTTCCTACGACTGACCGGCCAAACCCACGCGAGTGGGCGAGTGAAGTGCGATCTGCTCCTGCAGTGCTGCAAGACCAAGTACCTGGAGAAGCAGGTCAGGCAGATCGTAACTAACTCCGCCACCTTTGCCGATGTGTTGGTTGCCCTGGAGAGGCAGTACCCAACCTACGAAACCGACCTCTCCATCAGGGCCGAGATCCAGAACCTGCCCGTGCTGCCCAACAACCCCAAACCTGGCAGGGTCTCCGAGCTGTTGGCTGACCTGGATCACTGGGCTGGACGACTGACGCCCGGTTCCTACAGCAGCGACGACCTGCTGTTCTGGTTGTGCGCCAAGCTCCCCCGAGAGCTATGGGACGAGTGCCGTTTGACGGCTGAGCGCAAGGCTAGATCCCTCCGCTATGAGGATCTATGCGTGCTGCTCCTGGAGATGGCGCTGGAGAAGGAGAGCGACCAGCACCTGAACAACTACCGTCCTGGTGGTGGAGGTTCTGGAGGCAAAGGGTACCAAGGGTCCCGACCTGGGCAGGGGACTACCCCCAAACACGCCCACGCCCGCACCATGGAGAACGTGAAGGAGCCATTCTGGTATGATGCCAGAGATGAGCAGGGCCACCTGCAGCACGCCTCTGACTGCGAGCAGCGAGACTGCTTCGTCGTCCAGGGGAAGCAGCAGGAGAAGAACACCGGCGCCAAAGCGAAGCTGCCAGATCATTACCGCTGCACCATCACGTGTGCATTCTGCGGTAAGCGGAAGCACTACGAGGATGAGTGCTACCATAAGCAACGCCTGTCGGCGAAGCTTAAGGGGGAAGATCCTGGCAAAGGCTCAGGCAAAGTTGGAGGCAAGGCCAAAGGCAACAACTCCGGCAAGGGCAAGGCGAAAGGACGTGGTCAAGGTGGTCAAGACAAGGGGCAAGGTGGACGAGGAGGAGGCGCTAACCGCCAGACCGACAACAAGAACAAGGACAAGAACGGAGGCAACCCCAACCCTAATCCAGGGGGGAACTCCGAGCCCTCTGGAGGGCAGTCTGGACCTACCACACGCTCACAGACGCAGGCCCAGCAAGAACAAGGAGCCAAGCGTGAGCATGAAGGTGGTGATGACGGCAACGCTAAGAAGAGGAGCCGTTTCATGAGGATGGCCCGCAAATTGCGGAACAAGGGGTTTGAGGTGACCTGTCCCGCGGAATTCTGACGGGGACGCTCTGGTGGCACCCAACACCTGGTGCTTTGGGTACGTATCCGACTAGGGGGACGTGAATACCTGGGGGTACTGGATACTGGCGCCACAATATCTATAGTGGCCAAGAAAATTTTACCTTGTGGGAGCCTGAAGAACACCATGACCACCGCCGCTATACGCATGGGGGATGGACATGTGGTGCACAGCTGCGGGGACTGTGAAGTGGAGGTACCTATGGGCTCCAGGACTATCGTCCATCGGTTCTATGTGATGGACACTGATGCCTTCGACTTTGTACTGGGGACTGACTTCTTCGTGCAGCACTCCCAGATACAATCCCTTACCGCTGCAAGCGCCCTACCTCCTCTACGTGGACCACGGCAGTGGCAGAGAGTCTGTGCCACTGGAGCAGTCGGAACATACCTCGAGTTACCTGAGGCTATCGAAGGAGGAGCCCTCTAACATGATGGCGGCCTCCAAAACTGAGGACTATCAACTATTGGGGGAACTCCTAGACCAAGGTCTGAAGGAGTTGGGTTACTCTCGAGAAGACCTAAGTGTGGAGTTGTTCGCCAGCGACAAGCAACATGTACTTGGCCTTTACTGCAGCAAGGGGAAGAACTGCAGCTACAAATCTTACTGGCCCTCGTTCGGGATGGCCTACGGGAACCCCAGGTTCAGTGAACTGGGGAAGGTGCTGACCAAGGTGGCCTTGGAACGTTCCCGTATGGTCCTGTGTTCCCCCGATTGGGGAGCCCATGGGGGCAACGAGTACTGGCGAACCCTCCTTGACAAGCTGACTATCAGCTCTGTGCGGTTACCTGATGAGGCCATCTACGTGCCTCTTGGGCACAAGACGCCTATTGGGAAGCCCGGATGGGGGAGTATGCTCAGCGTGGTGGACGGAGGTCTTACCTCCATTCCCTGGGAGGATCTGGACCCGACTCTGGTCCGGGCTATACAGCGAGAAAGCGATGGACTCGCCTTGGGTGACTTGAAGGATCGCTTACGACCTCAAGATGCTGTTGAGACTACACCCGGAGGAGATGAGTACGTCGTGACCGACACCAACGCCCCCAACTCTCCCTGCCATGTACCTGTTCCTGATGGAGTCTCTGAGTGTGGACTATCTGAGCTACCTAGCTCTATCCACTCAGACGACGAAACTGAGCACGACGCCTTCTTCGTGCAGACCGCGGTGAAGGAAGTGGAGAACGCCGAGTACGTCGCCCCACCAAAACCCGTACTCTCCATGAGGGTGGAAGACCCCGTGGATGATGAGCTGGACCCTCGATCCAGGCTCAGGGAGTATGTGGATTCCAAGAGGAAGATGGTGGCGAAAAAGCTATGCTACGCGGAGCCTACCCGCAGCTCATGGCCACTGAAGCAAGGACGTATGGGAGACCTATCCCAATTGAAGGAGGACCTCGAACAGAAGATCACCACCTGGCAAAGGGAGGTTGATCTCAAGCTCATGAAGAGCCTGTGGGGCGCCCATGTGAGGACCCCAGAGGAGGACGACCTCTCGGAGGAATGTGTATGTGAACCCCCTCGAGCTTGCCTATGTTGCCATCGTCCACCGGAGATGGTTGAACAAGACCTTCTGTGTGCCTACCAAGGGCTGAAGGATACTACCACGGGCGAAGAGTCGGTGGAGGACCACCTCCCGACGTCTATTCAAGGGGCAAGTAACTTACACTCCGACGAGGACATGGAGGACAAGATCAAGGTCTTGGACCCGCGGGTACAGAAGCTTATAAGGACCTACCTGGAGGTGTTCGGAGAACTACCCCCTCCAGCCTCATGTGACAAGCTGGTACAGATGGACCTCAAGCTGAAACCCGAGTTCGTGGGTCACAAGATCCGGAGGAGACCCTATCCAGCTCCTAAAGAGCAGGCCGACGAGATTGAGCGACAGATACAAGAGTGTATCGACGCTGGCCTAGTCCTGGAGTACAAGGACGGGGACTACCCCCTACACTGCAGCCCCTGTTTCCTGGTGGCTAAACCTGGGTCTACAGCCAAACGGCTGGTAGTGGACTATGGAGAGCTGAACAAGAAGACGTTGAACCACTCAGGGTCCATTTCCAATATGGAGTCTACCCTGGAGAAGATAGCCTCCTGCCGCTACATGACCAAGATGGACAAGCGAAGTGGATTCACGCAAGTGGACCTGACGCCCAACGCACAGGAACTACTGGCCTTCATCACCCCTCAGGGTAGGGTGTTCAAGTGGAAGGTCATGCCGTTTGGCGTGGCTAACGCAGCCGCTCTATTCCAAGAGCTGATGAACAAGATCTTGTCCATCCTACGAAGGAGACCTAAGGTGCAGGAGCTCATATCCCGTGGTGCCCAGATGGAGGCTCACATCGACGATGTATGCCTCGGGACCAATACCCAGGAGGATCACCTAATCCTCTTGGGTGAGTTCTTTGCGGTCTGCCAGGAGAACAACACACGACTCAAGCTGGAGAAGTGTGAGTTCATGCAGGAGACCATGCAGTACTTGGGGTTTGACGTTGGCTATGGGTGGTGGACCCCAGCGGCCTCTAAGGCCAAACCCCTGATGGATGCCAAGGTACGACACGAAGACCCCAAGAAAGGACTTCATGATGTACGCAGTTTCATTGGGGCATGCAACTTCTATCGCCGCCACATCAAAAACTTCACCTACACCAGCGCTGTACTGACTGACTTGATCAAGAAGAGTACTACTTGGCGCTGGGGCCCACAAGAGCAACAAGCGTTTGACGAGCTCAAAGACAAGGTAGCCAACGCTAAGTGCTTGGGCGTGCCTAGGGCACAAGGGGAGATTATCCTGGTGACCGACGTCAGCAATGTGGGCGGTGGTGGAACGTTGTTCCAATGGCAAGCACTAGAGAAGGAGGAGTTCGACTCGGCCATTTCCCAATGGGGGACGGAAGGTCTCAACCGAGATGGAACCCTCAAGCACAGCTACCCTGACGACAAGTGGGTCCTAGTACCTCTGGGCCACTGGAACTGGAAGTGGAACCAGGCCAGGGGGAACTACTCCACCTATGAGCAGGAATTGCTCGCGGGTATGCTGGTGCTATCCTCACAAGCACGACTGTTGGGGAGTAACCCTGTCGTCTGGCTGTGCGACCAAGAACCGGTCCGCAGTTTCCAGAAGGGTCCCCCACCTGAGAAGGCCAAGCTACGTCGCTGGTGGACCTACCTCACTCAACTACGGCTGACGGTACACCATGTCCAGGGAGTGAAGAACGAGTGCGCCGACTACATCAGCCGCAACAACTGCGACGCCCTGATTGGTGCCCGGTCTGAAGCGCTGGCTAAGGAGGCGTTCAGCCGTATGGACGTCCACTTGGACCTGAACATGACCATGATACGCCCCCTGGATGGACTCCAACAATCGGAGTACCTGAAGGAGTTTGGGGATATCTACAAGCGCCTGGAGAAACGCCTTGAACCCCTCCTGGTCAACCAGGACCAGTGGAAGAGGGACAAGAGCTACCTCTGGCACGAGGACCGCATCGTGGTGCCTAGTGACCGAGTCCCAGCGCTGCTGAAGTGGACCCATGAGTCCAGTGGTCATGTGGGTGCTGACCGTACCCTGAGGCTGTTCAAGCAGTGGTTCCACACTACGTGGACTGACGACCAACTGCGGAAAACCCTCCAGCCTATCGTGGACAAGTGCCCGTGCAGGTCCTGTAAACCAGGGGATATCAGGGACAGAGGTCTCTACTCGACCCTGCCCATCCCACACTGTGCTAACAGTGTTCTATACGTGGACTACACGGAGATGCCGAACTTCGGGGGCTATGACTTCGCCCTCGTGGTAACCTGTGGGTTGACCAGGTTTACCAGGGTGTTCCCATGTACCAAGCGCATTACCGGGGAGGAGACTATCAAGATACTCCTGGAGGAGTGGTTTTGTGTCTATGGGGCGCCCAAGGAGATCAACTCCGATGAGGACGTACGTGTACGCTCAGATACTGGCTGGTACAAGAGGGTCCTGAGATCCCTCAATGTCCAGGTGTCTACGGGGATTCCCTACTCTCACACGAGCAACCCCCTATGTGAGCGACAGATCCGTGTCCTGAAGGAGAACGTACGGATATGGTGCAAAACCGAACGCACCAGAGACTTGGTGAGACTACTCCCCGTCATATCCTTGATGATGAACTCCCAAGAGAGTTCAGCGACTGGCTACTCGCCCCATGAGCTATTCCTCGGGCGCCCGGCATGGTTCCTACATGCCCCCTATCCAGAGGACACCCATTCTTCTGTGGGTGAATGGGTCCAAGAGCAACAAGCGAAGGTGGACAAGGCCAAGGCTATGCTCCAGAGAGTGAGGGAGCGTCAGTGGAACAAGAAGAACAAGCACCGAGTACCGGCCACCTACCAAGAGGGGGACTGGGTGCTGGTGCACCACAGCCGACTACCCGCCTGGCCACGCTCTACCAGCGATGACCCATACTTCGGGCCGTACAAGATTCTATCTGTGGATGGTCACCGTATCACTGTGCGGTGTTCTCCCCGACTAGGGGGGACCCTGGTGTGCGCCACTCAACACCTGAAGCGCTACCATGATCCTGAAGACCTCTGTGGGGAGGAGTGGGAGCTGAACGACGAGGAAATCGCCGCTCTGGACCTACAAGGGGCTGCCAGCCCTATGGAAGTTGAAGGTGAACTCCCCGACATGAACGCCGAGGAGATGGCTAAGGAGGGCTTCTACCTGGTGAAGTCTGTCCTACGCCACCGCTATCGCCAGGGTTGGCGCTTCCTCACCCTCTGGGAAGGGTTTGGAGTCGAAGAGGCCACCTGGGAGCCCTTCTCTGCATTTGTTCTACCTGAGGGACGCCTAAACTCAGTTCTGGTTGACTACTTGTCCCAGAACAACCTTGGTGAGTTGCTGAGGCTCGCTGAGACGCTTGCCTCCAAGACTAAAGCTAGGGACTGAACCTTACCCTTACCTGCCAAAGCGTATGTGTGAGTGTGCTATTCCTAAGGTCCTGAGAGCAAGCCGCAGAAGTGGTGTCCTAATTATACCCAAGTCTGCGCCCTTGCTAAACCTGGAGGGTTGGCTTATTGATGCCACGGGGTAGGCCCCGGGTCTCCCCTCCCCTATGCGCCCAATTTCTGTGCTGGCGCAAAACCTTGGGGGAATACCCAGCGTGCTAATCCAGGTATTGTTTTCCCTACCTATCTGTCTACTACAGGGAGGGGTGGCCAAAAGCTATGAAGGCATGAAAACGCCGTTTTGCTAAATGGCCAAAACACTGACCTAACCACTGCCACAGCCCACCAACCCTGCTAAAATTGCAGGAAACGGGTGGGACAGTGACACACGCACTACAGGTCCTACACACCCTACAGTGGCACCATCCTGGTGGGCGAGCACTTGGGCAACTGGCTCAAGCCCCCACTCAGGACTACCACTCCTACACGCACACTCTACTGGGCGTTGCGAAGGTAAAGGACTCGTGGGTCCTAGCGACCCTCCTGTGAAATGACAAGAGAACACAGCGCTGCTAAGCAACTGTGGCCTAACAGGGGACGCCACAACGTGTTTCCCCTGCTAGGGCTTGGAGGGAAGGAGTGCTCTCGCGTGCAAGGCGCAGATGTCGATGAAGTCGGACTCCCTGCTCTGCCACAGGCGGAGCGGAGGTACTTGTTTGTGTGATCTGCGCCCTTGTTTAGCAGGGCATAAAAAAACTGCTGCTGCACCAATCACCCTACCTGCCCACCTGTAAAACAAAGGCAAATCAAAGGGCGTTTGCGGCGGAGGAACCAAGACACACTCCAGGTATTTTACCCTTCTCAGTGTGACCTATAATACACTGTCCGCAAACACGCTGGAAGACCAGCTACCCTTGTCAAGCAAGCAAGCGTTAAGGGACTCCTCAGGTTCTCTTAAAGAACGTACCGAGGAGCCCCTGGGTAGCCTAAACAAGGTTTACCATGCGCACTTCGCGTGGCCTACCCTTTAATGCGTGTGTGCATGCACGAGTATGCACGTGAAACGTGGGCAAACCTGCCCATCTGCGCGTCAATCACAACCCCACCAGGGGGTGGCCCCGCCTGGGCTTACTCACCTTACCTACCGCTTGAGAGGGAGAGCAAGTGAGGGGCACACGCGAAGAACGTTGCAATGCACTTGTGTGTATGTCTAATCACCCTGATCTGACCGCTAATCATCTGCAATCTTTCTAATCAATCCCTCTATCGCGTCCTATCGTTGTTAGCGCTGCTACAGGGCTCGTTCACGGAGACACGAGACGAGCAATGTGTATGCGGCATACGAGACGAGCATACCTGTAGTTTATACCTGATTCGTTGAAGTCTTTTCGATTGATTCTTGAATTCTTGAATTTTTCAAGCTTTTATTAGTGTGTGTGGAATCTGTATGTTTATTTATGGATGTGTGTCTCGTCATTTTCTAGACTACGTGAGACATACGTTTATAATTCCATTATTTCTCCATTTTCCGGCGCTTCGCTAGGAGCCGCTCCTGCGCGCCGCCATTTTATGCGTATGAATTTCTGGATTTAAAAAATCCAGAGATGACTATAATTTCTATAAAAATGTGCTTCTGATGCACAATTGGATTCTACTCAGGTGTGTCGTTTCAGAAAAATTCTCCGCCGTCATTTGACGGATTTTGGTATCGTCGCTTCGTTTTTGCGTGGATTCGTCCATAATGCTCCCATTCCTGCCTCTGCAGATACCCACGCGCAGCCTCACTGAGTAGGCCGTGTTCGGGCCGAAACGCAGGTGCCTGGAGAGACTGAGCAGAACCAAGACCCCACCAAGGGGCAAATTTAATTTTCTTTCGACTCCCTTCGCCCTAAGACAGGTCACAGGTCGCCAGCAGGTTTACGAGAACCCATGCGAGTGTGTATAATGTGTCTTGCGTTGGGTTCGTGTCGACGCTGCGTCTTGGAGGGAGGGATGCATATGCACATGTTTGGCATGCTCCCATACTAACCCAACCAAGCCACAGGAGCCCCGGCAGCGCCATGAGCGCTGAGTCTTCTGTAGGATATGTTACGTACAAAGCAGCAAAAGAGCGCCAGCCATGGTGAGCGCTCATTTTTCAGTGTGAGGGACACTGTAGGTATTTTCAAGTAGATGTGGAAACCAAGGAAAGGCCAAGAAAAATTCCCTTTTTCCTAAAATGCGACAGTGGTGGCCACCACAGCACAAGGGGGGAGTAAGAAAAAGTGCTTTTCCATTGCTTTGAGGCATACTCTAGTTGTATTAGAGATGCACTGAGCATCCGGGCATTTTTATCTTAGTATTGGTCCCACCAAAACTGGTGATAACACATTTTGACCTATGGAACCAAACACCCAATCAGGATATGGAGTGGACCCCTTAATCCCCTTTCAATGTGAAGTAAAACATCTTTTCCTGAGTTGACTGAGCACTGACATACCTAAGGTAGGGCCTATGAATTTATCTATGTTTTTCCATGAATACTTATCTGCCCTAGTGGCATGCACCCTAGGGGGCTAGGCACCTCTTTTTGAGAGGTCCTGGGTTCAATTCCTGGTCAGCCTAGCTAAGTAGGAAGATCCCATGTGACATGGCAGTGACCTCATCGCCACATACCATGCCACCTCAGCACATATGGGACCCAAAACAAAGAGTGCACATCTCCTGAGATGGCACTATCGAGAGAGAGTGACCATGGGGCAGTTTTCTAACTATTTTCCAAAAACATTTCAGCTATCTTTGTGAATATGCATTCATTTGTGACCTGAGTTGCAGTTTCTGTGAATATCCAATCATCTTTCACTGTTTACACTGCAGCCCTTCATGCTTTGATCCTGAATCCTCTTCTCTTTGCATACTATTGGCTTGGGCTATCCTGGAGTGAATTGGAGTGACTGTATTTCATCAAAACAAAAGCTTTTCATCTCCAAAAACAAGCAGCAGGAATCCCTACACCAACAGCAAGCAGCAGGAGAGGCAAAACACAGTGCTGAAAACACTATAAACTTTTCTCTTGTCCCTTGGCGCTCCCCTCATCTCGCCGACGACCTCCTCGGCGAAGTCCTCCCAATCCAGGATGAAGTCGTCCAGGTCGGAGGGGTTGCCGTCATAGTGGGGATTTTGATTCCCCTGAGGTCGTCAATCCTGATGGCGTCTCGGACGTCCGCAGCCACCACTCCACGGAGACGGATACCACCTGTGGCCGGGGCTTGTGAGTACACTCCCCGTACATCCCTCTCCTCCATGGAGTGCGGTCCAGTTGGGCCTGAACCCATGGGGCTTGGAATGCGGGAAGGACTTGCTCCACCGGCCGTCCATATCCCCGTATTGGGGTTGTTCGCCCACAGGTTTCCGCCTGGATGACCTCGACCATGTCCGTCGGCGCTTCCCGTGGTTCGCCCCTGCATGGTCTGGCTCTGGATCTCCTCTTCCGCATAAACTGCATGGGCAGTCGTAGTGATCGGTAGATCCTGGGCGGCATGGGACATCTGTACCGTCAGGCTCCTCGGGTCCGTGGTTGCGCGCCCTTCCCGCATGGACCCAGCGGGTGCCGTTTGCTCCCCGAGCATTGTGGATTCGCTGAACATGGGAACAAACGGCAGCGCACCCGGGTCAACACACGGAGGCGCGTGCGGTGCCTCTGCAGGGCCGCCCATGGGTTTCTCCATGGCGCCCCTGAGGGTCTTAACCCGCTCCACCAGCTCTGCCGCTGCCGGCTGTGCCGGGAGCTCCGGACCCGAGGTGAGGGGCTGTAGCTCCTCTAGCCCTTTCAGGCGTCCCGACATGTCCTCCACCAGGTGGAGGAGGCTGTCCACCACTCGCTGCTGCTTCTCCAGGGCCAGCTCCAGATTCTCCCGGTACCGGTCCTGCTCCGCTCGCAGCTCCGCCATGTCTCTCTCCGCGGCCGACTGGTCATCCAGGATCCCCGCGACGTCCTCCTCTAGACCGTCCTTCGCGTTTTCCAGGCGGTCGAGGTGCTGCACGATGGCGTCCATCCCCATCTTCGGGTTCTTGCCGATGAGGAAGGATACGTGCTCGCAGTGGCACTCAACGTGCTTTCCACCAGATCCGGCGCATCCCACGGTTCCTGGCGCCTCGGATTCCTCCGCTTTTGGTGTGTCGCCCATGCTATCCCGCGTTGGCTCCGTGTGCCGGGCCACAGGCGCCGTCCTGGCTCTGGCGGGCCTCTCCAACGCCTCGGCGTCATGCTCCAGGCTGGGTTCTGGGGCCGTGTTCGCCCTTGTGGGCGGTCTGGCCGTCTCCTCCGACTCGGAAGGTTGCTCATAAGCTGTTCGATAGCCCTCGGAGTGCCCCTCGGAGTCCCACAGCCTGACCAGGCTGGGGTCTGTATCCATCGCCCCGGCGTCCCCTGCCGCGGGCTTGGGTGACCCGCGCTTCCGGTAGCGCCGGGCCCGTCCTCCACTGCTGCCTGAATGGCAGGTCTCCTCAGAGTCCTCCGCGGCGGAGCGGAGGTTGCATGCCTTTCGGCAGCGACGCTCACACATGGAGACCAGGTCCTCCATGTCAAGTCCTCCTCTTCCCGAACGTCGTACTTCTCTCCGGTCTTCAACTTCCGGAGTTCGCCATGCTCCTGAGCGTCTCGGCTCTTCTCTGGCTCCAATCTCCGGCGTGGTCTCCACCGAGTCCACAATACGCACCCGGGGCGTACTTGGGCAGGGCTCATAGGGGCCCAAGTCCCCGGGTCAGCGGTAGGTAGGGGCAGCAGGTACACCTCTGCTACCATAAAGAAGGTCCCTACCAGGACCGGCCCCTGCTGTGCCCCTTCCGCCTGTCACCCCTGCTGACTTGCTCCTGATCAGCGATTGCATTTCTCAAAATCCAGGGTCCAAAATCCAAAAAAATAGAAAATACAAACCTCCTTCAAACCTGAACAGCAACCAGATCCCGCAAATACAGCAATAACCCAATCCACACTGCGGGCTTCCGTTCAGCACACCGGTTGTCTCACGGTGGCGGGCATGTACAAGAATTGCACCAAAGAGGAAAGCCCTGAAATTGGCATATGAACTCAAATAAAGCAAAGTTGGGGAAAGATGGAAATGTACACAATCACAGCCATAGACCCCTCATTCCCTGGACTCAAGACCTTCCCTTGACTCGCCAACATGACGCCCTGAACCCAGTCAAATAAGATGGCTAACTGCCATGTGTCAAAAGTCACTACACAAACCCCAAAAATGTGTTCCCTCCCTAGCCTCTAAATCCTAGCCCAATAGGGGAGGTGGCGTGTCATGGCCTAGAGTGGCACTCAGGACCATGCCCTACCCTGACATAACCTTGGTTGGACTTGGAGTCGAATGGGCTTGGAGAACTGCCCCATGAAGATGAACTCATAACCTAGCAAAATCAGGCAAATCACACCATATTGCCCAAAAGTCAATTATATACTGAAAAATGCATACGGCAAATGTTCAAATGCTCCATGCATGTGTCAAACCGGAAGGTAATACACAAGGGTAATATAAACCAAAGGTCCATGCCCAAGAATATTCCATTATTGGCTCCGAAACCCATCCGGTTATGTACATGACATGCTTCAGAAATCAGCTCGTGAATTTGAGACCTCATTTTGTGAGGCCTCGTGTGCCAAGCCAAAGTGACCACGTGATCCGGCATATGGTGAGGCACAACACCGAAGCATATGCCAACATATAAGCAACATACCATAGTTCACAGATCTCTGGGCACTTTACTGTCAGCCGACCAGTTGAGCACATAAAACACGAAAATGAGCATAAAATGAGGTCAGAAACATGCAAATAATGCCAAATTCAAGATAATTACAATAGTATATAACTTCGCTCCCCCATGGTATCAACATATCATTCAAAACACAATTGTTTCCGACCTTTTGCAAACAATCCCCCCACTTGGATCCCCACATGGACACATAGGGGCACCTTCGAACCTCCTCCCAACACGCACCACGAAAATGGGAAAGTTGATAATGGCGCTTGTGGGTCGCTCCGTAAGCCCTCCCACATGCACTATATGAGCGGTAGACTTAGTCCAGCGCTATGGAGTTCATAGTTCAGACATGGGCGAAGCCCTTGCCACGTATGACTCCATGTATCTTCCTACAAACGGAGATATAGAACATGGGCGTGGGCATATCGAAGCACATACCATGCATATAACATATACCTTCCAAAAGTGGCTCCCACCATGGTATGCCATGCCCCTCCATGGACATAATTTCACGTTAAAAATACGTAGGAACCCAAAGAAGCTTTCTATGCAACACCAACACTCACGCGGTACACTCGAAAGTCGCATTGAAATATTCGGTTGCACGGTCCAAGAGTTAAATATCACTTTCTACCCTCTTTATCCTTATCCCTTGCTACACCGGGCATGTGTGCACACCAAAGGCCTTCGATGCCGCTTAAATTAAGTTGAGACCAAGGCAGTTCCAACCCAATTCTCGAAATTGATATTCCTCGCTGTGAGCCGGAGATATGATTCTTCAAAGTGGCCTCACGAATCACTTTGGTTTCGACTATATCTCCAAGTAAAATGAAGAGCACAACAAAAGGAAGGTTGATTCGTGATCGGGGAAAAATGTATGACCACTCAGGATTCATCATATCAAGTGCGGCGATGTCGAAGTCGAAAATCTGATTCTGAAAGTCTGAAAAAATCGGATTAATTTTGCGAGTGTATAATATGAAAATTGCGGAAGCAACGAACCCTTTACTGATGAAATCTGACCCTTCATCGGGGTTTCCGCCAAAATATCTGTAAATAACAGTTAACCAATCGGTTACCGCAAAATCGCGAGCCAACTGACAGTCGCCGATACATTGACAGTCAGAACGAAAGGCGGAAAAGTTACGGAAACATTATGATAAAAAACCCCTGTTGATTCCTGATATTCTGATATATAAATCCCAGCTGGCGGCGCCTCGGTACTGAATGTGGCCGCTCATAGCCGGATTGGCCAAACCTATCACACTATCACATCGGGTAAGGTCAGGTGGATGGGAGAGTATGACATCAGCCGATGGCGGCTTGCCGGCACATAGATACACACCCCAAGTGACCCAAAGATGGCCACGGGGGTCCGAACCGGCTTCAACATCGCCGTGTACAAGCCACTGCGGCCCAGTCTGAGGCCGTTACTGAAATATAGGTTGTCATGTGTGGGTGCTACTGTGATACCGTGTGTTCTCGTGACTGTGAGTGTGAGATGCTGATGGCGCCAGGCGGGAAGCCCAGTTGCCTGACTACACTCCCAGCGGTCTACCACTGTCAGTCCCAGTGTGAGCCTACCGACTTGCCACGCATCGCAGTCGGGTGGCGACCTCCGGTGTCCTGACCTCGGTCAGTCAGCCTGGGAAACTGGTGGTTTGAGGAGTCGACGCCTCCGCCCAAACTGCACTGGGACCCCCCCATGCATGACCTTCGTGGTAATGGGGCGAGGGAAAAGACGGCCTTGATGCCCGATCCCTTCTGGACGAGCTCGTGCGGCTTTACCACTCAGGACTCACGTTGTGGATATGGACATGGTGCGCCCGAGGGAAGACCCGTGGGGACTCTCCCCAAGCCTGCGGCCTTGGGAAGCTTGGGGTAGCCTGATGGATCTTTGTGGTCGCTCTCAACCTGTGGGACCACCTCGGTTGTCGCGTGACGCCTATGTTGGCCGTGTATGCCACTGCCACTGTGGCAGTGAGTGTTGCAGCCGGCACCCGGTGCGCCTGGTATGGGTTAACGGGTCCTTTGGATGCCGAACAATCGCCGCCAGGACCCGGGACTTGACTCTGGATACTATACTTGAAGTTGCAGTAATCTACAGCGCCATACCTGTCTTATCGTGGGGACAGGGCGGGACGCCTGACCCAAAACCAGCCTGAGGTATGAGGTGTTACCCCCCCCCCTCTCTCAGGAGATGGTTTTGGGTACCCGCTGCAATGCATGGGTGTTATCGAGCCGCCATAGGGTTTGCTCCAAGGAGGGGGGTGAAGCGGTACCCAGAATCCATCACCCATGGCCCGGAGGACCGGAAGCCTATGGCCCGGGGGCCCGGAGGCCGGCAAACCCGCCCGTCAGCGGGAAATCCCTTTACCTGCTCGGCGTGATCCAGAATCTGATCCCTAATCACAAATCGATGTGAAATTACCATCATTTCATCATCATGATCAAATTTCGGTTAGAAATCGGCGAAATACTCGATTTCTAAAGCGATTTCTAATTGCCATGGAAACGCCGCCGATTGTGGCCTGTTCGCGCGCGTGTTCGGACTTCGAGTTTCGAGTTTTGTTTTTGAGTTTTCTCCTGTACCTTTGAGGTTCTAAGGGAAGTCAAGGGCTGGATCTGTAGGGTTTTTCTTGTACTTTCATCTGGTGTGTTCACCGGAATATTTCCCCGTCCCGTCTGGGAGAAAATCGACGCACAAGGTTTTTCGTCAAGCGCCCGAACTCATAGATCTCAATGACCACGATTTCGGACTGAACCCTACATCTACCCTCTATACCTTCCTTTCATGCCCCTTTCAAGTGGGCATATCACTTAGGTTTGGGAAGCAGGCAAAGAGGGTGTTTTGGGCAGCCTATGGGTGTCGCAAACCAAGGGCAAAAGCGCACGCAAACGCTAACTTTGTGTGGTTGTGAGCATGAACGTTAATCACCGAACACAATGCTCACAAGGCCAAAAGCCCTAGGCCATTTTCGATTTTGGAGCCAACTCAACCATGGCTCCACGCAATTCAATGTGTACCTGGGCACCTTTTTTTGGGAAAGAGCAAAATTTGGTCGAAAATTAGGCCAAAATGGCCAAACGCCCGAGGCTCGTATCCGAAGCCTATGGGGAGTTGAGCCTTGAATCAAGGCAATATGTAAAATAGAGACCACAAAGGGCATTGTGGACGGCTTGGTTGATTTTTCCAACGTTGTCCTCTCTTTTATATAGCGTCGCCTTGTGAGCACGCGTGCCATACTGCCTCCTTGCACACGCGCTCATATGCACACGCTAATGACATGGGTGGCCGAGGACAACCTAACCCAAGTAAAGCATATTTGAATACGCTTACGTTAGGTCCACCCATTAAAAGTTTACTCAAATTTTTGTTCCTCAAGGGCCCGTGGATATATGCGCGCCAATATCGCCTATATATGCACTTTTTCCCATATTTAGTGTGCTTCAAGGATTGGGGTGTTAAAAATGCCTCCCTAACGACTTGAACCCGAACCCTTGTTGCAAAAGGGACGCAAGGCTTTGGTTTGCTTCCATGCAGAGGCCCAAGGCCTGTCCCCCTTGGGAATCGGAGATGCAATTTTTTGTGTAACCATTCTTGGGTGAATTTTGGCTGTTTTGCCAAGAATGGCCACAAACCCCATCTCCCCCCTAACGTTTGGCCCGAGGTTGCATGCGCCACTTGATGAAGGGTAAGGGCGATTGGGAGAGGGAACATAAACCCGCATCGAATGTGGTATGTCCCCATGTGGCCTCCCCTCGTGAGGGGAGAATTGTGCATTGCCCAATTTGGGGTATGTTGCCATTCTGCCCCATTTGCGTGTTGTTTTCCCCCTAGGGGGAAAAAAAGCTAGAGGCGACTACAAGGGTTGGCAAGTGACATATTTTGGGACCTAAGTCCCATGTGTCTAAAGCATCTTTGGTTGGAAGGATCCTCGCTGGCGTCATGGAGATATGAGATCGTGAGTGTGGGCCGCTTCGGCCAAATTTCGTTGTTTTTGCCATTATGGGCCATATCGGAATTACCATATCTCCATGGGGCGAGGGACCTAGCGAGGAGGGAAGGGCGATTATTATGGCATATGACCAAGGCGTGAACGCCCTTGAGGTTCGTATTTGCTCCTCCGGCGTATCCGGAGTGATTCAACTTTTGGTGCGATCCATGATCCCTCCCTCTGCACCGCATGCTTCTTTCTGCCCCATCTGCGTGACCATCCCCTCGGCGAGCAGTAAGCAGCCAATGTGACAGCAAGCCAAACCCCAAAGCACGGGATCAAAGGGGATATGAAGGCCCGTGAATCAAGGCTTGGCGCAACAAGATCGCCAGGATTCCCTACCCTGGTCGGTCGCCCGAGACGGCCAATTTCGCCATTTCGGCACCCATGGACCCAGTCTCGCCCGTCACCACGCCAAGGCCTATGGAGATCGCGGAGGACCAAGTTAGTGTGGGTCCACGTTAGTCTCCCATTGGGTCCCACACCGAATAGCAGATCCCATCTCCAGGCTGGCGTGCAGGAATACCCTTAGGTGTATTACCGTTTTTGGCTCATTTTGGGTTGCCAAAATAACCCCCTTTTGGGACCCCAATCGAAGGGTTCCAAGCTGTCGCAGCCCCTCTGACCGCGATATTTAAGGCACATTTCGAGTGGGAGTGGACAGATGTACACCAAGCTTCCTTCGACAAGCTGAAGCAAGTAATGATCAATGCGACACATCTCAGTGCCATCGACCCCCGACAGCCGTATCACTTGTACACGGATGCTTCGAAAGATTGCGTGCGGGCCACGCTAGCGCAGCGATGTTCGCATGGGCAGTACGAGGGAGATCTTCGATCTATTGCCTTAATGTTGCAGAAAATGCAGCCTGCCGAAACTCAATACCCGATTCGAGAACAGGAGCTGTTGGCCATCGTATTAGCTCTGAAGCAGTGGTTTCATCTACTTCAAGGACCAAAGCAGGTGCATGTTCACACTGACCACGAAAGCCTCCATTATCTTAAGACGTGTCCTAGACCGCTGACACCACGACAAGCACGTTGGTCCCAGTTCCTCGAGGAGTACAACCTCACATTGTGGTACGTACCGGGTCTCGACAATCCAGCAGCTGACGCGTGTTCCCGCCTGACTTCGCGACAGCCGATGGACATCGAGAATGCTACACGTACACGGGCCTTTGTGCCACCTTTGGTCGAGAACTGGGTTTCACCGGAAGGAGAACCTGTCGATGAGTTCCTTGCTCGAGGAGTCGTTCTCGCATCATTAGGTGTGGCCCCAGCCATACGACCACCTGTACCCGTCGCTTCGAAGCGGACGCTCCGTGCGGAAGGGAACTGATGTTGACGAAGATGCAGAACTAGTCCTCCAATTCGACACCAAACCAGCCTTCGAGCCGGAAAACTTGGAGCCACTGCCGTCGAAGGAGACTCTGGCTGAGGATTCACACCAGCCTGAGGTACAGCTCGATGATGCCGGCAACGAGGTACCAGACATGTCTACCGACACCGACGACGTTCCCGACATAGACATGGACCGCCCTCTTCGAGTGACTTTTGGCAAAGAACTTCGATATGCCCCGACCTTGACAGAACTGATTCGCTGTCGAAGCCACCGAGACACTACACTACAGCCAGTTCCCTTGCTTAAGGTTGGACTGAACACACCGTACCCGTCCAGTCTTAAAGGTACACACCGTCGGGTACACCGACACTATCCATGCAATGACTTGACTTCGACAGCTGTGTGGGCAGCAGCCTATCAAGAAGACCAACGTACGCGACATATCTACGAAGTCGCGGTACGAAGCCCTATGGCACGACTCCAAATCCGGGATCCCAAGCTGTCCTTCGATGATGGCAAATTCTTCCATTTGTCGACAGTGGGCAAGCGTGTGCTTGTCCCCCGAACGCTCGCTACCTCAATTGTGGCTATGTATCACGAGTCGGAGTTCTGCGGCCACTTGGGAGTACTTCGAACCGTGGCGCTGATCAAGCGCGACTACATTTGTTCGCATCTTCGACGTTACGTCAAGCGCTGCATCTTATGTTGCGATGTGTGTCAAGCGGCTAAGTCACGGCGTGTCGACACCGCCAGACAACCTAGACCCCTGCCGTTGCCCGACACCAAATGGCATACTGTGTCCGTCGATTCATTTTCAGGATTGCCGTGGACCACTAGAGGCCATGACGCCATCAGGACTGTGGTCGAACGATTCTCCAAACGTGGAATGTTCATTTCTTGCCGCAAAGATATGACAGCCGACGACCCTGTCTATGTGTTCCTGCGTGAAGTGATTCCACTCAAGGGATGCCCGCGACAAATTGTTTCCGATCCGGACAAGCTGGTCGAGTCCCAAGCGTGGAAAGAGTGGGTACAGCGTCTCAGGATCGAGATGCACCAAACACTAGACAACCACCCTCGAGGCAATGGCGTAGCGGAGCACAGCAACCGTTCGATCCTCCAACGCTTGAGCGCACACGGTGTAACAAGACAAGCGCGCGCATTCGCATCGCGGATACGTAAATGTAGTAATTGTTGCATACTTGTTACTATTTGTGCAATATCATCACTTCATTTCATTCATGTATGGATTCCACAATTATCCAATGATGCCCTGTGCCGGTGCCTGTTTCATGGTGCAGAGGGTACCCTCAATTTTTTTGGGGGGATGATTCCTGTGCCACTGCGCTACTCTGCAGCTGGGCAGGCCAGGGCAGGCCATTACAGCCTTATCTGGATTTTGGGGCTACTGGTGCCCCTACCTTCAACTTGGGGGTTTATTTAGGGTTCTCAACCTTTTGCTTACCCTCTCCGGCAAAGTTGCAGTCGTTGGGGCTGCATTCAGGCCGTCTTCGCCAACTTTGCCCAGTTTGGCCCTACATCCAGTTTAGGGCCCCTTTCATCACCTTCAAGAAGGCCTTCATCCTGGACTACCTGACTGTTGAGTACCCTGAGGACCATGGGTTAGAGATCTCTGGTTTGGCTGCCCAGACCATTGCCTTCCAGTACTTCGCGGGTGCTGTGGAGGCAGAGTCGAGTTCATCGCCTTCGTTGGTTTGGGCTGCCTTCTCAGCAGGTCACTGTGAGTGGAAGGGTACAATAATCAAGAGGCAACATAAAAATCTTGTGTGTTTGTTACACTTGTTTGCCTTTTTGCTTCATAGCATGCCATGGCCCTTGAGTGGCCTTTTTATGCATCCTTTTCACCATGGCCCGCGAGTGGCCTTTGCAGCTGCCCGAAAGCAGATAAAGGGGCTAGTTTGAGTTTTCATTGCGCTACTGTGGCCTTTTTTAGGCCTTGAGGTTGACTGGTGGCCCTGAAGGGACTTGTTTTGAGTCCTTGGAGGTTTTTGCCCCACAGTAGATAAAGGGGTAAGATTCGGTGCCCAGAGAGGCCAGGCGCGCCTCCTCGGCTTTGTTTCTTTCGCCGGCGGCCGTGCTCGTCCCCAGGGGGACAGTCAGGCCCCTTGGGTCGACGCTTTTTTGTTCATCCTGTCCTTTCTTTGGTTATAAGGTTAAGGTAAGGTTTACAGTGTGGGCTAGGATTAGTGTAGGATCAGTGCAGTTTCGTTTTGTTCGTTCGTCGTCGTTGTCGAGTTTCGCCAAGTTTCGACGCATTCGTCGTTTTGTTCGTCGAGTTTTGCTCCCTTTGGACCTTACGAAACCTAGTTTTCCTGGTCATTCTGGGCCCTACTGCTTTTGTTTGGCAGTTTGGGTGTTGCTGTCATGGTGGCTGGGGGGGCAGGTGCGTGGGCTTGTTGGGTGTTATAATCTCGGTTCGTTTTTGGTTGACTCGACGTCCGTCGACTCTTTTTGGCTCTCTTCGCTTCGAATTGTGCTCCCTTTGGAGCTTGAGATAAGGTTTGGGTGAAAAACTTGGTCATTGGCTGTCATCGCCTTAAGATGGTTAGTTGGATACCCCCCACCCCACCAAGGAACGGATTTTGCGCTTCTTTGCGCTTGTTGGTGTGTGTTTTTGCTCGCCGTGAGTATTTGGGAGTGCTTGAGGTAAGGCAGTGACAACTAACCACCTTTTCTTTTGGGTGGGGGGGGGGGGCTGGGAAACCCTCCTCACACCAACATCTAAGATAAGTTGCACTAGAGCAACTATGATCACAATGACTCTAGGAGAAAATAAGAGAAGCCTTCAGCCTACGGCTGAGGCTGGGAATTTAACTGACATAGCCTTAGGCCAAGTGCTGAGGCTCCTGTTTGGCCTCCTTCCAGGGAGCAACAGGTTATTTATTGCTTTGATCACCCCCACCCAGTTTCCAGCCTAGGTAGCCAATCCTGGGGGGTGTGAAACACTGTGTTAAAAAACTTCCCTGCAAATGAGGGAGGTGGGGAGAGGCAAGAGCAACTAATAACCTCCAGGGAAAAGCACCACTGATGGTGCAGCACTGTAGGTGGCAGTGCACCCTGTGAGAGTTGGGTTGGGTGCAGACGTGCACGAGGCACTTGGACTTAAACCCCAAAGTCAAAACCTCATCTAAGTATTTTTCTGGGAAGTTGGGTCTAGTAGGTTAGTGTGCTGCGAAGGAACCCTCCCAGCTTGTGGGTATAACAGGAACCCTCCCAGCGTGTGGGTAATCAACACCCTAGCCTAGTCAGATGTTTAGTAGGAACCCTCCCAGCTTGTGGGTATAACGGGAACCCTCCCAGCTTGTTGGTAGAAACTAACTTAGTTCCTAAACACTGGTACCTAACTTTAATCATCTGATGGTATTGATTTTTGGGAACAGTGTGCTGACTGCCACTTTCCCTGCTGCACTGCACCGAGTTCTGGGCACTGGCCTTTCTCGGTTGCCCAAGGAGAGAGACAGAGAGAGAAAGGAGGAGAGAGAGAGAGAGAGAGAGAAAGAGTCCTTGTTTGGGGCTGTGTGAAGCCGGTTCGGACCCCCGTGGCCATCTTTGGGTCACTTAGGGTGTGTATCTATGTGCCGGCAAGCCGCCATTGGCTGATATCATACTCTCCCATCCACCTGACCTAACCTGATGTGATAGTGTGATAGGCTTAGCCATTCCAGCTATGAGCGGCCATATTCAATACCGAGGCACCGCCGGCTGAGATTTATATATCAGAATATCAGGAATCAACATCACATAGGTTTTTAAATTCCAATTTGTCTGTAAATTCAGAAATGCACAATTTTCGAATTCAAATCATCAATGCTGATGTGCCTGTCGAGAAAATCTGGAAAATAATCGTCAATTTCCTGCTGCCCAAATCACTGTGGTTTGAGTTCCATCGCCAGAGCCGGACTGTACCCGCATGCAACTGCCGCGGCACCGATCGCCGCAAAATGAAAGTCAAAGAAATGCCATTTTCGCAAAATCTGCCACTGGGAGAGTAGCGGTGAATTACTAAATAGTATTGATCGTAGCGCATCTCTAGATCTGACTATTCAAATTTCCCCAGATCCAACCTCCCAGTGGATTTTTGACGAAATTAAGCCCTTTTTGAGCCTTTTTGGCCTTCTTTTTTGCATAAAGGGCTCACACTATGCCACCCAGCACCTTGGAAGAGGTGGCCATGTAGTTCTTATGTAGGACACATTAAGTAAGATGACTTTGTTGCACTTCTTGGCTATACAATTGACGGAACTAAACCCCACGGAGACTCTATATTGGGCACGAAATGGCCATTTTTGGAGCCTTATTCTCGGAGAAGGACGAAGTATGATGCTGGTGTTACTAGTGTTAACCCTATCCGGTAGCACTCTTTGATTCCAATTTAACAATTCCAACACGAAGGTGATTCCGGTGGAAAATAATGTGTATCCCAAGGTGCCCATTTGCATTCGTAACTACTGTGAGGTGGAGCGAGGGCTGGCGCTCTCGTGATGACGCCCGGTAGTAGGATACTAAACCCAGAGTGGCACCTATGATTTTATGAAGTCGCCAGATCCCAAAATTATTGTCGCAGCGGATGCCAAAAAACCAACAGAAACTGTCGCCGCGCGCGCATTTTCACTCGCCGAGAGCAATTTTTGGCTCAGAAATCTGAAAATACGCGATTACGAAGCGCTTTTTGCGCGTACAATCGAAGATACCAACCACCCGCACCTTTTCAATCACGATACCCCGCTCGGAACTGCTCCCAAGTCTCGTAAACGGTCAATTACCTCCCAAAAAGCCACAATTTGGCCTTTTTTTGCCATTTTTTCGTCGGAAAACACATTCTATCTTGTTCCGAGAGGCTGCGGATCAATCAAAGGTGTTCCGTGGAACCACTTGACGATTTCCAAAACATAGCAACATCCACCAAGCCATCAAGCTCTCGTAACGTGCCAATCTACCCCCATTTTTGGCCCAAAATGCCACATTTTGGCCTTTTTTCACCACTCTTTCATCATAAAACACATTCTATCTCTTTCTAAGAGGTTGCGGATCAATCAAAGGTGTTTAATGGAACCACTTGACGATTTCCAAAACATAGCAACATCCACCAAGCCATCAAGCTCTCGTAACGTGCGAATCTACCCCCATTTTTGGCCCAAAATGCCACATTTTGGCCTTTTTTCACCACTCTTTCATCATAAAACACATTCTATCTCTTTCTAAGAGGCTGCGGATCAATCAAAGGTGTTCCATGGAACCACTTGACGATTTCCAAAACATACGAACATCCACCAAGCCATCTACCTCTCGTGACATGCGAGTATACCCCCATTTTTCGCCAAAACTGCCATATTTCAGCCTTTTTTTGCATGGTTACGGTCATAATATTTGGTCAATGTTGTTGCGAGAGTCCGCGAATCTTTCTATTGTGTTCCATGGAACCACTTGATGACGAGGATGTGGGTTAGGCAAATATTGGTACAATTTCCTCTCCTATATTGAAGATTATGACGCGGACGGTGCCAAAAACAGCCATGTTTGGGGGTAGTGATGTGTCCCATGCCCAGCTGCTATGTCTTGTCACGTGCCAACTTGTTGTGTCGCAGGGAGGGTTTCCATACGATGTGTTGCATGTCACACTAGGTAGGTACTCAATCCTTTAAAGTGCCATTGTTATGATATGACGAAGAGCAAGCCCCGCGTGGGCCGTCCCCGATTGGCCAATCCGTCGCTGAAGACCTTGAGGAACAGAGCTAGTGCCGCAAATGCAAACCTTAAAAGGGCACTTCCCCAGTTGGTGACTAATGCCAAAGCTCGGAATCAAAAACGTGTCAAAAATCGACAACGTGCGGAGAAAAACCCTCCCCCAGAGGTTATTGTACGCTCCTTATTGGCAAAGCATGCGGGCAAATCGACATGGAAGCAGTTTATCGATACCAAGCAGGATATCAGCGACGATCAACATCTAGGCATTTACCGCAACAAGGTTACTCGCTTGGCCAAAAGCTTAAGGGCCAATGTTGGTGGCGTGGTGTTCACGCGGCGATCGAGCCGACTCGACCCATGGAAGGCCATCCCTCTCTACTTGCAAATAGCGAACCGCGACCACTTGCACCATGAAGGTACATACAAACGCAGCATAAACATCTTCATTGATGGTTGCGAGGTGGCGTGTTACAAACCCGCTGGTGTGGTTACTCTATCTCTTACTCTACCAACGTTACGGGTTCCACATCAAGTTAGTGCTGTGCTTCGCCTGTGTCATTGGATGGGCACCGAAGAACCTAACGAGTTGAAGCTGCGGCTACGTAATCTGAAGCTAAAGGAAGTATTGACTGACGCTCAAAAGGGTGCATTTGATGGGCATAGGTATCGAATCACCATGAACTTGGATTGGAGCCTTCTAACAAAAATCTTGTGTTGGGAGCAGAGTGGTCACGAGAAAGCATGCTGGGCCTGTGTTGCGCTCCGGGGGCATTGGATGTATTGTGACTACATGAAACAACCACAAAGGCCATTGGAATCCTTCTTTGGTGGCGTATTGGGCTTTTTCTTGTCCCTCTTTGAGACAATTGACGATATCATCTATGACGTCGTCCATTGTCTTGCATTGGTACTCCGCAACATGTTGTTGCACGCTTTGGATATATGGGTGCAAGATATGAGCGCTAAGTACCCACACCTTGTTGATCCGGGATTGTTGGGTCGTTTGCGGGATGTGTACAACAAGCATCTCGAACGGTGTCCGTATAGACCTCCGGACAAGCGCGGCCCTGAGTACAAAGGTTGGTCTCCTGGAGGAAATATGTCAAAGGAACAAATTTTGTACAATGACAAATTCTGGGATGACCTGTGCGCCGTTCTTCCAACGGCTGCACATGGGCTAGATTTCGGCGCAAAACACCCCGGTGTGCCAAGTGGAAGCCCCTTGCAATGGTACTGTAGAGAGCTCCGCCGCTTGTGCGTGCAAATGTGTGCCTGGAAACCCGAAGGAGTTGAGCGGCGCACTGCTGACTGTGACCGTTTGCACCGGGTGTATCAGGCCCTTGGGCTCCCGACGGAAAGGATCACGGTCCAATGTCACTTCTTCCTCGCCCACTATGAGCCGCGGTTGCGTAGGCATGCAAACTTGCAAGGTGGCAGTAGCGAAGGTGGCGAGCATGCACATCAGACGGTGCATAGAATTGTTGCCGTGCGGAAGTCCAAGCCGAATCACAAATGTCCAGAAGGCATGAAAGAATTTGGACGGGATGCGGCTTTGGATCTAGCACTATGGGCTGAAGGTGAGATCCACCTTGAAAACGATTGTGACCACGCCATTGCATTGCCAAGTATGAGCTTGCAACAACTACTTCTTGTTTTGTGCTGCGTTGCGTTGTTTGTTCAAGGGTCACCAAGGCAAATATATCGTGCGGCACATCTCATCGTTCGATTGGGAAAATGACATATCACCCCCCCTTCCCCCCCCCCCCCCAAAAGTGTTTCTTCCGCCTACCACAAGTGAACCCTGTCTTAGGCTTGGCAATCATGTCCGGGGAGGCAGATGTACGCGACCACAAACGGTTTTGCTCCAAAGCCGAAGCCCTCAAATACCATATCAGTGATGTTTTCCGGGCGGAGGAGGAACCGGCTGAGGAGCATACCGCAGTGAAGAATGATTTGCAAATCAATTCGGTGGCCTTTGGGCTCAGTGGTCGCGTACGGGAGAAAGGCACACCACCCACCGCACCCACCCTCTTTCAAGTAGCATGGAAGGGGAAGGTTACTGGGAAAGTGTTCCCCAATGGTGAGATCGAGCTTCAGCATTCGGATGGGCCGAATAGGTACAGACCAGAGCACGTGCTACCGAAGCTCATTTATGGGATACGTGAAATCTCGCCCGCGGTAGCAATTCTGTCCGAAGACGCAAAGGCCGCTCATGCCGCTTTCAACCCGGATGAAGGAAGTAGTAGCGGGGATGTCAGTAGCGGGGATGATGCCTCTGATGAGAGTGACGGTGATTCAAAGAGAAAGCGGCCGAGCAATGCATCTCCACCATCAGCCGAGAAGAGAAAGAAGAAGCCATGCCTCAAAAAAACCGCGAAGCCAGCGGCAAAAAAGGCTGAGCGGGGGCGGAAGGCACCGGAGGAGGAAATTCGCCGCGTGCTGCAACGGGTTAGGGAAGATGGGTCATCTGCATTGGATGATACCCGAGACTGGGATGCCAAGAGCATGGCTGCACTTCTGGATGCATACGGAGCCTACCACACTAAGAGTGCCACGTCAAAAGAGATGCGGTCTGCCTTCCGTAGGGATCTCGATGATGGCCTAAGGGAGCCCTGCACTGTGCCTGCTGCACGTCCAAAGGAGGCCTGCACTTTTAAGCCTCTCTTGGGAAAGACTTCTGCGTTGTCTTTGGCGGTGGACGACGAGGACGAGGACTCAATGGATGAGTCAGGAGCTGCACCACGTGCTACCGATTCAAAGGAACATATCTTGCAAAAGACGTCTTCCTTGTCCTCCTTGTCTTCCTTGTCAATGGATGGGTTGGCCGTAGGACCCCCAAGTAGAAAGGATGAGGCACACGTCATTGCCGATAGTGACGACGCCGGGGACGGTTACATGACTGACAAGTCTGGGGAAGGGCGAGCACCAACTGCTCCGGCAAAGTCAGTCACCCCTCCGTTGTCCCGCACCCTCTTCCCGGGAAAGCATGACAGAAGGGATGGCCACAAGCATGATGATGATGATTACTCCGATATCCTTGAACCAAGGGATGGCGACAATCATGATGATGATGATGACCTCGAAATCCTTGACGATGGCGACAAGCATGATGATGAGGACCCCGATATCCATGCTTTGGTGCGGCGAAAGGCCTTCTCTCGAACAGGTGACGTGTTGAACAAGTGCACAGTCAAAGCACGCAGTTTGCGAGTGGAATCATTTGAATATATGTGGCCCGACCTTGGAGAGATGCGGCTGCACCCAGCCGCACTTGAGGACGAAGCCGATGAATGGCAAGAGCACGTGCTGCAGTCCATTACGGCTCAAAGGACGACATATGGGCTGCCCTTGCAAGGTGTTTACTTTGGGCGCCTGAAGGGCAGCCGTGAAGGCTCATTCACCAATTTTTGGGCCGAAAAGCGTTCGGGATTGACGGTCTTTGTGCCACTAGGCCTACCGAAAGGGACTTCATGGAAGGTGAAGGTCATCTTGAGCAGTGGAGAGTACACATGGGAAGTTGGTGACCGTGATTATTTCCAAGTTCCTGCTGAAAATGCTCGCTCACTTCTTCATCCAGCTGGTCGCCCCGCGTACTTTCTGGCGATGCAGTTTGGAGATGCTGAACACCCATTGCCAATGGCCATTGATTCCCCACGTGATGTATGTAGTGTGCAGTGTGCGAATTATAATCTATGTGTATTTGGCGAACATTGCACCTGACAGGTTCATGGCCTGAAGAGTGTTTTTCTTCTTGTGTTGTGCCTACATGTGTCATCTTTGCCTTCTTACTTTGTCTCTCCTCTCCCATATGGGCCGTAGCAAATGAGGTTGGAGAATCTTCCAAAGAAAGGATATAGTGGGCGAATTTTTCAATTTTTAGGCATAGTGTGCAACTCCCATCTCCCAATGCGGTAAATTAGACCAGAACACAACAACACCGCAGAGCACAACACCGCAGAGCTCTTTTTCCTTTTGCCTATAGGTCCATGAAGTCAACAGGCGAAGGCCCACTTTGCCTGCAGCACCCCAGGGCCCACGGAGGTCGGATCGCGTGCACCTTGCTGACGCGGCGCCCAAGAAGGATGATGGTGCGAAGAAGGATGATGGCGCCAAGAAGGATGATGCTCGCAAGCGGGATGCTGCACATGCCAAGGAGCTCAAGGCGCACGCAGCTGCCGCCACTGCTGCACATGCCAAGGCCAAGGCGGAAGCGAAGCTCGCTAAGGTGGCGAATGCAAAGGCGGCCAAGGCATTGAAGGATGCGGCCAAGGAGCGCGCCGAGAAGGAGGCTTGCAAGAAGGAATTGGCTTCGCAAAAAAGTTTGCTGGCGGCAAGGGCCAACCGCCTGAGTGAGATGGAGAAGGAATTGGACGACCTAAGGCGTAGTAAGAGTTCGGACAAGAATTCGGGTGCAAGCACGGCACAGGGCATGGGCAATGAGCCCCGCCATGGCGTGGTGCAGGGCACGAACATGGGAACGGGCACCGGGCAGGGTCATGGCATGGTGCAGGGCACGAACATGGGAATGGGCACCGGGCAGGGTCATGGCATGGTGCAGGGCATGGTGCAGGGTGGTGGTGCGGGACAGGCCATGGGAATGGGGATGGGGATGGGGATGGGGCCAAGCATGGGCATGGGCATGGGCATGGGCATGGGCATGGGTATGGGTATGGGGCAAAACTCAAACATGCCTATGGGCCCGAACATGGGCATGGGGATGGGGTCAGGCATGGGCATGGGTGTGGGCATGGGACAAAACCCTAACATGCTGATGGGCACAGGCATGGGCGTTGGCGTGGGGCAGGGCATGGGCATGGGTACGGGTATGAGTATGGGGCAAGGGATGGGTATGGGTACCGGGATGGGGCAAGGGGTGGGTATGGGACAGGGCATGGGTATGGGACCTGGGATGGGTATGGGTGCGGCAATGGGGCAAGGCATGGGTATGGGTATGGGTATGGGCATGGGGCAGGGCATGGGCATGCACCAAAATAGGTGGTGCTGAGCCCAGGCTTAGATTTCGGATTCATAAATTCCCTGCTGTTGTAGTTTCAAAGGCGTCTTTCTCTGTGTATGGTGAATTGTACCAGTGGAGGATGGAAGTCTCCGTCTCAAAAGCATATTCATATGCCACACACAAGCAAAAAGGTGAGGAAGGTGTGAAGACAACAGTGCCTTCTGTGGCTGCACAGCTGCTCCACTTTCTGTGGCAGTGCTTTAGTTTACCATTTATTTTCTGCGTCCAACAATCACTGCATGGTTCATCCTGTATTTGATTGTGACAGGCTCCGAAATCTACCACAATGCAAGATTCCATGGGCAATGACTATGCTGTGCCAAAGAGTGGCCTATTGTTCCACAAGAGTGTCTGGATAGTGTCTGGATCTCATTTACATGCAGGCCTCTCCCACTTGTCTATTGTCTGTTGTCTGTTGTCTGTTGCCTGCCGTCAGTTGAGCGTTGTCGTCCATTGTATGTTGTCTGTTGTCTGTTGTCTGCGGTCTGTTGTCTGTTGCCTGCCGTCAGTTATACGTCGTCGTCCATTGTCTGTTGTCTGTTGTCTGTTGTCTGTTGTCTGTTGTCTGTTGTCTGCGGTCTGTTGTCTGTTGCCTGCCGTCAGTTGTACGTTGTCGTCCATTGTTGTTGTCTGTTGTCTGTTGTCTGTTGTCTGTTGTCTGTTGTCTGTTGTCTGTTGTCTGTTGTCTGCGGTCTGGTCTGTTGCCTGCCTGTTGTCTGTTGTCTGTTGTCTGTTGTCTGTTGCGTGTCGCCTGAGGTAAATTGGACGTCGTCCAGTGTTGTCTGTTGTCTGTTGTCTGTTGTCTGTTGCCTGTCGTCAGTTGAACGTCGTCGTCCAGTCGTGACTAGCTCTATTCCTGCGATTCATTCAGAGTTCCTTCAGACGTGGAATCTTGGGGGTGTCCGAGTGCATGTTCCAATTTGCTGATGTGTTGCACGTCTCAGGAGTAAGAAAGTTCATACAGACCAATTTCTGGATCGAATTCAATCAGCATTCTGCATCCTGCGATTCATTCAGAGTTCCTTGAGACATGGAATCTTGGGGGTGTCCGAGTTGATCAGCTTTGCCTTCGCCAATGTCAGCTTTGACTCCATTTGTCCATTGGCGGCATGTTCCAATTTGCTGATGTGTTGCACGTCTCAGGAGTAAGAAAGTTCATACAGACCAATTTCTGGATCGAATTCAATCAGCATTCTGCATCCTGCGATTCATTCAGAGTTCCTTGAGACATGGAATCTTGGGGGTGTCCGAGTTGATCAGCTTTGCCTTCGCCAATGTCAGCTTTGACTCCATTTGTCCATTGGCGGCATGTTCCAATTTGCTGATGTGTTGCACGTCTCCGATGAGTTTGTTTGTGCGCCTGTTGTATCTGTGTCAAATGGGAAGGATACATGTTGCAATTTGCTGATGTGTTGCACGTCTCAAGAGTAAGAAATTTCTGGAGCCCGTCTTCGCCAAAATTTGACATTTTTCGTCAAAAATGGGCCAAAAAAGGCCATTTTTTTGCCAAAAATAGGTTTTTTGCCCTGTTGTGGACTGGCAACGACCCCCCCCCCCCCTTTTTTGAGGGTGCCCAATACAAAAAAACACGTCTCAGGAACAAACAAGTTCATACTGACCAATTTCTGGAGCCCGTCTTCGCCAAAATTTGACATTTTTCGTCAAAAATGGGCCAAAAAAGGCCATTTTTTTGCCAAAAATAGGTTTTTTGCCCTGTCGTGGACTGGCAACGACCCCCCCCCCTATTTTGAGGGTGCCCAATAAAAAAAACACGTCTCAGGAACGAACAAGTTCATACTGACCAATTTCTGGAGCCCGTCTTCGCCAAAATTTGACATTTTTCGTCAAAAATGGGCCAAAAAAGGCCATTTTTTTGCCAAAAATAGGTTTTTTGCCCTGTCGTGGACTGGCAACGACCCCCCCCCCCCTATTTTGAGGGTGCCCAATACAAAAAAACACGTCTCAGGAACGAACAAGTTCATACTGACCAATTTCTGGAGCCCGTCTTCGCCAAAATTTGACATTTTTCGTCAAAAACGGGCCAAAAAAGGCCATTTTTTTGGCCAAAAATAGGTTTTTTTTGCCCTGTGATGGACTGGCAACGACCCCCCCCCCTATTTTGAGGGTGCCCGATACAAGAAAAAACGTCCCAGGAGCAAACAACCTCATAAAGACCAATTTCTGCAGCCCGTCTTCGCCAAAATTTGACATTTTTCGTCAAAAATGGGCCAAAAAAAGGCCATTTTTTGGCCGAAAATAGGTTTTTTTGCTCCGTGGGGGACTGGCAACGACCTCCCCCCCCTATTTTGAGGGTGCCCAATACAAAAAAACACTTCTTAGCATCAAGAAAAGTCATACAGACCAATTTCTGCAGCCTGTCTTCGCCAAAATCTGCCATTTTTTGTCAAAAATGTGCCAAAATTTGCCATTTTTTGGCCCGAAACAGGTTTTTTCGCCCTGGCGGGGACTTCCAAGACCCCCCCCCCTATTTCAAGGGTGCCCGATGCAACAAAAACGCGTCACAGGAGCAAAGGAATGCACATGGACCAGTTTTGGCAGCCTCTCTCCGCCAAAATGTCACATTTTTCGTCAAAAATCAGCCAAAATTAATTTTGGGATGAGTCTGCTTCATAAAATCATAGGTGGGATATCTTGCCAATATCTCGGGGGAAGCTCTGGGGGAGTCACGACTCCTCGAAGCCGGAAGAACCTAAGTGAAGGAGGCGTTGATGAGGATGACGGGGGTGAGGCCTGAGGTAGGTGCACCACTCATACATCTTCCATTATCCGCAAACTTTTTTTGCAATTTTTTGCATTTTGAGGGGCCCATTTTTAGGTTTTACGATTCCATGGCCATTTTTGGAGCCTTATTCTCGGAGAAGGACGAAGTATGATGCTCGTGTTACTAGTGTTAACCCTATCCGGTAGCACTCTTTGATTCCAATTTAACAATTCCAACACGAAGGTGATTCCGGTGGAAAATAATGTGTATCCCAAGGTGCCCATTTGCATTCGTAACTACTGTGAGGTGGAGCGAGGGCTGGCGCTCTCGTGATGACGCCCGGTAGTAGGATACTAAACCCAGAGTGGGATATCTTGCCAATATCTCGGGGGAAGCTCTGGGGGAGTCACGACTCCTCGAAGCCGGAAGAACCTAAGTGAAGGAGGCGTTGATGAGGATGACGGGGGTGAGGCCTGAGGTAGGTGCACGACTCATACATCTTCCATTATCCGAAATGCAATTTTTTGCATTTAGAGGGGCCCATTTTTGGGTGTTCCCATGCCAACTATGCCAACCATGCCAGCCATTTCAACCATAATGCCAACGAGGTGGCATGAATCAACGGACATCACTGATGGATAAACGTGACGTGTTCCTTCTTTTGCATTTGCTCACGTCGCTTTTACTTGGTGTTGATTTGGCGTGTTTACTTGATCTAATCGTCGATTCATGACACCCATTTCACACAACGGACATCATTGATGGATAAACGTGATGTGTTCCTTCTTTTGCATTTGCTCACGTGGCTTTTACTTGGTGTTGATTTGGCGTGTTTACTTGATCTAATCGTCGATTCATGACACCCATTTCACAGGGGAGATTTCGAAATGGCCCCGGCAAAGAAGAAACAATTTACAATAGAACTCCCCGAGGAATGTGGAAAGGTACCAAAGCTGACAAGTTTGAACCAGAGTGGTTATGTTTTGTGGGATGAAGTTGATGAGGACCTTCAGGCGTTGGTCAACAAACACATGGAAACCATGTCTGCATCAATGACAGTTGGCAATGTGGTGTTTGTGCTGTGCGGCCAAGCAGACGAGAAGGCAAATGGAAACCCAACCCAAAACAGATACATCATGTTTTCGGTGGGAATGGTCTGCGACCACAAAAATCCTGCGCCTGGGAAAGAATTCAAGATCAGGTTTCGCGATGGCGAAACATATTGTTTTGGGAAAGACAAGGTGCTCTCGGACCCTCCATACGAAGCACCAATAATCATAAATGAGGATGTGCCAGTACCCTCGGAAGCACCCACTGACAATGAGCACGAGGCGTCCAGCAGTGATAGTAGTGATTCCGATGGTGACTTGGAGGTTGATGGCAACATGAACGAAAACCAGAAAGGGGAAACCAAGACCAAGGAGAAGAAGAAGACACACGAAGAGAAGAAGCAAAAGAAGAAGAAAAAATTTACCAAAAAGATTGTGCCCAATACTTGCCCAGACGTGAGCGCAGAAGCCTTGGCACAGATGGTCAAAGAGTCTGAATGCCATGAGGAGCGCAAGAAGCTCTTCCAGCAAGCAAACACCCGGGGCAAGGCGTATCTAGTTTCGGTCTCCATATGCCTATCGGTACCTGCGTCGGGACACAAAACAATCAGTGAGATTCTCCGCCTCTTGGACGACCGAAGTGCAGCAGGCAACATGACTCTGAAAAAATTGTTCACAGACAATACAAAGAATGTCTCGTTCCTTCCAGTATCATTGGTATGTAGTCGGGTGCCATCACTCTTTGAATCATGTTGTCATTGACATGTGTGCTCGTCTTGATTGAGTTCTGATTATCTTAGGTCCTTATGCTTCTGCCTCTCGCGACCTCAATTTGCAATTTCCGAGCAGTGTTCATGCTTGCTTGCATTGCATGATTGACTTGTAGGGTCTGAAGAAACCAAAAGAAGTAGCGCCCAGAAGTGAGAACACCCAAATGGTGGAAGACCAGAGCGACCAACAAGCACAAAGCAGCCAAGAAACAAAAGGAACGAGCAACATGGGGACAAAAGAAGATGGCACCCACGGGACCACGGAGCCAACAGAAGATGGATCCCACAAGAACACACAACAATTGGTATGTCTATCTCATGGGACGGAGTGTCACATAGTCTAAGAGCCGCACCGTCCGCTAAGCTTATGCATTGGTGAGCTAGCACCTTTTCTTGTTTGCTCGTGGTGCCCTCGTCCTAGTGATTCTCATGGCCCACTTGTAGGGATTGGTACTAGCAGTTTTGCGGGCATTTCGAGCAAGCAGCATGGCGAAGACGGGAACATCCGTGCCTTGGGCTGGTGTACCAGAAGCCGAGGGGGTGGGAAGCAAAGAGAAACCCGTTGATGCAGACGATCCACAGGTTTTTTCGTGCCATGTTGTCATGTTTGCAGCACTAATTGCTATAGATTGAGATGGTTCTTCACGTCAGACTTGAGAACAACATGTGTATTGACTTTGCTAGCATCCATTTTGTCGTGTTGAATGTGCTCGTGTACTAAGATGATTATTCAGAGTTAAATATATTGTGTGCTTTTAGCCAACCCTGGAGTCCCACCGAGCAAAGGAAAGCAACGCCATGGAGGAGGCCAATGCTCATGCAACCGTGGCACAGGTACAGAGGATTACTTTGTCATTGTGCATGTGTCACGTGCTCTTCACGATTCGGAGGTGTTGGTGGGGGGCACATTTCTTGATAGCCTATGATGCATCAATGAGGAGTTACTTGCCTGTTGAGGGGTTTGACTCATAGAAACCGGGGGCATCCTTGGCCGGCAACGCATGATGGTGGTCCACATTCGTGTCGTTTGTGTTGAACGAAATATTTGGCGTTTCTTCAGCCTAAAAGTGTCAATGAGGCAAGCGGGGCGGAGAAAGGCCACGCAAGTGTGGAAGAAACCAAGCCGAAGGTAGTTTCAATCGCCCCCACATGTGTGATCCTTCACTTGATGGGGCATCCTTGGCGAGCATTGCATGCAGCGGAATATGATAGCATTTAAGTTCCGCGTTGTTTGTGTGTGGCTTCTTTGATTGCTGTGGTGAAGAAAATGTTTGGTGCCTTCACAGCCAAAAACCGAATCAAGCGGGGCGGTGAGAAGCAACGGAACCGATGAAGCCGAAGACACACCACCCAAACCCCCGCAGGTTTGTGCATGCAGTGGACGTTTCTTCGGAACCATCTGGTTGCCTTTACCAATGTGTATTGTTGTACACACCCACCCACGCACCCACCCACACACACACACCCCACACGTACACACGAACGCACACACACACACACGCGCGCGCTAAATGTCCTTCATATCAATCTTCCGACTAGCATTGGTGTTTGTGTCATATGTATGCAAAATGACACGTGGACCTGGCCGACCACGACTACCCATCTGGCAATGTACGCCAAAAACACGACGGTGGAAACAATGGAAAATTCGGAAGAATGCACGAATTGAGGGTTGTGAATACATGCTGGCCACTCGGAAGATTGTTGAGAAGGTGATTCAACGAGATCGAATTCGGGGGGTTCGATCAAATCCCGAAATCGTCAAATCTGTGCTTCTCAAGAAATTCAGCACCTTTGATACATGGTCTGAGTTTGCAAAGACACGTGGCAATAAAGACGTGTATCGTAATGCAGTTACCGCCATGGAGCAAGACTTAACAAGGGACCTTGACCTAGCCGAGACACAGAAAGGGGCTTTCCTAGATCCCAACCAGGTCCTACCATTATATCTACACCTTGCCCATCGTGACGGTCTTGTCCCCCTTGATGTGGTTAAGCCACGCCTTTGTATGTTCTGGGACGCCAATGAGCTTTATGGCCGATCTAAGTGCCAGCTCCTTAGCTTCTTTCTCCCCGACGCAAGGCAACCCCATGCGGTTGATATGCAAGCACCCATTGGAAGATATTTAGATGGAGATGGTCACGTCACCACGGCCGCATATATGGATGCCATTGATTTGCCTCGTGCACTTGAGAATGTGTTGGATACAGGTTGGAATGGGGGCCCTCTAGAGTTCTGTACAACCCTGGACTATGCTGCTCTTCGTGCCATCACCAACGTTGCGGCACCAAATGCCACATTTTGTTGTGTCAAATGTTGGGCAGGCAAACCCGATTTTCGTTATCCTGACCATGAACGCCAACCACTTCGTACTTTGGATTCATATGACACAAAGATGAAATGGTTACTCCGCCTTCTAAAGCGGCAAGAGAATTTGATTTACGACCCTTATCATGCAAACAATCATGCAATCGGCAACGGTGTCATCCATGCATTTTACATTTGGGTGGGCCGTCATTTGCCGAACAAATACATGCTGGGTTTGCAGGATATCTACACCGCACATTTGTCTAGATGCCCATACCACCCACCACTCAACGAATCTTGTGGCAAGAAAGATTGGATGCCATCCAATTCTTTGACAAAAGAAATCCTCGAGAACGATGAATTTTGGTGTGCCCTCAAAAGACTATTGCCGACCACTGCAGACAGTTTGACCATCAAGTACAAAGGCCAGGTCTTGCAAGATCCCCTGCAAAGGTACCTCGACCTTATGAGGGAGCTTTGTATTCACATAACATCATGGGCCCCTCGTGATGTTCATCTACGAGACCAAAAATGCAAAGAAGCCCATGAGCTTTTCCATGCCATCGACTTGCCAAAAAGGAGGTTTGGTGTAACCATGCATTACTTCTTCGAACATTACACCCCTCATCTCCACTACCACAAGAACCTTCTATCAGTGTCATGCGAAGGTGGGGAGCACTTGCATCAACCTCACACCTCCATCGTAGCGCGAAGGCCCTCCAGGCCCCGCTACAAATGCCCAGTGGGGTTGCGTGAGGTGATGAAGAAGGTCCGATTGGGGCAAGCATTGTGGCGACAAGGGTGGTCCACGCCTGCCATGTGGAACACCAAACACAGCAATGCAACTGTCAAGCGCAAGAAGGCGCTAAAAAAGTCCCAATGTATGTGGCGTGCAAACACACACACACACGCGCACGCGCACACACACATAGGATATGTGCTCCTTACGTTGTGTAGCCTTTGCTCTTGTTCATGGCTTAATTTGCATTGAGTTTTACACCACGGCATGTATGTATACAAGTTCCATCCGCGTATTAGTCACCCTCCTTTGCCTCACACAGGACATTATGCAATTGCCTAAAAAAAGAAGGAATGCCATCTTCCCTGGCCTGCTCAAGGAATTTACTGGACATTGTCCGGAAGTTGAACAAGGCGCATGGGAAAACTTTACCATGTGGAGCACGTTGCTTCGGTGTCATGTGTCCCGATGTCAATTCCCAAATTGAAGATGCTTCGCCTATTCTTGGGCTTCGGCCTGCTGGTAATCAAGTTGTCCTCCTTGGGAGTGAGCCGGTTGTATTCCATCTCAAGGAAATGGGCCCTGTTCAGTCGGTTTGTTTAATGCCTCTTGGTGTGCCGAAGAAATCCATCGTGCTGCACACTACATCGGTTGCAAAGGAGGCAACTGATTGGGAGATGCAATCCTCTGATGCCCTTTTCTTTCATACGAATACACATTTTGTATTGCCACCTGCCAATAGTCATATGTCGCATGTGCTTGTCACTCCACTTGCGGCTGTAAGAGGCTGCTTTGTTGAAGAAGATCAACCATGGTTGCAGAACCATGTTGAGCATCCTTATCAATGGTGTGATTTGTCTCATGGAAAAACCATCTCATGTCGCGATGTACAGCACCGCCAACCAGTGCTCATTCATATAGATTTTCTGTGGAGGCCTGTGGTGCACTGCCCCGGGGCCACGCGTAGTGGGTTGCATGTGACACCCGGGAAGTGGAGTATCACCACTTTCAGGGGTGCAGAGTTTGTGGTTCTAGGTTTCATAGCGACTCAAAAAATTTGGTGGCATATTGTTGCCATGTGTCGCGGATGCATGTCTGATTCTCTCTTCCGCATCCCCGAGGGACAGGTGAAAGCCATCTCCGCCAGTTGTGCAGAAGCCCTGGCTGCAGGTGATGAATGGCGATGTGATTTATATGCTGGAATGTTTCTTTCTTTCTGCGCTGCGCCCTGCGAGGACTGTTGTGGGGGGCACGAGAAGGCATCACATGGTGATGTGAAGGCTACCCAGCCTATCCCTAGCCTCGCTGGCCCCCAACGGAGGTCTGGCCGTACAGTGAAGGTGGAGCAAGCAAGGGAGCAAAAGGCAGTGAAGGTGGAGCAAGCCAGCAAGCCAACACGCAACCCAAAACCACCACCAAAAACAAACCCAAATGCGAAACCCAAAGGCAAAAAGCAAGGCGCAAAACCACCTGTAAAGCCACCACCAAAGAACACCATCAAGCGAGAGCGGGGTACCGATGACAGCAAGGGCAACGCTGCACCAAGCAAGCTTGAGCAAATGCTGGAGCAGTTCCTTGCAAACAATATGCGTGCGCATGTGCAGCATGATGAAGGTGCTCCGCCTGCCAAGCACCGAAAACTGAAACGTGAGGGGCAGCAAGCGCAGCAGCAGCAACAACAGCAACAGCAGCAGCAGCAGCAGCAGCTACAACAGCTGCAGCAGCAACAACAACTGCAGCAGCCGCAGCAGCAGCAGCAGCTGCCGCCGCCGCAGCAGCTGCAGCAACCGCAGCAGCCGCCGCCGCCGCTGCAGCAACCGCAACAACCGCAGCAGCAACAAGAGCAGCAGCAGCTGCAGCTGCTGCTGCCTCTGCAGTACCCGCACATGCAAGTGCACCACCCACAGCTGCAGTTGCAGCAACCGGCACACCAATATGGCCAACACCATCAGCACCCGCTCGTGCAGCAGCAACAACTGCAGCAGCCATTTGTACTGCCGCCACACCTGCAGGCACAACCATTGCCACCACCACAAGCAATGTCAATGCAACCTCATGTGCTGCCGTGGCAGTATGCACCACCTTATCCTTTCCGCCGGTTTGGCTTTTGAATCCTTTTGTTAGAGGTGGTTTGAGCATCGTCTGAGCATCCTTTGAGCATCCTCTGAGCTCCAGCATCCAACCTAGCCATACTCGGCACTTTTTATATCGATTCCACCCTTTTGGCTTCATTTTGTTCAAATTGTAGAATGTTAGAGGTGGTTTGATACCACCACTATGCAGCTTTTCTTTCTGTCTGCATTCTGTGCGCATTTGTTCATCCCTCAGGTTCTTCATCCATAAAGTTAGAGCAAGTGTGAAATGCTGATCCAATATCACGATTTGAAGCCTTTGCCAAGCACAAGGCAATGTTCGTCAATTCTGCCGCTTTGGTCCTGTCCATACTTGATATGTTGCATTTCTTTTGCATTTTCAGAGATTGTTGTGGAGCATTACATTGTCCTTGTCCATGCTTCGCCTTCCATATGATCTTGCTTTCCGCAAAAGTCACAAAGGATGGTAAAAACCAGGGTACGTCTTTGGTGTGGCTACGTGGTCCCCCCCCCCCCCCCCGCCTGGGCGCTTTGTCATTTTGGCCTAAAAATGCCAATTCTGGGCCGAAAACAGTGTTTTTTGGGATCGGGTGGTCAATTCGACGCTCCCCTATCCTATTTCGCAGGTGCTCGACTCAAAAAAACATGTGTTGCAGGGTTAGGGAGCCGGAAAATAGGTGATTCAGGGCCGCCCCCCCCTAAAAAATGGCCATTTTTTGCTCAAAAATGGCTTAAAAATGCAAATTTTGGGCCAAAAACAGTGTTTTTTGGGCTCGGGTGGTCAGTTCGACGCTCCCCCATCCTATTTCTCAGGTGCTCAACTCAAAAAAACATGTGTTGCAGGGTTAGGGCCCCGGACAATGGGTGATTCAGGGCCGCCCCCCCTAAAAAATCGCCATTTTTTGCCCAAAAATGGCCTAAAAATGTCAATTTTGGGCCAAAAACAGTGTTTTTTGGGATCGGGTGGTCAGTTTGACGCCCCCCACCCTATTTCGCAGGTGCTCGACTCAAAAAAACATGTGTTGCGGGGTTAGGGAGCCAGAAAATCGGTGATTCAGCCCCCCCACCCCCAAAAAAATGGCCATTTTTTGCCCAAAAATGGCTTAAAAATGCCATTTTTGGGCCGAAAACAGTGTTTTTTGGGATGGGGAGGTCCATTCGACGCCGCCCCACCCTATTTCGCAGGTGCTCAACTCAAAAAAACACGTGTTTCAGGGCTAGGAACCCAAAAAATGGTTGATTCAGTGCCGCCCCCCCCCCAAAAAATGGCCATTTTTTGCCCAAAAATGGCTTAAAAATGCCAATTTTGGGCCAAAAACAGTGTTTTTTGGGCTCGGGTGGTCAATTCGACGCCCCCCCACCCTATTTCGCAGGTGCTCGACTCAAAGAAAACATGTCTTGCAGGGCTAGGGACCAAAAAAAAGTTGATTCAGGGCCGCCCCCCCTAAAAAATGGCCATTTTTTGCCCGAAAATGGCTTAAAAATGCCATTTTTGGGCCGAAAACGGTGTTATTTGGGCTCAGGTGGGCAGTTCGACGCCCCCCCACCCTATTTCGCAGGTGCTCGACTCAAAAGAACATGTGTTGCAGTGTTAGGGAGCCGGAAAATAGGTGATTCAGGGCCGCCCCCCCAAAAAATGGCCATTTTTTGCCCAAAAATGGCCTTAAAATGCCATTTTTGGGCCGAAAACAGTGGTTTTTGGGGTCGGGTGGTCAGTTTGACGCCCCCCCACCCTATTTCGCAGGTGCTCGACTCAAAAAAACACGTGTTTCAGGGCTAGGAACCTAAAAAATAGTTGATTCAGGGCCGCCCCCCCCAAAAAATGGCCATTTTTTGCCCAAAAATGGCTTAAAAATGCCATTTTTGGGCCAAAAACAGTGTTTTTTGGGCTCGGGTGGTCAATTCGACGCCCCCCCACCCTATTTCGCAGGTGCTCGACTCAAAAAAACATGTCTTGCAGGGCTAGGGACCTAAAAAATAGTTGATTCAGGGACGCCCCCCCTAAAAAATGGCCATTTTTTGCCCGAAAATGGCTTAAAAATGCCATTTTTGGGCCGAAAACAGTGTTATTTGGGCTCAGGTGGGCAGTTCAACACCCCCCCACCCTATTTCGCAGTTGCTCGACTCAAAAGAACATGTGTTGCAGTGTTAGGGAGCCGGAAAATAGGTGATTCAGGGCCGCCCCCCCCAAAAAATGGCCATTTTTTGCCCAAAAATGGCCTTAAAATGCCATTTTTGGGCCGAAAACAGTGGTTTTTGGGGTCGGGTGGTCAGTTTGACGCCCCCCCACCCTATTTCGCAGGTGCTCGACTCAAAAGAACACGTGTTTCAGGGCTAGGAACCTAAAAAATGGTTGATTCAGGGCCGCCCCCCCCCCAAAAAATGCCTTTTTTGCCCAAAAATGGCTTAAAAATGCCAATTTTGGGCCAAAAACAGTGTTTTTTGGGCTCGGGTGGTCAATTCGACGCCCCCCCACCCTATTTCGCAGGTGCTCGACTCACAAAAACATGTCTTGCAGGGCTAGTGACCTAAAAAATAGTTGATTCAGGGCCGCCCCCCCTAAAAATGGCCATTTTTTGCCCGAAAATGGCTCAAAAATGCCATTTTTGGGCCGAAAACAGTGTTATTTGGGCTCAGGTGGGCAGTTCAACACCCCCCCACCCTATTTCGCAGGTGCTCGACTCAAAAAAACATGTGTTTCAGGGTTAGGAACGTAGAAAATGGTTGATTCAGGGCCGCCCCCCCCCAAAAATGGCCATTTTTTTGCCCAAAAATGGCCTTCAAATGCCATTTTTGGGGAAAAAAAAGTGGTTTTTGGGGTCGGGTGGTCAGTTTGACGCCCCCCCACCCTATTTCGCAGATGCCTGACGCAAAAAAACATGTATTCAAAATCATTGGAGCCAGCAAATAGGTGTTTCAGGGCCTCTTCGACCTGAAAAAGGACATTATGTGTCAAAAATTGGCGTGAAATTGACAATATTTTGTACAAAATCGGTATGTTTTAGGCTTGGGGGCTCCCTTCAAGGCCCCCCCACCCTATTTTGGAGGTGCCTAACTCACCAAAATAGGTTTTGCAGCATGGTTGGCATGATATTTAAGCCCCAAAACAAGTCCTTCGGCCATTTTCTTAGTTTTCGGAATAAACTAACACTTTTGCCTTTAAAAACCTATGGTTTTTTTATCATAATGTTTCCGTAACTTTTCCACCTTCTGTTCTGATGGTCAATGTATCGGCGACTGTCAGATGGCTCGCGATTTTGCGGTAGCCGATTGGTTAACCGTTATTTACAGATATTTTGGCGGAAACCCCGATGAAGGGTCAGATTTCATCAGTAACGGGTTCGTTGCTTCCGCAATTTTCATGTCATACACTCGCAAAATTAATCCGATTTTTTCAGACATTCAGAATCGGATTTTCGACTTCGAGGTCGCCGCACTTGATATGATGAATTTCCAGTTGCCCTACATTTTTCCCCGATCACGAATCAACCTTCCTTTGGTTATCTCCTTCGTTTTTCTTGGAGATAAAGGAGAAACAAAATTGATTCGTGAGGCCACCTTGAAAGGTCATATATCCGGCTCACGGCAAGGAATACCAATTTCCAGAATTGGGTTGGAACCACCTTGGTCTCAACTTAATTTGGGAAGCATCAAACACCTTTGATGTGTACACGTGCCCGGTTTAGCAAGGGATGAGGGTCCAGAGGGTAGAAAGGGATATACACCTCTTGGACCATGCAACCGAATATTTTAATGCGACTTTCGAGTGTACCGCATGAGTGTTGGTGTTGCATAGAAACTTTCCTTGGGTTCCTACGTATTTTTAACGTGAAGTTATGTCCATGGAGGGGCATGGCATACCATGGTAGGAGCCACGTTTTGAGGGTATGTGTTATATGCATGGTATGTGCTTCGCTATGCTCACGCCCATGTTATATATCTCCGTTTGTAGGAAGATATGTGGAGTCATACGTGGCAAGGGCTTCGCCCATGTCCCAATGGTGAGCTCCATAGCGCTAGACTATGTCTACCGCACATGTAGTGCATGTGGGAAGGTTCACAGAGCGACCCACAAGCGCCAATATCAATTTTCCCATTTTCATGGTGCGTGTTGGGAGGAGGTCCGAAGGTGCCCCCATGCGTCCATGTGGGGATCCAAGTGGGGGGATCGTTTGCAAATGGTCCACAGCACTTGTGCTTTGAACCATATGTTGATACCATGGGGGAGCGAAGTTATATACTATTCCAATTATCTTGAGTTTGGCATTATTTGCATGTTTTTGACCTCATTTTATGCTCATTTTTGTATTTTTATGTGCTCAACTGGTCAGCTAAGAGTAACATGCCTAGAGATTCATGAACTATGGTATGATGCTTTTATGCTGGCATATGCATCGGTGTTGTACCTCACCATATGCAGGATCACGTGGTCACTTTGGCGTGGCACACGAGGCCTCACAAAATTAGGTCTCAAAATCATGAGTTGACTTGTGAAGCATGGCATGTGTATATCCGGAAGGGGTTTGGGGGCCAATGATGGAATATTCTTGGGCATGGACCTTTGGTCTATATCACCCTTGTATATTACTCCCCGGTTTGACACATGCATGGAGCATTTGAATATTTGCCGTATGCATTTTTGAGGATATAATTGAATTTTCGGCACTATGGTGTGATTTGCCTGATTTTGCTAGGTTGTGAGGTCATCTTCGTGGTGCAGTTCTCCAAGCCCAATCGACTCCAAGTCCAAACAAAATTATGTCAGGGTAGGGCATGGTCCTGAGTGCCACTCTAGGCCATGACACGCCACCTCCCCTATTGGGCTAGGATTTAGAGGCTTGGGAGAGAACACATTTTTGGGGTTTGTGTAGTGACTTTTGACACATGACATTCAGCCATCTTATTTGACTTGGTTCAGGGCATCATGTTGGCAAGGCAAGGGAAGGTCCTGAGTCCAGGGAATGAGGGGTCTATGGCTGTGATTGTGTATGTTTCCATCTTTCTCCAACTTTGCCTGATATGTGTTCATATGCCAATTTCAGGGCTTCCTCTTTGGTGCAATTCTTGTACATGCCCACCGCCCGTGTCTCCGAGTGCACCGTGAGACAACCGGCGTATTGAAAGGAAGCCCTCAGTGTGGATTGATTGGATTTGGATTATACTTGGGAGTTGGGTATTGCAAGGGATCAGGAGCTGTGTGAAGGAGCCATATTTTTCTATTTTTTGTTGGAAATTGTGCAGGATAGGGCAAGATCATGCAGAACCTGGTGAAAAGCAAGACCCTAGGAGTGACGGGAAATGATGGAAGGGGTACAGCAGGGGCCGGTCCTGGTAGGGACCTTCTTTATGGTAGCAGAGGAGTACCTGCCCCCTACCGCTGCACCGGGGACTTGGGCCCTCATGAGCCCTGCCCAGGGACGTCCCGGGTGCAGATCGTGGAGTCCGTCAAGTCGACGCCGGACTGGGAAGCCCGAGAAGAGCGAAGATGCTCAGAACGGTCAGCCCTTGCAGGACATGGGCTAGACATGGAGGACCTGGCCTCCATGTGTGAAAGGCAATGCCGCAAGGCTTGCAATCTCCGCTCCGCTGCGGAGGAGTTGGAGGAGACTGGTAGCAACAGCAGAGCCCGGCGTTACCGGAAGCGTGGGTCCCCAAAACCCGCGGCGGAAGCCAGGGCGATGGAGACGGATCCCAGCCAGGGCAGGCTGTGGTCAACTGCAGATTCCGAGGGGCACTCCGAGGGCTATCGGACAGCTTACCCTTCGGAGTCGGAGGAGATGGCCAGACCGCCCACAAGGGCAAACACGGTCCCAGAACCCAGCCTGGAGCATGACGCCGAGGCGTTGGAGAGGCCTGCCAGAGCCAGAACAGCGATTGTGCCCCGGCACACGGGGCCAACGCGAGATAGCATAGGCGACACACCCATGGCGGAGGAGTCCGAGGCGCCGGGAACCGTGGGATGCGCCGAGTCAGGTGGAAAGCACGTTGAGTGCCACTGCGAGCATTTGTCCTTCCTCATCGGCAAGTACCCAAAGATGGGGATGGACGCCATCGTGCAGCACCTCGACCGCCTGGACAACGCGAAGGACGGCCTAGAGGAGGACGTCGCGGGGATCCTGGATGACCAGTCGGCAGCGGAGAGAGACATGGCGGAGCTGCGAGCGGAGCAGGACCGGTACCGGGAGAAGCTGGAGATGGCCCTGCAGAAGCAGCAGCGAGTGGTGGACAGCCTCCTCCACCTGGTGGAGGACATGTCGGGACGACTGAAAAGGCTAGAGGAGTCACAACCCCTCGCCTCGGGTCCGGAGCTCCCGGCAAAGCCGGCAGCGGCAGAGCTGGTGGAGCGGGTTAAGACCCTCAGGAGCGCCATGGAGAAACCCATGGGCGGTCCTGCAGAGGCAGCTTACGCGCCTCCGCGTGTTGACTCCGTTGCGCTGCCGTTTGTTCCCATGTTCAGCGAATCCATAATGCTCGGGGAGCAAACGGCACCGGCTGAGTCCATGCGGGAAGGGCACGCAACCACGGACCTGAGGAGCCTGACGGTACAGATGTCCCATGCCGCCCAGGATCCACCGACCACTACGACTGCCCATGCAGTCTATGCGGAAGAGGAGATCCAACACCAGACCATGCATGGGCGAACCATGGGAAGAGCCGACAGACATGGTCGAGGTCATCCAGGCGGAAACCTGTGGGTGAAGGACCCCAATACGGGGATATGGACGGCCGGTGGAGTAAGTCCTTCCCGCATCCCAAACTCCGTGGGTTCAGGCCCGACTGGGCCGCACTCCATGGAGGAGAGGGATGTACGAGGAGTGTACTCACACCCCCCGGCCACAGGTGGTGTCCGTCTCGGTGGAGTGGTGGCTGCAGACGTCGGAGACGCCATCAGGATTGACGACCTCAGGGGAATCAAAATCCCCTACTACGATGGCAACCCCTCCAACCTGGATGATTTCATCCTGGATTGGGAGGACTTCGCCGAGGAGGTCGTCGGCGAGATGAAGGGAGCGCCAAGGGACAAGTGGGTATGTCGGACATTCCCCCACAGGCTGGCGCAGGACCTGAAGGAGGAGCTCAGGGATCAGGTCCGCGAGGGAGTGATCCAGACGGAGCAGGCCTGCCTCCAGTGGCTGGAGGACGAGGAGCGAGTGGACGCCCCCAACGAGAAGTTGGCGGATTTGTGGTCCATTCCGCTGCCGCTGGAGCGCGGGGAATTGAGGGTCCGGGAATGGAATCGGTACATCCGCAAGTACCGACGAAGCCTCAAGCTGGTGGAGGACTGGAATGAGGCCAGCTAGATCCGACACCTGCTGAAGGACGTCCTCCCCGGCCACTGGAAGAGGCGATTGGAGGACGAGGAGAAGAAGAGAGCAAAGAAGCGCGTGGCCGTACGGATCATGGCATCCGAGGACACCCACGCCGGAATAATGGAGTTTTTCCGGCAAAACCTCGGCGAGCCCAGCCGAATGTTGGGGTTGAAGAACGCCGTCTACGTGGAGGTATTCGGCGACACAATGGGGCAAAGGCTGATGCGCCTCAACAACGTGGAGTGGAGGCGCGGAGAGCCGCTGAGGATGCAGGTCATCTTTTGCCCGCATGAGCCTGGACGAGATCGTAAAGTACATCACGGTGGAGCTGAAGCTCAACGCCAAGAACGAGGCCCACGTGCAGGATCGACAAGGCCAAGGACATCGAGGTCATCGAGAAGATTGCCACCAGCGAGAGGTCAAGGGGGACACGGTCGGCAACACGGAGGAAGGGAGTGGAGGCGGCCAAGATCTCTGGACCGCGACCACCCCGGAGGATCATGAAGAAGCCCACTTCTTCGCGTTCGTAGCGCACAACATGAAGGAGAATGGGCAAGACAGGTCCAGGTGGAACTGCCTGGACACCAGGACCAAGAACCGCAGAGAACCGCGGAGGATCGGGAACCCGCCCACCTTGTTCCGCGAGTACAGATCACAGCACACCGGTTGCTGGGCCTGCTACGGCAAGGGGAACAACCATGCACATGACCACCGGCATTGCAAGGTATATGAGGAGGACAAGAAGACCTACTTCGCCGCCCATCCCGACAAGAAGCCCAAGGAGCAACGAATTGCCGATTGGAAGGCAAAGGGCGGAGACGCTGAAAAAGGCCAAGGAAAGGGCCAAGGGAAAGGCGGAGGAAAAAGCTATGGTGGAGGACCCGGCCCAGACCGACGTGTGGGGTCGATCGAGGAGGTTGCCGAGGACATGTTGAGGACGTTGGAGGGACTCAAAGCCCAGCAACGTGGTGGACAAAGTCTGAGCGGATCGCAGCAGGAGGGAGCTGCGGCAGGCCATGTCTAGAGGAGCCTTCACGGGAGTGGGACCTCGGAGGTCTCTCCTCCCAAAATCAGTGGAATCCCAGAGAAAGTGAAGGCACATCGGGTGCCAAAGAAGGCTCCAGAAGAGCCAAAACCACTGAGTTTTTGTAAGGTTTTTGTGCAACCTATATTTTCGCTTTTTTCAGTCTATTTTCCTGATATATGTGTACAAACTGAAATCGGCTATCTCAGCACTGTTTTGGACAGTGTTGGTATCAGTCAATCAGGAATTTCTGTAGTTTTACACTGATGGTGTTTTCACCATTTTCTGTACTATAAAACTGAGTTTGGGTCGGCGACGGCCAGTCCTGAGATCGCGCGCGCCGATCCAGAAATTGTCGATTTCTGACGATTTTTAAGATATTTCAATCAGTTTTATTGATAAGATTAATTCTATATCAGTTTTAGACATAAGCGGATGTTACGGCACTATCGCGACGCCTTACCGTGCCAGTTTTTTTGGCGCAAGTATGCCATGTTCACGATTTTTTATCAAATTGTAGGTAGCTCAGATCCTGAGGTTAAGTACACCAAATCACAGCCCATTAGTAGGGCTTTGCATGCATATGCTGATTTGGCATCCAAACGCGTCGGTGCACCGGCACCACGCGTTGGGGGGGGACCCATGATCATGTTGTAAATATGCATTGTTTTGGTCATATTTCATTGTTATATGTCCCCCTTTGTTCATATCTTCTTAGGACATGAAAGGGACCGTTTCGAAATCACTCCCGTGATTTCGTCGAATGTTGAGTATGTTGCCGTCGCCTTGTGTGGTCGCCTTTGGGGTACATTTTTGGGTTATTTGAAGGAAAACCTGGATAAGTTTCAAGGAAAACAAGTTCTAAGTCATTCATTTCAAAAAATGAAAAGAATTTCGAAACGCCCTCAACGACGACGACGACAACGACGACGACGTTGAAGACGACGACCACGACGACGCAAACATCGTCGACGAGATCTATGGAGCAATTGGTAAACCCCAAAATCATGTTCAAGAAGGTCCTTGGTGCCTACACCATTTGAGGACCATTTGACTACTTTGAGCCCTTTTACAAGGACAATGACGACCAAGGAGACCTTCACCATCGCGCTGGGACTGCGTAGCGCTGAAGAACAAGCTGCAGCGCGATTATCCCAATGGTGTGTGCGACTTGATAGTTTCAAATTGATTACTCCAGTTGGGTGCCATGGACAAAGTGCCATGGACCTTTGGATGGTTCTCAAGATTGATTACTCCAGTTGGGTGCCATGGACAAAGTGCCATGGACCTTTGGATGGTTCTCAAGATTCTATCATCATCATTGGTGAGTTCTCAACCTCCAGCAAGGACGACAGCGCTGCCCACATCCTGCAGATTACGAAGTGGTCAAATTGGAAGTCAAAAATATGAAGATTTCAGAAAAAAATAATTCATGGTATGGGCCAAGAAGATTGGTGACCAGAATTGTAATCATGATAACTATGGGCCATGAGAAATGGTCTTATTGGTTATTTCTGTATTATCTTATATGATCAGTGGATGATTTTACAAACTGTGAATTTTTCTGATTTGCTTTGTGTTGTCTTTGGTTTTAGGGTCAGGACATCTCAGAAGTGCATTTTTTTATTTTTTTCACTATTTTTTATTTTAAATTCTGTGCAGAGGTCGTTTTTTCATGATTAATCTCTGTCCAGGATTGCAGAAATTTGACTGTGATTGAGCCTGGGGGTCAGAGGACCCTATGTGTGAGGCACTTGTGAGTGCCATGAGTGGTGTGTGTGTAGACATGTACATTACATGCGGGTACCGGAACCCAGCGGTGCCTCCTAAAATCCCAGGTCCGGGATCAAAGTAAAAATCTGTGTTTTTTTTTTCTCCTCGGCTTATCTTCATAGATTCAGCCACAGAAGCACCCATTTTCTGTGGGTGTTTCTGAGTTTGGGAGGGGAGTGTTAACCCGTGGAGCAATTCAGTTGCGTGGTTAACACCCGACCCAAATGCTTTGCATTTTTCCCACCCAATTTTGTTGTTGCACTGCACCTTCCTTGTGCTTTTCAGCCTGAGATGTGTCTCAGGACTTGGGAGGGGAGTGTAAGGTTTTCCTGCAACCTATATTTTCGCTTTTTTCAGTCTATTTTCCTGATATATGTGTACAAACTGAAATCGGCTATCTCAGCACTGTTTTGGACAGTGTTGGTATCAGTCAATCAGGAATTTCTGTAGTTTTACACTGATGGTGTTTTCACCATTTTCTGTACCATAAAACTGAGTTTGGGTCGGCGACGGCCAGTCCTGAGATCGCGCGCGCCGATCCAGAAATTGTCGATTTCTGACGATTTTTAAGATATTTCAATCAGTTTTATTGATAAGATTAATTCTATATCAGTTTTAGACATAAGCGGATGTTACGGCACTATCGCGACGCCTTACCGTGCCAGTTTTTTTGGCGCAAGTATGCCATGTTCACGATTTTTTATAAAATCGTAGGTAGCTCAGATCCTGAGGTTAAGTACACCAAATCACAGCCCATTCGTAGGGCTTTGCATGCATATGCTGATTTGGTTTCAAAACGCGTCGGTGCACCGGCACCACGCGTTGGGGGGAGACCCATGATCATGTTGTAAATATGCATTGTTTTGGTCATATTTCATTGTTATATGTCCCCCTTTGTTCATATCTTCTTAGGACATGAAAGGGACCGTTTCGAAATCACTCCCGTGATTTCGTCGAATGTTGAGTATGTTGCCGTCGCCTTGTGTGGTCGCCTTTGGGGTACATTTTTGGGTTATTTGAAGGAAAACTTGGATAAGTTTCAAGGAAAACAAGTTCTAAGTCATTCATTTCCAAAAATGAAAAGATGTTAACCCGTGGAGCAATTCAGTTGCGTGGTTAACAGTTTTGCCACTCCGAACCCCTGGAGCGCCCTGCCAAGGGAAGTTTATGTGGGCAAGGGACGTGGCAAGAAGGAAGGAGCGATTACAAAGAGCCCCGTGGACGGGAAGGACCAGCCCAAGATCTACACCATCCGTGACCATACCCTCGAAGTCCTGATGCACCCGGATGGGCTAGAGTTGCATGCCGTGAGAGTCGTCCATACACCGCATGGTGACGAGCGGCAGTTGCACTTGAAGGTGCGGTTACGGTGCGGACAAGAGGAGTTGGTGGTGGATGTTTTGGGGCATACGGGTGCCAAGGTGAGCCTGGTCCGGAGAGGGTTGTTCAAGGAGGAATCCCTGCAGCCCAGCCGGAGACCGGTACGCCTGAAGGTGGCCAATGGAGAGATTATGGGTGGTGGTAGGCATGAGGCCAATATCAGTATGGAATTCTGGGAGCATGAGCGCTTGGACCGCCCTGATTTGGCGAAGAGAAGCACTGTATCCAGGAACTTCTATGTGGCCGACATTACAGATTGGGATATGATCATGGGGTATGACTTCATGGTGGGAAACGCCATTGGAGCCCTTCCCCATCGCGCAACGCTGGTCCGGGAGGATGATGAATGCCTCACGTGGCTGTCCACGGATTATGCATGCGGATCATCCCAATGGAATGCTCAGGAGGAGGATCGGATCATCCAAGCGGTGCAAGCTGTGGGTGCCAAGTCCAGAGGAGACCGCGGAGTTCAGCTCACGGAGTATGGAATGGCGCCGCAGATGTATGCCAGGATGATCCAGACGCTGGGAGCCGAAGCGCCCGAGACGGACATCTTCGCTTCCCGGGATGCCCCACTTTTGCGGAAGTGTAGGAGGCATTGGCATCGAGGAGACTCAGCCTAGCACAGGCATTCGGGTTTGAAGGAGTGGGGACCCATGTATTGGCATGGCTCCCTATAAAATACCAGACGTACAGTGGAGAAGATCGTCGTGGATAGGGCGAAGGGGATCCTGGTCATAACCGGCATAGGATCCAACCCATGTCCGCTGGAAGGTCTCAAGTCAACGCTGGACTCCATCACCCTGAACGAAATGTCATTCGGGCCAGAGGAGGAGTTGTTCATCGACGCCAAGGGCTTATCAATGCCCTCCCCGGGTCAAGCGTGGGGTACCAAGACTTTCCTGGTGGATGAAGCGCAAGCCCAGCCCACTGGTGATGAAGCATTCATCCGTAAGGTTGAGGCGGTGCCCATGCAGGTCATGTTCGAGCCCAAAGAGGGGACGGATCAGCCAGTTGATGGCATTGACATCCTGTCCCACTCCGAGATCGACGACGTCGTCAACTACATGCGGATGGGGATGCATGACCGTGTGGCAGCCAAGAAGAGGCGGGCCATGGTTACATCTCCGCATTGGTTGGATGACAAGATGTTGGTCACCCGCAAGTATGAGAAGGATGAGTTCGTGGCGAGGGTCATGGATCACATCGCGGACCAATACGATGGTCCGGTTGGGTCGGACCCGCCGACGTGGAATTTCCCAAGAATGGGGGCCGGTAGCGACAAGTACTCGGCTGATGCCGCAAATTTCCGAAGATTATCGGTGGGTATCGCGCCCCACGACGATGAAGACGGCATATCGGACGAGGAGAGGTCGGAATTGGACCCGGAATAGGCCTATACCGCAGTGCGGTCGGTTGTATTGATACCGAAGCAAGCGGCTGAAGAGGCCCAGTAGAACCCGAAGGTCGCCGAGCTGAAGGAGAGGCTGATCAATGCCTATCTGCGGCTATTCAGTGGCGTCGCCAACAAGAACCCTCCAGATCGTGGGAGGTTTGGCACAGCGAGGATCAAGCTGAAGCCAAACCCCAAGATCTATCAGCATCGGGAGTACCAACTTCAGGGCGATCAGGCCGAGGCCATGAAGAAGTTGTTGGCCGAGTTTATTGAGCGGGGCTGGATCGAACCCTCCGACAGTGAGTGGGCCAGCCCAGCCTTTATCGTGCCCAAGAAGGAGAAGGGCAAGTGGAGGTTGGTGGTTGATTACAGGGGTTTGAACGAGCAAACCGAGCACGACTCGTACTCGCTTCTGCTGATCGACACCATCCTCCAAAAACAACAAAAAAAGCGGATCTTCACAGTGTTAGACCTGAAACACGGCTATCACCAGATGCCGCTACACCCGGACTCCAGGCCCTGCACAGCGATGTTGACGCCGCTGGGGCCGATGCAGTGGAAAGTGGTGCCTATGGGCGCCAAGAATGGCAACGCCGCTTTCCAGCGCATGATGGAGGACCTACTCGGTTCTGTCCGGGACTGTGCCGACCCCTTTGTTGATGACATCATCATCGGGTCCGGCACGGAAAACATGACTGAGGACGAGCTCATCGAAGCGCATGAGAAGGATCTGCGCCGAGTGCTCTGGACAAGCACAACATGGTGTGCAAGCTCACCAAAGCCTCACTCTTCGTGAAGGAGGTGGAGTTCGCGGGTCACGTGGTTGGTCACGGGCAACGCAGTCCCATGCCTGGGAAGCTGGCGCCCCTGCACCACTGGGAGAAGCCCCAGACCATCAGCGAACTCCGGTCCTTCATGGGGTTCTGCAATTACTATTCGGGCTATGTCCCGATGTATGCAGAACTCTCGGGGCCGCTGCACAAGATGCTGCAGGTTGAGAAGTTCGATGGCCGGAAGGGCAGCAAGAAGAAGCTTGCCTGGACCCCTGAGGCTGAAGATGCGTTCAGCCGCCTGAGAGAGCGACTCCTGGGGCAGCTGGGGCTATTCCTGGTGGACCCGGACAAGGGATTCGTGCTACGGACGGACGCCTCGGACTATGCTGTAGGGGCATTCCTCGAGCAGATCCGGGACGAGGGGTCGCACGTACCCGTGGCGTTTTGGAGCCGGATCCTGGCCGAGGGGCAACGTCGAACCTAGACCGCGAGGGCGAAGGAGAGGTACGCTATTGTTTGTGCGCCCAGGAAGTGGTCTGGCCACATCTGATTGCAACCGGTGGTTGTTTGTACGGACCATCAGTCCTTGCTGAGCTGGCACAAGAAGCACGTCGACACCCCCTCGGGACCGGCGGCAAGGAGGGCCCGATGGCATGAGACGTTCGCCAAGTTTGACATTAGCGTCGTGTACGTCCCGGGGAAGGACAACACTGTGGCGGATTGCCTCAGTCGATGGGCCTACCCCGCGGGCAAGGCATGGATGGACATATCCAGCCATGGGGACGCCGAGGGGACTGAGGAGACCAAACGCATCATCAAGATGGAGAAGGCCATGGAGCAAGAGGGGGTCAAGTGCTTTGTGGTGATGGCAAACCGTACGGACCTGGCCAAGTTCCGGGGCGCCCGAGTCCAAGCTATTCGAGAGGAAACCCTCGAGCAATGGATGGTGGCCCCTGTAGAGCTAGTCAGGTCGGTGCTTACAGAGGACCGGTCGGATGACTATGCGGCATCCGAGCACTGGAGCAGGTACTGGAATGCCGTGAGCGCCCCGTCGGACGACGAATGGCCTGAGGGCTTGACTGAGGACGGGGATAAATTATTCCTCAAGGACAAGCTATTGGTCCCTGAGAACCGAATGGAGGAGCTCATAGACCACTGGCATAACGCCCAGCTTATGCATCCTGGTCGGGACAAGATGCAGCAGGACCTGGAGTGGCGCTTCAAGTTCCCCCCGGGGTACTACGCCATCCTGGACAAGTACTGCAGCGACTGCGCCGTGTGTCGGGCCACGAAGAGCCCCAACCACTCCACGGCGGGCAGCCCGGTGTATACGGCTATACCGGAGGCCCCTATGCGGTCAGTGGCCATGGATGTGTTCGCCATCCCGGAGGTCACCGTGGAAGGAGAGACCTACGACTGTGTCATCCTGGCGGTGGATAGGCACAGTGGGTATATCGTGGCGGTCCCTGGCAAGAGGTCCAAGAAAAAGGACAAGAAGGACAAGCATGGAGTGGGTCTGCAGGCCAAGACCGTCGCTAATGCCATGATCAGGCATTGGTTGACGATTTTTGATGTCCCAGCTGTCATCTGCAGCGATCGGGGCAGTCAATTTGTGGGGACGTGGTTCAAGACAATGTGCAATCACATGGGGATTTGGCACGCCAAGACCATGGCGTACCACAGCCGGTCGAATGGCCAGGCTGAGGTGGCCGGGCGGCAGATGTTCGAAAGGTTCCGCCAGCCGGAACTGGTACAATTCGCTGTGGGGAGTACTCCAGGCGTACCATGACCTTCCGGGGCCCACTGGACTGTCGCCCCATTGTATCCTGTTCCTACGGGATCGAGTGTCACGCACTCTCCCGTGGTTGAACCATGGCAAAGTGGCCCGGGATGCGAACGCTATGATGGCTGAGGCGGACAACACGGCGGCCAAGGTGTGCAAGGCACTTCAGGACGAGCATGAGAAGAGGGCCAAGTACTTCAAGCAGGGAAAGGTGCAGAAATATGCTCTCCAAGACACGGTGTGGGTGGAGCGGCACCACAAGGATGTCCTGTCCAGGCATCGGCAGGCGTCCTGGTATGTGCCGGGGGTAATCGTGCGGAAGGTCGGGCAGGATGTGTATGCAGTTCGTGTGGGGGATAACAAGATCCTGGACCGCGACCATACCCAGCTTCGTCCCCGAGCACCAGACCCCAGCGGACGTCCCGTCACCGTCGAGTTCACAGCCGGAGATCTGGACTTGGAGGACGAGGGTAAGGACGACGACTTCACCGCCGAGAGGATCCTGACGGACAAGCCGGACCCGGGGATGCCCTGGGGGGAGGCTATACAAGGTCCGTTGGAAGGGATTTGCTGCGTCCAGCGATTCGTGAAAGCCTCCAAGCAGTTTTGTGCCGAGGTATACCACGGTCTGGATGGAGTATCTCAGGAGGAAGAACATCTCCTTGGATGTCAAGGACGTGTTGGTCCATTTGGTGGCTGCTGTAGCACCGTAATTGATCCCCCTTGGCATTTTTGTTTCTTTTTGTGCTTGGGAGACGGATGAGGGCGTTCATCCGGGGATTTTTGGGCCTTGATTGGACGTGCACCCCCTTCACTCGATCTATATTTCATTGTGGTATACTTATTTAGGTCGACCGACGACGTTTCTCTATCTTTGATCCCCTTGGTCCATGTTGTAGATCAAGAGGAGACCAGATATGGCGTAGGGCACCGATTATGAGTGTCCTCACCCCTCCCTTTGGGCATGGGGGACGCCTACGACGTATGTGGGGCCTCCATGTGTTCTTGGGACATGGGGGGGGGGGTTTGGAGCCCATTGGGGTCCTCCCGTCCTCTCTTCAATGACTTCCGAGCGAATACAACGCTCTGAGAAGGGGGGTGAAGCCGGTTCGGACCCCCGTGGCCATCTTTGGGTCACTTGGGGTGTGTATCTATGTGCCAAACACTGGTACCTAACTTTAATCATCTGATGGTATTGATTTTTGGGAACAGTGTGCTGACTGCCACTTTCCCTGCTGCACTGCACCGAGTTCTGGGCACTGGCCTTTCTCGGTTGCCCAAGGAGAGAGACAGAGAGAGAAAGGAGGAGAGAGAGAGAGAGAGAAAAAAAGTCCTTGTTTGGGGCTGTGTGAAGCCGGTTCGGACCCCCGTGGCCATCTTTGGTCACTTGGGGTGTGTATCTATGTGCCAGCAAGCCGCCATTGGCTGATATCATACTCTCCCATCCAGCTGACCTAACCTGATGTGATATTGTGATAGGCTTGGCCATTCCAGCTATGAGCGGCCATATTCAATACCGAGGCACCGCCGGCTGAGATTTATATATCAGAATATCAGGAATCAACAGGGGTTTTTTATCATAATGTTTCCGTAACTTTTCAGCCTTCTGTTCTGACTGTCAATGTATCGGCGACTGTCAGTTGGCTCGCGATTTTGCGGTAACCGATTGGTTAACTGTTATTTACAGATATTTTGGCGGAAACCCCGATGAAGGGTCAGATTTCATCAGTAACGGGTTCGTTGCTTCCGCAATTTTCATGTTATACACTCGCAAAATTAATCCGATTTTTTCAGACATTCAGAATCGGATTATCGACTTCCAGGTCGCCGCACTTGATATGATGAATTTCGAGTGGCCCTACATTTTTCCCCGATCACGAATCAACCTTCCTTTGGTTATCTCCTTCGTTTTTCTTGGAGATAAAGGAGAAACAAAATTGATTCGTGAGGCCACTTTGAAAGGTCATATCTTCGACTCACGGCGAGGAATACCAATTTCGAGAATTGGGTTGGAAATGCCTTGGTCTCAATTGAATTTAGGAAGCATCAAACACCTTTGATGTGTACACATGCCCGGTTTAGCAAGGGATGAGGGTCAAGAGGGTAGAAAGGGATATACACCTCTACGACCATGCAACCGAATATTTTAATGCGACTTTCGAGTGTACCGCATGAGTGTTGGTGTTGCATAGAAATTTTCCTTCGGTTCCTACGTATTTTTAACGTGAAGTTCTGTCCATGGAGGGGCATGGCATACCATGGTGGGAGCCACTTTTTGAGGGTATGTGTTATATGCATGGTATGTGCTTCGCTATGCTCACGCCCATGTTATATATCTCCGTTTGTAGGAAGATATGTGGAGTCATACGTGGCAAGGGCTTCGCCCATGTCCCAATGGTGAGCTCCATAGCGCTAGACTATGTCCACCGCACATGTAGTGCATGTGGGAAGGTTTACAGCGCGACCCACAAGCGCCAATATCAATTTTCCCATTTTCATGGTGCGTGTTGGGAGGAGGTTCGAAGGTGCCCCCATGCGTCCATGTGGGGATCCAAGTGGGGGGATCGTTTGCAAATGGTCCCAAGCAATTGTGTTTTGAACCATATGTTGATACCATGGGTGAGCGAAGTTATATACTATTGTAATCATCTTGAATATGGCATTATTTGCATGTTTTTGACCTCATTTTATGCTCATTTTTGTATTTTATGTGCTCAACTGGTCGGCTAACAGTAAAGTGCCCAGAGATCCGTGAACTATGGTATGTTGCTTATATGTTGGCATATGCTTCGGTGTTGTACCTCACCATATGCCGAATCACGTGGTCACTTTGGCGTGGCACACGAGGCCTCACAAAATTAGGTCTCAAATTCATGAGTTGACTTGTGAAGCATGGCATGTGTATATCCGGAGGAGTTTGGGAGCCAATGTGGGGATATTCTTGAGCATCGATCTTTGGTCGATATCACCCTTGTATATTACCCTCCGGTTTGACACATGCATGGAGCATTTGAATATTTGCCGTATGCATTTTTGAGTATATAATTGAATTTTGGGCACTATGGTGTGATTTGCCTGGTTTTGCTAGGTTGTGAGGTCATCTTCATGGGGCAGCTCTCCAAGCCCAATCGACTCAGAGTCCAACCAAAGTTATCTCAGGGTAGGGCATGGTCCTGAGTGCCACTCTAGGCCATGACACGCCACGTCCCCTATTGGGCTAGGATTTGGAGGCTTGAGAGGGAACACATTTTTGGGGTTTGTGTAGTGACTTTTGACACATGACATTCAGCCATCTTCTTTGACTTGGTTCAGGGCATCATGTTGGCAAGTCAAGGGAAGGTCCTGAGTCCAGGGAATGAGGGGTCTATGGCTGTGATTGTGTATGTTTCCATCTTTCTCCAACTTTGCCTGATATGTGTTCATATGCCAATTTCAGGGCTTCCTCTTTGGTGCAATTCTTGTACATGCCCACCGCCCGTGTCTCCGAGTGCACCGTGAGACAACCAGCGTATTGAAAGGAAGCCCTCAGTGTGGATTGATTGGATTTGGATTGTACTTGGGAGTTGGGTATTGCAAGGGATCAGGAGCTGTGTGAAGGAGCCATATTTTTCTATTTTTTGTGGGAAATTGTGCAGGATAGGGCAAGATCATGCAGAACCTGGTGAGAAGCAAGACCCTAGGAGTGACGGGAAATGGTGGAAGGGGTACAGCAGGGGCCGGTCCTGGTAGGGACCTTCTTTATGTGGGACAATCAGTTTGCCCTGCCCTTGTTTGTTTGTTTGTTTTGCTGTCAGTCAGTCACACTGTCAGCACATCACTGCACATCTTTGATCCACTGCACTGTCTGTCCAGTCAGCACAGACTTTCTGTCGTCCACACTTGTCTGTCCCTCCCTTCCTTCAGTGGCCATTTCTCAGATACGGGTTTGCCACTTGGCGTCGCCACTGCCATCTACTTTTACACTGACCATCTCAGGTCTTTTCCAAGTGCTTGTACAGTAATGGCCTACGTCAGGGCCATTTGGGGCTGGCAGAGCCCTGCTGCCACTCACGGCTCCACCCCAAGTGGAATCGGCAAATTGTAGGTCCAGGGACTTCAGTTTAGTGCCCCTGGCCCAGGGTTACAGGTACCTGGTAGCAGTTTTTCTGCCTTTTTGCAGGGCCATTTCTCTGTTTTTGGCCCACAGAGCAGGTCAATCCTGCTAAACCCACTTTGGGGTGCCAAAAGCTAAATCCACTGTTTTGTGGAGTTTGGAGCCCAGCCTTGTTTTTTGGCTCCAAAGCTATGAACGGACACCCTAATCAGAGATTTTGGGGAAATCTGAGCTGGGTTTGTGGGGACATCAGAAAAGCCGCCCTCCACAGCCCGTGCTTAGCATCATCAGATCATGCATTCTTTAATCTCCCATTCTTTTTTCAGAAATCAGTTCTGATTTTCAGCCAACCCCCTGAGTTTCAGCTTAGTGGGGGGGTTGCTGAGTGTTGTGCCTTTGCGTGGGTGGTAGAGCAGATACTAGCTCTAGGCTTCTCTTCCCATGTTCTTGTGTTTTGGTGGGGAGAGAAGCCATTTGAAGCTCCTAGGTGGCCTTCACCCCTTGGTATCTCTCGCCTTGGGGAAGTAGTCAAGTCTACACGGCCTAGGTTGCAGGAGTCCCCCTATCTCCCTCGTAGGTTGGGCCGGAATGTGCCGTAGTGGCGTAACCCCATTCTCTTCCCCCTTGGAGGTGCTCTTAACCCACATTTTCTATTTTCTTTGGCACTCGCTTGTCTTGTTGTGGTTTTTGGGACACGGCCCCATGGTTTGCCCCCCTGGGTTGTGTCCTAGTGGGGGGGTGTAACCAGACAAGCGCGCGCGTTCGCATCGCGGATACATAAATGTAGTAATTGTTGCACACTTTTTACTATTTGTGCAATATCATCACTTTATTACATTCATGTATGGATTCCACAATGATCCAATGATGCCCTGTGCCTCTGCCTGTTTGAACGGCATCTTTGGTAACAACGAGTGGGATGTCGCCTTTCTGTTCGTTGAGATTCAGTTTAACAACCTGACGTCCAACAGTCTTCGACTATCTCCGCTCGAGATAGATGAGGGACGTACACCGCATTTTCCATTGGAATTTCCCCGAATGACTTCTCATGCACATGAACCTTCGACCGTAAATGATTACATGCAGCGAGCTGAACGTACCTTCAATTCTGTGCGTGCAATGCTTCCTGAGGAAAGTCAACGCCAGGTGCATGTGGTCCTGCAAATGGACCGACACGTTCGAGTGCCTGAAGTGGGGGAGCAATGGTGGGTGGTAGTGCCCGGATATCGACACAAAGGTAAACTTGATGTTGTTTGGTGCGACCCTTACAAAGTTCTCGAGGTACTCAACAAGGGCGAGAATGTTAAACTGGACATCCCTGCCCCCTTCGATGGGTTGCGAGTTTCTAATCGAGACAGCATAAAGCCCTACAGCCATCGAGAGGGACAGCCAGTGTGGGAATTCCCGATGCCACCTGTCAAGACTGGATACTCCCCTAGAGTTGTTAAGATTCTGGCTAGACGTCGAGTGGGATTCAAAAAGCGGCGCACATTCCTGTACGGCCGTGAATGGAATGACGACACATGGTCTTGGGAGTCAAGTGAAGTAAGAAAAAGTGTATTTCCCTTCCAAAAGGTTAGCTTTAGTTGTTATAGAAAGGCCTAAAGCATAACACATTTTTATCTTAGTATTGGCCTATCCAAAAAGGGGTGACAAGACATTTTGACCTATAAAACGAAGCATTGATCTATGGATGTTCTGTGGACCCCTGACCCCCCGACTGATTGATCTTTTACACCGTTTCCTGGACTGACTGAGGCGCTGACATTGATCCAGAGCCTATACATTTTTCTATGTTTTCTCATGAATGCTTAGCTATCCTAGTGGTATGCACCCTAGGGGGCTGTGGCACCTCTTTTTGAGAGGTTCTGGGTTCAAACCCCAGTCAGCCTAGCTAAGTAGGAATATCCCATGTGACATGGCAGTGAACTCAGCGCCACAAGCCATGCCACCTCAGCCCGTATGGGACCCAAAACAAACTTAGCCCACGCAAACTGCACCCTGTTTTCCGCGCCGAACGCGCAGATGAGGACCGGTTCGCAACACGGCAAAAAAACCATTTTTTTGGATGTTTGATGAACGTGATTTTGGGCGTAGTGAAATAAATTGCTTTCTTAGTGTTGTGCAGCTCCGTGTTCCTCAATGTGACGTTTTTTACATTTCTCTGGCGTTCTGAGTGCGCAAGGCCAAGGTCAAGATAGTCAAAGTATAGTTTATTACGAAACCTAAAAACCCGTAAGGACTGGCGTTTGCGGAAATGCGCAGCTCCCACACGGTATGCAAACTAGGATTGTGTTGCCCAAGGCGCATTGGAAGTGTATGACTGTCGGACTTCCCATGTTAGGGGAAACACATATACTGTAAAGTGAAAATGAAATACAAATTTCAGCATCCAGAGTGCGCGAGGCCTCGCGCACTCAGGTCACGTTATGTATTAATGTACGGAATGCATATGACGCGTACAATTGCACGTACAATACCAGACAGACGAACACAGTTGATTTTTTCTGGTGTACGTGTGTGTAGACACAGTGTCCATCAGATATAACACAGTATAGAACATTGTCCCACGGAGACAATCAGTGCAAAAGGCCTCGCGCACTCAAACCACGCAAGAAAATGAAAGAGCAGGCAGGTCAGGCTACGCCGGTATTTGGATTCCCTTTCACGGCTACCACCTGTGACAGTCGATTATACATCGGTAATATTCGTCATATTTTTCAGGGGATCAGGAGAATGATTTGCTTTTTTCCAACAGCCACTCAATGGCAGACGTGTCCACTTCTAATAGCGGCCGTAGCCTTCGCTGCCCGATAGATATGGTTTTTTTTTCCGACTGGGTTTAAAAACGGAAAACGAAAAGGAAATTGTGGTTGGGAAAACGGTTTTTGGTTGCTGGGAACGGAGCGCATGCAGACACCAAATACAAATTGCGGCGGCAGCACGCGCACCAGAAATGACGACAGGAAAAGGCCAGATGTTTTCAAACACACTTTTTTTACTGATCGCTGTGCGAGACGATAATTAAAATATGTGCGCAAATTTTATTTCACAGAGAAACACGCAAAATGCCACTTCGAGCCAGAAAATCCATAACGCATCAAATGATTGCAGAAGTAAGCAAAGGAGCAGCAGCACTACGAGAGGCATGCGCGGCAGAACCAGCGTACCAAACAGCAGACAACGTGTGGAAAGGACTGAAACGAAACTACTTGGCGGCGCAACTTTTGCACAGCGACTCAGGTTCAACAAAAGAACGCGCCACAGTTTACCAGCAGCTAAAAGGCAGGAGGACAAGCGCTGGGTGCGCAATTTGCAACAGGAGGGCTGGAACCTGTACCTGTTGATGCGTCAACGGGCAGTACCAGACAGGAAAAAACCGGGAAACACAACAGGGTACCTAACGCAAACAGAAAGACGAACAAAAGTGAGGAGGGATGCAAGGACTGTGCAGGCACCGGTGTGGCGCCCGTTTGCCCTGTCAAAAGAAAAAGTAACTGGTGGTATTGGTCTGTTAAACTTGTTACACTTTGCAAAGGACGCAGCACATCAGACAAACAGAGTTCTACCGCTGTTGGTTGACGAAAACATACACTACAGGATACTAAAGTTGTTGTACGGTGCCAAGAACCAACGATGGAACATGCGTGCGTACCTGCGTTATGTGCCTGTAGTTTACGGTGTCTGGCATGCCTACGAGTTCGTTGTTACTCATACTTTTCGGGTGTTCTGGCCTATTCTAACCTACCTACGGAAAGGTCTGCTACGCCCTGGTTCAACCATACTATCATACCCCAAACTGATAGTTATGGAAAAAACTATTGCTGCGCTGATGCCTGCCACACCCAGAATACTACGCCCGTATCGTCGCAAGGCACAAGCTGCAACCGCGATCAGTGGTCGTGACACTGCGCATGCCAACAGGGAAGCAGTGGCAAACGCAGTCTTGCATTTGTTGTCGGAATGGTGCCCTTTGTTGTTGTACTTGGGTCACCTGGTACGGGAATGCAACTGGTCGGAGGAAAACAACGGTACAGGGTCACGGGCTCAGGAGGTGTTGCAGTTGAGTTTGTGTCTGTTGCGGAGGCTGCGTCGAGGACCGTGTGACACTGTACTGAAGTACAAACGCACAGTCATGTGCACATTGTTGTACAACAGCAAGTGGCACCAGGACCTGCCCGGTCAGGCACACTCAGAGGAGTTTGGAGAAGGGATGTTGAGCAAGCTGGTGCGGGACAAGGCGAAAAACACGGGTTCTGTTACTGTTGAGGAGGTGGAAAACCTGTACTTGTTACTAAAGGTTGGTCCTGGTGGCAAACGCTTGGGGGTGCAAAACGTTCCCCAGAACCTGGTACACAGGATGCGACAACGACTGACCAGGTTTTTTGGTGACAGACCGGATTTGCATGGCCTATGTGGAATGGGAGTCGGACAGAGTCAGCACCGTTGGAACTTTGTGGCCCCGGAGGTTACCGAGATTTCCACCCTCAACTACACAACCCCTTGGTTACGACCACTACCGGCTACTTGGTCACCGCGTACTCGATGCCCTCATTGACGAGAAAACAAATCCCACCAACCAACTGAAACGGAAACAGGATGCTGTTGTGGGGCAGAGAACAGATATGGATGCGGACAGACAGGAAGCAGCAACACACAACCTGCGGCAACGCTTGCGGTAACTGACACCCGCAGTGCGCGAGGCCTCGCGCACTAAACGTTACGAAAAACAGGTCTGTAATGCGATGTGAGTGCGCGAGGCCTCGCGCACTGAGTAGGTCGCCAAGTCCCGTGGAATTTGTCACACCAAAGACGGTTGTGGAACAGATTTGCGAAAACGACCTGCAAAATACCATTTCGACTGATTTCAGAGTTCAAATGACCGTTTTTCATGTCATGCCATTTGTCCTTTTCAGGTATTTTTTGGCATCATGAGTCAACCAGGGTCGCCAGAACGCCCAGCACCAGACGCAGAGGCCATGGAGTCGTCACCAGGGACCGACCAAGGGGACACGCCGAAGAAATGACGCAAGAAGAAGAGTGGGAAGGAGCCAATACCGGAGATGAAGCTCACAGTCGACGTGCAACAGTGGCTGCGGAAGGAGAATGGTAAAGCCGTGAAGATAAAGATTACTGATTTGCAAATTGACAAGACCAAGGAGCACGGACAGATCCGATCCATCAACTCTGACGACGTTGCCAAGAAAGTGACGGGATACCAAGCACTGCCACCACCTGGACCGTTGCGCGTAACGGCATGGGAGGATAGTGGTATGACTCGCTTCGCATTCCATCGAAGACGTTTCTTCTCTCTGCTGCGGTACATGATTTGCTTTGCAGATGGCTCACTTTACGTTCTGAATGGTCAACATGGCACAGAAACATGCAGAAAGATTTAGAAACTGCGGCTGGCAGAAGGCAAAGAATTGGAGGACTGGCAGGAGTTTTGCTACGTTGACATTCTGAAGTACAAAACGCCTTGGAGGATCCGGTCTAAGGTCGCAGGATTGCAACAAGCTGGCAGCCAGTCTGTGGCGTTGATTCCGCTGTCCGAGGCGCTGGACAGCATGTTGTTGTACATTGAGGACCAGAAGCGGGAAAAAGAGCCACAAGATTTCGAGCGGTTCAAGGTTGCTGTTGTCCAGGCTGCCGTCAACTCTGCGCTCCTTGCACCCGAGGGTTTGGAGGAAGCAGGACACACAGTATGTATTCGTGTATCGCACGGTTATAGTGCGCAAGGCCCCGCGCACTCACTGACAATGTTCTCCCTCGCAGAACTCGACATTCAAGAACTCGAGGGACATCTTCTCCCTGGCGTATTACTGCGGCCGTGAAGCGGTTACTGGTATGAAGAACCTCGAGAGTAAGAGCAAGAAAGAGGACGTTACAAGAATTGCCTTCAAGAAGCTGGAGGGGCTGCATCTACCAAGCTTATTGCAGAAAGCCTGTGCGCACATGAACCTGAAGGACTCGACCTTACGCTCCACCCAGAACTATATTGACGCGCTGATTACGGAACAATGGGTTATTTTCCATCTTGACCATCTGGACAATAGACAGTATGTCAACCAGACAGCAGGTATGCGTCAGTGCCGCAGCTGCAGTGCGCGAGGGCTTGCGCACTCAACCACCTTTTTCACATCTGTACAGCTGCCGATGCGAAGATCCGAGCAGAAGTCGCAGCACTGGGCACGACGCAACTGAAAATTGGGCTGGGAAATTGGGGTTATTGGGAGGACGCAAAAAGTACCAAGTTTCGGTCGCCGTGGCCAAAGTGGAAGACGTTGACCAGTGCACCTCTGTGGCAGACTGGGGACAAGGGCGCACCTCCATTACCGCAGACGCTGGCTGTGCGGAAACAACTGCAAAGGAAGACTGGGGCACCGTCATGGGTACCGCCACAGACACAGCTGAGTACTGGCGACGTGATGAATGTCTCCAAGCAGGACGAGCAAGGGAGCAAATACGCTTTGACGGCATGCCGTATTGAGGATATTGAAGAGACACCACAAGCCCGTTTCCGGGATCTGCAACACCCGTTGTGGGTCATCAACACTGACCTTTTCGTTGAATATTACTCTGCAGGATTTGTCCCGAAGTGGCTGTTCAATGTGATGATGCTGGGGAAGGACGTCATTTTCTATGGGGAGGCTGATGTTGTGCACCGTATTGGCCGCGACATGCAGAGGCTGTGGCGTATGGAGAGGATCCGACCACAGTGCCATTCTACCATGCCCGGTTGCCGGCATACTCTTGGTCATCGGGTCCCGTGACCAGCAATATGTATCAGTTTGACGAGCACTGTATGTGGATCGGAACAACGAGTCGCTGGAATAAGCAGGTATATCTGCTTCTTTCGCCGGTTTCAATGCCGTTATGTGCGCGAGGCCTCGCGCACTGCTGCTCTCTGTTATTCGTCTTTATTCATCACATTTACAGTTGCCGAACTATGTGACGTATTCCGCTGGACATTTGGAAGAGATGCAGAACAAGAACCTCGGTGGTTTCATGCCTCTGATTCACGTGCTGTGGTACCTGGACAAATATCTTTTGGACAGTGGGCATGCTGATGGAGTGGTCCTTTTGGACGACACGCCTGCCATGGCCGCAAAGATTGCGATGTCGGACGAGTCTCGGAGGACTAAAGTGGGGTTTCTGGCTGTGTCAGCGATCAAGCAAAAGGACCTGGCGAATGCCGTTGGAGGTGCTCTGCAGCATGCGATCATCATGCGGTACATGTTGGAGGCTGATCAGACGGAGCAGGGAGCAACAGCTGCAATCTGGGATACTCAAGAAGAGTGGCTTCTGCGTGGCATTCCACTGTGGGTTTCGGACAGCAACCGAAGATATGAAGGGCACCAGAAGGTGCATGCTGCAGAAGCCGTCCAGGAAAATGTCGTGACTGAGGCCCCCGCTGACGACACTGAGCCTGTTGCGCCTGCACCTACCTTGCCAATGCAAGCCAAGGTGAAGAAGAGTGCCAAGGTTATACCAACTCAGCGTACTGCAGCCGGAAAAGGAACCCCCTCGAGTAGCAAGGAGCAGGCGAAAGGAAGAGAGAGGGAATCGGACAAGCTCGGAGAATCAGACGACGATGATGCCGACGAGGAGGAGGAAGAAGAGGATCCGGAGCAAGTACTGGAGACCCAGCCGAAGCGCAAGCGGGCACCCGCCGCTCACTTCGATGCAAGTCCCGAATCTGGTAGTCTTCGAACCCCTTCTTCTGCAGTTTACGCGCCATGTGCATGAAGCGGGAGCGCTTGCGCGCATTGGACTGGTCCCCATCTTCGTTAGCACGCTTGGTCCCTTCTTCTTGTTGGCCTTGCGTCTGGGAACGGGTTGTAGGTCCCGTGTTGGGTTGCCCACCAGAGGGCTCAGGGTTCCTCCCTGGTGTAGGTTTGGGGTTCCCTCTGGACGGGTTCGTGTTCTTGTCTTTGTCAGGCTTGCGGTCGCCGCCTCCTCGTCCACCTTTACCTTTGCCACCTTGGCCTTTACCATTCCCCTTGGACTTGCCTTGGCCATTGTCCTTGTTGGCGTTGCCGTTGCCACTGCCCTTGCCACTAGAGTTCTCGGTCTTAAGCTTCGCCGATAGGCGTTGCTTATTGTAGCACTCATCCTCGCACTGCTTCCCCTTCCCGCAGAAGGCACAAGTGAGGGTACACCTGTAGTGGCCCGGCAGCTTCGCCTTGCCGCCGGTGTTGGTCTCCTGCTTCTTACCCTGGACCCGGAAGCAATGATGCTGATCGCAGTCCGGGGCGTGAAGCAGGGAGCCCTGCTCGTCTCTGGCATCACACCAGAAGAGATCTTGTACATTGCCCATGATACGAGCATTTTTGGGGGTAGTCCCCTGTCCGGGTCGGTGTCCTTGATACCCACGGCCGTGGCTCCCAGAGCCTCCTCCTCCAGGACGGTAGGCGTTCAGGTGCTGGTCGCTTTCTTTGTCCAGCGCCAGCTCCAAAAATAGCACAGACAAATCCTCGTAGTTGAAGGCTCTCGCCTTGCGCTCTGCCGTTGACCGGCACTCGTCCCACAGCTCCCGAGGGAGCTTAGCCACCAACCAGAAGAGCAGCTCGTCGCTGCCGTAGGAACCGGGCGTCAGTCGTCCCACCCAGTGGTCCAGGTCAGCCAGTAGCTCGGAGATCCTGGCTGGTTTGGGGTTGTTCGGCAGCACGGCCAGGTTCTGCATCTCGAGCCTGATGGAGAGGTCGGTTTCGCTGGTAGGGTATTGCCTCTCCAAGGCAACCAACACGTCGGCGAAGGTGGCGGACTTCGTCACGATCTGCTTGACCTGCCTCTCAAGGTACTTGGTCTTGCAGCACTGCAGGAGCAGATCGCACTTGACTCGCCCACTAGCACGGGTTTGGCCGGTCATCCGGAGGAACTGGCGAACGTTCTCAGCGAACTCGCTGAGATCCTTGCCTGTGAACTCAGGCAAGTTCACCACGATTTTGGAGGTGGCAATTGCCTTAGCCTCCTGGGACCTGCGTCCCTGTGGGCGCTTGGTCTTCCTCTCCTTCTTCTTCTTCCGACCCCTCGGGTTCTCAAAGTCCTCAGGGTCGTCGTCTTCCGAGGGCGAAGCAGAAGTCATGGAGGGCAGCTCATCATCCGAGGGGTCTCAGCCTAGGTCACCAGAGATGTAAGGCTCCACGTCAACCATTGCACTCACGGCTGTCAGCCCCAACCGGCATAGCTCGGCTCTTGTGGAATTCTCCACGTGGCTGTAGGGGGGCTGGGCCGTTCTTGGTATGAAAGGGCTTCTGGGTATCACAGCAGGGGTCGGCATCGGTCGGCTCCTCAGGCTTCCCAGGGTGTTTGTCAACCCCGCCACCAGGTGATTGCCTTGTACTCGGTGAGGTGAAACTCCCACGATGGTAGGTGACGCTTGGGGAGGAATCAGGGGCTCCAGTTTAGCCCCAATCTCTTGAGTGATATCACCAACAAGTTCAGAGGTGGCTCCTCGAAGAGCCTCTTTAATCTCCGACCGAGTCAGGGGCCTGTTGCAAGATCTTCCAGATCCTCTACTCCTTCGACCAAGAGACTCAGGGCCACGTAGGCCAAGCAGGGAAGTGAAACCAGGTACTGGCATAGTATAGCCAGGTTCGGGTGCCGCATAGCCAGGTATCCCAGTCATGTACACGCCCGCCGCGGGTCTGTGATAGACATCCTCATAGCCGCGCGCCATAGGCTCAGGCGCACCGGTGTAGGTGGAGCTGGATGCCACTGGTTCGCTGACTAGGTGGCACAGTCGCGGCTGGACTCACACCATAGGTGGTGTGAGGCATTTCAGTGAAGCCTAGACCCTCAGCCATAGGTGGAGTGGTTGTGGGTGATGATGTAGCTGGATGTGCGGCTGGGAGTGTAGTGGTTGTTGGTGACGGTACTGCAGAGAGATCAAAGGCGCTCGGAGCGCTCTCCTCAGGTGTGTCCTCAAAGGGCGCCTCGTCAGGTGGTCCGTATCCATCTCTAGGGTATGCCTCTTAAACTCCCCTGTCCACTGCTTGCTTCTCCTTCTCCTTCTCTTTGCCTTCAGGTCCTTCCACGGATAGACCACTGATAGCGACTCCCAAGCCATCCAGAGAATCATGCTTCCGCCCACTTAAGGGCACTGAAGGTACAGGCACCTCAGGTTCAGGTTCACCAGCAGGTTTGGGCGCTGGCGCTGGCTTGGCTGGTGCCACTGAGGGCGCTGTCGTCTCGGCAGTGTCCTTGGTGTCCATATTTCTCTTTGCCCTTCTTCCTCAGGACAGTCCTCGGCGCGCTGAGTGTAGGGACCGGGGTTGCTGCCGGCACGCAGAGGCTGTCTGCCTCTCGCTACCAGAATGTTTTTATGAGTCTTTCAGCTTTTGTTGTGCCTTTCCTGCTGCTTGCTGCTGGTGTAGGGTTCCTGCTGCTTGTTTTTGATGGAGAAAATGTTTTGTTGATGAAATACAACCAATACAGGATAACCCAAGCCAGAGAAGAGCAGGTAGAAGTCAAACAGGATCAGAGCATGAAGGGCTGCAGTCAGAAAAGAGTTAGATAAAAAAGATATCAACAAGAGACTACAGCAATAGACAATCGATGCAACTTGGATCAAAATATTTCACATGATTGAGAAAAACTGATTGAAAAACTGCCCCAAGGGCTCACACTCCATATAGTGCCATCCGGAGATGTGCACTCTTTTTTTAGCCCTCGCAAACTGCACCCCCTTTTAAAAGAGAAGGACCAAAAAAGGGAGAGGCCGAAAAAGTATTCTTTCTGGACATTTGCAGCACACATGACCCAGATACCACCAAAAAAATACAATTTTACCCAATTTGCTGCTTTTTTCCAGTTTTTGTTTATTAAAATAAACTATTATTTTGTCTGATTTCAAGGGTGTGTTTTACCAATCTTGTCGTTTCTGTATTATGCAAACCAACTAGTGTGTGTCGTTTCATGAGCTCATTTTCAAAAATGACGTTCTGTGGGTCTCCAGTTGCACCTATGTTTGTCCTGCGAAATAAATTGCTTTTTTATGTCCCTGAGTGCGCGAGGCCTCGCGCACTCAAGGTCAAGGAAATAATTGTGTACAGAAGACAACAAAAACAGGACAGGAAGTGCACAACGTACGAACATTGAAATAAAAGGTTGGCAAAAACATACTAGCCCTTAAGGGCATATAATTGCATTCGCGTCAAAGGCGGGTGTGCGAGGCCTCGCGCACACATGACTGCAAAAAGAGGCGAAGCACTTGGGTTAATGGTGACTTACTTCTTCTGCGGTCCAGCAACCTTAGCCAACCTGGAACCCAGGTTTCTGGCCACCGACTTGTCCCACTTGGGGAGGCAACGGTACCACGAGACAGCTGGACACCAGAACGCGAGGGCGGCTTGAACTCTGCAGTAGCCTACAAACCTGGTGTTCTGGGTACGTATCCGTCTTGGGGGACGTGAATACCTGGGGGTATTGGATACTGGGGCCACCATATCTATCGTGGCCAAGAAGATTTTACCTGGTGGGGACCTGAAGAACATCTTGCCTACCGCAGCCATCCGCATGGGAGATGGGCATGTGGTGCACAGTTGTCGGGACTGTGAGGTCAAAGTACCTATGGGTTCTAGAAGTATTGCCCATTGGTGCAACATGGTGGACACCGAAGCTTTCGATTTCGTACTGGGTACTGACCTTTTCGTCGAGCACTCCCAGATTCTATCCCCCACCCTGCAAGCACCCTACATCCTCCAGGTGGACCATGGTGACGGCTGGGAATCTGTACCTCTGGAGCAGTCCGAGCATACATCTAGCTACCTGAGGGTATGCAAGAGGGAGCCCTCAACCATGATGGTCGCCTCCAAAACTGAGGACTATCAGCTCCTGGGTGATGTCCTAGACCAAGGTCTGAGGGAGTTGGGATACTCCCGGGAAGAGCTGAACGTGGAGCTATTCGCCAGCGACAAGCAACATGCCCCGGACCTCTATTGCAGCAAGGGGAAGTATTGCTGCTATAAATATTACTGGCCCTCTTTCGGGATGGCCTACGGGAATCCAAGATTCAATGAGCTGGAGAAGGTCCTGACCAAGGTGGCCCTGGAAAGTTCCCGTATGGGGCTGTGCTCTCCCGATTGGGGAGCCCATGGGGGAAATGAGTACTGGCGTACTCTGCTGGACAAGCTGACGCTCACCTCCATCCAGCTGCCAGATGACGCCATCTAGATGTCTCTGGGCCGTAAGACGCCCATCGGGAAACCTGGATGGGGTAGTATGCTAAGCGTGGTGGATGGGAGTCCAGCCCCAGTGCCCTGGGAGGATCTGGACTCAGCTATGGTCCTGGAAATTCAACGTGAGAGCACTGACTTCACCCTGGACGTCCTGAAAAATCACCTACGACCTCGAGACGCCGCGGAGACTACTCCTGCGGGAGACGAGTATGTTGTGTCTGACACTGTTGCCCCCAACTCCCCCTGCCGTGTATCTAATCCTCATGTAGTCTCAGAGTGTGGCCTATCCGAGCTAGCCAGCTCTATACACTCGGATGACGAGACTGAGCATGACGCCTTCTTCGTGCAGACGTGCGTGGAGGAAGTGGAGAACGCCGAGTACGCCGCGCCACTAAAACCCCTACTCTCTTTGAGGGGAGAGGAGCCCCTGGACGAGGAGTTGGACCCCTGATCCAGGCTAAGAGAGTACGTGGACTCCAAGAGGAGATTGGTGGCGAAAAAGCTATGCTACGCTGGGCCTACACGCCGCTCATGGCCGTTGAAGCAAGGGTCTATGGGGGCCATCTCCCAACTGAAGGAGGACCTAGAACAGAGGATTACCACCTGGCAACGAGAGGTGGATCTGAAGCTTATGAAGAGCGTATGGGGTGCCCATGTGAGGACCCCTGAGGAGGATGAACTCTCAGAGGAATGCGTATGCCAACCTCCCTGAGTGTGCCTATGTTGTCATCGCCCACCTGGGACTCTGGAACGAGACCTTCTCTACGCCTATCAAGGACTGAAGGATACGACCAAGGACGCTGAGCTGGTTCAGGATCACCTCCCTGCTTCTATACACCAAGGGGCTAGCAATCTACACTCTGACGAGGACATGGAGGACAAGATCAAACTCTTGGACCCTAGAGTACAGAAGCTGATCAGGACCTACCCCGAGGTATTCGGAGAGCTCCCCCCTCCAGTGTCCTGTGACAAGCTGGTTCAGATGGACCTCAAGCTGAAGCCCGAGTTCGTGGGTCAGAAGATAAGAAGGAGACCCTACCCGGCTCCTAAAGAGCAGGCCGATGAGATAGAGCGACAGATACAAGAGTGTATCGATGCTGGCCTCGTCTTGAAGTACGAGGATGGTGACTACCCCCAACACTGCAGCCCCTGTTTCCTGGTGGCTAAGCCTGGGTCAACAGCCACACGGCTGGTACTGGACTACGGAGAGCTGAACAAGAAGACGTTGAACCACTCAGGGTCCATTCCTAATATGGAGTCACCCCTCGAGAAGATAGCCTCCTGCCGCTACAACACGAAGATTGACAAACGTAGTGGATTCTGGCAACTGGACCTGACGCCCAACGCCCAGGAACTCCTTGCCTTCATCACCCCTCAGGGGAGGGTGTTCAAGTGGAAGGTCATGCCCTTTGACGTGGCCCACGCACCCGCTCTTTTCCAAGAGCTGATGAACAAGATCCTATCCATCTTACGTCGAAGACCCTTGGTGCAAGAACTCATATCCCGGGGCGCCCGGATGGAAGCACACATCAACGATGTATGCCTGGGGACGAATACCCAGGAGGACCACCTAATCCTCTTGGGTGAGTTCTTTGCGGTCTGCCAGGAGAACCACACACGACTAAAGCTGGAGAAGTGTGAGTTCATGCAGGAGACCATGCAGTACCTCGGGTTCGACATTGGCTATGGGTGGTGGACCCCAGCCGCCTCTAAGGCCAAACCCCTGCTGGATGCCAAGGTACGACATGAAGACCCCAAGAAAGGACTCGATGATGTACGCAGTTTCATTGGGGCTTGCAACTTCTACCGCCACCACATCAAGAATTTCACCTACACCAGCGCCATCCTGACGGACCTCATCAAGAAGACTACTACCTGGTGCTGGGGCCCTCAAGAACAACAAGCGTTTGACGAGCTCAAGGACAAAGTGGCCAGCACTAAGTGCCTGGGTGTGCCTAGAGCACGAGGGGAGATTATCCTGGTGACTGACGCCAGCAATGTGGGCGGAGGTGGAACATTGTTCCAGTGGCAAGCACTAGAGAAGGAGGAGTTCCACTCAGCCATTTCGGAATGGGGTACTGATGGATTCAACCGAGACGGTACTCTCAAGCACAGCTACCCCGACGACAAATGGGTCCTGGTGCCCCTGGGTCATTGGAACTGGAAATGGAACGAGGCCCGGGGTAACTACTCTACCTATGAGCAGGAACTGCACGTGGGTATGCTGGTGCTATCCTCTCAGTCCCGACTGTTGGGGAGTAACCCTGTGGTTTGGCTGTGCGACCAAGAACCGTTCCGCACCTTCCAGAAGGAACCTTCACCTGAGAAGGCTAAGCTCCGACGCTGGTGGACCTACCTCAGGCAGCTACGGCTCTCAGTACATCATATCCAGGGCGTCAAGAACGAGTGTGCGGACTACATCAGCCGCAACAACTTCGGGGACATGATTGGTGCCAGGTCTGAGGAGCTAGCGAAGGAGGCATTCAGCCGTATCGATGTACACCTGGACTTGAACATGACCATGATCAGACCTCCAGATGGACTCCGACAAGTGGAGTACCTGAAGGAGTTTTGGGATATCTACAAACGCCTGGAGAAGCGTCTGGAACCCGTCCTGGTCAAACAGGAACAATGGAAACGGGACAAGACCTACCTCTGGCATGAGGACCGGATAGTCGTGCCTAGCGACAGAATCCCGGCGCTCCTCCAGTCGACCCATGAGCCCAGTGGTCATGTTGGGGCCAGCCGTACCCTGGGGCTTTTCAAGCAATGGTTCCACTCTACTTGGACTGATGACCAGCTGCGGAAAACCCACCAGCCTATTGTGGACAAGTGCCCATGTCGGTCGTGTAAACCTGGGGATATTAGGGACAGAGGTCTCTATTTGACTCTCCCTATTCGCCACTGTGCCAACAGTGTTCTCTACGTGGACTACACCGAGATGCCTAATTTTGCAGGCTATGACTTTGCCTTAGTGGTAACCTGTGGGCTGACCAGGTTTACCAGGGTGTTATAATGCACTAAACACATCACCGGCGAGGAGACCATCAAGATAATCCTGGAAGAGTGGTTCTGTGTCTATGGGGCACCCAAAGAGATTAACTCAGACGAAGATGTCCGAGTACGCTCCGGCACTGGCTGGTACAAGAGAGTCCTGAGGTCCCTCAATGTCCAGGTGTCAACGGGGATTTCCTATACTCATACGAGTAACCCCCTATGTGAGCGACAGATTCGTGTTCTCAAGGAGAACAGAAGGATATGGTGCAAAACTGAACGCACCAAAGACTGGGTGAGACTACTCCCCGTCATATCCTTGATGATGAACTCCCAAGAGAGTTCGGCAACTGGCTATACGCCCCATGAACTGTTCATGGGACGCCCGGCGTGATTCCTACACGCTCCCTATCCTGAGGATTCCTACTCCACTGTGGGTAAGTGGGTGAAGGAGCAACAAGACAAGGTGGACAAGGCCAAGGCTATGCTCCAGAGAGTGGGCGAGCGCGGGTGGAACAAGAAGAACAAGCACAGGGTGCCCGCCTCCTACCAAGAGGGAGACTGGGTGTTGGTGCACCACAGTCGGCTACCCGCCTGGCCACGCTCCACCAGCAATGACTTCTACTTTCGGCACTACGAGATCCTATCTGCGGATGGTCACCGTATCACCGTGTGGTGTTCTCCCCAACTAGGGGGGACCCTGGTGTGCGCTGCTCAACAGCTCAAGCGCTGCTACGACCCAAAGGACCTCTTTGGGGAAGAATGGGAAGTAAATGACGAGGAGATCGCCGCTCTGGACCTACAGGGTGCTGCCAGCCCCATGGAAGTAGAAGAAGAACTCCCCGACATGAATGCCGAGGAGATGGCTAAGGAAGGCTTCTACGTGGTGAAGTCGGTTATTCGACACCGCTATCGCCAAGGGTGGCGTTTCCTCACCCTCTGGGAAGGGTTTGGAGTTGAAGAAGCTACCTGGGAACCCTTCTCTGCCTTTGTCCTTCCGGAGGGACGCCTGAACTGTGATTTGGTAGACTACTTGTCCAAGAACAACCTAGGAGAGTTGCTGACGCTCGCTGAGACGCTTGCCTCTCAGAAGAAACCTAGGGACTGAACCCTTCCTATACCTTCCTATGCGTGTGTGTGAGTGTGCTGATCCTGAGGACCTATGAGCAAGCTGCAGCTGTCCTAATTATACCCAGGTCTGCACCCTTGCTGAACCCGGCGGATGTCTTACCGGTGCCACGGGGTACGCCCCGGCTCTCTCTGCCCCCAAGCGCCAAGTTTCTGTGATGGCGCAAAACTTTTGGGGAATACCCAGCACGTGAGTCCAGGTATTGTTTTCCTACCTACCTGCCTACTACAGGGGAGGGGTGGCCAAAAGCTATGAGGCATGAAAACGCCTGTTTGCTACCATGCCCAAAACCTGGACTAACCACTGCCACTGCCCACCCGAACCCTGATAAAATTCCCGGAAACAGGCGGGACAGTGACAAACACACTACAGGTCCTACATTCACTTTAGTGGCATCAGCCATCGAAGGATGAGCGGGCTCTGAGGCCCAAGCCCTCACCCTGGCTTGCCACTCCTACACCCAGACGCTACTTGGGGTTGTTGAGGAGGATGTCAAAGGCCCTAGAGGCCTGCCTGTGAAATGGACGAGAGAACACAGCGCTACTAAGCGACTGTGGCCGAACAGGGACGCCACAACACGTTTCCCTGTTAGGGCTTGGAGGGAAGGAGTGCCCAGGTTGCGTGCACAGCGTGGATGTTGAAGAGGTTGGACTGCCCTCGCCACTCCTGGCTGAGGGGCAGTGTGTTGATTGTGTGATCAGCGCCCGTTTTAGCTTCGGCGAAAAATTCAAAAGTCGCCGAAGGCAACTGCAGCTGCACCAATTCACCCTGACGTTCCCACCTGTAAAGCATAGGCGGATGACCTGGGTGCAGGACGGAGGAACCAAGACAGCCTCCACGTGTTATACGCTTCTCAGGCTGCCCTATAATACGCTGTTCCTGAACCGGAGTACAAGCAAGCAAGCGTAAGGAACTCCACCCGTTCTCTTCAAGAACGTAGGGTGGAGCCCCTGGGTAACCTAAACAAATTCTTACGGTGCGCAGGACGCGCGTCCTACCCTTTAATGCATCATATGCATGCACAGGTATGCACGAGGACGGCAATCTCCTACTCTAAGCAATCTTCATTTTTTCAACAATCCATACCAAGATCACGAACTCTACCAGGGGGTGGCCCCTCCTGCGCTTACCTAGCTTACCTACCGCTGGAGAGCGAAGCAAGGGAGAATGAAAGCGGGTCATAAACGAGGCAAGCGTTTATGCACGCGTGTGTATGCTCTAATCACCGAATCTCACCTCTAATCATTGTGCAATCTTCTAATCTGTCCCTCTATTCTATATTTGCGTTGCTACACTGCACGTTCACGATAACACGAGACAAGCAATGTGCATGCTGCATAAGAAGCAAACAAGACCTGTATGTTTATACCTTGTTCTTTGAATTCTTTTTGATTTTCTTGAATTCATTCTTCTTCATTGCCCCTAGAACCAAACGTCAAATTCCTACGTTTATTATACATTGTGTGTCTCGTCATTTTCTTATTATTACGTGACATACTGTTATAATCTTATTATTTTTCTCTTTTCCAGAGCCCAATTGGGATGAGCTCCGGCACGCTGCTTTTCTCTGCGCGTAAATCCAGGAATTTAAAAATTCCTGTGATGAAAATAAATTTCGCAGAAATGTGCATTTAATGCACATGAAGATTCTGGACAGGTGTGTGCCGTCAGAAAAATTCTAGGCCGTCATTTGACTGATTTTGGTGTTTGCGTCGATCGTTGCGTGCCTGTCAGTCCCTCAACCCTTCGTCTTTTCTCTACAGATATCCTGGATCGCAAACAGTGGAGTAGGCTGTGTTCAGGCCGAAAAACTGACTCCTGGACCACTGTCCTGAATCTCAAACCCCCATGAGGGTAAATTACTTTTCAACGCACTAAGGACAGATCAGGTCTTACAGCAGGTTCATTGAGACCCCAGAAATCGTGCCTTGATCATATCCAGCGCTGGGTTTTGCGTATTGCACTGCTTTTTGCCAATTGGAGGGAGAGGGTTGTGCTCACATGAATTGGCATGCCCATTCTAACCCCCTACCAAACCACAGCTGCCCCAGCGACGCCAATGAGCGCAGTGGGAGCTGTAGGTGTCTTTTATGACTCAGCAGACCCTGGCGACTGCCCTGATGCAGCGCCTTCTTTTAAATCTTAGGGATGTTATAGGAAATTTTAAATAAATGGTGAACCCATGGGGAGGCCAAGAAGAATTCCCTTTTTCCTTTAAAATGCAACAGTGGTGGCCACCACACCACAAGGGTGGAGTAAGAAAAAGTGTATTTCCCTGCCAAAAGGTTAGCTTTAGTTGTCATAAAGAGGCCTAAAGGCATAACACATTATTATCTTAATATTGGCCCATCCAAAAAGGGGTGACAACACATTTTGACCTGTAAAACCAAGCATTAAACTTTGGAGGCTGTCTGGACCCCTGACACCCGAGCTGATTGATCTTTTACACCATTTCCTGGACTGACTGAGGCGCTGACATTGATCCGAAGCCTATACAGTTTTCTATGTTTTCTCATGAATGCTCAGATATCCTAGTGGTATGCACCCTAGGGGGCTGTGGCACCTCTTTTTGAGAGGTCCTGGGTTCAAACCCTAGTCAGCCTAGCTAAGTAGAAATATCCCATGTGACATGGCAGTGACGTCAGCGCCACAAACCATGCCACCTCAGCACCTATGGGACCCAAAACAAAGAGTGCACATCTCAGGATGGCACTATATGGAGTGTGAGCCCTTGGGGCAGCTTTACAATCAGTTTTTCTCAATCATGTGAAATATTGTGATCCAAGTGGCGTTGATTGTCCTTGCTGTAGTCTATTGTTGATATCTCTATTATCTAACTCTTTTTTGACTGCAGCCCTTCATGCTTTCATCCTGTTTGACTTCTACTTGCTCATCTCTGGCTTGGGTTATCCTGTATTGGTTGTATTTCATCAACAAAAAGTTTTGTCCATCAAAAACAAGCAGCGGGAACCCTACACCAGCAGCAAGCAGCAGGAGAGGCACAACAAGAGCTGAAAGATTCATAAAAACGTTCCAGTAAAGCTCTAGAGGAAGATCCCGTGTCCCTTGAGTTCCTTCGACTCCACCCTGAGTAACTCCACCTCTTTACAGTGTGATTTTTCGAAAACTCATGCGGGGTTCCAGGTCGACCACTGGAGCCTCAGCCTACGGTTCTACTCCCCGGACATCCGGAACTTCCTCTCGACCTCCGCCCTCTCGAGCATCACCGTCGAATGTCATCGACATTGACGAGACCAACGAGGCTGCCGACGGTGATGCCGATGGTGCCGAAGCCCCAGCCACATCGACCTCAGCTCGCCGCTGTCGATCAGTCGCGTCAGCGCCAGCCCGACCAAGTTGATCACTGGACCCGTTCTTGGCGCCGAACTACAGCCAGTCGGCGTACGCTGGAGGTTCGAAAGAAAAAAGAGGCCCCTCATCGAAAGGAGGCAAAGGAGCGTCCGGATGGAATCAATCACGGGTCGACAGTTCGTGGACAGGGAGGCCGAATACCTCCAGGAACGAACCGTCGTGGGAAGGAGAGCCGAACTCCAGGAACGAACCGTCATAGGGAGTGGAGCCGAACGCCCCCAACCACGAATCATGGGTCGACCAATCCAAGGACGAATCATGGGTCGACCAATCCTGGCTGTCCAACGCCGCCAGAACGCAAGCTACCACTCGAACGAATTAATCCGATTCCTACTTCGAGGAGGACGACGACGATGATGCCTACGAAGACCTACCCGATTTCTACATCAATGACGACGAGGACAATTTGTACGCCACACAGAGTTGGTCAACGCCACCGCCCAGCTACGATACTGTTCGTCGACCAGAACCGCTGTGGCAGCCATATCATATGGAACAATACGACCATGAAGTCGAGACCGTCGACAGACTCCGACACCTGGGCACGGTCGGAATAAAGCCACCCTATCGATTTGGAACGCATGAAGATGATCCGCTTGCGTCAGAGTATACCAAACTCAACCCGCAGGTGCTTGTCATCGCGTCGAGTGCCATGGCCGGTCAATGACGAGGTCACCAATTCCTAAGCCCACGCCATGCAGCAGTTGTGTCGAGTACGAACGCCGCCATCCACGAATTGCGCAGAGTTATGGACATAGACAGCTGGCATAAAAAAGCGTCGTTCCCCTACGACACGATGCGAAGCGCGCCTGACATGTCCTTCGACGAACACGGAAACGCTGGCAGCAAACCAAGCTACCAGTGGTACACCAAGATCGGAGTGGCTTGTCAGAACTTTTGAGGGACCCTTGTCGACTGGCGGCAGTGCAACGAAGAGCTCAACTGGGGATTCAGGAACAATCTCGTCGAGACCGACCTGCCCAATCAAATTGCACGCCTGAACCGCATGAATCGAGAGATTTGTGGGATCGATGACCTGATGCACGTCCCCGATGGAATCGACCTATTCTTCAGGTACCGACGTTTCTGGACAGTGGACAAGATGCGTCGAGCAGCACCCTCCGCTGTTTCGATCCTTGGACTCATTCAAGACCTCCAGAAGGTTTGCCATACGAATGACTGGTTGTTCCAAGATCGAGCCGCCTTCTCGCGTACAAGGTAGACTTGCTACTTCGACGACACCAATCGCGAGGCCTACGAGGTACCATTCGACGCGGGTACAAATGATATGGTTGCGCTCCAGTTCGAACACAGGACCTTATGGTCCAACTCCAGGAATACTTCGGACTAGGAGACTCGACTGGACCTCATGCATACAACGCCGTCGCACCAGGTGCCCCAATCGACCTAGTCCGGGTGGCCATGATTTACCAGACTGGCCCTGGACAAATCAGGTACTACGACTTCCATAAGGAAAGTCGACGAGTTGCCCGTCTTCACTCGACCAATGAGGAGTACATCAACCTTTTTCCTTTCGAGGACGCCGTTGATTTGGTTCGACGTCTGGGTACCTCGAAATACCTCATGTCCCCTTTCGAAAGCGGATACAAAGATGGACGATATTGGCGCCGAGAGGTCCCGTTCTGAAGCAATGTTTTCGTCGATGAACGGGAGGAGCTTGAGTCCAGTGATTCGCCCGCCAGCGACCCGTTCCACCCGGACCCTGTCGACCACCGGTTCTTGCCGGCGGATTCAAACGTCTATCGGCATCACTTCGACATTCCCTTCTTCAAGTACCTCACGCCGATCCATGATGACTTCAAAGCTGCCCATCGACGCAAGGTCAGCTGCCGTGACTAAGTCCTGGAGGTGGTCATTGTGGACACGGCTTTGAGCATTGTGACTGCAGAAGCGGTTCGATTCGCTCTGCAGAGCGCTCTCACCGATGGCCAGTATGTGCATCAACACCTCGGTCGACTCCAAGCAAACTCTCGAACTAGCAGCCTCGAGATCATTGACCGATATACCCTCGGCCATGGAGTTGACGACGTCAGTGTTATCATCGTTGTTCGGAGAGTTTCGATTGCCGACACGCCGTGGTGGCGAGTGGATACGCGAACTGGTCAGTTCTACCACAGCATGGCCGCTGGTGAAGCGGTATGGGGTGCCTCACCCATACCCGCTGCCCAGCCTGTGGCGCTCTTCGTATCAGGAATTTTCCTGGGCTGATTATGGCATCCCGATTTCTGTGGAATTTCTGTAAAATACCCCAGAAATCGTCATTTTTCGTCATTTTGCGCTGGCGACGACATTCGTCGCCTGCGCGACGCAGCCCCAGATCGAATTTTTTTTCACGATTTCTGAAGATTTGAATCAATTTTATTATTGATTTATCGTTTTTAGAAATATAGGAATATAACGTGACCTTTTTCGCGGCGTTCCGCGAAGGTCAATTTTTGCGAAAACAGTCACGTTCACGATTTTTTTAAAAAACCCTGAGGCGATCCCAGGAATCAGTCAGGCGCCCATGGTGTGGCCCAGCAGTGGCCCTCTTCATATATAGTTTGAATTGGGACAGAAACGCGTCGTGTCGGCTACGCGACGCGTTGGGGGGAGACACGCGAATGAGTATTTTTGGCTCGAAAATCACTATATTTCACTGTTTTTCGCCCAAAAACCACTGTTTGGCCCAGTTTGGGCAGGATCTCAGTGGAGATCCTGATGGCAACGACTCGTAGCCGTCAGATTTTCTGATGGCGGCGACGCCGCCGCCTTCATTTCGTCCTCTTTTGTAAGCCATTTTCTAGTTTAGATGTGATACATATACATATTACTTGTCTACATGTTTATATTGTCTACATATACCATCATCTCTTTGCCTAGGACTCCAGATTGTGTCATGGCTGAGGCAAGGATCACAGAATTCTTTGGAGAAACTCAGACTGATGGAAGATCAGTAAGAATTTCAAGAGGAAGTCTTGGATTTCATGGGATGGGGGTCGTGCATGCCAAGGGAAGCTTGGAGGTTGCCCTCCCCCTACCTCTTCAAAAGAATTCTGCCGACGCCAAAGCCACCAAGGCGGTGTGACGGCCTGCGGACGGCGACGACGCCTAGACTGCAGGAGAATTGTCGACGACGTCGACATCTGCAGGAGCTAAGGTCCAGGGCATCAACATGATGAAGGAGGAATTCCTTGACTCCTACGATGGGTATCACCTTGGCTTCCCCATGGACCCTATGGAGCCCCCACGTCTATCTCCAGCTCTGGGCGACGACCACAGCAACGACGACGCCATCTGCGAACGTTGCAGGCGCGTTAATTCGTCGCCTTGGGTTTCTTGGCCCTCCGGAGGTCGCCACCCTAAACAGGCGCAGGTCGCCTTTGGTAGGAAATGACCCTAAATCCCCGAAATCAGGAGTGTTAATTCGTCGCCTTGGGTTGGGAATCGACCCTAAACAGGCACGAGGAATTCGTTGCCTTGGGCAGGAAATGGCCCTAAAATCAGGCGCGAGGAATTCGTTGCCTTGGGTTTGACCCTAAATAGCTTTTTTTTCCGCATTTGAATTTATTGAATTATTATGCTTCCATGCCCACGGAGAAAAAGGGCCAATATGTGCGCCTCAGCGCCATCAGTCAGGTCGGAAGGACCTGCAGCGCCCCTGGTTTGGTCACCAGAGGCTAACAGGAGTGCCAGGGACCAGTGTGGTCGCCTGTGGGGCAATTGCCCTATGAATATATCATAAAAAAAAACCTACATGTGAGTGGCATGTAAATTACTTACAAACCCCCCCCCCACTGTCCTGCTGAATCAGTTTTGAAACCAGGGCAGTGCAGGGGTCAGAGCGCCTCCTTGGCCTTGCCTTCCTTTGGATATAGGCAAGGCTTCTAAGGAGGGGGGTGAAGCGGTATGGGGTGCCTCACCCATACCCGGTGCCCAGCCTGTGGCGCTCTTCGTATCAGGAATTTTCCTGGGCTGATTATGGCATCCCGATTTCTGTGGAAGTTCTGTAAAATACCCCAGAAATCGTCATTTTTCGTCATTTCGGGCTGGCGACGACATTCGTCGCCTGCGCGACGCAGCCCCAGATCGAAGTTTTATTTCACGATTTCTGAAATTTCTAATCAATTTTATTATTGATTTATCGTTTTTAGAAATATAGGAATATAACGTGACCTTTTTCGCGGCGTTCCGCGAAGGTCAATTTTTGCGAAAACAGTCACGTTCACGATTTTTTCGAAAAATCCTGAGGCGATCCCAGGAATCAGCCAGATGCCCATGGTGTGGCCCAACAGTGGCCCTCTTCATATATAGTTTGAATTGGGACAGAGACGCGTCGTGTCGGCTACGCGACGCGTTGGGGGGAGACACGTGAAATGAGTGTTTTTGGCTCAAAAATCACTATATTTCACTGTTTTTCGCCCAAAAACCACTGTTTGGCCCAGTTTGGGCAGGATCTCAGTGGAGATCCTGATGGCGAAGACTCGTAGCCGTCACATTTTCTGATGGCGGCGACGCCGCCGCCTCCATTTCGTCCTCTTTTCTAAGCTATTTTATAGTTTAGATGTGATACATATACATATTACTTGTCTACATGTTTATATTGTCTACATATACCATCATCTCTTTGCCTAGGACGCCAGATTGTGTCATGGCTGAGGCAAGGATCACAGAATTCTTTGGAGAAACTCAGTCTGATGGAAGATCAGTAAGAATTTCAAGAGGAAGTCTTGGATTTCATGGGATGGGGGTCGTGCGTGCCAAGGGAAGCTTGGAGGTTGCCCTCCCCCAACCTCTTCAGTATCGTGCCCGTATCGTTTCAGTAAATCAGACCGGGTTAAACCACGGTTCACACGATGGGGAAACTTGACCACTTGGGGATTCATTTCATCCAACGAAATATCACAATCATTCCCATTGATGAGGGATGCAATGCTTCCCCAGCGTGCGGCTGGTAATGGGCTGGTCGCCCCATCTGGGAGATAGGTGGGTACATCTGGGATAGGAACACGAACCTTCGTCATGCAGTCGAAAAATGGTCGCCATGCGCCAGCCTACCCGGTTTGGCCCCAATCAGGACAAATAACCACGACTTGCGCTCGGTCGAGCACGGCTGTGGTGACCATCCTCTCGAGGTGTGACCATGGTGGGTTGGCACAGCATAACTTAAAGTCGTGCCAATTGTAGGCATAACATGAATTGAGAGGAGTGCAATACAACCGTTCGGTATGATTTTTTGGGTTGGCGTACAAGTCCACGGTTGGTCTCAAATCGCCAAGGTCTATGAGAACTTGCTCCCTCAGTGAAGGTAATAAACTGTAGGCTTCTCTCCGGGAAATTCTCAGAGGCGCTTCAGCAGGTGGCAATCTGGTTCCTCCTTCCTTCTGGCAGGTCTTCTCAGATAACGATACCAAGCATAATTCATCAGTCTCTGGATTCTTGACAATGAGTCTCGATGGCGTAAAAACCAAACGCAGAATTGTATTGGCGTTTTGACGGATGAAATTCATGCCAAGGCATACCTGAAAAGCTGAAGTCTGCTTGACGATACAGACATGCGGAAGAGTGAAATTGCCCATGCACACATCCTTGGATTTCTCCCCTCCACTGTACGTGTAGTGCCGATCTCCCACCTTGATTGCACAGTAACCCCTGGGATTCGGATCTGACACCAATGATGAAGCTACAATGGAATCGGTTGCACCAGTATCCAAAACAGCGTCACACGTCTCCTCCTCCACAACCACGGGTAGTCACAACGTCAAACCGTCCTTGACAGCGGCTCGAAGCAGGTCCAGGGTTTTCTCAACCTCTGAAAATGCCAGATCTCTCTTCCTCTTCTTGGCTTGACTCTCAGTGTCCTCCTGCATCGGTTTGGTCTCTGCTGAGGGGGCGCCAGCACCAGCACTTGCTGCGGAGGAGCCAGAGGCATTTTTCTTTCTTTGGCCAGCTTTTGGTCCCTTTTGCTTCTGGTCCTACCATTTCTTCTTGGCGTCTTCCACCGCCTTTTGGGCTGCCTCCTCACTGGGAGCGGATTGGATCAGGAAGGTCTTGAGTCGATCCTCTTTCTGTTTTCTTTGGATCTCAAAGCATTGATCGCTATAATGGTTGGTTGTGCCACAGTGTTTACACTGTATGCGGGCCTTGAATTCTGCGATCAGCGCGTTGGGGTCCATCTGTGCTTTGCCTCCTCTGCCTCCTTGGCCTTTTCCTCTTCCACGATCTTTTCCTTTGCAAGAACCTTTTCCTCCTTTGTCACCCTTGCCTTCTCTCTCAGAGACTTTTAGCTCTGTGATCATCGATTGGCATTGGGAGAGGAGCTCGGAAATGTCCGCCTTGGGAGCTGAACTTGCAGACGATGGTCCTCCAGAGAAAGAGGTGTCCTTTTCCTTATCTCTCTGCTTTTCCTGGTATCGACTCGAAGCAGTGCGCCCGGACGTAGAACGACGCGAAGCGGCAAGATGCTTAAACCCGACAGAAAGTTGTGCGCGCTCCTTCATGAGATCCTTCAATGAACCATAAGAGTTCATCCTTGCAAAAAGCTTATCGTTCTTCGTCCATTCAACGAAAAGGTTATCATTTACTTTCAAGGAAAGTTCCATAAGCTTGCGCTCCTCCGTCATAACTCCCGGGTTCAACTTATCGAACAGCCTTTCCAGTGTTTCCAACAATTTGACCACTTGCTCCGGCTTCGGGTCGTAGGGTAAATAGGACACCTTCGAAATTTCACCCAGAATTGAGAGGTCCGTCTCCAGCGTAGGATAGAGGTCTTGGAGTTTTTTCAGAAAGTCTTCAAAGCTTGTGGCCGATTTGAGGAACTTGGAGACTCTTTCGTGAACTTCAGAATCCCTGATGCCCTGAACGATGAGGTTTGCTTTTACCCGATCCTTGGCTTTGGTCTTGCCAGTGAGCACCAGGTATCTTCCAAGGTTTGCTGCATACTTCTCAACCTTGCGCCCATCGAATGGCGGAATTTCCATTTTCAGCGCGTTAGTCTTATCGTCTTCACTGTCATGCGACCACTCATTTTTGTTCACGCCTCCACATACTTCGGTGAGCGTTGCAAAAGCCGATGATTCTCTCGTAACAAAGGGACTCTTGGTAGGTGGTGAACGACTGGAGGTAGGCATGCCCCGAACGTCTTCGGACTTCTTGGAGATCTTCTCGTTCATCCGATCAATGCGCTGAAGCACCTTCGAAAGAAGTGGGTCATCCGTCTCCAGGATTTCTTCCTCAGAATTGTCGGAGAGACTCTTGTGAATTTCAACTTTGGACTTTCCCTTAAGTGTCTTACGCGTACGCTTCTCTCATACTTCCGTAGCTTTGTGCTTCATTTTCTCCTTGAGATCCGTCAATAAAATATCTTCCAGCCAGCCACTCATTTCTTCGTGCTCTTCCTCTCTCAGTTGGCCATGTTTTAACTCCTTTGCAAATTTCGTCTCAGGTAATTCGTGAGAACGTTCGGAGAATTCATGCCCAAATTCGGAACTGGACGTCCAAACAGGTACTCTGTGATCGTCCCCTGAAATGTGATCCTTCGGCGTCGACGTACGTTCCGGAATAATTGTCGGCGGACTGAGAGGAACGGGTGTCGTAGTAGATCCTGAAGGGATACTCGGCGAACTCGTACCTGGAATCGAACTGGTCAAGCGTTTGCGCGCGTCGCTCTCTCAAATTGAAGCTGCGGTCTTGTTGAAAACCAGCGTCTCTTGTAAATAAAAGAAATTCTGCATGTTCTCTTCTTCGACGCGTACAACACGCTCGCGTTCAACCAAGCCAGCCAATAATAAAGCATATGGATCGCCAATAAAATCCAGCTCTTGTTTTCGCATGGGTTGGTAAGTTTCATATGATTGAGATAAAGGTTGCCTTTCTTGATTCGCCCCATGGCCTTCTTGTGCTCCGTGAACGAAAGACCCCAGTGACGCTTGTGGGTCGTCGACGTTGCTAGAACTCGCGAGATCGACGCTTCGACGTGGGGAATCGATATCGTGCACAGTAGCATCCATACCTCTGCTACCACTGTTAAATTCCCGCTTTGCATCTCGTTCCCCTATTTGAATAGTCTCTGTATCCTCTGGTTGCACTTGCTTTGGTGTTTGCTCCTGCTCCATTTCAGGTACTCAAAGATTTCAGTGGAAAATAAAACCAGACCAAGACTCCAAGACGAGCAGAACTGGGATCAATAAAATAATGAAGAACTTGATGCGGCTGTACAATGAACAGACAAACAATGGGTGACGTTGGGCCTTGTGTCCCGCGCATATGCATGCATGTATGCATCAGAACCACTCAGGTCTTCAGTCTGCACTCAGCGACAGTGGACAGTGACTACAGATCAGGGCAAAAAAGGTATATCTCACAAATCAGGCTTCCTGCAGAGATAGCCAAACAGACGAAAGAAAAATGGTTTTAAAATTATAAAATATGATAGAAAATCACTTCAACTGTCTTCCAGGAGTTTTCTGTAGCTCAGGAAACAATTAATTCGTGACTGCAGAACTCAGTAGGAACTACCCTGATGACCTCAGAACTCAGTAGAAACTGCCCATAGTGGAGGCCGCACGCTCACGGGGCAGAAAAGGCCAAAAAAACGAAATAGTCTTATGACCACTATATAGATGCGGAATTTTATGCTGATTCTGAAAATTATATTTCCTCCCTGGGAGACAACCATATGTTGGAGAGAAATGAAGATTACTGAACGGCCCAGCCTCAATGAGACTAGCCAAAAAATAGATAAAGCAAAGGCCAACACCCATGTTGTGCTATAATACAAATAGTGTTCAAAGACGAAACAATGGAATGTTCAAAAAAAAAGTCATGGAATATATTACAATAGATAAACCCTCTTCTGAAATAAAGTTACGCCATTCAGTGTCTTTCAGCCATATTGAAAGTGATCAAGCTGCATGGAGAAAATTTCCCCCCATGTCCCAAGCAAACTCCAATAAAGAATAATACCATTGCTCCATATGAAACCAATATTTTGAGAAATTGTTGCTCATTCATGGACTTTCAACAACAAAAACCCTGTTGAGAGATATCGAAGTATCATACAGCACTTCGTTCACGCAACTGGCATCACGATGCTTCAGATGTATTCACAGACTGCAGTGCAATTGCGCCTGCGATTGCGACTCGCGCGCTCGCTGCGCTGGTGAAGCTCGAAACCATAACACTGCCCCCCCCTGAGACCCCGAAGAGGTCTCACTCGTCTGGGCGGGCGTCACACTGTCGAAACCGAATAGACAGGGCCGAGCAAGAAAGCTTTTTTCGAACCTTGACATGTGCTGGCTTCCTGAAGCATAATAGTGGTCGAAACCCACAGACTGAGTTACAGTGTATGGTATACCTGTCGTCAGCGCCTCATTCATACGCCGTGTTCGACCCTGCCACGGCTGTGTCTTGGCGGAAGCTGCGGAAGACAACTTCCCCAGGCACACTGCACGGGCACTATCCACAGCAAGGATGTGGGCCCGTCGAAATACCACAACGTTGGGCTCAGCCATCGAAGCTGAGTGCCCAGCAGACGAACAACCAACAGGACTATACATCTGTCGGATCGACAGGGGATATTAAGACAGTCGACACCTTTAATGGCGTCCCGACTGTCGAACCAGCCATTACGTGGCATCCAGACTGTCGAATCAGCAGTCCGTGTCCCACTCGAATGTGGACGAGCGATCCACCTGGAGTCGACATACTTCGTGCACTTCCTTCGGCGTCTCGACACTGGCCATGAACTTGAAGGTGTCATGACCCGTGCAGTGGCGACGAATATCGCTTTCGAGGGCACACTTCTGAATCAGGATACCACATCGATGGTTGAGCAATCGAAGGTTGGGATCGCCAAGCTGGCCGTCAACGGGGCACTTGTACTGGAATACGAAGACATGCTCACGGGCAAGAGCTCGAAACTGTCCCGGTCCCAATGTCTGTGCCTTGGTCGAATAAAAATCCCAAAGGTTCGACGGTTTCCAAATGACAGGGTTCCACAAATCCATTCGATTGGTGGTCTCGAAGGAGAACGCATCATGCTGACCGGTGGACCATCGATAGGTTTGCTTCGAACCAGTACCAGTGAAGCAGTAGCGGGATGGTCTCCCTACCGCTACCTGCTGTGGCTCGCACGCGCGCTGAATAGCGCAATTTATGACGCAAAATGGGATTACGAAGGCTACAGAACAATAGCGAGGATTGCCGTTTTTTATGTTAAAATAGCAGTTTTTTATAATAAATTTATGCTGCTGTACCCCATTTGTAATTATTCGCGAGATTTCACTGTTTTTCCGTGTTTTCACAGGCATCTATGTAGATTTGAAAGGCCTGTGGCTAACGCCTTAGAACAGTTTAAGCAACTTAAACCGACTCACGAAATGTTCGATTCTTGCAGAATTTCCGGTGCTTTGCAAGGGGTCCACGAAAACGCTTCAAAACTGTTCTAACAACCCTGAACAGGGACAGCCGCCAGCCGCAGCGCATCGCAGCGCCAAGGAGCGGCGCTAACACGCGCTGAAACCAGAAGGCGCTGGGCGCAGCGCCAGTCATTACCGCAACGTGGCCGTCAGCCGCAGCAAGCGGCCAGAGAAGAGGCAGCAAGTGCCTCCGCAGCGTCCTGGATGAGCAGCAGGGACAGCAGCGGCGTCAGGACGTGGGGACCGCAAAATGGCGGCTACAACCTGGACAGCATGAGCGACGCGTCAGACTGGAGTTTCAGTCCAAGGCCAAGTTCGAGCCGCAATCCCGCGTTCGAGCAACAGAGGTATGGTCCTTCCAGCCGTCAACCCTATGGCCGTGGGAACCAGTACGGCGGCAGCACCGGCCGTCCCAAGAGCGGCAGTACCAGCCGCAATCCGGATTACCGTGACGGCCACCCAGCCGTCGAACGAGAAATCTTCCGCAAGCCGGACCATCGTCAAGCAGCGTGGGAGCGCCAACCAGCATCCTGGAGAACGCCGGAGCGCCAATCAGCGCTCCACCGAAGACAAGATCCAAGCCGTGGTCACGCAGACCGTGGTCAAGCGTCGAGGGAGCGCCAACCTGCGCCCCAGAAAGCGCCGGAGTACCGACCAGTACCCCAACGTGGAGGAGAGTTCACCGGAAATCCACGCAACCCCAGTCCCAGTCCGTTAAGCTTGGAGATCGCCATCCTACCAACCGAGACGGTGGAGTTGAAGGCCTGGGCCGCAGAGATGGCAGCGTGGGCGAGCAATGCAGCAGCAGAGATCCGGACCCTGAAGTCGGAGCAGGAGAGTCTGGAAGAGCGAGTGCGCCGCCTGGATAAGACGTGCAAGACGAAGTCCGCTACGGGCGAAGCGAAGAAAAGGGTGGAAGTCGTGGAGGACTTCCAGACGCCGAAGAAGACCGCCACAACCAGCGGAGCGACCAACCAAGACAGTGGGACGCAGACGCCTGGCAGTGGCAGCCGTCGTTGGAGACGCAAATAATTTAAAATTCCGTTTGTTGGAACACCTGTGGGCAAGTCCAGTCTTGTCAGACTTGCCGTGGTGAGAGCCCAGTCTTGTCGGGCTCCACCAACCAGGCATATATGTGGGTCTCAAAACCCATGTATATATGGGGCAGCTCAGCCCCTGGCACACGCACCCGCACTTGTACAGTACAGTGCACGGTGCCTGGGTAAGGCACGAACTGACACAGCAACATGGATTTAATGCTGAGTTGCAGTGCTGTGTGCGGGCCTGTCCTGTTGTTTGGTTTTTGAAAGCATGGAGGTTTTCGAGAAACTGAAGACTTTTGCCAGGTTTTCGAAACAAACGGGGCAGGCCACCCAAGGCCTTTTTCTTAATCTTTTCCTAGTGTGGCAAAGCAGGTTTTTGCCTGAGGGTAGTATTGGTGCTCCCCACCGGACACCTAGGAAGAGGCCACCTCTGGTGTTTGTTTTTCCCCTTGGGGGATAAACAAACCTTCAAGTAGGGGGGTGAAGCTTCAGCGGGATGGTCTCCCTACCGCTACCCGCTGTGGCTCGCACGCGCGCTGAATAGCGTAATTTATGACGCAAAATGGGATTACGAAGGCTACAGAACAATAGCGAGGATTGCCGTTTTTTATGTTAAAATAGCAGTTTTTTATAATAAGATTATGCTGTTGTACCCCATTTGTAATTATTCGCGAGATTTCACTGTTTTCCCGTGTTTTCACAGGCATCTATGTAGATTTGAAAGGCCTGTGGCTAACGCCTTAGAACAGTTTAAGCAACTTAAACCGACTCACGAAATGTTCGATTCTTGCAGAAATTGCGGTGCTTTGCAAGGGGTCCACGAAAATGCTTCAATACACCTGCAACAACACCGAAGGACGAGTCGGAAGTCCCATAAATTCACCTTCCAGCGGAATCAGATGAAGAACAGGACGCTGGCGTTCGAGATGCTGAAGTTGACAAGGTCGACATTCAGTGGGAAGAAGTCAGCGGAGAACCTGCAGAAGTGCAATGGGATGAAGTCAGTGAAGATGGTTGTTTGGCGGATCTCAATATCGCTCAGCCTCTGAAATACGAACCATTCCGAAGCATTCACGAAGATTATTCGGACCGGATCGAGGATTTACTGAACGAAGTCGATCTCGAGGAATCACTTCTGGGAGGTGTACAAAATTTCACCATGTCGTGTCTGGCCCTACATGCTATGCAAGAGTATGGTTGGACCATGCAAGTCGAGGAGGACAAGGCAAGAATTGCCAACCCACGCAGATGGCCGGTCTCGAAGGACGACTTACGCTCTTTGAAGGAGGACATTGAGCTCCGAATCTTCCAGATATCCAAGGAACAACAAAGGCTAGAGCTTAAGGACAGATGGAAGAGCCATTACAATGAGTTCACGGGCAGGAGTGTTGACGGAGATCAAACAGATTTGTACTACCCATATCTGGATGACGACCGCTTTATTGTGGATGGCAATGACGTTTATCTGGATGTCTCGCCTTACTCAGTGAGTGTTACTGTGTATCCAGGGATGAGTATGGGAAATCGAATTTGGCAGCCGCAGACGATTTTGAGGAGAAGATCAAAAATTGCCGACCAAAATTCAAGAAGTCCTAGGTCGAAGGAAGGTGGCTTTTGGACCGTTGATGGCACATGGTTCATGTGAGAAGCTGGTTACCATGGATTTGGAATTGATGGATGAGCACAAGAATACCACAGTGCGTTCAAAGCCATTTCCAGCAAGCAAGGCCGACAGTGAGGAGATAATGCGTCAATTCACCAAATGCATTGCAGCCGGCCTCGCGGAAAAATATGAGGAAGCAGAGTACCCAAAACACTGCTCTCCATGCTTCTTGGTAGACAAACCAGGTAGCACCGCAAAAAGACTGGTTGTCCATTACGGGAAGTTGAACAAACTCACAAAAAGGCATTCCGGGAGTCTACCAAGTTTGGAACAGGCGCTGGAAAGAGCTGCTCATTGCCGTTTCAAATCCAAATTGGATAAGCGCAGTGGTTTCTGGCAAGTGGAGTTAACAAAACGAGCGCAGGATCGATCAGCCTTTATTGCTCCTAATGGTCAGGTGTTCAAATGGAAGGTTATGCCGTTTGGGTTGACGAATGCGCCAGCAACTTTCCAGGTGCTCATGAACCAGGTGCTGGCCGGTATGAAGTTGAAACCTACGGTGCAGGCACTACTGAAAAAGGGGGCAGTCATTGAGGTCTATATTGATGATGTCGCATTGAGGACCGATGACGCTGATGACCATTTACGTTTGGTGGAGGAGTTTTTACGCGCTTGTGAAGAATGCAACACCCGCGTAAAGTTGGAAAAATGTGAATTCATGCAGGAAGAAATTGATTATTTGGGTTTCCAAATTGGATGGAGACGGTGGCGACCTGTGAAGGAAAAAGTTGCCCCAATTTTGAAGGCCTCTATTCGTGATGACAAGACCCGTGGCGTCAAGGACATCAGAGCTTTCCTGGGATCCTATAATTTTTACAGGAGGCACATCCCCACTTTCACGTACAGCAGTCACCTCCTCAGGGACGTGACAAGGAAGACTGTACCTTGGAAGTGGACAGCAGAGCATGAAGCTCAGTTTCAGGAGATCAAGGAAAAACTGACTTCACTGAGGCCGTTGGGCACACCAGCACCTGACGGTGAGTTCGTGGTCATCACTGATGCTTTTCTTATGGGAGGCGGAGGTACGCTTCTGCAGTGGCAGCGAATTCCAGGAGCAGCTGCAAGGAGAATAGCGGATGAACTGAAGACAGTCGGAGTCAATAGTGACGGTTCACTCAAGCACAACTACGATCCGCAGGAAATCCATCTCGTACCCATTGGCCACTGGAACTGAGAATGGTCCTCAACAAGAGCAAACTACAGCACGTATGAACGTGAATTACTCTCTGAAATTTTGCTTATCTCTCGACAAAGCAGACTGTTTGGCAGCAATTCCGTGGTGTGGTTATGTGATCAGGAGTCCACGGAGACGTTTCTCAAGGGAACCCCTCTTAAAAACTGAAAGCTCAGACGTTGGTGGACGTTTCTGGCTCAGCTGAAGCTCAACATCTACAGGGTACCGGGTCTGAAAAATGAGCTATGTGATTGGCTCTCACGTGAAAATTTCGATGAGAAAATTTCTGCAAGCTCTGAAGCCCTCTCTCAAGAACCTTTCCAGAAAATGCACGTACATTTGGATCTCACTATGAGCAAAGCTGAACTACTCAGCTCTCTAAGAAAGTCTGACTATGTGGAGGAGTATGGAGATATTTTGAAAGCCCTAGGGGATGGATCCTATGCACTGGTGGACAAGGAGCAGTGGTCGCTATCCTCAAGTGGTTTTTTAAGGAAGGAAGTGCAAACATGCATACCCAAGAAGGCGCTGGGCACAGCTTTACAGTGGACCCACAATGTTGTCGGTCAACCTGGACCGGATTCTTGGCTCTGGGCTTTCGAGAAGATGTTCCACACTCGCATGCCTGACACAGAGTTGACACATAAAATTGAGGACATGCACAGGACATGCAAGGAGCGTGTAACCAGCAAGCGGAACCGCCACACATGGTCAATGCACTGTTATATGTGGACTTCATGGACAGACCCAAGTGTCGTAAGTACGACTATGCCTTGATGATTGTGGACGCTCTGAGTGGTTTCTGCCAAGTTGTACCATGCAAGAAGACTATTGATGGAGAGGGCGCGCTGAAGCACATCAAACACCATTGGATTCGTTTCTATGGTCCACCTGTTCACATCCACAGTGACAAGCATATTCGCTTCAAGGGAGACTATGGTTGGTATCGCAACGTATTTGCTGCAATGGGGGTGGAAGTATCGTTCTCACAACCTTACTGTCCACAATCAAACGGACTATGCGAGCCTATGAATGATGAGTACCAGGAAGAGCTCCGTATTTTGAGGCAGAGTATTAAAACCAGTAATTGGGTCCAGTTGAACGACTACGTGGTCATATGTATGAACCACAAGCAGCGAGGAAAATCTGGCTATTCACGATGAGACGTGTTCCATGGAAGGCCTACTCTACGTTTGGACCTACCCTTTCCACACGAAGGCAACGTTCAAGTGCAGGACTGGGTCAAGGAACAAAACAAGGTTGCCCAAGTTGTTCAAGCCCACTTGAGGAAAGGAAGAGCGGGTCGGTTTGAACGCGTCAATGGAAGGAGGAAACCTGCAGTTTTCAATGTTGGCCACTACGTGCTTGTGAGCAGACGGAGGTTTAAGCGATTGGAGGTACCTAAGGGAGCCACGAAGGATGTTATGTGGTATTGTCCCTACCTGGTTACTGGAGTCAGCAGCAGCGGTATTACAGCGCGTTGCAGTCCTACGTTGGGCGGCGAAGTACCTGTGGCCTTTGAGTTCGTGAAGCGCTTCCCATTTGACCTGGTGGATGACTATGGCGAGGACACGATCGAAGAAGGAGACACAGACATGCTGAATGACAACGAGCGAGCAGCGTTGGCTGATGAACAGGACATCGTGGCGAATGAGCAGGATATACCATTCTACAATCAGACTGAGATGGAGAGAATTGGAGCTTATCACGTTGAACAGATCCTGAGAGGACAACATAGGCAAGGCTGGCGCTTTTTGACGAAGTGGGAAGGCTATTGCACGAGCGAGAGTACTTGAAAACCAGTTCGTGCATTCGTGCATGATGATGGAAAGCTGAATCATGTGTTTGTTGACTACTGTGTGGCACACGCACCTCGCTTTGACACAGCGCTAAGGCAGGCTCGGCGGATGAGCAGCACACTGAAGAAGAAGTCCAGCGCGGAGGAAACCAACGAAGAGACTGCCACGGACAACAAGGAACCAGGAGAGGTCAGCACCAAGAAGGTCTCACAGCAGCGCAGAGGCAAACAGCGACATACAGACGAGCCTACAGTTGGTGGTATGGCAGAAGACTGGTTACCTTGAGTTATTACCAAGAGCCTGAGGAGGAAGGAGTACCTTGAAGTCAGTTCTCGTGCTGCTTATGCGTCCACTGGCGGACCAAGGAGAAAACCTGCAGAACTTCACTTCATTCTGCAGAACAATTATTGAAGTTCAGAATATATCCGGAAAAATTCAGTTTAAGCCATGGAAAAGCCCACACCCTATTTGGACTCCATTATTCCTCGTGGGAATTTCGGAGGGACTGCCGGACTTCTGCGCTCTGAGACGCTCGCGCCGCCAGGAAGGTCAGCAGGACAATTTTGGGAACCAGAAAGAAAGGAGTTGGAAGAAGTTTTAAGGTCAAATATTGAACAGTTTTAAAAGGCGGATATGACTGGCATAACAGCAGGTTCTGGAGTTACGACAAGTTCTGGAGGGAGTTGAGTTGGAGGGAGCATAGTATCAAGGAACCTGGGGTAATTGAGGTTCCCAAAATCTTTTGGTCAGTTCATGGTTGGAAAGTACTTTGAATATTATTTCGTCCTGGTTTTACTTCGCAGCACCTATGGTCAGCTTGAAGCCAAGTTTAAGTAACTACAAGTTGAGTTTTGGGGTTTTGGAGGGAGTAATTCCCAGGGCACCAACTTGACTTGAACCAGTGGTCTACATGTTCAGGCAAACACGTAAAGCAACGCGTTAGGAGTCTCGACACGCCATTGTACACGTGCAGCGAGGAGCTCAGTCCTCATGCCCTGCCATTTGTGTTATGACAGGCTGATTCATGTGGCTGGATTGGGGCATCCTGGTACATTTATGATGTGGGATCTGGGACTCAAGTTCATATGCTGGAGTTTCATGGCTGCAAGTGCAGGCCCCCAGCAACACCTACGACCATCTGACAGCTGAGGTAGTGGCCTGATATCTAGGGTGCCTACTTCACTGAATATATGGATCAGAGTTTGATTTCTGACCACAGCGACCAGGAACATCGTTCACGACTACAAGAGCGTACGAGGAGGACACTGGTGTTTCCAGAGACCGTTTGAAGGATTCATCTTGGTCTACATTTGGTCATTTATGGTTGGTTCTACTCCCAATTTTTAGTAAGATTGGACCCCATTGACGCCGGATCGAGTTGAGATCTGTTGGTTACGTGGAACATGGGAGTCATTCTTTGACAACGCCTTCACACACAGCATGTATTCAGGCCGGGAGGGGTGTTAAAAGTCCATGAATGAGCAACAATTTCTCAAAATATTGGTTTCATATGGACCAATGGTATTATTCTTTATTGGAGTTTGGTTGGGACATTGGGGGAACTTTTATCCATGGAGCTTGATCACTTCCAATATGGGTGAAAGACACTGAGTGGCCTAACTTTAATTCAAAAGAAGGTTTCTCTGATGTATTATATTCCATGAGTTTTTGTTTGTTATTTCATTGTTTCTTCTTTGAACACTAGGTGTATTATAGCACAACATGGGTGTTGGCCTTTGCATGATCTATTTTTCTGGCTAGTCTCATTGAGGCTGAGCTGTTCAGTAATCTGCATTTTTCTCCAACATATGGTCGTTACACAGAAAAAGAATATTGCTAAAAGTCCATGAATGAGCAACGATTTCTCGAAGCTTTGGTTTCATATGGAGCAATGGTATTATTCTTTATTGGAATTTGGTTGGGACATTGGGGGAAAATTTTATCTATGGAGCTTGATCACTTCCAATATGGGTGAAAGACACTGAATGGCCTAACTTTAATTCAAAAGAGGGTTTATCTATTGCATTATGTTCCATGAGTTATTGTTTGTCATTCCATTCTTTCCTCTTTGAACACTATTTGTATTATAGCACAACATGGGTGTTGGCCTTTGCTTTATCTATTTTCTCTTGGCTAGTCTCATTGAGGCTGAGCTGTTCAGTAATCTGCATTTTTCTCCAACATATGGTCGTTTCACAGAACGAAAATATGATTTTCAGAATCAGCATAAAATTCAGCATCTATATAGTGCTCATAAGACTATTTCAGTTTTTTGATAATTTTTGCCCCGTGAGCGCGCCGCTTCCACTATGGGCTAAGGTTCGGAATTGGTTTCAAAAAAGATAATCAGTTTTGTCCGATCATTTTGCAAAAAATAACCGATTGTTCCGATTATTGCCCCTTCAAATAATCAGTTTTTTCCGATCGTTTTGCAAAAAATAACCGATTGTTCCGATTATTGCCCCTTCAAATAATCGGTTTTTTCTGATTGTTGCCATCAAAATAATCGATTTTGAAACAATTATTTCCCGGTCGCTCAAATTGAGAAATTTTGGGAGTTGGTGTATGGGCAGTTCCTACTGACTTCTGAGGTCATCAGGGTAGTTCCTACTGAGTTCTGCGGTCACGAATTAATTGTTTCCTGAGCTACAGAAAACTCCTGGAAGACATTTGAAGTGATTTTCTATCATATTTTATAATTTTAAAACCATTTTTCTTTCGTCTGTTTGGCTATCTCTGCAGGAAGCCTGATTTGTGAGATATACCTTTTTTGCCCTGATCTGTAGTCACTGTCCACTGTCGCTGAGTGCAGACTGAAGACCTGAGTGGTTCTGATGCATACATGCATGCATATGCGCGGGACACAAGGCCCAACGTCACCCATTGTTTGTCTGTTCATTGTACAGCCCCATCAAGTTCTTCATTATTTTATTGATCCCAGTTCTGCTCGTCTTCGAGTCTTGGTCTGGTTTTATTTTCGGCTGAAATCTTTGAGTACCTGAAATGGAGCAGGAGCAAACACCAAACCAAGTGCAACCAGAGGATACAGAGACTATTCAAATGGAGGAACGAGATGCAAAGCGGGAATTTAACAGTGGTAGCAGAGATATGGATGCTACTGTGCACGATATCGATTCCACACGTCGAAGCGTCGATCATGCGAGTTCTAGCAACGTTGACGATCCACAAGCGTCTCTGGGGTTTTTCGTTCACGGAGCTCAAGAAGACGATGGGGCGAATCAAGAAAGGCAACCTTTATCTCATTCATATGAAAGTTACCAACCCATGGGAAAACAAGAACTGGATTCTATTGGATTCTATGTGCTTTATTATTAGCTGGCTTGGTTGAACGCGAGCGTGTTTTACGCGTCGAAGAAGAGAACATGCAGAATTTCTTTTATCTACAAGAGACGCTGGTTTTCAACAAGACCGCAGCTTCAATTCGAGAGAGCAACGCGCGCAGACGCTTGACCAGTTAGATTACAGGTATGAGTTCGCCGAGTTTCACGTCAGGATCTACTACGACACCTGTTCCTCTCAGTCCGCCGACAATTTTTCTGGAACCTACGTCGACGCCGAAGGATCACATTTCAGGAGACGATCACAGAGTACCTGTTTGGACGTCGAGTTCCGAAGTTGGGCACGATTGCTCCGAAGGTTCTTACGAATTACCTGAGACGAAATTTGCAAAGGAGTTGAAAGATGAAATTGGCGAACTGACGGAGGAAGAGCACGAAGAAATGAGTGGCTGGCTGGAAGATTATTTATTGACGGATCTGAAGGAGAAAAGGAAGACAAAGCTACCGAAGTACGAGAGAAGCGTACGCGTAAGACACTTAAGGGAAAATCCAGAGTTGAATTTCACAAGAGTCTCTCTGACGATTCTGAGGAAGAAATCCTGGACACAGATGACCCACTTCTTTCGAAGGTGCTTCAGCGCATTGATCGGATGAACGAGAAGATCTCCAAGACGTCCGAAGACGTTTGGCGCATGCCTACGTCCAGTCGTTCACCACCTACCAAGAGTCCCTTTGTTACGAGGGAATCATCGGCTTTTGCAACGCTCACCGAAGTATGTATTGGATGACAGTGAAGGCGGTAAGACTAACGCGCTGAAAGTGGAAATTCTGCCATAAGATGGGCGCAACGTTCAGAAGTATGCAGAACAATTTGGAAGATACCTGGTGCTCACTGGCAAGACCCAAGCCAAAGATCGGGTAAAAGCTAACCTCATCGTTCAGGGCATCAAGGATTCTGAACTTCAAGAAAGAGTCTCCAAGTTGCTCAAATCGGCCACAAGCTTTGAAGACTTTCTGAAAAAACGCCAAGACCTCTATCCTACGCTGGAGACGGACCTCTCCATTCGGGGTGAAATTTCGAAGGTGTCCCATTTACCCTACGACCGGAAGCCGGAGCAAGTGGTCAAATTGTTGGAAACACTGGAAAGGCTGTTCGTTAAGTTGAACCTGGGAGTTATGACGGAGGAGCGCAAGCTTATGGAACTTTCCTCGAAAGTAAATGATTAGCTTTTCGTTGAATGGACGAAGAACGATAAGCTTTTTGCAAGGATGAACTCTTATGGTTCATTGAAGGATCTCATGAAGGAGCGTGCACAACTTTCTGTCGGGTTGAAGCATCTTGCCGCTTCGCGTGGCTCTACGTCCGGGCGCACTGCTTCGAGTCGATACCAGGAAAAGCAGAGAGATAAGGAAAAGGACACCTCTTTCTCTGGAGGACCATCGTCTGCAAGTTCAGCTCCCAGGGCGGACATTTCCGAGCTCCTCTCCCAATGCCACTCGATGAACGCAGAGCTAAGAGTCTCTGAGAGAGAAGGCAACGGTGACAAAGGAGGAAAAAGTTCTTGCAAAGGAAAAGATCGTGGAAGAGGAAAAGGCCAAGGAGGCAGAGGAGGCAAAGCACAGATGGACCCCAACGCGCTGATCGCAGAATTCAAGGCCCGCATACAGTGTAAACACTGTGGCAAAACCAACCATTATGGCGATCACTGCTTTGAGATCCAACGAAAACAGAAAGAGGATCGACTCAAGACCTTCCTGATCCAATCCGGTCTCAGTGAGGAGGCAGCCCAAAAGGCGGTGGAAGACGCCAAGAAGAAATGGAAGGACCAGAAGCAAAAGGGACCAAAAGCTGGCCCAAGAAAGAAAGATGCATCTGGCCCCTCCGCAGCAAGTGCTGGTGCTGGCGCCCCCTCAGCAGAGACCAAACCGATGCAGGAGGACACTGAGAGTCAAGCCAAGAAGAGGAAGGGAGATCTGGCATTTTCGGAGGTTGAGAAAATCGTGCACCTGCTTCGAACCGCTGTCAAGGACGGTCTGACGTTGCGACTACGAGTGGTTGTGGAGGAGGAGACGTGTGACCCTGTTTTGCATACTGGTGCAACTGATTCCATTGTGACTTCATCATTGGTGTCAGATCCGAATCGCACCTTGACTGCACAGTAGCCCCTAGGGGCTACTGTGCAGTCAAGGTTGGAGATGGGCACCACACGTACAGTGAAGGAGAGAAATCCGTGGATGTGTGCATGGGCAACTTCACTCTTCCTCATGTTTGTATCGTCATGGAGACATCAGCTTTTCAGGTCTGCCTGGGCATGAAATTCATCCGTCAAAACGCCAATACAATTCTGGGTTTGATATTTACGCCATCGAGACTCATTGTCAAGAATCCAGAGACTGATGAATGATGCTTGGTATCGTTATCTGAGAAGACCTGTCAGAAGGAAGGAGGAAACGGATTGCCACCTGCTCAATCGTCTCTGAGAATTTCCTGGAGAGAAGCCTACAGTTTATTACCTTCACTGAACGAGCAAGTTCTCATTGACCTTGGTGATTTCAGACCCACCGTGGACTTGTACGCCAGCCCCAAAAATCATACCGAACGGTTGTATTGCACTCCTCTCAATTCATGTTATGCCTACAATTGGCACGACTTTCAGTTATGCTGGGCCAACCCACCATGGTTACACCTCGAGAATAAGGTCACCAAAGCCGTGCTCAACCGAGCGCAAGTCGCAGTTATTTGTCGTGATTGGGGCGAACCCGAGGAAGCTGCCGCCTGGCGACCAATTTGGGACCGCATGACGAAGGTTCGTGTTCCTATCCCAGATGTACCCCTCTATCTCCCAGATGGGGCGACCAGCCCATTACCAGCCCTACGCTGGGGGCAGTTGCATCCCTCATCGATGGGAATGATTGTGATATTTCGTTGGATGAACTGAATCCCCAAGTGGTCAAGTTTCTCCAATGTGTGAACCGTGGTTTAACCTGGTCTGATTTACTGAAACGATACGGGCACGATACACCTGCAACAACAACGAAGGACGAGTCTGCAGTCCCAGAAATTCACCCTCCAATAGAATCAGATGAGAAAAAGGACGCTGGCATTCGAGATGCTGAAGTTGACAAGGCCGACATTCAGTGGGAAGAAGTCAGTGAAGAACCTGCAGAAGTGCAACGGGATGAAGTCAGTGGAGACAGCTATCTGGCAGATCTCAATATCGCTCAGCCTCTGAAGTACGACCCATTCCCAAGCATTCACGAAGAGTATTCGGACCGAATCGAGGATTTACTGAACGACGTCGATCCCGAAGATTCAGTTCTGGGAGGTGTACAAAATTTTACCATGTCGTGTTTGGCCCTACATGCTATGCAAGAGTATGGCGTGACCATGCAAGGCGAGGAGGACAAGGCACGAATCCCCAACCCACGCGGATGGCCGGTCTCGAAGGACGACTTACGCTCTTTGAAGGAGGACATTGAGCACCAAATCTTCCAGATATCTGAGGAACAACAAGAGCTAGAGCTCAAGGACAGTTGGAAGGGCCATTACAATGAGTTCACGGGCAGGAGTGTTGACGGAGATGAAACAGATTTGTACTACAAATATCTGGATGAAGACCGCTTTATCGTGGATGGCAATGGCGTTTATCTGGATGTCTCGGCCTTACTCAGTGAGTGTTACTCTGTATCCAGGGATAAGTATGGGAAATCGAATTTGGCAGCCGCAGACGATTTTGAGGAGAAGATCAAAAATTTGCCGACCAAAATTCAAGAAGTCCTAGGTCGTAGGAAGGTGGCTTTTGGACCGTTGATGGCACATGGTTCAAGTGAGAAGCTGGTTACCATGGATTTGGAATTGATGGATGAGCACAAGAATACCACAGTGCGTTCAAAGCCATTTCCAGCAAGCAAGGCCGACAGTGAGGAGATAATGCGTCAAATCACCGAATGCATTGCAGCCGACCTCGCGGAAAAATATGACCAAGCAGAGTATCCAAAACACTGCTCTCCATGCTTCTTGGTAGACAAACCAGAGGGCAACGCAAAAAGACTGGCTGTCCATTACGGGAAGTTGAACAAACTCACAAAAAGGCATTCCGGGAGTCTACCAAGTTTGGAACAGGCGCTGGAAAGAGCTGCTCATTGCCGTTTCAAATCCAAATTGGATAAGGGCAGTGGTTTCTGGCAAGAGGAGTTAACATAACGAGCGCAGGATCTATCAGCCTTTATTGCTCCTAATGGTCAGGTGTTCAAATGGAAGGTTATGCCGTTTGGGTTGACAAATGCGCCAGCAACTTTCCAGGTGCTCATTAACCAGGTGCTGGCCGGTATGAAGCTGAAACCTACGGTGCAGGCACTACTGAAAAAGGGGGCAGTCATTGAGGTCTATATTGATGATGTCCTATTGGGGACCGATGACGCTGATGACCATTTACGTTTGGTGGAGGAGTTTTTACGCACTTTTGAAGAATGCAACACCCGCGTGAAGTTGGAAAAATGTGAATTCATGCAGGAAGAAATTGAATATTTCGGTTTCCAAGTTCGATGGAGATGGTGGCGACCTGTGAAGGAAAAAGTTGCCCCAATTTTGAAGGCCTCTATTCGTGATGACAAGACCTGTGGCGTCAAGCACATCAGAGCTTTCCTGGGATCCTGTAATTTTTTCAGGAGGCACATTCCCAATTTCACGTACAGCAGTCGCCTTCTCACGGACTTGACCAGGAAGACTGTACCTTGGAAGTGGACTCCAGAGCATGAAGCTCAGTTTCAGGAGATCAAGGAAAAACTGAGTTCACCGCGGCTGTTGGGCACACCTGCACCTGACGGTGAGTTCTTGGTCATCACTGACGCTTCTCTTGTGGGAGGCGGAGGTACGCTTCTGCAGTGGCAGCGAATTCCAAGAGCAGCTGCAAGGAGAAGAGCGGATGAACTGCAGCCAGTCGGAGTCAATCGTGACGGTTCACTCAAGCACAACTACGATCCGCAGGAGTTCCATCTCGTACCCATTGGCCACTGGAACTGGAAATGGTCCTCAACAAGAGCAAACTACAGCACGTATGAACGTGAATTACTCTCTGGAATTTTGCTTATCTCTGGACAAAGCCGACTGTTTGGCAGCAATTCCGTGGTGTGGTTATGTGATCAGGGGTCCACGGAGACATTTCTCAAGGGGGCCCCTACTGAAAACCGAAAGCTGAGATGTTGGTGGACGTTTCTGGCTCAGCTGAAGCTCAACATCTACAGTGTACCGGGTCTGAAAAATGAGCTATGTGATTGGCTCTCACGTGAAAATTTCGATGAGAAAATTTCTGCAAGCTCTGAAGCACTTTCTCGAGAAGCTTTCCAGAAAATGCACGTCCATTTGGATCTCACTATGAGCAAAGCTGAACTACTCAGCTCTCTACGAAAGTCTGACTATGTGGCGGAGTATGGAGATATATTGAAAGCCCTAGGGGATGGATCCTATGCACTGGTGGACAAGGAGCTGTGGTCGCTATCCTCAAGTGGTATTTTAAGAAAGGAAGTGCAAACATGCATACCCAAGAAGGCGCTGGGCACAGCCCTACAGTGAACCGTGGTCGGTCAACCTGGACCGGATTCCTGGCTCTGGGCTTTCAAGAAGTTGTTCCACACTCGCGTACCTGACACAGAGTTGACACATAAAATTGAGGACATGCACAGGACATGCAAGGAGTGCGTCACGAGTAAGCGGAACCGACCCAGCGACCGAGGCCTACTTGGAGTCCTGCCACTACCACACATGGTCAATGCACTGTTGTATGTGGACTTCATTGACAGACCCAAGTGTCATACTACGACTATGCCTTGATGATGGTGGACGCTCTGAGTGCTTTCTGCCAAGTTTTACCATGCAAGAAGACTATTGATGGAGAGGGCATACTGAAGCTCATCAAACACAATTGGATTCGTTTCTATGGTCCACCTGTTCGTATCCACGGTGACAAGGATATTTCGCTTCAAGTGAGACCATGGCTGGTGTCGCAACGTATTTGCTGCAATGGGGTATCGTTCTCACAACCTTACCAGCCACAAGCAAACGGACTATGCGAGCGTATGAAATATGAGTACCAGGAAGAGCTCAGTATTTTGAGGCAGAGTATTAAAACCAGCAATTGCGTCCAGTTGAACGACTACGTGGTCATATGTATGAACCACAAGCAGCGAGGGAAATCCGGCTATTCACGAGAAGATGTGTTCCATGGAAGGCCTACTCTACGTTTGGACCTACCCTTTCCACACAAAGGCAACGTACAGGTGCAGGACTGGGTCAAGCAACAAAACAAGATTGCCGAAGTTGTTCAAGCCGACTTGAGGAAAGGACGAGCGAGTCGGTTTGAACGCGTCAATAGAAGGAGGAAAGCTGCAGTTTTCAATGTTGGCGACTACGTGCTTGTGAGCAGACGGAGGTTCAAGCAATTGGAGGTACCTAAGGGAGCCACGAAGGATGTTATGTGGTATGGTCCCTACCTGGTTACTGGAGTCAGCAGCAATGGTATTACAGCGCGTTGCAGTCCCACGTTGGGCGGCGAAGTACCTGTGACCTTTGAGTTCGTGAAGCGCTTCCCATTTGAGCTGGTGTATGACTATGGCGAGGACACGATCGAAGAAGGAGACTGTACTAGTCCAAGTCCTCCTTGATGTCTTGTCCTAGAATTACTCCAATGCTTACCCAAAGCCAAACAGATCAGTGGACGAGCACCAAAGCCATTTCGAACATAACAGGAACCTATGCAGTGACAGAAAATCGTTGTATTTTGGAATGAAACTTCCACAATCGAAACTGCACTGCACAGCGCTAAATCTCATGATCATCGCTAAATAACACGAAATGCTCAGGCGACTTCCGTCGCTGCATGCTGGCGGCTACACTCCCCTCCCAAGCCCAAAAAATCCCTTTTTGGGGCTGAAAAACTGGATACCAGCCCCAGCAGGCCTGTGGTTCTATGACCTGGGAGCTGCCTGAGGGTGCTGCCACAGCCGTCTGCCCATCTGTACCCAGGATAGGGGCACTGAGTTCCAAGAACTACAAACCTGTCATCTCATTGCCCTGGCATTGACTCACAGCAATGTCCTGTAACTCTGACTGCCTGCCTGTGCACAGAGGGGGGAAGTCAGTACTACGCGTATACCACCGGTTCCACTGGTTTTTTTTTTTTTTTTTTTTTTTTTTTTTTGTTGTTGACATTGGGGATCCATTGTTTCTCAGAAGTTCATTGTACAACATTCAGTGGGCTCCAGGCAAGGGCTCGAACATACAAATGCAAATCTCTGTGCATCACAACGCAATGTCTTCAAACAAACAGACATGAATGCTAATATACAAAGCCCATTCACTGAAGTCATATATGAGTTAGATTACTTCTGAGATTTGTTCTCTGGATCCTTCATTTGTCTTTATTGATGCTGATTGGACTCCTGAGAAGCAGTCCAGAGTGATGTGGCGTGGAACCCGAAAAATGGTGGCATACCCTAAAACTGACATCGATCACTGAGCTGTCTGCATTGAATCGAATTCATTGCACCTGAAAGAGAGGAGTACAAATAAACAGGGCGAGGGGGATGCATCATACATTCAAGACATACTAACTACATCATCAACTGTGAGATGGAGCCCCTTCTTTTGATTGAAGGCATGCCAGTCTTTGTTGAGTTCATTCATGAAGCTACTGGCAGGCTCCCATGTGGGACGTGTATGACCCCGCCACTTCACTTTCCACTTACGAACACCATTGGGGTAAACCCTGGTAGCCAAAAATTTCTCTGGCACCCAGTGCTGTACCACAGGGGGGGCGACGTCCTCCTTGGAAAAGTAATTGAAAGGATGTGCAGAATCTGGTGCACCATACGGATGCATGTAATGCTTCAATCTACTGGTAGACAATGTCTGATCCCCTTGAGGGGTATTCACCACCACTCTCGAAGCAGAAATGACCCTCTCCACCTCACAGGGACCCTGCCACAGCCTATCTAACTTAGATTGGCCTGGGAGGTTCTTCACCCACACCTTGTCCCCTGGAAGCAAGTTCAGGGTCGGGAATTTCTGAAGAAACTTATTCCGCTGTGCGGCATGAATCTTTTTCAATTTTTTCTGCACCTCCCTTCGTTCCTTCTCCAAACGGGAGAAAAATGTCAGGGCGTCTTCCGCACAGTCATCCTGGACCGGTGGACAGTCCCCAAAACCAATGGGGTCACGCCCAAACACCAGTCTGTGAGGGCTGTAGGGACCGTGAATGCCAGGCAGGTCATTCACTGCCCACACTGCCAGCGGTAGCGCATTCACCCACAGCGCCTTTCGCTGCTCCAAATACAGGCGGAGCGAATTTACTACCGCCTTGACTGCATTTTCGGCCCTCCCATTACTCGAAGGCCTATATATAACACCCCTGTGGGTCTCAATCCCCATTTTCTCACACAAACTGTGAAAGAAATCACTGGTAATGACATTGTCATTGTCACTCATGATTTCTTTCGGCACGCCAGTGAAGAACAAGCAGCGTTGCAAAAACAAATCTGCCGCTGCTTTGGCCTCCAGGCCCTGGGCCCTGCATGGCACCGCAGTCAAATATCCTGTCAGCCTGTCTACAATTACCATACACTGGTCATACACCTGTCCGGCCGAAGTAACTTCCGGCAGTGATACAAAATCAATGGCAAGCGATGCAAAGGGATACTGGGGGACAGGGAAAAAACGACATTCATCAAAGCGTGCTGGGCCTGTTTTACACGTTTGACAAACAGGACATCGTTTAACCAATTCAGTGACCTTTTTCTTCAAAACACTCGGCCGGAAGGTGAAATAAAATTTTCTGCGGACCAACTCTATCAGTTTGTCCCTACCTGGATGTACATACTGATGCATGGCAGTCAGAACCTTATCCGTTAATGAAAACGGAACCACGATTTTGCCATGGTGTCGCAGCTTCCCCTGAAAAAGCGAAAACCCTTCAACGGCCTGACCCTGTGACAATTTGTCAAAAATGGTGGAAAAATTGCGGTCACTCTGGTATTCGTTGTCCCACTTGCCAAACAAACATTCAGTGAGTGGCTCCTGAGTCAGCACTGCAAGCTGAAACGGGTCCAGCCCACTCTCAGCACAACATAAATTATGGATGATGCGCTCAACGCGCTTCTCGTGATTCACAGAATCCCCACTGGAGCTCTGCAGGGGTGATTGACTGTCACTGAACAACGACCGCAAGCGGGTATCCATCTGATGTCTCATTGTAGCTTCCCTGAGCTCTGTCGAGACGTCCTGATCCTGAACCTGAGGCACCACCTGTTCACTGCGTACCTGACGCAATAACCTCGCACTGTCCTCCAAAAGACGTTCCCTTCGATTTGTGATAACCCACTTCTGACGTCCGTCATTCTGTGAGAGGAGGTGCAGTGATTTGGAGCCCCGCTCCAACTCTTGCATACAATCAGCGAAAAGTGGATGCTCACGCAAGGCCTGATTTTCTTGCTCCCTGACCTCCACCTCAGTCCTTTCCCATGCAGCCGCATCATTTTCTGACCCATGTAGGCTACTATCAGGGGCCGCAGTGTTGGCAGGGTACGCCCAACGGGAGAGCACGTCAGGAACAATGTGCCCCGCACCCGGAGTGTACCTCACCTCCACTAGGGGATATCTCGATAGAAACTCATGCCAACGACCGCGACGGCCAAGTGGACCACTGACCGTCAACAAATCGTCGTGGTACCACTTCTCCAGCGTACGATGGTCAGTCAGAATTTCTACCTCAGTTCCCATCCCTATCCATGACTGATGCTTATGCAAGGTGGAGATGATGCCATACATCTCCTTTTCTCGCGTACTCCAACCCCTTTGTCCCCGCGCGGTACCATCACCTTGATCCCCTGCCAACTTTCTGGAATAGAATGCTACGGGCCTGAGCTGATTTTGGAGTCATACTGCTCCAAAACTGCTCCTACCGCATAGTCACTCGCATCAACCCTTATAATAAATTTTTTGTTGACATCCGCAATATCTAGGATCACATCCTCACTCATGCCACGTTTGATTTGGGAGAAAGCACGCTTCATCTCCCTTGTCCAAACAATCTTATGTCGCTGTGAGGAGCGTCCCTTATCCTTTGCGGTCGGTTCTGGTAATTTCCGCAGGGCCTCAGACAAAATCCCGGCATATTTTGCGTAATTACGCATATAAATTGCGTACCATTGGGTTAAACCCAAAAAACTTTTCAAGTGTTTGGGAGTCCGTATGTCCTCCCATCGCCATTTCTCAATGGCTGCCCGTTTTTCAGGGCTGGACATTCTCTGTCCATTACACAAAATATGCCCGCAGAATTTGACCTTTCGGACAAAAAGGTGCATCTTGGTCTTCTTCACTGTCAGTTTGTATTTTCTAAACAGTGTGAAGACCTCCCGTAACTGTATATCATGTTGTTTATATACTGTATCATCCACTTGTCCTGTATCAATATTTGGGGGTGTGCCCTTTAAAACATCATCGATGTAGGGCTTCAGTTTAATGGAATCCAAACAATAGGAAACCATTCTCTGATATTGGGAGGGGGAAGTTTTTAAGCCCATTGGCAAAACCTGCCATTCAAACACCCCCCAGGGCGTCGTAAAACTTGTCAGATGCCTACTGTCTGGCGACAGTGGCATCTGGTGGAACCCATCTTCTAAATCGAAAATGCTCCACAGGGCATTCTTCCCCTCCTCCACTATGCGATCCTCTATTATTGGGATCGGATATGTAATATTTTCTATGTTGTCATTCAGGTGCCTGTAATCTATCACGAGCCTCCATTTTCCCCCCGGCTTAGGAACCACAAAGGCTCTGGCAATCCACAGAGGATTACCTTCCGCTGCTTTGATCATCCCCCGATCAGAAAATTTATCAAGCAGTGCCTTAAAGGCAGCTGCTCGTACCCCCAGGCACCGGAATGGCTGCACTGATTTGGGCTCAGCACCCTGTTTCAGTGTTATAGTGGCCTCCGTATAAGGACCACGTATATTATTTTCGATATCCTCAGGAGTAAGGGACTTGAATTTCAGGACGTCCTCAAACTCCTTTTCCAAAGCCTCCCTGTAACCTGAACAATTGGGATCGGTCATGTCCGCCTCAATCACAGAGCGAATAGACCGTCCATGGATGCTGGTTCGCAACTGCCCTGGTGGCTTATCCTGCAGGATCACTGACCTGACCTTTCGGCATTTTTTTGTACGCCCTGGCGAACCTGTCTCAGGGCCTTCATCAGAACTGGACACAGCATCAGTATTAAACTGGGCCAGGCGATCACGCTCTGTCCTGGTAAGCAATCTGCGCCGCATCCTGCGGGGCAGGTGTCTCAAATCAGCACATGAGGCTGCAGCCTCCTGACACTGTTGTAGACCAGCGATTACTTCGGGCTCTGCTGTACTCACAGGACCCTGTATGGACTGTTGCACACCTTGGTTTTCAGATTCAGACGGCGCTTCGGATGTGATCGCTTGCTCTCCACTGCAGTCGATGTCACTGCAAGAGGGGGAGCACACACCAGCAGTTTTGCCGTGTCCCTTACCTGACTGACGGGACAAGCGTCTTTTCATTTGCCTACATTGCTGTCGTTCCCCAGGCGCTACTCCCCTCCCAGACTCGCCAAGGGAGTGCGCCTCTGCAGACTGTGTATTTACAGATTGGACACCTGGTTCATCAGGGTCCTGCAGTTCCTCAGGTGGGGGCGTGGTAGGGGTCATGTGGCAGGGGGGGGGGGGGGTCCACGCTCTCTGGATCACCTGAGAACTCATCCTCCTGGACTCCCGCCCATCTGTCCATCCCTGCATCCATGTCCAGGGCAGCCATTGAGAAATGGCGATGGGAGGACATACGGACTCCCAAACACTTGAAAACACAGACATGCTGAATGACGACGAGCGAGCAGCGTTGGCTGATGAACAGGACATCGTGGCGAATGAGCAGGATATACCATTCTACAATCAGACTGAGATGGAGAGAATTGGAGCTTATCACATTGAACAGATCCTGAGAGGACAATATAGGCAAGGCTGGCGCTTCTTGACAAAGTGGGAAGGCTATGGCACGAGTGAGAGTACTTTGGAACCAGTTCGTGCATTCGTGCATGATGAAGGGAAGCTAAATCATGTGTTTGTTGACTACTGTGTGGCACACGCACCTCGCTTTGACATAGCGCTAAGGCAGGCTCGGCGGATCAGCAGCACACTGAAGAAGAAGTGCAGCGCGGAGGAAACCAACGAAGAGACTGCCACGGACAACAAGGAGCCATGAGAGGTGAGTACCAGGAAGGTCTCACAGCAGCGCGGAGGCAAACAGCGACGTACAAACGAGCCTACAGTTGTTGCTATGGCAGAAGACTGGTTACCTTGAGTTATTACCAAGAGCCTGAGGAGGAAGGAGTACCTTGAAGTCAGTTCTCGTGCTGCTTATGCGTTTACTGGCGGACCAAGGAGAAAACCTGCAGAACTTCACTTCATTCTGCAGAACAATTATTGAAGTGCAGAATATATCTGAGAAAAGTTCAGTTTAAGGCATGGAAAAGCCCACACCTTATTTGGACTCCATTATTCCTCGTGGGAATTTTGGAGGGACTGCCGGACTTCTGCGCTCTGAGACGCTCGCGCCCCAAGCAAGGTCAGCAGGACAATTTTGGGAACCAGAAAGAAAGGAGTTGGAAGAAGTTTTAAGATCAAATATTGAACAGTTTTGAAAGGTGGATATGACTGGCATCACAGCAAGTTCTGGAGTTATGACAAGCTCTGGAGGGAGTTGAGTTGGAGGGAGCCAAGTATCAAGGAACCTGGGGTTATTGAGGTTCCCAAAATCTTTTGGTCAGTTCATGGTTGGAAAGTACTTTGAATATTACTTGGTCCTGGTTTTACTTCGCAGCGCCTATGGTCAACTTGAAGCCAAGTTTAAGTAACTACAAGTTGAATTTTGGGGTTTTGGAGGGAGTTATACCCAGGGCACCAACTTGACTTGAACCAGTGGTCTACATGTTCAGGCAAACACGTAAAGCAACGCATTAGAAGTCTGGACGCGCCGTTGTACACGTGCAGCGAGGAGCTGAGTCCTCATGCCCTGCCATTTGTGTTATGACAGGCTGATTCATCTGGCTGGATTGGGGCATCCTGGTACATTTATGATGTGGGATCTGGAGCTCAAGGTCATATGCTGGAGTTTCATGGCTGCAAGTGCAGGCCCCCAGCAACACCTACCACCACCTGACAGCTGAGGTAGTGGCCTGATATCTAGGGTGCCTACTTCACTGAATATATGGCTCAATTACTGTGTTCATCTGCCCAGATTGATTGGATTTGGTGACATTCATTGGGTCAAGCGTCTGTATCAGAGTTTTTTTTCTGACTACTGCAACCAGGAACATCGTCCACGACTACGAGAGCGTACGAGGAGGACAATGGTGTATCCAGAGACCGTTTGAAGGACTCATCTTGGTCTACATTTGGTCATTTATGGTTGGTTCTACTCCCAATTTTTAGTAAGATTGGACCCCATTGACGCCAGATTGAGTTGAGATCTGTTTGTTAGGTGGAATATTGGAGTCATTCTTGGACAACGCCTTCACACACAGCGTGTATTCAGGCTGGGAGGGGTGTTAAAAGTCCATGAATGAGCAACAATTTCTCAAAACATTGGTTTCATATGGAGCAATGGTATTATTCTTTATTGGAATTTGGTTGGGACATTGGGGGAAACTTTTATCTATGGAGCTTGATCACTTCCAATATGGGTAAAAGACACTGAATGGCCTAACTTTAATTCGAAAGAGGGTTTATCTATTGTATTATGTTCCATGACTTATTGTTTGTTATTCCATTGTTTCCTCTTTGAACACTATTTGTATTATAGCACAACATGGGTGTTCGCCTTTGCGTTATGTATTTTTTTTGGCTAGTCTCATTGAGGCTGAGCTGTTCAGTAATCTGCATTTTTCTCCAACATATGGTGGTTTCACAGAGAAGGAACATGATTTTCAGATTCAGCATGAAATTTAGCATCTATATAGTGGTCATAAGACTATTTCAGTTTTTTGGCCATTTTTGCCCCGTGAGCGCGCCGCTTCCACTATGGGCAGTTCCTACTGAGTTCTGAGGTCATCAGGGTAGTTCCTACTGAGTTCTGCAGTCACGAATTAATTGTTTCCTGAGCTACAGAAAATTCCTGGAAGACCTTTGAAGTGATTTTCTATCATCTTTTATCATTTCAAAACCATTTTTCTTTCGTCTGTTTGACTATCTCTGCAGGAAGCCTGATTTCTGAGTCATACCATTTTTGCCCTGATCTGAAGTCACCGTCCACTGTTGCAGATTGCAGACTGCAGACCTGAGTGGTTCTGATGCATACATGCATGCATATGAACAAACACAAGGCCCAACATCACCCATTGTTTGTCTGTACATTGTTCAGCCCCATCAAGTTTTTCATTATTTTATTGATCCCAGTTCTGCTCGTCTTGGAGTCTTGGTCTGGTTTTTTGTTCCACTGAAATCTTTGGGTACCTGAAATGGAGCAGGAGCAAACACCAAAGCAAGTGCAACCAGAAGATACAGAGACTATTCAAATAGAGGAACGAGATGCAAAGCGGGAATTTAACAAATATGATTTTCAGAATCAGCATAAAATTCCGCATCTATATAGTGGTCATATAACTATTTCATTTTTTTGGCCATTTTTGCCCGTCAGCGCGCCGCTTCCACTATGGGCAGTTCCTACTGAGTTCTGAGGTCATCAGGGTAGTTCCTACTGAGTTCTGCAGTCACGAATTAATTGTTTCCTGAGCTACAGAAAACTCTTGGAAGACATTTGAAGTGCTTTTCTATCATATTTTATAATTTTAAAACCATTTTTCTTTCGTATGTTTGACTATCTCTGCAGGAAGCCTGATTTCTGAGATATACCTTTTTTGCCCAGATCTGTAGTCACTGTCCACTGTCGCTTAGTGCAGACTGCAGTCTGTAATAGGCCGGCCTGGGCAACTAGGACAGGGCTGCAGGAGCCCTACCGCGATCGCGCATTCGCGTGTCGCAGGCGCAAATGCCAGAGTGGAATCAGAACGGAGAAAGAAAGAGAGAAGCTCTGTGTTACGTTATTTTTTGGTTGCTTATTTATAATTAATTCTGTGCATGGCATTCTTTTGGTTGTTGTACATATGTTGCATGGAGGGGTGCCAAAGTCCCCAAACTGCCCACGCTCGTGACGCCGGCAGTGACCGCTCAGGCAAGCAAGGGACTCCGTGCTGAACAACGACAATGGAGATCGAAACTGCTTGGTGCTTATGAAGGTGCAGGGTTTGCGTGCGGGATGTGTAGATCAGTGCATGCACAGCGCAAAGTACAAGGAGTGCAGAACAAGCAGGATCCAAGGAGTGCAGAACAAGCAAGGAAAAGCAGCAACCACTAAGGGGAACGAACGTGAAAGGTTTTGAGAGTTTGAGGTTACAAGAGTTTGAATAAACAAGGAGAACGGGTTTTGGAGAAATCGCAAGAGTTTTGGGTTACCTCCGCCGAATGCCTTACAAAACTCTCAGCTAAGTACGAATGCCCCGAAGCTCTCCAACTGCAGCGCTGAGGCAGCCCCGCGAGTGCACAGTGCAGCGAGCGAGCAGCAGGGCAAAGCCAGCTGAGTTGGGGGACGCGTGCAATAAGAACAGCACCAAAATTGGTACGATACGAGCGCTGCGCTACAGCGCTGAGAGAGACCCGAAGTATGAGCGCCGCGTTGAGCGCTGAGAGGGAACTGAAGTACCAGCGTTGCGATACAGCGCTGATGGAGGCTCAGAGAGACTCACGAAGTATCAGCGTTGCGCTACAGCGCCGATGGAAGCACAAGGAGACTCGCACAGTACCAGCGCTGCGCTACAGCGCTGAGAGGGAACCTAAGTACCAGCGCTGCGCTACAGCGCTCAGGGAGACCTGAAGTACCAGCGGCGCTACAGCGCTGAGAGAGAACTGGAGTACCAGCGCTGCGCTACAGCGCTGAGAGAGGACTGAAGTACCAGCGCTGATGGATGCGTGGACCGTAGCAGTGCTTTATGGACGAAGGCTGGCCGTGGAAGGAGGCCAGGCTCGTGAGCAAAGTGCAGCGGCAGCGTTCCGGCGAATACCGCCTCGAGGCTTGTCTACGCCGTGTGCAGGGGCAAGGGTAGCGACACAGCAGCCGGATTAATGCAGCTCGGATGAGCGGATGACCACCTCCTCTTCCGGCGAGATTACGCATTCTAAATGAGGCAGATGACAAAATGAGTTTGTCACTGAGGCGCTGACAGCCTCGGTGACGTTGGTTTTTGATATATATGCATCGAGTGTAAATGCACCTTTGCCCTGGTTTGTCTTGGTGGAGCCTCTTTTGTTGTATAGTAAAGGCACGAGGACAACAGGGCAAAGGTGCTACGAACGGCGGGGTGTGAGACTGCTGGGCGGGTGGTAGGCTGCAGTGTGTGTGTGTGATTGCCTAGTTGAGGCCCCACCCACTGGCGGGCGAGTGCATGGCTGGTGGGGTGCTGTGTGTGGTTGTGGGTACGCGTAAGGGTCAGCCTCTACGACAGGGGTGGTGTGGGAAGTGGTCCAGGTAGGACGTATGCAAGGGGTGTGGTCGAGCAAGAGTAGCTCCCTTCTAGCCCCAATAAGTATTCCCCAGAAGCCGGACGCCTTTGGTGCCCAGGCCAGCAAGGACTCCACCATCAAGACTGCAGCTCTGCAAGCAAGCATGCAGCCGCAGCCCGCCCCCACGCCCCAAGTTATGCCTTTTGTAGGTTTTGTTGCCCAGGCCAGCCATTGGTTTTGGCTTCATATCAGACTCTCCACGCTCCGTGTAGTGTCTTAGGAGGGGAGTGTAATAGGCCGGCCTGGGCAACTAGGACAGGGCTGCAGGAGCCCTACCGCGATCGCGCATTCGCGTGTCGCAGGCGCAAATGCCAGAGTGGAATCAGAACGGAGAAAGAAAGAGAGAAGCTCTGTGTTACGTTATTTTGTGGTTGCTTATTTATAATTATATCTGTGCTTGGCATTCTTTTGGTTGTTGTAGATATGTTGCATGGAGGGGTGCTAAAGTCCCCAAACTGCCCACGCTCGTGACGCCGGCAGTGACCGCTCAGGCAAGCAAGGGACTCCGTGCTGAACAACGACAATGGAGATCAAAACTGCTTGGTGCTTATGAAGGTGCAGGGTTTGCGTGCGGGATGTGTAGATCAGTGCATGCACAGCGCAAAGTACAAGGAGTGCAGAACAAGCAGGATCCAAGGAGTGCAGAACAAGCAAGGAAAAGCAGCAACCACTAAGGGGAACGAACGTCAAAGGTTTTGAGAGTTTGAGGTTACAAGAGGTTGAATAAACAAGGAGAAAGGGTTTTGGAGAAATCGCAAGAGTTTTGGGTTACCTCCGCCGAATGCCTTACACAGTCCTGTGTGGTCCTGATGCATACATGCATGCACATGAGCAGAACACAAGGCCCAACATCACCCATTGTCTGTCTGTTCATTGTACAGCCCCATCAAGTTCTTCATTATTTTATTGATCCCAGTTCTGCTCGTCTTGGAGCTTTGGTCTGGTTTTATTTTCCACTGAAATCTTTGAGTACCTGAAATGGAGCAGGAGCAAACACCAAAGCAAGTGCAACCAGAGGATACAGAGACCATTCAAATTGAGGAACGAGATGCAAAGCGGCAATTTAACATTTGTCTTCGAATTTGCGAAGTGTCTATGTATTCTTGCTCCGCCTAAAGATCCTGCGCAGAACAGGTTTGTCGTATTTTGGGATTTTCGAGAAACAAGAGAAACAAGAGAGTTCCCAAGTCAAACCAGAACAATACGACATAGACACTTACGAATTAAGACATTTTCGGAGTTTTTCCCCTTCCTCTTTTTGCACCCCCCTGTAGCGCACGCGACCATTTACAACATAGAAATGATGAAAAACAAACACTATGACAATGGACCAATACCGGTCATCCAAATACGGGCATGCCCATATGGCGATGCTGTTGACACAATTTAGCGTGTAACCAGACAAGCGTGCGCGTTCGCATCGCGGATACATAAATGTAGTAATTGTTGCATACTTGTTACTATTTGTGCAATATCATCACTTCCTTACATTCATGTATAGATTCCACAATGATCCAATGATGCCCTGTGCCCGTGCCTGTGTCATGGTGCAGAGGCCACAGCAAAATCTTTTTTGCTGATCAGGGTCCTGCCACTGGACTACTCTGCAGCTGAGCAGGCCAGGGCAGGCCATTACGGCCTTATTTGGATTTTGGGGCTACTGGTGCCCCTACCTTCACCTTGGGGGTTTATTTGGGGTATTTGGGGTTTTACAACTCTCCTTCACCCTCTCCCAGAGAATTGCAGCCGTTGGGGCTGCATTGACGCCGACTTCGCGAACTTTGCCCAGTTTGGCCCTACGTCCAGCTTTGGGCCCCTTACATCACCTTCAAGAAGGCCTCCATCCTGCACTTTCTTACTGGTGAGTACCCTGGTGACTATGGTCGAGACTACTCTGGTTTGGCTGCTTGTTTAGTGGGGGCTGCCTACCCCACTGCCTTCACGAACTGCGAGTTCGAGGCCGCTCACTTGGTCGTTTGGGGCTTTGGGCTGCCTTCCTAGCAGGCCATCTTGACTGACACGAGTGCAATCATAAAGGGGCAACATAATACTTATGTGTTTGTATTACACTTGTTTGCCTTTTTGCATTATAGCATGCTATGACCCTTGAGTGGCCTTTCTTATGCATCATGGCATTCATGGCCCACGAGTGGCCTTTGCAGCTGCCCAAAAGCAGATAAAGGGGCTCGTTTCTCTTTTGTTGCGCTACTCTGGCCTTTTTAGGCCTTGATTCTGAGTGGTGGCCTTGAAAGGCCTTCTTTTGAATTATTGAAGGTTTTTGCCCCAAAGCAGATAAAGGGGCTAGATCGGGTGCCCAGAGAGCCAGGCGCGCCTCCTGGGCTTTGTTCCTTTCGCCGGCGGCTTTGTTTGTCCCCAGGCGGACAGCCAAGCCCCCTGGGTCGACGCTGTTGTGGCCATCCTTGTCTTTTTTTGGTTATAAGGTTAAGGTGAGGTATACAGTGTGGCCTAGGATTAGTGTAGGATCAGTGCGGTTTCGTTTTGTTCGTTCGTCGTCGTCGTCGAGTTTCGTCCAGTTTCGACGCGTTCGTCGTTTCGTTCGTCGAGTTTTGCTCCCTTTGGAGCTTACGCAACCTGTTTTTCCTCGTCATTCTGGGCCCTACTGCCTTTTTTTTTTGGCAGTTTGGGTGTTGCTATCATGGTGGCTTGGGGGGCAGGTGCGTGGGCTTGTTGGGTGTTCTAATCTCGGTTTGTTCTTGATTGAGGCGACGTCCGTGGACTCTTTTTGGCTTCTTTCGCTTCGAATTGTGCTCCCTTTGGAGCTTGAGATGAGTTTTGTGTGAAAACTTGGGTCATTGGTTGTCATTGCCTTGAGGTGGTTAGTTGGGTACCCCCCACCCCACCCAGGAACGGATTTTGCGCTTGTTAGCGCTTGTTCGTGTTTGTTTGTGCTCGCCGTGAGTGTTTGGGAGCACAGGAGGTATGGCAGCAACAACTAACCACCTTTTCTTTTGGCTTGGGGGGGGGCTGAGGAACCCACCTCACACCAACATCTACCATGAGTTGCACTAGAGCAACCATGATCACAATGACCCTAGGGGAAAATAAGAGAAGCCTTCAGCCTACGGCTGAGGCTGGGAATTTAACTGACATAACCTTAGGCCAAGTGCTGAGGCTCCTGTTCGGCCTCCTCCCAGGGAGCAACAGGTTATTGATTGCTTTGATCAGCCCCACCCAGTTTCCAGCCTAGGTAGCCAATCCTGGGGGGTGTAAAAGACTGTGTTCAAAAACTTCCCTGCAAACGAGGGAGGTGGGGAGAGGCAAGACCAACTAATAGCCTCCAGGGAAAAGCACCACGTGATGGAGCAGCACTGTAGGTGGCAGTGCATCCTCTGAGAGTTGGGTTGGGTGCAGACGTGCACGAGGCACTTGGACTTAAACCCCAAGCCCAAACCTCATCTAAGTAATTTTATGGGAAGTTGGGTCTAGTAGGTTACTGTGCTGCGAAGGAACCCTTCCAGGTTGTGGGTGTAACAGGAACCCTCCCAGCTTGTGTGTAACCAACACCCTAGCCTAGCCCGATGTTTAGTAGGAACCCTCCCAGCTTGTGGGTATAACAGGAACCCCCCCAGCTTGTGGGTAGAAACTAACTTAGTTTTCTAAACTCTGGTACCTAGCTTTAAGCATCTGATGGTATTGGTTTTTGGGAACAGTGTGCTGACTGCAACTTTCCCTGTTGCAGTGCACCGAGTTCTGGGCACTGGCCTTGCTCGATTGCCAAAGGAGAGAGAGAGAGAGAGAGAGAGAGAGAGAGAGAAACGAGGAGAGAGAGAGAGAGAGAGGGAGAAAGGAGGAGAGAGAGAGAGAGAGAGAAAGGGTCATTGTTTGGGGCTGTGGGACAATCAGTTTGCCCTGCCCTTGTTTGTTTGTTTGTTTTGCTGTCAGTCAGTCACACTGTCAGCACATCACTGCACATCTTTGATCCACAGCACTGTATGTCCCGTCAGCACAGACTTTCTGTCGTCCACACTTGTCTGTCCTTCCCTCCCTTCAGTGGCCATTTCTCAGATACAGGTTTGCCACTTGGCGTCGCTACTGCCATCTCCTTTTACATTGACCATCTCAGGTCTTTTCCAGCTGTTTGTACAGTAATGGCTTTCGTCAGGGCCATCTGGGGCTGGCAGAGGCTTGCTGCCACTCACAGCCCCACCCCCAGTGGAGTCGAAAAATTTTAGATCCAAGGACTTCAGTTTGGTGCCCATGGCCTAGGGTTACAGGTGCCTGGTAGCAGTTTTTCTGCCTTTTGGCAGGGCCATTCCTCTGTTTTTGGCCCACAGAGCAGGTCAATCCTGCCAATCTAAACCCACTTTGGGGTGCCAAAAGCTGAATCCACTGTTTTGTGGAGTTTGGAGCCCAGCCTTTTTTTTTTCTTTCCAAAACTATGAACGGACACCCTAATCAGAGATTTTGGGGAGATCTGAGCTGGGTTGGTGGGGGCATGAGGAAAAACCCCCCCTCCAGAGCCCATGATTAGCATCATCAGATCATGCATTTTTCCATCTCCCATTCTTTTTTCAGAAATCAGTTCTGATTTTCAGCCAACCCCCTGAGTTTCAGCCTAGTGGGGGGGTTGCTGAGTGTTGTGCCTTTGCGTGGGTAGTAGAGCCACTACTAGCTCTAGGCTTCTCTTCCCATGTTCTTGTGTTTTGGTGGGAGAGAAGCCATGTAAAGCTCCTAGGCGGCCTTCACCCCTTGGTACCTCTCGCCTTGGGGAAGTAGTTAAGTCTACACGGCCTAGGTTGCAGGAGTCCCCCTATCTCCCTAGTAGGTTGGGCCGGAATGTGCCGTAGTGGCGTAACCCCATTCTCTTCCCCCTTGGAGGTGCTCTTAACCCACATTTTCTATTTTCTTTGGCACTCGCTTGTCTTGTTGTGGTTTTTGGGACACGGCCCCATGGTTTGCCCCCCTGGGTTGTGTCCTAGTGGGGGGGTGTAACCAGACAAGCGCGCGCGTTCGCATCGCGGATACATAAATGTAGTAATTGTTGCATACTTGTTACTATTTGTGCAATATCATCCCTTCATTACATTCATGTCATCACTTCATTACATTCATGTATAGATTCCACAATGATCCAATGATGCCCTGTGCCTGTCATGAGCACAAAGACGAAACCAAAAACATAGTATCGCTGCAAACAGTAATAAATGTGTACGACAAATACAACAAATCATTGCAGATCAAGCAATATCAAATAATACAATGTATGTACATGCGACAGATGGGCTGGGGCCCCGGTTACACCCCCCGAGTTAAATAAAAGCCGGGGTGTGCAACACCAGGCTTTGGCAGAGTGCTCCAGAAGAGATGTCTGGGCAGCCCATGTACAAACTGATCTGCTACCACCATACATGTGGCCACCCGGAGGCACCACCCCAAAACATGGTGGGCTCCGGCACCACACACGCTTGCTCCACACACCCCGCCCCGGCACCACTCACCCGCTCACAACCTGCTCCCTTAGGCCGGCACCAGATGGCGCGCACAACAGCACGATGGCCGGCAACACGCGGCGCGCACAGACACGCACAACAGGGCGCGCACACACCAGCTCCACTCACGCGCGGCAAAGAGCGCGGACACCAACTAAAGACCCCTGATCTGCATTCTTTCGTGACACGCACATGGGAGGATGGCCACCCAAGATGGTGGGGCCCCATCAGCTGCACCACCCCCCCGCAGCAACATTGCTGCTTGTAACAATCCAGGCAAGCGAAAAAAATTCCCTGTCGTCTCTGGGATCTCGGACAGTGGATGCACACCGGCCAAAAACAGAAAAAACTGTACCAAATTGCCTGAAAAGACCTGAGATGGTCACTGGAAAGAAAGATGGCAGTGGCGACGCCAAGTGGCAAACCTGAAACCGGAAAACGGCCACTGCCAAGGGAAAGACAGACAGTGCAGACTGTGCCAGAAAAGACTGTGCTGACTGGACAGACAGTGCTGTGGATCAAAGATGTGCAGTGCTGTGCTGACAGCATGACTGACCGACAGCGACAGCGCAACAAACAAAGGCAGGGCAGGCAAATGGCCCCTCAGCCCCAACCTTGACAAAAAAAATATATGCAAAAACACCCAGAGACTGGTCCAAAACAAAACAGGGAAGCAAGGAGTGCAGCCCCTGTGACCCAGCAGGCAAGCAAGAGCGAAAAACATAACTTTACGTTACCAAGGGCTTGCGCCCTCTCCGAGTGCCCCTGTGGGTTTTCTTCTCGGCAGACCCCAGAGGCGCCGCTGACGATCGAGACGCGGATGCTGTCGCCGGCGAAGCTGAAGGCACGAATGTTGCTGCCGGCGGCGCTGTAGGCACAGATGTCGTTGCCGGCGACGCCTGGGGCACTGCCGTCGTTGCCGGCGGCGCTAGAGGCACGGAGGTTGTTGCCGGCCATACCTGAGGCACGGCTGTCGCTGCCAACATCGTTGGAGGCACTGATGGTGCTGCAGGCGACGCCTGAGGCACGGATGTCGCTGCTAGCGTCGTTGGAGGCACTTATGGTGCTGCCGGCGATGCCTGAGGCACGGATGTCGCTGCCAGCGTCGTTGGAGGCACTGATGGTGCTGCCGGCGATGCCGGGGCCACGGATGTCGCTGCCAGCATCGCTAGAGGCACTGATGGTGCTTCTGGCGGCGTAGGAAGCCCTGATGGTGCTGCCGGCGGCGTTGGAGGCACTGATGTTGCTGCCGGCGGCGTTGGAGGCACGGATGTCGCTGCCAGCGTCGCTAGAGGCACTGATGGTGCTGCCGGCGGCGTTGGAAGCCCTGATGGTGCTGCCGGCGGCGTTGGAGGCACCGCTGTCGTTGCCAGTGAAACCCCACGCCCCGGGCAGGCTGGCGGCGCCAATGCAAAGCGCGGCATACCAACCCTAGCCTGCTGATAAGGCTTGATAATTCGAAATTTGCGATCTTGAACCCACTGCTCATAGATGCGACGTCGTTCGTTGACCTGGCAGTGAAAGAAGCCAGCGTACTTGTGCTGGTCCAACCCAGGGACTGAAAGACCACGGCAACTTGAACTTGACGACTCCAAAATCAGGCCCACGACCGGTGGATAGTACGGCATCCCATAGCACACTTGCCCATTGAATTTATACTCCTCGTACACCATGAACTCCGAACTCGGCAAAGCAGAGTAGCGCAGCAGGATCGGTCGGCAAAAAAAAATTTGTTGTACCCTCTGCACCATAAAACCAAGTGATGAGCACGGAGACGAAACTAAAAACATAGTATCACTGCAAACAGTAATCAATGTGTACCACAAATACAACAAATCACTGCTGATCAAGCAATATGAAATAATACAATGTACGTACATGCGACACATGGGCTGGGGCCCCGGCTACAAGGGCTTGTGGGTGCCTACGGGCAAGCAAGAAACCAAGGAGGAAGGATTCTTGATTATGTTCGATGACAACACTATCATGCGACATGTTGCGGATACCGTGTCACCCATACAATAGGTTGTTGCAAATAAACACCATAGCAACCAATGATGGTCTCAAACCAGTTTTAACGCTTCATTGGGAAAACCGGTTATCCGCAATATTCCGCAGATATTATCAAAGCAACCGCCACAACCGATTATTGTTAAAAGTTCAATGGTACATTTTTTTCCACTTGTTGCAATTCCGTAAAAATCGTCTACACTACAGTTCCACGCTTCTAAGTTTGGCGTATTATAAAAGTATCGATATTCAATAGCATACCTTCTTAAAACAGACAAGGGTAAAAGCGAGTCAACGGGGGTAATAAAAATCTACTTTTGTGCAAAACGTAATAATCTACCAACAAAATACCACGATACACATGAATTCATCTTTCTGCTGCTCATTATCGCTACAAATCTCTGCAATAATTGCTTACATGTTTTGCTGTAGCCCGTCTGTGCTGCTCCTACATAACCTGTGTCTCCGGTGACACATTTCTGCGAAGGGCCATTAACTTATGGGCATATGGTGGTCATTGTTGGTGATGTGTGGGCGGCCAGGTAATATAGGTGCCCTCCGGCTAGCGTATGTGCATGTGCTGCGGCTAGAAGAGTGGGCGCGGTGAAGAGTGATGGCGCGGCCATGGGCATTTGGGAAAAAAGGTCCGCGTACATCATTTGTGGCAGCACATGGGCTGTATACGGCGCGTAGGCGGGATGGGGCATGATGCATGAGCCCGGTCGCGCCATAGGGCAGTCTCCGGAGCAGTGTCATGGTTGCCTGCAACTGTAGCAGACCCCCAGCTTGTGATAGCCGCTGAGCACTTGCGACTGGTACGCGAGAGTGGTAGTCGCTGAATGCACTTTGTTTATTGCGGCTCTCCTCGTGCATGGTTCTCCAGACCGTCGCGAAGAACCAAATGCTCTTGAAATGTAAGTCGGAGTTTGCCTCGATGCGGACCAGGGCACGCTCACAAAGGTCCGCTGCCAAACGTAGAGCAGGTTTGCGTTGAGCAGGACGATGACTTCATATCGGTTGATCGGGGATATGACTGCCTGTCTCATGCGGTCGTTCCCGATGTTTGCAGCCTACAGTCGTCTATATATCTTTGTTCGACTGCTTGCAACGTTTTTCGCGGCCACATCCTTGGATGAGCGATTGTGGTTGGCTGCACCGGCGCTGCGTACCTTGCTGCGGTTTGCGGTGCCACTATGCGCCAGCAGCTCGTAGAACTGGATCGTGGCCTCGATGATGTTAGCCGTGGCTTCCTTGTCAACTGTCACCATGATGGTCCTCTAAGTGCCGCATGCCCACACGTGCCACGCAGTCATCATTTGGTATTAAAGGTGGGGCGCCGGCGCTAAAAGGATTGACGGTATGGTGGCGTGCGCGGTTTCTGCCACTTCCCGTGAGGCCCATCCCGCATGGGCGCTGGGCTGAAAATTGCAGCCCCGCTGGAGGTCAAATTCGGCATGAAGTTAAACAACATTGGTGCAAGTTGCAAAGCTGCAGCGTCTGGAGAAGCTAGGTAATGGCTAGTATTTGCTAGCCTGCATCAATGAAAACTGAGACTAGAAATCGAAGAGCCACAGCCACTCATCATCCACTCTCCAAGCCGTAGGCTATTGCACAAATGTAACAATCAGAGTAACACTGCTCCTCAAAGGTGAACCACAATGGAACACCGGGAGGTCGGTGTGGGATACATAAATGCCTTGTTGTTTACAAAAATTCAATTCTTATGACAATAATATGGTGAACATTTGGCACAAACACATTGGTTTTGTAGCATCCCCCATATTGTGATCAATGGTGTCAACGGATCAATATGTGCACCCTCCGTGGTACCATTTTTGGGCAGTCTAACACGGAATTCCCCGACCATGACCATGCGATCTCAAAAACACCCACATGCGGATTGATTTGTCATTCAGCTCCCTTCATTGACAAACCAGGAGACTTGGCTCTCTATGGCTGACCTAACCTGTAACTACTTGTGAATTTACAGCTGGCACCAGGGATGAAATCCACATCTGGCCAGCTCTTGGCTTGCTGTGGTATTAATTACTGTGGCATTTCTGAATGGCCACACAGAAATGCACATTGATGGTTTGCAAACTTCCTGTGTTGGGAAACAACTCAGTGAAAACGCTTCTGTTCCCATCACCAACACAATGGCCAATTAACACTGTTTGCCAGCGACCTTGAGCTTTCAGCCATTGTATTTACATCCAAAAGCGCACCTCCATTTCCCAAATCACATGAACTAATGCGTGACATTAGGCTGGTACCTTTGGAGAAATAGCACTTGAAACCACCGGAGTATAAAACCGATGGAAGGTAAGCACCCCTCGATGAACCAAAGATGTGACCAATGCCACAAATTCCACCCGACAGCACATTGCACAGAAAAACCATGGGGCACAAAACATGTGTCCAGCAATATGCCAGCCACTTGTTCCAAATTACTTTTCCAGATGAATTGTTACCTGAGATTACACACAACCATGCCATCAAACAATACAGCAGCCATGCCTTGTGCCAGGAATATACAAGCACAGTGCACAAGCATGAGAAACGCATGCGAAGCAAAGCATGAGCTATTTGGTGTTGGGTTGGGTTAGGAATTCATCTGGTTCAAATCTCAAGCAAACCCAGAAATTTAGCTGCTCCCCAGAGATGAGTGTTCTGCACAGGGCATATCTTACATCTGTGTGTGCATAAATGCCTGTATGAGCATGCATGTTTTTTTTCCTGTGTTGCTGACTCACACTATCCTGCGTGGATTGGAGGGTTGATGTTGCATCCAACAACTTGCCACCATTGAATGCTCAAAAATCTGAGATTTCACACTACTGCAAACCTGCTCCATCACGTTGGACATTTTGCGAACAGGTCACTTTGCAAACCAACAATACTTCAAATAGCTGAAACAAAGATGACCATTTCAGCGGACAACATGCTTGCACACTCACCGAATCCCCATGCTCCAAACCGGAGAGCATTCAAAAAATGCCGTTGGTTTCATGACCCACAACTTTTGCAATTTGCAATTTGCAGCAGTAGTGTCAGGAAATTCGACTCCTGCACCCCTGCCCCCTTCCCACGACCACATAGGCTAGGGGAATATTTTGAGGATTGAAAAATGATACAACAAAACAATCGGGCAAAAACCAAAATGCCAAATTCAATTGCCATCAGACTGACTGGCATGCGATGCTGAATGAGACAACGGCGCAACAAGAAATAAAGCGGACATGTGTGAAGAGCTGACCAATGAGAGCATTCCAAATGAGCCAGGACATGGGGTGGATGCAATTTCTCCTTCTTGTGCCTGAATCCCATAATTTCTGTGAACCACAAGCTGCTGCTCAAGCACGAACGGCTGTGGAAAGCGAAATCGACATCCACGGCATCCATCTCTGGGTACCGTACAGATGCTGCTGGATATTCAGCCTCTGTGGCTGTTGTTGGGTTTCAGGTCCGGCACACGGTCAGACACCATCATGGGGGGCACAGAGGCGGTGCAAATCAACGTAAAAAACGAACACAATCAAATTTAGCAGTCCTGAACTACTTGAGGGGGAAACATGCCAAAACAATCAATAGTGTGGGGCAAAAGGCTGGGCCGGGCCAACATGAAGAACTCCCTATATTGGTGGCATTCAGTGGTGTGTTTGCCAAATTCGTGCAAACCATGCGACCGAATCTTGAGTGGGGGTTAATGGGTGGCACCTAAAAAAAAACCATGAACCTACTGTGCTGGGCGCACTTAGCTGAGATGTTCCTTGATATACTCTCTGACCTGTGTAGAAGTGTCAGGGTGGTCCATGAGCGACTTCGCCTCAAAACGCGCATCAACATCAGCTCCGTAATCCAGCAACAATTGCAAAATGTTGACGTCTTCGATGGGCATGAAGATAGGGGGCATGCCATTCTCCCTGCAGAACAATCGACAGTTAGCTGAGCTTCCAGCCGCCTGAAGCAAGGACAAACCGCCTTCCTTCCGACCGCCCCAATGTCCTGGGGCCCCCTGCACATCCTGCGGTCCTTCCTGCGGTTCGTAAAAGGAGGAAATTTGCAAAAGAGGCAGTTTGGTGCACAGAAGCACTGATCTGGGAACCGCGTGCCTGCATCAGCGTCGGTTGTTCTCGGCTGGATTGTTGATCCATTTATCGACGCTGAGTGCCACAAGTTCCGACATGCCTAATATGCCTTCTTGCTGCTGTTCGAAATTGCTTTTTCCAGACTGACCGGGTGTCATACCATCATTTCCAAAAACAATTTATGTGTCGTCTTTGGGTTGACTGAGCCACTCAACCGCATGCAGGTTTTATTGCAGGATGTATCGCAGTACATTCCTTACGGGACGCATACAAAGCGGCAAACAGCTACAACACTGTTCAGCGGCCGACTGAAGCTCCGTGTGTTTGTGTGCCGATGCATCCCGCATCCGGGCTGATGTCTATCAATTTTGGCACATCTGAACTCTGGTTGCTGCTTGATGTTGCTGCTTGCGAATACCAAGCGCACTAGGGTTGCAGTATAGTCGTCAAAACGATCTGGATGCCCAATTCGGTGACCCGTGGTTGAAGGCTGAATGACTTCATCTAAACGCGTGCACGTTCTGCCTTGCAGCGTCGACTCCGTCACAAAATCCACTAACGAGACCCTGAATGCAGTTTCTTGTCAAATCACGAGTCATGGTGCAGAGATGAGTCATGCCCCGAAAGAAGTGAAAACTTTGGGGTCAGAAATAGTTACCTTGAAACTAGTTTGGCAGTCGTCGCACCATCATTGCATCCGTGCCTCAAAACCTACTTGATAAGCACAGAACACATCCGCAACAATACACCTGCGCTGACAAGGATCAGCTCCATTATCCAGCAACACCCGCATGATTGCAATGTTGTCGCACATGATGGCCCTGCAAATCAATGCGAGCAGCGAAATTTGACCCGAAGAGAGACAGCTGGGCATTGGGTTGATAAGAAAATCCCGCGTTCAAAGCGCGTCACAGTATCAGAGTGTACGAGTTCCTCGTTGCAGGTCTACTGTCCAAAGAATCGGGGGTAGTCGGACTTGTTCCACTTGCTGTGCATGCGCAAAACGTGTGTTGTCTTGAATTTGCAACTGCGGGCAGTAGGGGGGGCCGAGGCAGGGCGTTGCTTGAGCGGAGGGGAGGGTGGGAGGGGGTCCAGCCCCCCCCCTCTGCCGAAATGAACCATATCCACTAGTTGCACGAGTTGCAAAAATGCACCACACTGACCCATTCAGTATATACATTTGTCATAATGTCTGAAGACAGGTCATCAACTCATCTTTTTGGGTCCATACATTGTGCCCTCACCTAAAAACCACCAGGCAACACAAACAGGAAACACGGAGGAATGCTCATTGTTATCAAACTGTTTGCCGAAGATCAATCAGAGTTCGGCTCACCTGGGCTGGACTCACCAATGTCATGATACGAGTGAAGGATACGAGTGGAGTGACCAAAGAACCCTGCTATAGGTGCGCCGAAGGCGCGGGAGGAAAAAAATTGGCCCAAACAAAAAAAGGTTCCCAGAACCCTGATTCTCAGGTGAATTAGAGCGGAGGGGGGAGGGGGGGAGGGGGGGAGGGGGGGAGGGGTCCCCCCCCCTCCCCCTGCCGGAATGAAATTAAAGCAACGCCCTGGGGCCGAGGGCTTGAATTGGCCATGAAAACCTGAAATACTCAACCCACGGGTCTTCAGAGCGGATGGGTGTTCGAGAAAATCAAGGAAAATGGAGGCAGCTGTTGGGTCATGGCAGTTTAAGGGGTACCACACACACCACGGTTGTATACCCATGACAGGATTGTCGAAAATGTTTGTAACTCACCATAGCCTCTCAATACTACTGGCTGGGCTGGCTGGCTGGTGCACTAGAAACGGCCGGCGACAATCCATTAACCCTTCTGAGCCCGCAATGCGGCACATTGGCTTCTCCGTTCACCTAAACCAACCCTTCACAACTCTAAATGTTGTCAACGATGGGGCTAGGAGCTCGAAACTTTTAGCGCGGGACATTCACCAAATAATTTTGAGTGCTGCGCATAAATCTCGGCATAGTACACAATGCTCCCACAATCAAGCTATGTGCAACACCTATGTTAAACTCTAAGCATACCAGAACAGAGGTGTTAACCCTCCCTTGTTGATCTTGTTAACATCGATGACGTTTTTGCCGCAAATGTCGACGACCTTGTCAATGTCGCCCTTCTCGATTGCCTCAAAAATATCCACGGCTTTGGTCACCACATTTTCCGAGTCCGTTTGGTAGAAATCCACCGACCGATGGAACCACATGCCGGTCACCTTCTTGGAAGGTGAAAATGCTCCTTCCTCCTCGTCGGACTCGTCATTCGGATCCTTACACAAACAAATAAAGAAAGCATGGCCGTCACAGCCCACTGAAATACTCGGAGGAAGCACCCAAACACATTTACACGTACTGTCACCATCCTTTGAGAGCGAGGGCACTTTAGATGCAAACCCTTGTGCGTCATCAAAATGGTGTTCAAAATATAGTGTGCCATATCCCTCGAAGCACACACCTTGCCACGCGCCGAACGCGCTGCTCTCTTCTTCTCTTGTTCCTCAAGAACTATTGGATCGGCTGCCTGAAATGTAGGCAGATGCGTCTTGGTGTCAAGTACAAGCCAGCACCACACCCAACAACACCGCAAGCGACGCACTAGCTCCATACCGATTTGGTTTGAACAACGCCCGAAGGAGAAGTCAAGCCATCAGTCCACCCAAACAAAGCATTTTGAGTGAGGACTTTTGGGAAGACGGGGTTGATATCGTCATCCATGTCAATCATCTTCTCAAGTACCAACCAAAGTCGGAAGTTTTCCCGTTTGGGGCAATTTTTGGGATCCGGAGAAATCGTGTACAATTCACGCCCAACTGTAGTGAAACAAAGCGATGTCTCGGCATTCGTCCGTAGCAACGGAAACCCAGCTTTAGCTGTGGCAAGGCACAAACATACTACTTCGCAAGACCGTTTGACTTGCCTTTTCGCACTGCACCAAATACAACCAATCTCCGTTGGACAAACCAACCTCCAAATAACTGCGAAACAAAGAGTCCAATATGAAGGGATGGCAAGAGTGGTGACTAACTCCAAGTTCTATTGGGTACCAGAGCGGAAAAATTACGTCGCATGTGCGAACATACTCAAGTGCATTTTGCTCATTTTTAGGGGTGTCGGTGCCGATCTTCCACACCGTAGATCCTACTGTCTTTGCCAAGGCTTCGACGGATTTGAAAGGGTCACCTAAAAGGAGTGAGTTAGGACCTTGGCAATCCTGCAGTTTGGGATTATGGACTAAAGCCGCAAGGTTAGTACACACCATTTTCGGTACAGCAAATTAGTGGTGTTCTGCACTCGCTCAAGGAGTACAAGCGCTCAATGTGGGGCAACACTTGGTCGGCGGGAGGCATGGCACGTGTAATACGATCTGTTGCGGACATACAAACCGGGATTGAGAAAGGCAACCATGTCCTCCCTACCTACACTGAAAATCACCATTCCGAGAGGGAGAGTCAACGAGTGGCAAATTACAGTGTGCCCAAAATTGTGCACAAGGCAAACGCACTCATTATTCTTCGATTAATGTGCGACATGACATTATATGTGGCTTTTTTTTTTTGACGCTCACCTACCATGCAACACGAAGAATAATACAAATAAATATGTGTATTCGTGTGTACGTATTTTTGTATCTCTTATGTATATATTCCTTTGGCTACGAACGGTACATGGATTGCCAACCCGCGAGATTTACCCACACATTTTGCACACATGTACCCACATGTACCCGCGACTTTCCGTGTACCCACTTGTACCCACGGGCACTGATGGAAGGTCAGAATTTCAGTTACCCACTTTAACCGCGAATTTAACCGCAAATGTCCCTGTGCAAAAAATTTTAGTGGGTAAGACATGTGGGTACATGTGGGTACATGTCTGATTATTGTGCGGGTAAAACCATGTGCCTTTTTACCCGCAAATGTACCGCGCGGGTACATTTGTGGGTAAAACAACACAAAAAAACCCGAATTCTAGAAACCTTGCAAAATGGCAAAATGAAGAAGAAAAAATGTCGGCATCGTGTTCAGCACCATCAAAAACCCCCATTTCACTTCTGAACTCATGAAAACCCACAAAAATTTTTTTGCGGGTAAAAACACACATGTACCCCCATAGCCAAAGGAATATGGATGTATTCGTATGTCTCTCGTAATGTATGCCTTTGTTTGTATTTGTGTATTTGTTTGTTTGTATTTATGTATGTATGCACCCATGCATGCATTTATTGATTTACGAGGTAGTGTTCAACGCAATGCCAAAGGCAACAAGCAAGAGCTCCACAGTGTCATGTTTATTTTAAATGAATACAAAAATATAAACGAACCATAAAACACACAACACATAATTACACACATACCTAAATGGATAAATAAATACAAACAACCAAATGAATACATTCATACAAACAAATACATATGCATATAGATACATCAATGCACGCAAACATAGGTGCAAACATACATGAATACAAATAAGTAGATACACATGTACAAACCAAGGCATACAAAAAGAAATCCATACACACAAACATGCAACATACCGCAAATACATAAATACATACACCCAATCCAAATACATACAAATCCATACATACATGCATGCATACACATACACACAAATACATGCATAAAATACATAAATTGTATGGTATAGCACCAACTAGCAACTTGTCGCCTAAAATGCAAGAGTTGTCACTTTGGATTGCTGGTTGGTGCTTGTGCATGCACCTAGACGCCTGTAAACACCCAAGTTTGTTGTGAATCCTCATGCAACCAAAAGGACAAGACGGAAGGCACAACGGACCCTTCCGGAATCACCGGTATCGGCACTGTGGCGCCAACTAACAATTTTCCGCCAAAAATGCAACCTTTGTCACTTTGGGTGGCTAGTTGGAGCTTGTGGATGAACCCACAAGGTTTTTTCCCACCCAAATTATTTGTGAGTCCTCCTCATGTGAAAAAAAAAACCAAGAGTGAAGGTGAAATATATGGCATGTATTGTCGCACCAACTACCAACTTGCAGGTTGTATTTGTTTGTGGTGCTTCCATGAAGGTCCATATTGCCTTCACACAGCAACCCTACTTGACAATTATTGCATTTTAGGCGACAAATTTCTAGTTGGAGCTACAATACCCATCCTGGTGCTTCTAGGATGGTCCATTTTGCCTTCACTCTTGGTTTTGGGTCACACGAGGACGATTGGGTGCAATTTTGGGTGTTCAAAAGCCTCGTAGGTGGATGCACAAGCGCCAACTAGCATGTATTCTCGGCTAAAAGTTGCGGAAAGGCCCATTTTGCCTTCACTCTTGATCTTTGGCGACACGAGGAGGATTCACAAAAAATTTGGGTGTTCAAAAGTAAGTGCTTTCGGAGTGTCTACTGTTTTCGGTTATGGCCGTTTGAGAAAATTTCCTCGCTTGTTGTTGCATGCAAAAGCGCCAACTGGCAACCCGAGTAGATGATGCACGTTATTTGGTGATATGTAATGATGGTCTCTTGAGCAGGGATAGCAAACAAAGCTGCTCATGCCAATACACACTTTAACGAAGCAATGATTGTCACGTAAAGTAGTTGAAGAGGAACAATCGCAATATTTTTGGAGACTAAAAACGACAATTGTTGCATGTCAGGCTAAAAGTTGCTATATGGTGCTGCAAAACCCATGGTGCTTCCGAAAAGGTCCATTTCACCTTCACTCTTTGGTTACATGTGGAGGACTAAAACCAAATTTGGGTGCCCAGAAGCCTTGTGCATGCCAATTAGCAACCAAAAGTGACAAATCCAAGGATTGCTGCTATTCTAGGCCAGTTGATCTCGTAAGCCTTGTAAGCCTGCACGCGGCGAAGCAACAACTCTTCACGAATACATTCGAGGTTGTCAACAAAAAGAATGTAACAATGTGTTCATGCACGCGACCGTGAAACACATGTGTTCGTTGGCTTGCCTTAAGACTATTGCCTTTCGTGTATTCTCGTAGTACTAAACTCGTAGTAAAAGCGAAAATGCACTTGCGTAAGTGCGCAATAAGTTGGTACCACAACTTGAAGACGTGGAAGCTTTGGCACTTGTTTACTTACATGACGCGTGTGTCTAGATTCCAAGCGAAACACGAGGTTCCACGTTGCAAACGATGTCCGAGAACTTCAGCCCGAGGATTACGGCTTCTTCGACGAAGATTGCGTTCACGGTCAAATATTCACCTTGTGACAATCCAAACATTTAGCGTTCGGCCTAGACGAAGATTTACGGAGATTGAACGCATATGTCACAAGTGTGAACTGGCGAATATCAAAACATTGGCGAAAAAGATTTCGCAAAACCGGGGACTCCCGATATGATTGTTCGGCTCACGAGAGAGACGTATCGCACTCCTCAGGAGCCTGCCACGCAGGTGACTAGAGGTGGAAGAGAAGGCAAGCGAGAGCAACAACAACAGTGAGGACCGCCAGGACCACTCTCTTGTCGCCGGCTGTCGCGTGTACACTCTTTTGTTAGCGGCCGGTGACGGTATGCAGACTGAGGTTTTTTTCGCTAATACCCAAAGTTGCACCCTGCGCCGCAGTTCGCGACTCGCCAAAGAGAGGAGAAATTTGAAGTTTCCCAGGTCAATACGTCGAGTTCTTGACCTTTTGTGGGTGGATTGCACATTCAGAACACATTCTAACATCAGAAATCCACCCGGTTTTGCCTGAATGGCCAGGAATCAAGAGTTTGGGATTGCTGTGTGCAATTTAGCCGACGCGTTGCAGGTCGACTCGGAATGGTTATTCGCAACCTACGAACCCTTAATTTTCTGTCCGGATGCTTTCCAACTATGCGACGCCTGTATTCCTAAACTGGTGTAATGTTTAAGGCATTGTGTTGTTTCCATGTGCTTCTTTCTGTTGCTCTCGCCGTTCGCTTCTGTCCAGGCTGTGCTGTAACACCAATGTGAGCGTCGCTGCACGCGCCGGTCAGGAATGGAGTTGGTGGAGGCAACAGTTTGATACTGGGAGGTGCAGTGCCCTGCATTCTTGTTGTGTGTTGCACATTGACGGATCCGTCGACGCATGAGTGCCTCCTTCACTTGTGTCACCTGTGGCGTTCAGTACAGCCGGTCTGGGAACCCGCTACCGTGCCTGGCCAAGCACTTGTGGCTGCAACCATCGCCGAATTCTGGAAGAGGACCAAAAAAAAATTGGTGCTTACCCTCCCGCCGAACACATGGGCACAACAAGCTCTGTACCAGCAATGCATCTCAGCCGTCGCAACCATGTACACCTGTGCGTAAGAAAAAGAAGCTGCCGACTGACCTCTCACCTGTTGAACAATACTGGAAAGTGGCATCTGCAACTCGAATTGCTGCTGCAGTAGGTGTCAGCCCTGCGCATTCACCCACACCAGATTCACCACCGCCGCTCGAAAATTCGCGACAATTGGATTCAGAGTGCTGTGTTTGCCACGTCATGCTGACCGACCGCACACGCCGACGACTAGACGCGACAAGTGCCCTTGCGTTCTGTGTCCATTCGCACCTACAGGTCCCCATTTCTGAGGATGAGGTCGCATGCAATGCTTGCTACATTCTGGTGTCATCATTACACAAAGTTGCAGTCCAGTATGACAAACTCGCAGTAGAGCTATGCACCCGTCACAAATCCGGCAGACCGCGACCTGCACGCCCTACGAACATAGGCACCCTTCGCTCCTTGACATTTGTAGGGAATGAGTGCCTGCTGGGAGAGGTCATCTCCTTTCTTGATCCCATGGCACTGGCATCCGGAATGCTGTCATGTCGCCATTTTGAAAGTGTCATCTGCAAGGTCGCCAGTGCAGCTCTGCAAGTTCGTAAATGCATCACGCAAGGCTACTGGAATGGAGCTGCGCACCACAGGACAATCAAATTTTCGCACAGAGCTGACTGCAGCCCTCACGGAAGGTCTGCCTGTTCAGAAATGAATGCAGGTGTTTGGATGTACATATGCACAAATTAAAGGTAAGAAAGGGGTACCTGCGAATCACGACCTGTTGCGCACAATTCTGGCTGTCCCTCGTGAGCCCCGCAGTAGGCATGATTTTGTGTCACTATTCCAAGTCCAACAATTTTGGCTTGAGCATTGCGCCCCAAGTCGTGACACATGTGTACAAAAACTTAATAAACACACCCGGGGATTAACATTGCGGCCAATCCACTACCAAAGGCACAGAACTCGAGAGCTGTGGAGGGCCTACACGTCGAAGGGAGGAGATCGGTCCTATGCTTTGTTTTGTGCACTGAAACCCACACAGGTCAAAGACCACCATCTGCAGTCATGTCTGTGTCCTCACTGTGCCGAGGGGAAGATTGCCAAGGATATGGTGGCATATTTCAACCGGATAGGTCAGGAACACCCTTTGTCAGTGCAGCAAAAAAAAAAAACTGAGCGGTACAATGAAGAAGTGGCGCAGTGGCATCAGCACAAAGCACTCGCCCAAACACAGATTCGTGAATATCAGCGCCTGGAGGCAGAGTTGCAGTGCAGTGAAGGACTCATGGTAATGGATTTCACACAAGTGCAAGCCAAGCAACACGACGAGGAAACCGGTGATCAGTGGTGGTCACATGGTCCAGGGATTCAGTGGCTGAATTTCGTTATGTCCAGGTACAAAGCCATGGACACCATTAAAGAAGGTCCCTACGAGGACCGGCCCCCGCTGTGCCCCTTCCGCCTGTTACCCGTGCTGACTTGCTCCTGATCAATGATTGCATTTATCAAAATCCATGGTTCCAAATCCAAAAATATAGAAAATACTATCCTCCTTCAACCCTGAACAGCAACCAGATCCCACAAATACAGCAATAACCCAATCCACACCGCGGGCTTCCGTTCAGCACACCGGTCGTCTCACGGTGGCGGGCATGTACAAGAATTGCACCAAGGAAGAAAGCCCTGAAATTGGCATATGAACACAAATTAAGCAAAGTTGGGGAAAGAGGTAAACATACACAGACTGAGCCATAGACCCCTCATACCCTGGACTCAAGACCTTCCCCTGACTCACCAACATGATGCCCTGAACCCAGTCAAGTCAGATGGCTAAATGCCATGTGTCAAAAGTCACTACACAAACCCCAAAAATGTGTTCACTCCCAAGCCTATAAATCCTAGCCCAATAGGGGAGGTGGCATGTCATGGCCTAGAGTGGCACTCAGGACCATGCCCTACCCTGACGTAACCTTGGTTGGACTTGTAGTCGAATGTGCTTGGAGAACTGCCTCATGCAGATGACCCCACAACATGGCAAAATCAGGCAAATCACACCATAATGCCCAAAAATCAATTATATACTCAAAAATGCATACGGCAAATATTCAAATGCTCCATGCATGTGTCAAACCGGAGAGTAATATACAAGGGTGATATAGACCAAAGGTCAATGCCCAAGAATATCCCATCATTGGCTCCGAAACCGCTCCGGTTATGTACATGACATGCTTCACAAGTCAGCTCATGAGTTTGAGACCTAATTTTGTGAGGCCTCGTATGCCAAGCCAAAGTGACCATGTGATCCGGCATATGGTGAGGTACAACACCGAAGCATATGCCAACATATAAGCAGCATACCATAGTTCACGGATCTCTAGGCACTTTACTGTTTGCCGACCAGTTGAGCACATAAAACACAAAAATGAGCATAAAATGAGGTCAAAAACATGCAAATAATGCCAAATTCAAGATAATTACAATAGTATATAACTTCGCTCACCCATGGTGTCAACCTATGACTCAAAGCACAATTGCTTGGGACCATTTGCAAACAATCCCCCCACCTGGATCCCCATATGGACGCATAAGGACACCTTCGAACCTCCTCCCAACACGCACCATGAAAATGGGAAAAATGATATTGGCGCTTGTGCGTCGCTCCGTAAGCCCTCCCACATGCACTATATGAGCGGTGGACTTAGTCTAGCGCTATGGAGTTCACCATTGGGACATGGGCGAAGCCCTTGCCACGTATGACTCCATATATCTTCCTACAAACGGAGATATATAACATGGGCGTGAGCATATCGAAGCACATACCATGCATATAACACATACCCTCAAAAAGTGGCTCCCACCATGATATGCCATGACCCTCCATGGACATAACTTCACGTTAAAAATACGTAGGAACCCAAGGAAAGTTGCTATGCGACCCCAACACTCATGCGGTACACTCGAAAATCGCATCAAAATATTCGGTTGCACGGTCCAAGAGTTATATATCACTTTCTACCCTCTTGACCATTATCCCTTGCTATACCGGGCATGTGTACACACCAAAGGCGTTTGATGCTTCCTAAATTAAGTTGAGACCAATGCGGTTCCAACCCAATTCTCGAAATTGAGACTACTCGCGGTGAGCCGGATATATGACCTTTCAAAGTGGTCTCACGAATCAACTTTGTTTCGCCTATATCTCTAAGCGAAACGAAGGGCATAACAAAAGGAAGGTTGATTCGTGATCGGGGAAAAATGTCGGACCACTCGAGATTCGTCATATCGAGTGCGGCGATGTCGAAGTCGAATATCCGATTCTGAAAGTCTGAAAAAATCGGATTAATTTTGCGAGTGTATAATATGAAAATTGCGGAAGCAACGAACCCTTTACTGATGAAATCTGACCCTTCATCGGGGTTTCCGCCAAAATATCTGTAAAAAACAGTTAACCATTTGGTTACCGCAAAATCGCGAGCCAACTGACAGTCGCCGATACATTGACCATCAGAACGGAAGGCTGAAAAATTACGGAAACATTATGATAAAAAAACCCTGTTGATTCCTGATATTCTGATATATAGATCTCCGCTGGCGGCGCCTCAGTACTGAATATGGCCGCTCATAGCCGGAATGGCCAAACCTATCACACTATCACATCGGGTTAGGTCAGGTGGACGGGAGAGTATTGACGCATTCCGGTGGGGGGCCGGCCACGGGACGCTGCGGGTGACACGCACAGGTGAGCACGCAGGCAAAGCACTACGCTCACAAGGGCATCATTACGCTCGTGAGTAAGAAAAAGTGCTTTTCCAATGCTTTGAGGCATACTCTAGTTGTATTAGAGATGCACTGAGCATCCATGCATTTCTATCTTAGTATTGGTCCCACCAAAAGTGGTGATAACACATTTTGACCTATGGAACCAAACACCCAATCAGGATATGGAGTGGACCCCTTAATCCCCTTTCAATGTGAAGCAAATCATCTTTTCCTGAGTTGACTGAGCACTGACATATCCAAGGCAGAGCGTATGAATTTATCTATGTTTTTCCATGAATTCTTAGCTATCCTAGTGGTATGCACCCTAGGGGGCTGGGCACCTCTTTTTGAGAGGTCCTGGGTTCAATTCCTGGTCAGCCTAGCTAAGTAGGAAGATCCCATGTGACATGGCAGTGACCTCATCGCCACATGCCCTGCCACCTCAGCACATATGGGACCCAAAACAAAGAGTGTACATCTCCTGAGATGGCACTATGGAGAGAGAGTGACCATGGGGCAGTTTTCTAACTCTTTTCCAAAACATTTCAGCTATCTTTGTGAATATGCATTCATTTGTGACCTGAGTTGCAGTTTCTGTGAATATCCAATCATCTTTCACTGTTTACACTGCAGCCCTTCATGCTTTGATCCTGATTCTCTTCTCCTTGCATACTTCTGGCTTGGGCTATCCTGGATTGACTTGGATTTACTGTATTTCAACAAACAAAAGCTTTTCATCTCCAAAAACAAGCAGCAGGACACCCTACAGCAACAGCAAGCAGCAGGAGAAGCAAAAACACAGTGCTGAAACCATTATAAACTTTTCTGGTAGCAAGAGGCAGCCTGTCTCTGCGCACCGGCAGCAACCCCGTGCCGTACATCCAGTGCGCCGAGTACGGGCAAATATAAGCAGAAGGGTGACTGAAGATGGACACAAGGAAGGAGGACGCCGACGTGAAGACAGCGCCAGCGCCTGAGGCACCGGCAAGGCCAGCACCTGGCGCTGTACCTTCGGCGGAGCCCTTACATGGGCCAGTGGATGCGCCTGAGGACTCCCTGGATGGACTTCAGACGGCCTTCGGGGCCCTGTCCGTCGAAGAGGTGGTGGCTCAGCCTGCAAAGAGGAAGAGAGAGAGCGAGAAGGATGCTGGAGACGAAGCAGACGAAGGAGAGGAGCAAGGGCAAGACCTGACGAATGTCCCTACCTTCGAAGGCGCACCAAGCGCTTCTGGCCTCCACGCATCACCCTATCCTTTGACCACCACACTCCCAGCCGCTGCAACATCCACTCCTACAACCAACCCGCCTATGGCAGAGGGCACAGGCTTTACTGGCATGCCGCCCTACCCCGCCTATGGTATGGGCCCACCTACCACTGCGCTCCTTGAGGCAACTACTGCCAGTGAGCCGGTGGCTTCCAGCTCTGCGCCGCGATGGTATGCGGCTGAATATCCCCATCCACTACCCGCTACTGGAACCTATGTGGATGTTCTTGGGTATGCACCTGGGTATGCACCTGGGTATGCACCCTTGAGTGGGTTGAGGAGAGGACCAGAGTCTCTTGGAGGCAGGAGTAGAGGATCGGGGAGATCCTCCAACAGGTCCCTGACGCGGTCGGAGATCAACGAGGTGCTCCGAGGAGCCACTTCAAAAATCGTGGGCGACCTCACTCAAGAGATCAGAGAGAAGCTGGAGCCCCTGATGATCCCACCCCAAGCGTCACCTATCTCGGTGGGAATGTCACCCCACCGAGTACAGGCTAACCACCTGGCGGCAGGGTTGACAAATACCCTGGGGAGCCTGAGGAGCAGACCGATGCCGACGCCTGCAGCTATTCCGAGAAGTCCTTTCCTGCCGAGAACGGCCCAGCCGCCCTACAGCCACGTGACGAACTCGACGAGGGCCGAGCTGGACCGGCTGGGGCTGACAGCCTTGAGGGCTATGGTGGACGTGGAGCCTTATGGCTCCAGTGATCTAGGCGGAGACCCTCCGATGATGAGCCGCCGTCGATGGATTCTTCTTCGCCCTTAGAGGACGATGACCCGGAGGACCTCGAGGACCCAAGGGGTAAGAAGAAGAAGAAGAAGAAGAAGAAGACCCGACGCCCTGAGGGACGCAGGTCTCAGGAGGCGAAGGCTATTGCCACCTCCAAAATCGTGGTGAACCTGCCTGAGTTCACAGGCAAGGACCTCAGCGAGTTCGCTGAGAACTTTGGCCGGTTCCTACGACTGACCGGCCAAACCCACGCCAGTGGGCGAGTAAAGTGGGATCTGCTCCTGCAGTGCTGCAAGACCAAGTACCTGGAGAAGCAGGTCAGGCAGATCGTGACTAACTCCGCCACCTTTGCCGATGTGTTGGTTGCCCTGGAGAGGCAGTACCCAACCTACGAAACCGACCTCTCCATCAGGGCCGAGATCCAGAACCTGCCCGTGCTGCCCAACAACCCCAAACCTGGCAGGGTCTCTGAGCTGTTGGCTGACCTGGACCACTGGGCTGGACGACTGACGCCCGGTTCCTACAGCAGCGACGACCTGCTGTTCTGGTTGGTGGCCAAGCTCCCTCGAGAGCTATGGGACGAGTGCCGTTCGACGGCTGAGCGCAAGGCTAGATCCCTCCGCTACGAGGATCTATGCGTGCTGCTCCTGGAGCTGGCGCTGGAGAAGGAGAGCGACCAGCACTTGAACAACTACCGTCCTGGTGGTGGAGGTTCTGGAGGCCATGGCAAAGGGTACCAAGGGTCCCGACCTGGGCAGGGGACTACCCCCAAACACGCCCACGCCCGCATCATGGAGAACGTGAAGGAGCTATTCTGGTGTGATGCCAGAGACGAGCAGGGCCACCTGCAGCACGCCCCTGACTGCGAGCAGCGAGACTGCTTCGTAGTCCAGGGGAAGCAGCAGGAGAAGAACACCGGCGCCAAAGCGAAGCTGCCGGATCATTACCGGTGCACCATCACGTTTGCATTCTGCGGTAAGCGGAAGCACTACGAGGATGAGTGCTACCATAAGCAACGCCTATTGGCGAAGCTTAAAGGGGAAGATCCTGGCAAAAGCTCAAGCAAAGGTGGAGGCAAAGGCAAAGGCAACGACTCCGGCAAGGGCAAGTTGAAAGGACGTGGTCAAGGGCAAGACAAGGGTCAAGGTGGACGAGGAGGAGGCGCTAATCGCCAGCCCGACAACAAGAACAAGGACAAGAACGGAGGCAACCCCAACCCTAATCCAGGGGGGAACTCCGAGCCCTCTGGAGGGCAGTCTGGACCTACCACACGCTCACAAACGCAGGCCCAGCAAGAACAAGGAGCCAAGCGTGAGCATGAAGGTGGTGATGACGGCAACGCTAAGAAAAGGAGCCGTTTCATGAGGATGGCCCGCAAATTGCGGAACAAGGGGTTCGAGGTGACCTGTCCCGCGGAGTTCTGACGGGGACGCTCTGGTGGCACCCAAGACCTGGTGTTTTGGGTACGTATCCGACTAGGGGGGCGTGAATACCTGGGGGTATTGGACACTGGCGCCACCATATCTATAGTGGCCAAGAAAATTTTACCTTGTGGGAGCCTGAAGAACACCATGACCACCGCTGCTATACGCATGGGGGATGGACATGTGGTGCACAGCTGCGGGGACTGTGAAGTGGAGATACCTATGGGCTCCCGGACTATCGCCCATCGGTTCTATGTGATGGACACTGAGGCCTTTGACTTTGTACTGGGTACTGACTTCTTCGTACAGCACTCCCAGATACAATCCCTGACGCTGCAAGCGCCCTACCTCCTCTACGCGGACCACGGCAGTGGCAGAAAGTCTGTGCCACTGGAGCAGTCGGAACATACCTCGAGTTACCTGAGGCTATCGAAGGAGGAGCCCTCAAGCATGATGGCGGCCTCCAAAACAGAGGACTATCAACTATTGGGGGAAGTCCTAGACCAAGGTCTGAAGGAGTTGGGTTACTCTCGAGAAGACCTGAGTGTGGAGTTGTTCGCCAGCGACAAGCAGCATGTACTGGACCTTTACTGCAGCAAGGGGAAGAACTGCAGCTACAAACTTTACTGGCCCTCTTTCGGGATGGCCTACGGGAACCCCAGGTTCAGTGAACTGGGGAAGGTGCTGACCAAGGTGGCCTTGGAACGTTCCCGTATGGTCCTGTGTTCCCCCGATTGGGGAGCCCATGGGGGCAACGAGTACTGGCGAAACCTCCTGGACAGGCTGACTATCAGCTCTGTTCGTTTGCCTGATGAGGCTATCTACGTGCCTCTGGGACGCAAGACGCCTATTGGAAAACCCGGATGGGGGAGTATGCTGAGCGTGGTGGACGGAGGTCTTACCTCCATCCCCTGGGAGGATCTGGACCCGACTCTGGTCCAGGCTATACAACGAGAAAGCGATGGACTCGCCTTGGGTGACTTGAAGGATCGCCTAGGACCTCAAGATGCTGTTGAGACTACACCCGGAGGAGACGAGTACGTCGTGACTGACACCAACGCCCCCAACTCTCCCTGTCATGTACCTGTTCCTGATGGAGTCTCTGAGTGTGGACTATCTGAGCTACCTAGCTCTATCCACTCAGATGACGAGACTGAGCACGACGCCTTCTTCGTGCAGACCTGTGTGGAGGAAGTGGAGAACGCCGAGTACGTCGCCCCACTGAAACCCCTACTCTCCATGAGGCTGGAAGACCCCGTGGATGAGGAGCTGGACCCTCGATCCAGGCTCAGGGAGTATGTGGATTCCAAGAGGAAGTTGGTGGCGAAAAAGCTATGCTACGCGAAGCCTACCCGCAGCTCATGGCCACTGAAGCAAGGACGTATGGGAGACCTATCCCAATTGAAGGAGGACCTCGAACAGAAGATCACCACCTGGCAAAGGGAGGTAGATCTTAAGCGCATGAAGAGCGTGTGGGGCGCCCATGTGAGGACCCCAGAGGAGGACGACATCTCGGAGGAATGTGTATGTGAACCCCCTCGAGCGTGCCTATGCTACCATCGTCCACCGGAGATGGTTGAACAAGACCTTCTATATGCCTACCAAGGGCTGAAGGACACTACCACGGGCGAAGAGTCGGTGGAGGACCACCTCCCGACGTCTATTACTCAGGGGGCAAGCAACTTACACTCTGACGAGGACATGGAGGACAAGATCAAGATATTGGACCCGCGGGTACAGAAGGTTATAAGGACCTATCTGGACGTGTTCGGAGAACTACCCCCTCCAGCCTCATGTGACAAGCTTGTACAGATGGACCTCAAGCTGAAACCCGAGTTCATGGGTCACAAGATCCGGAGGAGACCCTATCCGGCTCCTAAAGAGCAGGCCGACGAGATTGAGCGACAGATACAAGAATGTATCGACGCTGGCCTAGTCCTGGAGTACAAGGATGGGGACTACCCCCTACACTGCAGCCGCTGTTTCCTGGTGGCTAAACCTGGGTCTACAGCCAAACGGCTGGTAGTGGACTACGGAGAGCTGAACAAGAAGACGCTGAACCACTCAGGGTCCATTCCCAATATGGAGTCTACCCTGGAGAAGATAGCCTCCTGCCGCTACAAGACCAAGATGGACAAGCGAAGCGGATTCTGGCAAGTGGACCTGACGCCAAACGCACAGGAACTACTGGCCTTCATCACCCCTCAGCGGAGGGTGTTCAAGTGGAAGGTCATGCCGTTTGGCGTGGCTAACGCACCCGCTCTATTCCAAGAGCTGATGAACAAGATCTTGTCCATCCTACGAAGGAGACCTAAGGTGCAGGAGCTCATATCCCGTGGTGCCCAGATGGAGGCTCACATCGACGATGTATGCCTCGGGACCAATACCCAGGAGGATCACCTAATCCTCTTGGGTGAGTTCTTTGCGGTCTGCCAGGAGAACCACACACGACTCAAGCTGGAGAAGTGTGAGTTCATGCAGGAGACCATGCAGTACTTGGGGTTTGACGTTGGCTATGGGTGGTGGACCCCAGCGGCCTCTAAGGCCAAACCTCTGATGGATGCCAAGGTACGACACGAAGACCCCAAGAAAGGACTTCATGATGTACGCAGTTTCATTGGGGCGTGCAACTTCTATCGCCGCCACATCAAAAACTTCACCTATACCAGCGCCGTACTGACGGACTTGATCAAGAAGAGTACTACTTGGCGCTGGGGCCCACAAGAGCAACAAGCGTTTGACGAGCTCAAAGACAAGGTAGCCAACGCTAAGTGCTTGGGCGTGCCTAGGGCACAAGGGGAGATTATCCTGGTGACCGACGCCAGCAAAGTGGGCGGTGGTGGAACGTTGTTCCAATGGCAAGCACTAGAGAAGGAGGAGTTCGACTCGGCCATTTCCCAATGGGGGACGGAAGGTCTCAACCGAGATGGAACCCTCAAGCACAGCTACCCTGACGATAAGTGGGTCCTAGTACCTCTGGGCCACTGGAACTGGAAGTGGAACCAGGCCAGGGAGAACTACTCCACCTATGAGCAGGAATTGCTCGCGGGTATGCTGGTGCTATCCTCACAAGCACGATTGTTGGGGAGTAACCCTGTGGTCTGGCTGTGCGACCAAGAACCGGTCCGCAGTTTCCAGAAGGGTCCCCCACCTGAGAAGGCCAAGCTACGGCGCTGGTGGACCTACCTCAGTCAACTACGACTGACGGTACACCATATCCAGGGAGTGAAGAACGAGTGTGCCGACTACATCAGCCGCAACAACTTCGACGCCCTGATTGGTGCCCGGTCTGAAGCGCTGGCTAAGGAGGCGTTCAGCCGTATGGACGTCCACTTGGACCTCAACATGACGATGATACGCCCCCTGGATGGACTCCAACAATCGGAGTACCTACAGTAGTTTGGGGATATCTACAAGCGCCTGGAGAAACGCCTTGAACCCCTCCTGGTCAACCAAGACCAGTGGAAGAGGGACAAGAGCTACCTCTGGCACGAGGACCGCATCGTGGTGCCTAGTGACCGAGTCCCAGCGCTGCTGAAGTGGACCGATGAGTCCAGTGGTCATCCGGGTGCTGACCGTACCCTGAGGTTGTTCAAGCAGTGGTTCCACACTACGTGGACTGACGACCAACTGCGGAAGACCCTCCAGCCTATCGTGGACAAGTGCCCGTGCAGGTCCTGTAAACCAGGGGATATCAGGGACAGAGGTCTCTACTCGACCCTGCCCATCCCTCACTGTGCTAACAGTGTTCTATACGTGGACTACACGGAGATGCCGAAGTTCGGGGGCTATGACTTCGCCCTCGTGGTAACCTGTGGGTTGACCAGGTTTACCCGGGTGTTCCCATGTACCAAGCACATTACCAGGGAGGAGACTATCAAGATACTCCTGGAGGAGTAGTTTTGTGTCTATGGGGCGCCCAAGGAGATCAACTTCGATGAGGACGTGCGAGTACGCTCAGATACTGGCTGGTACAAGAGGGTCCTCAGATCCCTCAATGTCCAGGTGTCTACGGGGATTCCCTACTCTCACACGAGCAACCCCCTATGTGAGCGACAGATCCGTGTCCTGAAGGAGAACGTACGGATATGGTGCAAAACTGAACGCACCAGAGACTGGGTGAGACTACTCCCCGTCATATCCTTGATGATGAACTCCCAAGAGAGTTCAGCTACTGGCTACTCGCCCCATGAGCTATTCCTGGGACGCCCGGCATGGTTCCTACATGCCCCCTATCCAGAGGACACCCATTCTTCTGTGGGTGAATGGGTCCAAGAGCAACAAGCGAAGGTGGACAAGGCCAAGGCCATGCTCCAGAGAGTGAGGGAGCGTCAGTGGAACAAGAAGAACAAGCACCGAGTACCGGCCACCTACCAAGAGGGGGACTGAGTGCTGGTGCACCACAGTCGGCTACCCGCCTGGCCACGCTCTACCAGCGATGACCCCTACTTCGGGCCGTAAAAGATTCTATCAGTGGATGGACACCGTATCACCGTGCGATGTTCTCCCCGTCTAGGGGGGACCCTGGTGTGCGCTGCTCAGCACCTGAAGCGCTACTATGATCCTGAAGACCTCTGTGGGGAGGAGTGGGAGCTGAACGACGAGGAAATCGCCGCTCTGGACCTACAAGGGGCTGCCAGCCCTATGGAAGTTGAAGGTGAACTCCCCGACATGAACGCCGAGGAGATGGCTAAGGAGGGCTTCTACCTGGTGAAGTCTGTCCTACGCCACCGCTATCGCCAGGGTTGGCGCTTCCTCACCCTCTGGGAAGGGTTTGGAGTCGAAGAGGCCACCTAGGAGCCCTTCTCTGCATTTGTTCTACCTGAGGGACGCCTAAACTCAGTTCTGGTTGACTACTTGTCCCAGAACAACCTTGGTGAGTTGTTGAGGCTCGCTGAGACGCTTGCCTGCAAGACTAAAGCTAGGGACTGAACCTTACCCTTACCTGCCAAAGCGTATATGTGAGTGTGCTATTCCTAAGGTCCTGAGAGCAAGCCGCAGAAGTGGTGTCCTAATTATACCCAAGTCTGCACGCTTGCTAAACCTGGAGGGTTGGCTTATTGATGCCACGGGGTACGCCCCGGGTCTCCCCTCCCCTAAGCGCCCAGTTTCTGTGCTGGCGCAAAACCTTTGGGGAATACCCAGCGTACTAATCCAGGTATTGTTTTCCCTACCTATCTGTCTACTACAGGGAGGGGTGGCCAAAAGCTATGAAGGCATGAAAACGCCGTTTTGCTAAATGGCCAAAACACTGACCTAACCACTGCCACAGCCCACCAACCCTGCTAAAATTGCAGGAAACGGGTGGGACAGTGACACACGCACTACCGGTCCACAAAGAAAAAGAGAACTACTCGACTCCGTAGTAAGTTATGACCTGCTATAGAATATCCCCAAAATGCTTATATTTCAACTACTCAATGGTTAGCAAAACCTATAAAACAAAGATTAGAAAATGGGCTCATAAAACTATGTAATTTTTGGGAGGGGTGCACACGAGCAAAAATTTATCTAAAACAATTTATGTGATTGTTTGCATAAAAATATTTCAATTCAAAATACTCCTAGGGTCATATCCGCAAACACAACAAACAAAACTACGAGCAAGTAAAGGCGAAGCAAGGAAGATACAAAGGAAATCACCACGTGTACGTCCGAGTCATTGTTGACGATGTGGGGCCGCCGTGCCGTTGCCAAGGCCCCACCATTTCTGTTTCTCCACGGCGGCGGGTCGTGGTGGCCAAGGCATTCAAGATCCTTACGGCTCTACCCCCATGGACGGAACCGGGCTCACCACGGCTCCATGCTAAACAAAGCATGGGAGACGTGTGACACCAAACCCAATATCATGCTTGCATTACCTTTATCCTTGCCCGTAACTAAACAATAATAAACCATGCAATGGACATCACTACGTGTAACAACCCAAATCCAAACAACAGTAAACAAACAACACATGCTTGAATGGAATGAATGCATAACAATGCAATGAGTGTAATGAAAGTATGTGAATGCAACACATGGAAAGCGACAAAGCAAAATAGTGGTGCACCATCATGAATCTACGATTCCCACCTCGAAAGCGAACTAATCAATTGAAGAGGATAAATGTTCAATCAGAATCAAACCTAATGAATCCTTACATTCGCATGTTCGGGCGACGGCACCGCTGGCTGCAACACAGCCTAAACTAACCAATCAGGATCTTCAAACAGCACCAATATGATTACGTGACAGAATTGAATTGATTGAAAGAATTGAATGACGCACCATCTGCACTGATCGCGGCTCGAAGACGACGCGATCCGTCTGGCACTGTACTGTCCTCTGTCTGGCACTGTACTGTCTAAATCTGCAACTCAATCAGCGGAACTGTAGCGACCTTGATAGAAATCTATTTTTTTCAACTCCCCCCCAGACTCTACACTGAAAGTGGGGATGTCTACAGGGGCGCTACACCACATAATTCGACAGACTACCCTGACCAGACATAACAGACTGTACAGACAGCTGACTGAGGACTGACATATCATCACGCTCTGCCTTCATATCAGCGCACATCTTGTCAAAGGATGAGGCGGAGACGGGCCGGCACTTGCAGTCAACCTGCCATGTGATGGGAGCGTACAGAGAGCAAACTGTGTTACCTTTGGATGCGCCAGTGGTGAATCCTGAGTAGAGGGCCATGTCTGAGCCCTGTCCGCGAGTGGCATCAACCATCCTTCCGCGGACGAGGTTGGAAACATGGGCCTGCACACCAATTCTTTCGTAGGTTGTATTCCCAACCGCTGCCCAGTTGCAGAACACGCTACCTGCAAAGAAGTCTGGTACCAGCAGCTGGTGGCTCGGAAACCAACTTGCTCCAATACCCTGCGAAACATGTTTTTTTTTTTGAAGCGAGAACACATGTGCAACCTGTACCATTTTTCATGTGTTCACTGGGGCTGCATCTTGTCCTTCTAGGTCTGCACTGAAAATAAACTGACGTCAGGCACCAGGCGGACGTCAGGCAACAGGCAGACATCAGGCAACAGGCAACATACAACAGACGTCAGACAACAGGCAGACGTCAGGCAACAGACAACAGACGTCAGACAACAGGCAGACGTCAGGCAACAGACAACAGACGTCAGTTCTGCCAGTTGTACGCCGTGGTGCCACAGCCCAGGCCAGCCTCCACCCCCGGGGGAAACCCAGTGTCATCGCCTCGCCCTGGGGCGCCCTCATGGGCTGTGGGCGTACAGACACCCTCCAGCCAGGTCGGGGGTCTGGACATTGGTGGCACACATGGGGGGTGTCGCCGGGTGAACTTCGAGTCAGTTGAGTCATAGGACGTGCACTGATAAGCCATCTGCTCTGAGGAAACTGTAGTACTGGGTCCGCCTCCAGTTTAGTCATACTGGCCCGCTGAATAGTGCTCAGTTCCAAGGTGCCAGCTGACGTTGACCGGACACAGCTTACGCAGCACAATACCGCGTGCGGACAGTGACATGACTACAATGTTGTATGTCAGAGGATCAGGAAAAATCAAACCGAACCAGTCTGCAATTGTAATGCTGTGCTGAGCAGCAACAACTCTTCACAGGCATGACCTGGCCCCTCAGTCCCACTACATCTGCCTCACAAACATGTTGTCATGCATTCTTGACCACAAAGACCTGCGCAGGAAATTGACAGTCAGACGAGGGGCCCTGTGCTGAGACAAGGGCATGCTTGCGCAAAGAGGGGGACACTGCAGGACCTACAAACCAATTCCGATACAGAACCAATTCTGAGAACGTCAGCTGACACTTTTGTTTGGCGATCCGCGGTCCGCCAGCTCCGGGCACTTCGGAGCTAGTCTGGGCGCCACGGTTAGTCCAGTATTGCTCCCAGGAAGGCTGGGTACACTCGGCGGACCTGAGAACAGACGGATGGCGGGGGGCATAGACAGGAGCATCCGGCACGAGAACTTTGCTGTCAAGTCCACCGACTTCTACCGACATAGGGTTATGCACTGCACGCATATGAGAAACATCTGTCACGTATATACCCCAGGGGGGGGGTACGCACTTGTCAAAACACTTCAAAAGCGGGGCTAACACAGGCAAAGACTTCTGAAACACCGAGGAAGGTGATCGCATTGACAAACACTGCCACCGTTGCCAAACTGGTCTCACAGAAAATAATGGTCCCTCACTCTACACACTCGAGATGGTTGACAGCCCAATCAGTCCACGTCGGCCTCCCCGAGGCACCAGCAGCAACCCGGCTCCACGCGTACCTCACAACTGACCGTTGCTTTACGATACTCTCTGTATGCTCACCCTGCACTGCTTTTAGCAGCGCACTGTCGCACAGCCATCAGGGAGTCCAGACCTTGGGCAGTATCCTGGAAAGAAGAATTGGACACACAAAGGTCCCACAAACTGAACACTGCAGGACGGATGATGGTACCCTCAGACGATGCCTCAGACACGACAGCTGAAGACAGAGGTTCCATGAAAGCAAATTCCGGGAATTCCCAAGACACTCTCAACGGAAACCTACATCCGGATGAAAACAGACTCTATTGACGACCCACTGGTGACTGTCGGGCACTAAAGTGCAGGGGATGGCCTTTACAGACCCTCAGTTTACAAACTAAGTACGACCGTACCTCTTCAGTACACTGCAGATTAACTTACAAGTCACTACTGCTGATCATCCGCAGAAGGTTGGCTAGGGGCGGGTGGGTTCTACTGAGTCGCCTGGAGACCGTTGGCGGAATACATGACCCGCAGAGTCATACCCCCCGTGGTGCAGTGGTCGCAACTCCACGCACATGTTCGGTAAAGGGGTTGTTTTCTCCCTATAGGTTCCCCAGGTCAGTACGTCCCTTCCTGCTGTTGCCCTAGCCGATCCCTATCATTCTCCTAGACAGGATATCAGCTACAAAGCCACTGAGTGCGGCAAACTTACCTCTATGTTTACACATACACTCTACCTCAAATTCACTACAAGCTGCTACTCAGTCCGGCTGCTACTCAGTCATGCTCTCACAGCGATATAACCAGACTACCTGCAGTAGGCTGTCTTGCAGGCCTAAGGGTTTATCTGTCTGGCTGACTAAGGCTAAGCTATAGCAATACAGTAAAGTCATCTATGCTCACTAGAGTCCAGAGGTTACTCACCTAAAGGCGGTTTCTGTGACACTCAGGGTTACTCGTACAATACTCCTGTAATAATACACAGTACAGCACCCGCGGCCACAACATTGATGTTGCTTTACACACGGGTTTCCTGTACTGGCGTTACAGCCAATATACTCAAGTACATAGTAGGCTGTCTTCACTCACCTAGTGGTCTCCCAAGTTGGCAACCCAGGCATCTGTAACATGGGTGGTGCTTTAGTATGGCCTATGGGATATCCCATATAAGCTCACACCGTACGGGTACTAGTCCACCCAGGGTCACAGAGACTCAGTCTGCGGGTACTCACCGGGGTATCATGTACTTCAGCTGCACGAAGTAGTCAGTCGCAATTGCAATTGCAGAGTAGTGGCGACAGTGCTCCCCTCTGGGGCCTGTCTCAGTGTCAGGTACACTACGCCTGGGCCTTCAAACTGGCTTCCAGGGTGCTACCAATAAAATGCCTCGTGGGCTAACTAGGGAAGGTCATATCACAGCAGCCACAGGGCAGAATCATACACAGCTCCTTCAATGGTAACAGCAGACTCACTCATACACATCAGAACTGCTATACCACCCATCTGCCCATTGTACCGACAGTACCACTACAGGGTCTAGAACAGAGTGATTCAGAAGAGCAGGCAACACAGCAATTCCTGTAACCCACAGATAAACAAACGTTTCCCAACACGAAACCAATCTACCCCATATAGCGGGGGTGTCGCCAGGGCTTCCCACTCCTGACGGAGGGCCAACCTGCCCATGGTTGGGGAAAAAAAAGAAATACGGAGAGTGACACAGAGGAGAGAAAAACAGTCGTCACTACATCCCGTAAGACCTTCAGCCCTGCGGCAAAAGGACAGGCCTGAGGTCACACCAAACCAGCCAATCACCCACAGCTAGGCTTAAGGGGGACAACAAAGAAGGTATCTTCTGCATGAAACATCAACGCAAGGAGCCAAGAAATTTGAGAGGCCTCCTCCAATCAACACCTGTTTAGGATTAGAAATAATTGTCTCTTCCCCAATGCCATAGCTGGGCCCTACAGACGGAAGACAATACACGGAAGAACGTCACACTGGGGTGCGGCAGCATCAGACTACAGACTATAGACTTTCGACTCCTAGAGCTCAGACCGTCCTAAGGTGCCACTGAGTTACATTAGTGCCACAGCGACTGACACTCCAGGTGAGCACGCAGTACATCACAGTAGAACTTACCGTGTAGCTACTGTTACTTTCCTGAATAGCTTCAGTAGACACGGCTATGACCGTAATCATCGGAGTCGGCTAGGGGTATTACCATCAAACCTAAGTTCATCTCTCGCATACGAACTAGTATACTCAGTCACCTGTAGGGTATCACTGACCTCTGGACTTCTATTACAGTCAACTGTCATACTACCTGCATCACACTGGGCAGTTACCAGCTATCCTCCTATCAGACGAAGGATGCCAAAAAAAAAGGTACAGACAGTAAACTAAATCTCTGGCTTCTTCCGGACTCAGGTACGGGGAAGGGTCGTCATTCCTCCAGTCCTTGCCACAGACTGCCTTACCCTGAGGACATGACCATCCTCAGGGTCACGAATGAGTAATACATAACTAGGTACTCCCTCACATTACACGCAGACACAGGCGAGAACGACACTGATTTTTGTGCCAACGAAAGGGAAGTAAGCTGGTACAAAACACTATACATGAAACTAAAATTGAAAATTCATACCACTTCCATACCACTGCACGAAAGGCAACGGCGTCTCCATGCACTGACACCGTGGAGAACGCCGCAGCGAACTCGCCACTGGCATTCCAGCCAACAAGGTGTCAGGCAGAGAGAACGAGGTCGCGCGGTCCTGCAGAGTGCAGGCTAACGGGTTGGCCAGCTGACTCGGATACAGCGGTCGCTCAGACTGGCTCTCGGTTACTGCCACCACGGATATAACTGCCTGTCACCGGTTGGCGCCAGCTAACAGGGCCATAAACCAAACAGGCCAAATGCCCATTGAGATGCAGATGGCTGTATGAGATGGGTCAACTATGGGTTAGTGTGGCGTATCACCTGGTGCTGCAACCGGAACGACGGATCAGGTCAACGACAAACAATCAACCACAACCAAGACACAGACAGGCAGACCGACTGAAAGACTGGCTGATTGCAGAAAGGCAGAAAAATGGGAGACACCTATCCAACAAGAAGCACTCGCTGACTTGCAACTAAGCTAACAGGCTCAAAACAACACTACACAATCACAGCGAAATCTCCCCCCCACAGGGGAAGCCAATGTCTTGCGGGGGTGTTTGCTCTGGGTACCTCTCGTGACGCAGAACACGCGCGCACAGGTACTCACGCACACACACACCCTGGCTGGCATACGTAGACACAAGCAAACAATTGCAGCACAGTGAGACCGACACCATCAGAGTGTCGCCTCAAACATCCCCCTGGCCTCAAATCGGCAAGACCTGTATTTGCCACCTGACGGCTGACAACGGGGTATCAATGTAACTGCATCGCACTCACAGCAGTACACGAGCAATAAATCTGTTCACCTATACACCTCCTATACAACCGCGCATCAGCACACCACGGACATGACACGGGGCACTCTGTATCCTACAGACTACCATCACCAGACAAACTAGCTGGGTACTGTTCATCTCACTGTGTGTATTCACCTGAGTCATAACCGCCGGTTACCTAAAATTCAGCTAGTAAATCTATATCTGTATCTCCGTCATAGTACGTTACATCACAAGGAGTTCTCATTTACATAGGGTACTCCCTATTTCACGGATCAGGTCATATCCTCTAAGTATCACTCCTAAGTAAACGTACGCGTAATACACCGTAACTACATCAACCTGGGCTGCAGCGGATTTTTCTCTAAAAACAGTAACTCACTCCTGAGCTGCTATACAGCTGCTATACAGATTTTTGCTCGGTGGGTGATCTACACCCTCGTGGTAATACCGGTTGCTCTGGTCACACTCGGTGGCACTCACAGTGGCACACACTCTAGGGACTATGGGATGGACACAGGTCGACCTCCTACATAGACATCAACACCTTCGATACTTGCAGTTACCCCAGAATCTCCTCCAGTACCCTCTCTCAGAACTAGAAAGAAAAATGGGCACCCTGCTTCACGGCCGGCAGCTGCTGAGCGTCGATGGACTTTGTAAGTGAACCAGGAATGGAAGCTTCTCGAGCACCAGACTATCTGCATTACTGGCACTGATATCGGTTTCCCAGCAGGCTCAAGTGACAGGGCGTATGAAGAATCCAGTCTTGATGAAATGAGAGAGGGGAACAGAAGCAGGAACGAAAGAAGCGCAGGGTTAGAATCAGGCACACTTGATTGATTGGCGCCCAAGCGAAGCGCCCACGCAAGCACCGAGTGTATGAAGGGGGGGGGGTCTCCTGGCACAGAAAATGCGTGCTGGAGAGCTGATGTTTCGTAACCCCCCGCCCTTCTGGCCTGGCGTTACCTATCCTAGGGGAAGGAAATTCCCTTTAACTGGCTTGCCGAATTTGGCAGCCCAAAATGAGGGCAAAGGGCCCCCAAAATTTTAGCCAGAAAATAGGCAGGGTCTGGCAGGGGTGTCTAGGCTAAGCCACAGGGGTGCCCGGGTGACGCCCGGTCCCCTGGGATTCTCGGCGAAGTCCATGTTGTCCTCTGGGTGATAAAGGTGCACTGAGCACCTGATGGTCGGGTCGCCCTCTTGTTGTCCATGGGGCCCCCGACCTTCACGTCCTTCTCGACTGTGGTGCCAGCCATCGCCCAGCAGGAGGGCAGGACGATGTAGCAGCAGCCAGACCAGGCTTCCGAACCAAGAAAGACATCACCTGCACCTGCTTGACGGAGTCATAGGCAACCAATCGGATGCAGCACTGAGGGTAGGCCTTGCAGCCATCGTCCGCCTCGTGCAGCGCCTGGCTGGCCTCAGTGCAGCCGGACCTGGCTGGCATCAGTGCAGATGGACCTGGCTGGCATCAGTGCAGGCAAACATGGGCAGCGTCCACATGGTCCTGTACCGGTCGTCATAATAACCAGCGGCTGCGCCAGGGAACCGCACTGTGTTTTTGGGGGCGCCTGCGGAAACAAGCACTGTGCTCTGTCCAGTGCATAATCAAACACCTGTCAATCGTAAATGGATGGCCAGTGGATCCTCCGAAGGCCAAACCTTTTCGGTGTGCACTGGAAATTGCTGATCGCACTAGGTCACATGCAAACGGTCTCCGATCACCCAACGCTACGCACAGTAAGCTGAATAAGGCGCTCGGCTGAATTTCCAAGCGAACCCACACCCGGCGTTGGTCTGGGCCACAGTAAACAAGAAAGCAAAACGAATAACCAAATCCACCGACACGGCAAACCAAGGTGAGGGCAACCTGGACGGTAGCGACGGTACATAAAGGCAGACGCATAAAAAAAAACATATACCAAGTCAATATACACTAGTACACTGATGGGACTAGGTAAGGAACTTGACTGGTAAGACAGCGTACTCAACGTAGGCAATGTAACTAAACCAAGTACAAACGTAGTACAACTGTAGGCATACATTATTCCTAACAATCATACAATCCACAAACAGTCCTAAACCAGTGAATATGGCGTCTCACAGCCATCCAGGTACATTGGGTTGTATCTTACCTTGAGTTCTAGGTATACGGTAGTAAAGCTAACTACATGCGTATCATCGCAAGAACTGTGCATCATCTAATCAAAATACACCTGTGGACTCGAGGTTTGCTCGTACTCACCTACGCAAGAGTGAACGCAAACTCCTCCACACACGAATGTACTCCTCACGTGCCAGCACATATCCACGCACGCACCGAGAAGTGGCATTCCAACACACATTCTCACACCCGTGCCCGTACACACACAAATGAACACCACGCGTCAGTCGCTCAACCATAAAGACGTACACATGAAGGCAAGCACTCACAACCGGCAAACGCATCATCAAACCTACCATTTTTGCAGCTTGAGCACGGCGGTAGCTAAGCCGTACATCGGCGATGACCACGGCTCTCATGAGACGATGAAGCAAGAGAAGGGGTAAATTCATGAACCCAAGCACGAGGCAAATTTTTGGTGCACGTCCATGCCTCCTACTCACAGAGTAAGCAACATGATGAGCCGTACCATGCACACACCTACGAATAATCTTCACACGCACGACAAAGAGCAGGAACTACTGCGGCAAAGGCAAAGCCCCAACAAGGATGCCACACACAAAAATATTATTCCTAATTGAAAAAATGTCGTTCTCGTAATTTCTCCCTTTGGCCACATGGCCCGAAGAGGCGTCATGCCCAGCAGCAAGGCAAGGGCGATGGCGCGGAGGAGGATGAGTCATCGTTTATATCGGCCTGCTGGTCGGTCTTCGTGAGGGTCTTTGCAACCAAGTCTACGACGCCCACATTGCGAGTAGGAACATGGGGAGCGGTACCGTTCAACTCGCCCTTCGACTAAGGCAGCAGGAGAACGAAGGCTTCGGTGACTTCTATGAAGTTGGGCACGATGTTCATAGCTCCAACACAGTCACGAAGTAAATCAGAGTGACGGCCGTCCAAGATCATCTTTTCTCCATTGTAGGAGTGGATGGTGGTCATGGTACCGTACTCAATGCCGAAGTTCTCACCCAAAAGGTTGCAAACACCGAACGTTCCGTTGGTGAAGCATGAAGCATTGGAGATAGTGGTGTCGAAGACTTCGTTGTCGATGGGGTGATGGAAAACAAGGAAGCCAAGACAAGCAAGGACACAACGGAACAAAAATTTACGGGATAAAATTTTCCCAAAAATGTTTAACATCCTATGGGAAACCGAGACACAAGAAAACACGACCCATGGGGCTTGGGAATCCCCGGGGCTAGTCACCAAGGGGCCCGGGTGACTCCACCGGTCCTTGGCAACTCTTGGCGATGTCCAAAGTGTCAAAGGGGCATGCTTGCATTTCTTGCAGCACCCAAGCGGAGGTGCGGCTTTGTTATTATTTTTAAAGGGCGCCCAAGCGCTAGCGCCCGGTAGTCCGTGAGGAAGAAGGAAAGGGAAGCAAAGCAAGACTCAACAACCCATGGCAAAGCAAGAATCCCTTGCTCGAAAAGAGCATTTCCGGAGTCGGCGCAAGAAAGTCCTAAAATTTGTTGGCTTGCCACAAAATTAGGAAAAGCCTCTGCTACCACAAAGAAAAAGAGAACTACTCGACTCCGTAGTAAGTTATGACTTGCTATAGAATATCCCCAAAATGCTTATATTTCAACTACTCAATGGTTAGCAAAACCTATAAAATAAAGATTGGAAAATGGGCTCATAAAACTATGTAATTTTTGGGAGGGGTGCACACGAGCAAAAATTTATCTAAAACAATTTATGTGATTGTTTGCATAAAAATATTTCAATTCAAAATACTCCTAGGGTCATACCCGCAAACACAACAAACAAAACTACGAGCAAGTAAAGGCGAAGCAAGGAAGATACAAAGGAAATCACCACGTGTACGTCCGAGTCATTGTTGACGATGTGGGGCCGCCGTGCCGTTGCCAAGGCCCCACCATTTCTGTTTCTCCACGGCGGCGGGTCGTGGTGGCCAAGGCATTCAAGATCCTTACGGCTCTACCCCCATGGACGGAACCGGGCTCACCACGGCTCCATGCTAAACAAAGCATGGGAGACGTGTGACACCAAACCCAATATCATGCTTGCATTACCTTTATCCTTGCCCGTAACTAAACAATAATAAACCATGCAATGGACATCACTACGTGTAACAACCCAAATCCAAACAACAGTAAACAAACAACACATGCTTGAATGGAATGAATGCATAACAATGCAATGAGTGTAATGAAAGTATGTGAATGCAACACATGGAAAGCGACAAAGCAAAATAGTGCTGCACCATCATGAATCTACGTTTCCCACCTCGGAACCGAACTAATCAATTGAAGAGGATAAATGTTCAATCAGAATCAAACCTAATGAATCCTTACATTCGCATGTTCGGGCGACGGCACCGCTGGCTGCAACACAGCCTAAACTAACCAATCACGATCTTTAAACAGCACCAATATGATTACGTGACAGAATTGAATTGATTGAAAGAATTGAATGACGCACCATCCGCACTGATCGCGGCTCGAAGACGACGCGATCCGTCTGGCACTGTACTGTCCTCTGTCTGGCACTGTACTGTCTACATCTGCACCTCAATCAGCGGAACTGTAGCAACCTTGATAGAAATCTATTTTTTTCAACTGGTCCTACACACCCTACAGTGGCACCATCCTGGTGGGCGAGCACTGTGCAACTGGCTCCAGCCCCCACTCAGGACTACCACTCCTACACGCACACTCTACTGGGCGTTGCGAAGGCAAAGGTCTCATGGGTCCTAGCGACCCTCCTGTGAAATGACAAGAGAACACAGCGCTGCTAAGCAACTGTGGCCTAACAGGGGACGCCACAACGCGTTTCCCCTGCTAGGGCTTGGAGGGAAGAGGTGCTCTCGCGTGCAGGGCGCAGATGTCGATGGAGTCGGACTCCCTGCTCTGCCACAGGCAGAGGGGAGTTACTTGTTTCTGTGATCTGCGCCCTTGTTTAGCAGGGCATAAAAAAAATGGTATGCTGCTGCACCAATCACCCTAACTGCCCACCTGTAAAGCGAAGGCAAATGAAGAGGCGTTTGCGGCGGAGGAACCAAGCCACACTCCCCGTATTATACGGTTCTCAGTGTGACCTATAATACACTGTCCGCAAACACGCTGGAGGACCAGCTACCTCTGTCAAGCAAGCAAGCGTTAAGGGACTCCTCAGGTTCAGTTAAAGACCGTACCGAGGAGCCCCTGGGTAGCCTAAACAAGGTTTACCGTGCGCACTTCGCGTGGCCTACCCTTTAATGCATGTGTGAATGCGCGAGCATGCACTTGTGTCGTGGGCAAACCTGCCCATCTTACGCCAATCACGAACTCCACCAGGGGGTGGCCCCGCCTGGGCTTACTCACCTTACCTACCGCTGGAGAGAGAGAGAGCAAGTGAGGGGCGCACGCGCAGAACGTTGCTATGCACTTGTGTGTATGTCTAATCACCCTGATCTGACCGCTAATCATCTGCAATCTTTCTCATCAATCCCTCTATCCCGTCCTATCGTTGTTAGCGCTGCTACAAGACTCGTTCGCGGAGACACGAGACGAGCAATGTGTATGCGGCATACGAGACGAGCATACCTGTAGTTTATACCTGATTCATTGAAGTCTTTTTCGTTGATTCTCAAATTCTTGAATTTTTGAAGCCTCTATTAGTGTGGGTGGAATCTGTATGTTTATTTATTAATGTGTGTCTCGTCATTTTCAAGACTACGTGAGACATACGTTTATAATTCCATTATTTCTCCATTTTCCGGCGCTTCGCTAGGAGCCGCTCCTACGCGCCGCCTTTTTATGCGTATGAATTTCTGGATTTGAAAAATCCAGAGATGACTATATTTTCTATGAAAATGTGCTTCTGATGCACAATTGGATTCTGCTCAGGTGTGTTGTTTCAGAAAAATTCTAGGCCGTCATTTGACGGATTTTGGTGTCGTCGCTTCGTTTTTGCGTGGATTCGTCCATAATTCTCCCATTCCTGCCTCTGCAGATACCCACGCGCAGCCTCGCTGAGTAGGCCGTGTTCGGGCCGAAACGCAGGTGCCTGGAGAGACTGAGCAGAACCAAGACCCCACCAAGGGGCAGTTTAACTTTTTTGACAACTCCCTTCGCCCTAAGACAGGTCACAGGTCGCCAGCAGGTTTACGAGAACCCATGCGAGTGTGTATAATGTGTCTTGCGTTGGGTTTGTGTCGCGCTGCGTCTTTGAGGGAGGGATGCTCATGCACATGTTTTGGCATGCTCCCAAACTAACCCAACCAAGCCACAGGAGCCCCGGCAGCGCCATGAGCGCTGAGTCTTCTGTAGGAAATGTTAGGCCAAGAAAAATTCCCTTTTTCCTAAAATGCGACAGTGGTGGCCACCACAGCACAAGGGGGGAGTAAGAAAAAGTGCTTTTCCATTGCTTTGAGGCATACTCTAGTTGTATTAGAGATGCACTGAGCATCCGGGCATTTTTATCTTAGTATTGGTCCCACCAAAACTGGTGATAACACATTTTGACCTATGGAACCAAACACCCAATCAGGATATGGAGTGGACCCCTTAATCCCCTTTCAATGTGAAGTAAAACATCTTTTCCTGAGTTGACTGAGCACTGACATACCTAAGGTAGGGCCTATGAATTTATCTATGTTTTTCCATGAATACTTATCTGCCCTAGTGGCATGCACCCTAGGGGGCTGGGCACCTCTTTTTGAGAGGTCCTGGGTTCAATTCCTGGTCAGCCTAGCTAAGTAGGAAGATCCCATGTGACATGGCAGTGACCTCATCGCCACATACCATGCCACCTCAGCACATATGGGACCCAAAACAAAGAGTGCACATCTCCTGAGATGGCACTATGGAGAGAGAGTGACCATGGGGCAGTTTTCTAACTATTTTCCAAAAACATTTCAGCTATCTTTGTGAATATGCATTCATTTGTGACCTGAGTTGCAGTTTCTGTGAATATCCAATCATCTTTCACTGTTTACACTGCAGCCCTTCATGCTTTGATCCTGATTCTCTTCTCCTTGCATACTTCTGGCTTGGGCTATCCTGGATTGAATTGGATTTACTGTATTTCAACAAACAAAAGCTTTTCATCTCCAAAAACAAGCAGTAGGACACCCTACAGCAACAGCAAGCAGCAGGAGAAGCAAAAACACAGTGCTGAAACCAGTATAAACTTTTCTTCGTGTCATGTGACAAAGCGTTTCAGAATCCTTGCCACTCTGAAATGAGGGAACGAAAGTATGTACAGCAACACATCAGGATATGTACACATGGGGTTAAGACTGGACTGGGGTAAGGGCATCACAGGACAATAGACACTCTATCCCAACTCGTATCCCAATCCCAGGTCCGACCCTCTCAGTGGCTGGTGGGGGCGGGGGCTCAAACACAACCCATGCCCTGCTCAGTCCGGACCCTGAAACCCTGCCAATAGCGGGGGTGTCCCGCCCAGCCAAAGGCGAGTTCCTGAGAACCAAGCAGCTCCAAGGCCAACCGACGTTTGCACCCCATGCTCCCTTGACGGCAGGTTCCAACTCCTCTCTGAGCCAGAGATATGGCTCCGCCATTATCTCCTAGGAGTTGGTAGCTGAAAATGGGCTGTTTCAGCCCAAACTGATATTAACTCCAAAATCTCCAAAATTGACCCCCCGTTGGGATCCGCCAGTGGTAGGGACGAGGCAACCGACCCTATGCCCTTCGAGTACAAACTCCCTGGAGCCTTCACCCGACCTGGTTCCCTCTGAGGTCCCGGCATCAGGGCACCACGGGTTCGTCAAGTGGGGTCATGATGCCCAAAATTACCAAAATTGGCATCATTCTCACGCGTGGCTTGCCCGGCCAGGACAAGGCCAATAACTCACAGGGTAGGAGGCAGGACCTAGGACTCATATCTGAGTGTACAATCTGAAATTAGGTCCGGGCTCCCTGTGGGCATAGAGATATGGGGCCGCCAACTGACCACACGGGGGGGTGAAATTGGGGTCCCAAAAGGGGGTCATTTTGGCTGCTCGAAATGAGCCAAAGTTCCGGGGTGCTCCCAGTAGTATATCTCCACGCCGGCTTGGAGATCGGATCCGCCATTCCATACGCTATCCACCAAGAGTCCAACAGAGACTGCCATGTCCTTGGCTCTCAAAGATCTCCATGCCACTTGGCGTGGTGACAATCCCGATTGGGTCCACAAATGCCAAAATGGCAAAATTGCCCACACTCACTTTGGGCTAGCACCTTAACGAAGGTTGCTCCGCTTCGCCCACGTGGTATGTGAACCATGGGGACCAATATGCATAACACCCATGTCATATATGGTCCATTGGTCCATGCGTCCGGCGTGCACGGGTGGGCTGAACATAGTGCACGGCGGGCAGAGAAAGTGGAAAATTGCTCAAAATGGCCAAAAATGCGCACACTCATGGTTGGGGCAAATGAGGCACATGCCCGACTTGGACCGGAGTGTGCCATAGGATTGGTATCAAGTCATATGTGTCCAACATATCTTTTGGGCGTCGCCCAACTCCTCCGGTTTAGGGAATGGCAGGGTTGCCAAGTGAGCCCATGATTTGGGAAAGTCCCAAATCGCCAACATGGCGGCCACGGTATGCCAAGCCCAAGAGGAGTTATTCGCCGGGCCCAAGATATGTCGGGCACCGAAGTATGTACCCTCAAAACATACTTGGGTCATGATGTCAATTGGGCGCAAAGTTGAGATACACGGTCGCCACTTGACATCATGACGGGCAAAAAACAGCAATATTGGTGAAAAAACACCCAAAAGTGCCTTGAAAGACGCACAAATATATTATGATATCTTCGGCTTGGATTGTGCAATCAACTAATCCTCTTAAACACAATCACTTGACACTAATGACCTTCGATCCCACATATGTGCTCCACTTGGGGCGCTTTGAAAGGTTACGAGCGCTACTTCCCAAGTGGGCACATGAAAATATGGAAAATTGCAAAACACACACCTTGCTCCCAACGCATCGCTTTGGGATCGCCACACAAGCTTCCCTCCACGAAGGTTAGGCTTGTAATTGATCGTGGAGAGTATGGAGAAGGGGCTTGCGCAATATGAGGTCCATTGGCAGGTTTGGCTTGGAGCGATGGACCCGCCAAATGGGCACGCAACACAACACATGGCACATACCACATATTGCCCAAAAAGGTAGCTCCCCCCACGATATTGTAACGGCAGCAGTGACAGCACCCAATTATACACTGATGTGATCAGAATTTCAATGATTCTCAGATGTACATTAGTGCAGTAAATTTTCCGCTTCATTTCATGTTTTCCGTTCGCCGCCAGATGTCGCCTGTGAGCGCGCGTCGAGTCGCATTTGTCTTTCGTGATTTCCCAATCGGATTTATTTAAATTATTTCGAATCATTTCACGTTGTGTCATTAATTGCGATGAATGCGCATTGAGATTCTATGTCTGCTCCATTTTTGTAGACCGGGTTTTCGTACTCTTCATATTCCACCATGGAGTTCACTGGACTTACAAGTGCTTCGCATATGTCGCTCCCAGAGGCTGGATATGGGTCCAAAGAGGGTTATGTGGGTTCGGAGATATCAGGGGCAGTGTCGGGCGTTACGACCCCTGGGGCATCAAGGCTGCAGGCTTCGCAATCACAACAAAGATCAACCACTATGCAGCGGTTACATGGTAGCAGAGGAAATCATGACTCTGCTTCTGGAATCTCCACTGATACTCTGAGATCGTCGGACTTTAGCGGGGCTATTACTCCTTCTGGGTCACTGCGTGTTCCCCCTGAGGTTACATTCGTGGCATCTCCCCAGCAAGCCGAGGATCAACCATCAGAGTGCCCTTACTGTGGCCATAAACATTGGCCTGGTGTACATACTTGTGCTGATTGCTGTATGAACGCCCCACCCAACCTTAAACCCGGTCGAGAATCTCCCTCCTCGAGTGAATCTGGTTCCTCCTCTCACGCTTTGCCTGATCTTGAAGACAGCAGCAGCGAAGGAGAGCAGTCTGACACTGAAATTAGTGGTGATTACTGGGAAAACCACTTCCAGCAGATTTGGAATGAGGAATTCCTGCACCGACAGAATTGGCTGCTGGCGGAGGCGGGCTATCGTGGCCGCCTGAGGGACTGGTTCAGGGCGTCGTGCCAGTTCCTCAGGGACAGCGGCCGGTCGAGATTCGACGCCCAGCTGCAGGAGCAAGAGGATTGGGAAGAACTGCTGGACCAGTTCGACCACCAGGCCGCCGTGATGGTGCAGATGGCCATCATCGCCGAGGAGAGACGCCAGAATGTGCATCCGCACGCTGGTCCGTCGGGCGCCTGGAGTCGGAACGACGACGAGGTCGACGAAATGAGGTGTGATTCGACACATTCCCACCTCTCCAGGGAGCAATTGTCCAAACTCCCCAGCTCTGCCTCCAGTGTTGACACTTGGGTCGACGAGGTCAGAAGCAAAGGAAAAGGGACGAGATGCCCTTCCTGTGGCGAGTGCGCCAAGGACTGCTCCTGTCGAAGACAGATTTCGTCGCTGGAATCAAGGGTGAAGGAGCTGAAGAAGGCCGCCAAGGAGAAAAAGAGGGATGATGACAGCAAGTGGAAGGTTAGGACTGAACCACCTGCTGAACCCGTTGCACATGAGGCTTCGAGGTTCAGTAATGAAGCAGCCCAAATTCTCTGGGCACCCCAATTACTGGGTGTCCTTCGAGAGGCAGTTCATGGTGTGGCTGCAGACGGAGAAGCTGGACAAGGAGCTCTGGATCCTTTGGCTGATGGACTGCTTGACGGGCAAACTCAGGGAGAGTACTTATAACCTTTATGTGGAAAGGCAAAATCAAGGAAATCCGCTGAGTTATGAGGAGTTGTATCGCAGTCTCAAGAAGAAAGGGTCTCGACTACCTGAAGATCATTACAGGAACCGTCTGGAGAACTTCAGGGCGATCAAGAAATTATTTCTGGAAGAGATTCAAATTGCAAGGCAAGATTGGGAGTTTTTGGTGCAAGAGGCGGAGAACTCTGGAGAAGGACTTTCCGAAGGCGAAATGAAGAAGATCCTCCTGAGCAAGCTCACGCTGGAGACCAAGCAGAAGATCAGGGACTCTCAGGCGGACCAAAAAGTCCTGGGCAACTGGGTTGAAGTCCGAGGATTGCCAGAAACTATGGGAAAAATGGCTGTTCGTGAGTTGCTACACTCTATCAGTGCTACTGGATTGAAGGACATCACTATTCGTGAGGGCAGATGGAGAGTTGGTTTCCACAATTCTGAACAGTCGGAGTTTTTCTGCAGCATGGTGGATGGAAAAGTGAAGTATAAGGGAACAGTTTTGAGGGTACGACCGTGGATCTTCTCGTATGGAGTCGAGCAGATCTGGGACCAACTTGAAAAGTATGCAAACTTGGAACGCCAGAAGTCCCAGGATGCACATGGCTTTGGAGGCAAGGTCAACGCCGTTGGTGAGAAGGGATGCTCTGTGTGCATTGCCCTTGGAAAAGAAGGTCGAGCGGCGACTCACACGACCGCAGATCACAGGTGGACGCCCTCAGATCTCAAGACAATTCAGTCCAAAATGGATGGAAAGGGAAATTCTCCCAAAAATCCCCAGCAGGATGGAGCACGAGATGCTGACGAGCATGGAAGGGGAAAGGGTAGAGGGCAGTCCAAAGGAAAGAACAGAGACTGGACACCAAAAGATTACTCACAGCAAGGCGGAGATCCAAGCGACTCAAGATGGACCGATGCTGGTGGAAACAATGGTGGTAAATCTGGCCAAAAAGGTGGAAATGGCAAGGGAAAGTCCGGGAATCAAGATGATTCCAAGGTGAATGGCAACCCCCTGTACGCGGAGACGCCAGCGAACAAGACCTTCGGCAACAACAAGGATACTGGAGGTCGAGGCAAGGGCAGATCCAACGAATCCAACTTCAATTCCAACACCTCCAACAACAAAGGCCAAGGAGGTAAGAAAGGTGGTGGTGGAAAATCATTTGGTGGTCGTGGACGTGGAAAAGGAGTGAATGCTGTCGAAGCAGGAGAAGAATGGGTTGACGAAGGACAAGTACAGGACGTACAGCCGAACGAAGAAGAAGAATGGCAATAGGGAAGCCAACTTGACCCAAGTCCCAACACTGGGGTTGAGTGGCAGGAGGAAAAACCCATCAGGGTAGTTGGGGCGGTGGATGGACGCTGCTGGGATCGACTGGCGCGGTCCTCCGGCCTCCTGTACCCTGCCTGGGTCCTCAGCGCTGTCCGGCGAGGCAAGCAGCGCCAGTTTCAGAGTTTGTCTGCTGGATCCAGGTCAAAACGACGGATGGTAAGGTTAAACTTGCCAGATGTCTGATTGACAATGGTTCAGAAGTCAATCTGGCGAGGAAAGGCTTTCTGCAGGAGGATGAGGCGAAGATGTCCTCCACCCCTGTCCAGCTGGAGGGAGTCAGCGGACACCGCCTTGACGGTGGCGACAGAGAAGCAGAATTGGCGGTCAGATTGGTGAAACAATCAGTCTGGAGTGTGGAAGAGACGGTCACGGAAGAGTGGTTTGCTGGAAAATTCTACGAAGCCAGCATAAAGTATGATTTATTCCTGGGTCAACCCTGGCTTCACGCTCACCGTGTGTCGCCCATGGGACACAGGACATGCTTCCTCCAAGATCCGTCGACCAACGACCCGTCCGAACTGTATTATCTGCACCCATATACCAAGAGTATCCACCAATTCAAGGAGAGAAATAAGCTGCATTTTCAGCAAGATGGGCAGGAATGGACAGGGAATCAAGAAGATTTCGACGAAGGAAAGGTGGATTCGTTGAACAGCAAGAAGTGGAAGTCAGTTTGCTATCGAGTGGTCGACAAATGGCGGGACATTCTGGTGTATTATTTCGAAAAGAACCACAATTTTGGTCCTGAAGTTGATGCTTTTGCAAACAAAAAGAATACAAGATTTCCGAAGTTCTACGACGATGCCTGGAGTGAAGACTGGTCTGAACCTCTTTGGATCAATCCGCCCTTCGACGTTTTCCCTCGTGTGGTGCAGAAGCTGAAGCAATCCGGCGCAAAGGCGATTTTAATTGTCCCCAATTGGCCAAGACAAGAGTGGTTCAAGGACATTATGGACATTTCAATCGACATTGTCGAGCTACCTCACAAGGGAGTGAAGCTGTATTGCGAAGACAATGGCAAGCCTTTACCACAGCGTTCGTGGAGCACGTTGGCGTGCTTAGTTGACGGGAATCTGGGAGATTATTGGCAAGATGGCAGTGAAATGGGAACAGAAGAGGTCCTCTCAAATTCCTCAAGAATCGACGAAATTGAGGTGGATGAAGACGATCGAGAGCAGAATCCCGACGTATCGTCGCGGAAGGAGGGAAGGACAATCGGCGTCCCTCAAGAGAACGCCTCCATCCATTACAATTCGTCCCCACCAGACAAGAATCAAGCCAAAAAAGTCAAGATTTCAAGCAAGAATGATGACAAATCTCCAAGAATCTCGCCTGAATTGACAGGAATGAAGCTGAATTCGTCCGACCATCCCTTCAAGACATCCGTGGACCCCTTTCATTGGTGGGATCCCACGGAGGAGCGAGCTCAGGTGAGCTTCATCCGCCAGCAATGCGACGAAGAAGTATGGAATGAAGTGGCCAAGAACATGAGACCACGACCAACAATTCGCAAATTGGTGGACATAATGTCGGTGATTAAATGTGGGAATCAGGTCGACGGAGACAAGATATCTGCAAGAAGGGACGCAGTGTTCGAAGATTATCAAGATGACGTGCTGAGTGGGAAGTTGTGGAAAAACCCCCCAATTCGATTTGAAAATGGGGAAGCCAAGATTGACATAATCGAAGGCTCCAAGGTTCACAAACAACGTCCATTCTATCTCCACGGCACCAAAGCAGATGCCCTGCGAAAGATTATTGAGCGCAATCTCTATGAGTTCGGTTCGTTGGAGGGCTGCATGAGTTCTGAGTGGTGTTCAGCACCATTTACTGTGCCAAAACCCCCACCTGCTGACCAATCCAGCATAGATGCTTGGCGTCTAGTGGTGGATTACAGAGCCCTGAACGCCGCCACAGTACCAGACGCGCATCCTCTACCTTTAATCGAGAAAGAGATCGCTGCGAGAGCCAAAGGCAAGCTCTTTACTGTGTTGGATTTGCGCCATGGCTTTCATCAGATGCCCCTTCGAAAGGAGGATAGGCATTTGACGGCAATGTGCACGCCCTGTGGCACTGTGCAGTGGACTGTACTGCCGATGGGTCTGAAGAATGCGCCGTCGATGTTCCAGAAGATGATGGAGACTCTTTTATTTCAGAAGCACAAGTCTCTGGATTTACAAGAATTCTGCAGCATCTACATGGACAACCTTCTGATTGTCACGCCGTTGGGAAACAACTTTGATGAGTGCCTGAAGATGCACGAAGAACAAGATCGAAAAGTTCTCGAAGTCCTTCGACAAGAGAAGCTCGTGTGTGGACCCAAGAAGGGCAAGATGTTCCTCCAGAGTGTGGAATTTTGTGGCTCTGTCTTGGAAGATGGGACAAGACGACCAGCCCCAGGAAAAATGGCTGCCCTGCAGCTCTGGGAAAGGCCTAAAACCATCACGCAGCTTCGTGCCTTTTTAGGCTGCTGCAATTACTACCACGAGTTCCTTCCGCTCTACGCCAAGTTCTCTGGTCCATTGACAGAGTTACTGAAGGTTGGCAAAATAGAAGGAAAAAAGGGATCTCAAGTCAAGCTCAAGTGGACGCCAGAATGTGAAGAAGCCTTTACTGGTCTGAAGGAAGCACTGGCAAATGTGGTTACATTAAAGACTCCGTGGTTTGATGGAAGACCTGTTTATATTCGTACAGACGCCAGTCGTTACGCCATTGGTGCTACGATCGAACAAGTCGATGACGAAGGTCACCATCATCCTCTGGCTTTCTGGTCTCGCAAGCTTACAACAAGGCAGCGAAATTGGAGTCCAAGAGAACAAGAAGCCTACGCAATCCTTTGTGCCTTACGGCGCTATGAAGGTTGGAACTTGGGCCATCGCGTTGAGGTACTGACTGACCACAAGTCACTGGAGAGCTGGAGGACAGAACATGTGGATACCCCTGGTGGACCAGCTGGGAGAAGAGGCCGTTGGCATGAAACTCTCAACAGATTTGACCTCCATGTGACTTACATTCCGGGTCGCTACAACACAGTGGCGGACGCCCTGAGTCGCTGGGCCTACCCAGCCTCAGAGGCTTACTCTGAAGTGAGTTTTCATGGGACAGCGACGGATAAAGCTGAAGTGATCGAGTTCGACAAGGAGGAACAAGCACTGATCAAGAAACATTGTCTCCAATGTTCGATTAAAAATCGGATGAAGATGGATTTGGTCAGATGCAAGGAGATTACCAGGGCAGATCAGACTGCAGGAGTTAATTCTGACTCTGAGTCGTCGCTGCCACTCCTGAATGTATTTCCTCTGACGAGATCCAAAGCGAAATCCACGCTCCCTCCACAACAAAAGGACAAGGAAACTTCCTTCCTCTATGTGGATTGGACGAAGATGTACAAGGAGGACAGGTTCTTTGGGTCTGTATACCACAAGTTGAAAGGGGACAAGCCTTACGACTCTGAAGAGACGTCTGATTTCAAAATCCAAGGCGACAAGTTATTTTGGCAAGGACGGATTTGTGTTCCTGATTGTCTGATTTACCAATATGTCAAACATTGGCATCGGAATGAGACAGCCCACACACATTCTCCTGTGCTGGAGCAGGAGCTACGCCACAGAGTGTACACAAGGGACCTCAAGGGTGCCTGTGAACGAGTTGCCAAGGGATGCAAGCAATGTCAGGCGACCATCCCCAAGAATCGAAAGGCAGAAGGACTACTGAAGGGATTACCAATTCCTGAGAGGTTGTTCGACAAGGTGACGGCGGATGTCTTCGAGTTGGGACAAATCCAAGAGGAATGTCTCTACACGAGGAAGCCTATCGATGGGGTTTCGTTAATTCAAGACCGCCACAGTGGCTACATCCAAGTCCTCCCTTGCAACACGAAGCATCTCACCTCTGAAATGGCTGCCAAGTGGACTGCAAGTCAGTGGATGAGTAACTGGGATGTGCCCAGTGAAATTCTGACGGACAGTGGGAAAGAGTTCATTGGGACTTGGTGGGAGAACATGTGTGCCCTATTGGGAGTTCATCACCTTCGTGCCCGAGTCTACGACCATCGAGCTCTCCCTGCTGAACGCGCTGGAAGAATTCTTATCTCCATTCTGAGAAAAATCCTGGCGACTGAAAAAGACTACAATTGGTTGGAGACAATTTACTGTGTCTTGAGAAGATACCATCGCACCAAGAATTACACTGGATTAAGTCCGAATGAGCTGGTTTTTGGTCGAGAAAAGATGGGTCCAGGACCAGTGATGTATCATCCAAGGCAGTGCTACGACGCCTCGCAATGGTTTGAAAGGATCAAGGATCTAGAGTCCAAGTGGATCCAAGCCAAAGTGGAAAGTCAAGCAGATTGGTTGAATTTCAAAAATAAGTCAAGAACGCAAGGAAAACCCTTCGAGAAAGGCCAGCAAGTTTGGCTTCGTAAGTCAGACGAGACCCTGAAGGACGACAACAAATTGTTACCTTTGTGGGATGGCCCATTCCAAGTCAAAAGTCAACTAAGTGAGACTACATTCAACATTGAGATTGAGCCAGGCAGGCATCAAGAAGTACATCGAGATCGTTTGAAGGCCGAAGTACCCTGCCCCAAAGGAAGGTTCAAGCCTCTCTATTGGACTTCGAAGTACCTAAGCGACAGGAAGATGGTCACAAGCAGTTTCGAGTTGGAGAAGATTCTTGAGTACAAGAAGAATGCTCGAGGCAAGTGGTACTTTCTGTGCAGATGGAAAGGATTCGGTCCAGAAGAAGACAAATGGGAGCCAGCTTCAAGTTTCATCCATGGGTATACGGATACTTTCATCAGGTTCCTGAAGCAACACCCTGAGATTGACAAACAGCTCTCGCTGATCAAGGATTGTGTCACCAAGGAAGACTTACAAGCACAAGAAGAAGCTCCAATCGTGGCATCATCCATTCCAGACAAGATCTGATCAGAATTTAGGTCGCCGGAACTTTCGAAGGTTTACGGTCGACATATACCCTTGGCATGGGGACATACCAGTCCAGACGCATCGTCTATGTGGTTCGGCGAACAGATGATGGGACATTCTGGGGTCATCCTGGTCATTCCATCCATCATTCCCATCATGGTCATCATGTGAATCATGTGCTTCATCTCAGATGATTCCAATCCGAAGATCCGAAAGGCCATTATCCTCAACCACGACGACACTCTCGTGTTTAGCTGTCGACTGGACCCCTCTACTCGCCTTGGGAAGGACTCGTTCGAGTTCGTGCTCATTACAGAGATTCTGGCACATGACTGAGTCTGATCCATTTCATGTGTTTGACGGATCTGCTCAGGATGTGATTTCCATCAGCTCTTACATTGAGACAGTTGGTTTCTCTTCCAAACGACCACTGTCAAAGGGCTTATATAGACCAAGTGACGACGATGGTGTTCTTACTTGTGTCGACTCGCTGTTCATCTGTGGATTGTGTTGGAATCCCCCTCGGAATCAGCTCAATTTTGGCAAATTCCCAGTACCAGGCATTGGATGCTTATACATTCTGGGACTATAACGAGTCAATTACCCCTTCTGGCTCATACTGGATTAAACATGAAGCCCTGGGAACAATACTGACAGTGTGGTCGCCACTCACTGGGTTTTCTTGGCTATCATTACTTTCAATGATTGGATTTCCATCATGGGATTCATCATCCTCATGAGGATTTGACCTGGATTGGCTATGAATGAGAACTGGATTTCCGTTCAACACAACACACAGAGTCTATCGACAAGAAATTGGACCTATTTTGGCCTACTGTAAACTTCGCCACCCTCAATCTGTGTGCGATTCGCTGATTTTGGTTTCAATTTTGGCACATTTTGTACATTAATCTGGCATCTGGTCTCATGGCTACAAATGACACCAGCCAGTTTCACATATCTTGGACTCCATGAAGGGATACCCTATTTTTTTGACGCTCGACGACATGGCGACGCTCGTTTTCTGTTTTCTGGCAGTAGGATGTCAGATCCTGATTGCATCATGCATCATGGATCATGGATCATCATGTACATTCTTCACTCAGACTTTCAATTTTCGAATTTTCGAGCTTGAACGAAGCTTTTTCTGTGTGCCCTAAGGTACCTATACGTTTCAGTCAAGTCGATGGCCATCGCGAAGCACAGATCTCAGCACAATTTTGCTCAATTCAGCTCATTTTCACACATTTTGACTTAGATTTGTCAGTTTTTGGTCACTTTCGCCGTTTCGTTCACTTCACTTGACCCAGCCTGACATACTGGTGTATGTTTTCAGAGGGGGAGTGTAACGGCAGCAGTGACAGCACCCAATTGTACACTGATGTGATCAGAATTTCAATGATTCTCAGATGTACATTAGTGCAGTAAATTTTCCGCTTCATTTCATGTTTTCCGTTCGCCGCCAGATGTCGCCTGTGAGCGCGCGTCGAGTCGCATTTGTCTTTCGTGATTTCCCAATCGGATTTATCTAAATTATTTCGAATGATTTCACGTTGTGTCATTAATTGCGATGAATGCGCATTGAGATTCTATGTCTGCTCCATTTTTGTAGACCGGGTTTTCGTACTCTTCATATTCCACCATGGAGTTCACTGGACTTACAAGTGCTTCGCATATGTCGCTCCCAGAGGCTGGATATGGGTCCGAAGAGGGTTATGTGGGTTTGGAGATATCAGGGGCAGTGTCGGGCGTTACGACCCCTGGGGCATCAAGGCTGCAGGCTTCGCAATCGCAACAAAGATCAACCACTATGCAGCGGTTACAGATATGTCATGCCCCTCCAAGGGCATAACTTTGTGTCAATCGCTCATAGGAACTCAAGGAGAGTTCCTATGCAACACCAACACTCGCGCGCTACACTCGAAAGTTATCTTAACGCACGCAATATAATGGCCAGAGAGTTATAACACGAACTCTACCCTCTTGACCATGATCCATTACGCTAGCGCGCACGTGTGGAGACGCAAGGCATATAAAGCTTCCTAAATTACGTCGGGAGTATTGTGAATACATCCCACGTTTTCTTATTGTCATTCCTCGCAAGCGGCACGAGATATGACCCTCACAAGTGGCCTCACGAATCAACTTTGTTTTGCCCATATCTCTAAGACAAATGGAGGGCAAGACAAAAGGAAAGTTGATTCGTGCATAGGGAAGCACGTAGGTCGACTCGAAAGAGGTCAAATCAAGTGCGGGGATGTCGAAGTCGAAATTCCGATTTCGACATCCTGAAAAATTCGGATCAAGGTTGCGAGTGTAGAATGTGAAAATTGCGGATGCATCAATGCAATTCCTGAAGACTTTAGAGTCTTCGTCACGATTTGCGCTAAAATATCTGTATATAACAGTTAAACTGGCGGTTACGCTAAAGTCGCGAACTAACCGCCAGCTGTCAAAACAGTGAATATCAGAACGGAAGCGTAAAAATTGACGGAAGCAATATGAAAATAAAACCCTGTTGATTCCTGATATTCTGATACATAAATCTCCGCTGGCGGTGCATCGGTTGCCGATGCGGGGCTTTACGGCACGGAACACGCTCCCGCCGGGCTCGCACCGGGCGTCAACGGGCGTCTTCCCTTCCGTACATGGGGTTAGTGGACCGGAGACCGGTTGTATGCCGGATCCCCCAAGTGCCATGGGACCGGACCACACACTCAAAAATCGCAATGCCGATGACAGCGGCATCCGTTGCGCAACGTCGTATGGGCTTCAAGGCCCCAAGAGCTCAGAAATATGAAGGTCAGTCGCCCTACCTGGTTTCCCAAGGATTCAGCAGGGGGGGGAGTGACGAATAGAAGAAGAAAGGGGCCATCCTCCTCTGGATTCAGCAGGGGGGGCCATATGGCCACTCTGATGGCAGGTCACCGAAAGATGTAAAAGAGCAAGCAAGTGAGGGACGATCCGTCGACCACACAAGCGCTCAAACTGCATCAGGGGAGAGCTCAGGGCGCTGATCAGGCACCCCTGGCTGCAATCGCCCGGGTGAGTGCTGCCAAGTCCGAGACATGGATCTTGGTCTTGTGCTTGCGGATGTACTCCATGAAGGGAGTATTGACCCGCGGCACAAACGAGGAGACGGGTTCCCAGGTATCGTGGGACGGCCCATAGCCTCGCCAACGAACCTTGAACTCCAGGCCTCCGGGTGCCGAGGCCTTCGGACGCTGAGCCAGGATCTTCTCGACTGTATAGTCGTCCCGCTCAGCATAGTCGTCGTCCGAATCAGCCTCATGTGCGGCATAGCTCAGGGACACATGTTGGCCACGGAGGTCGGGTTCCCGCACACGGAGTTGACTCTCGTGGCGCTCCCGGAACTGTCCGTGACCTACCTTGATGCGGTAGGTGTCCTCACCAATCCTGCGGACCACCTCGCCGGGTGTGAACCAGGTTTTGGTGCGGTGGGTGCCCATAGGGCGGGGACTGATCACCCACACTGGGTCTCCCACCCTGAACTTCTGCGCTGCCGAGCTCGGGGCGGACTTCTGACGCTCAGCATGCTCCTTCTCGAGCTGCTGGCGGATGTCCCGCGCCGTTTGCTCTTGCCGCGCGAAGAATTCTCTGGCGTCCATCGCCATACCATCACCAGACAAGGGAAGTCCCCGACCAAGGGGGTCCCTGCCGAACAGAATCTGGTGAGGGGACAAATCACCCGGCGTGGGGGTGTCATGATGGGCCTTCAGAGCAGGCCACATCTCCTCAAACCAGTTCCGACGTGGATTGGTGATGTGAATCTTGCGCAGTTTCTCGAACAGCTGCCGTCCAGCCACTTCAGCACGGCCGTTAGACCGGCTGAGATAGGCGACGCTCTTGGCATGACGTATTCCCATGAGGGAACACATAGCCTTGAACCAGCCACCAGTAGACTGGGGCCCTCGGTCACTGCAAATGGTGCGGGGGATGTCAAAGACGGTCAGCCAATGACGAATCATCATGACTGCCACTTCCTTGGCAAGCAACCCCTTTTTGCGTGCCGGAACGGCTACTACGTAGCCACTGTGGCGATCCACGCAGAGAACCACACAGTCAAAGGTCTCCTTGCCAATGTGCACTTCGGGCATGGAGAAGACGTCCATGGCCACGCTCTCCATGGGCTGGTCAGGAACCGGGGTCCATTGGGGTTCCCCCTTGACGTTCCGGTTATCGGGATTGCAGGCCTGGCAGACCGAGCAACCCATCCTGACCCTCTTGATGGCGGTGTAGAGAACGATGTGGTCGATCTCGAACCGGCGCTGCATGTCAAGGGCTTGCTTCTTGACCCCTGGGTGCAGCATGTGGTGGTGCCAAGCTTCACAAAGCTCGAGCACCCGGGACTCCGGTACTAGCAGCTTACCATTCCGGTAGAGCTTGCCATCTTCCTCAGTCAGCCCCTTTGGCCACTTCTGCCCATCATCAGGGTCGGTCACAGCCCTATACTCGGCCGCAAAGGCCTCAGACTTAGCGTAGTCGTCGGTCCAGTCGTCCTGGAGGCAAGACTCAGGGAAGAGGTGCTTGTCGGACTCAGCTCCATCAGGGGCGAGTACTCTGACCGCTCTGCTCACCCTCATTCCGAGGGGGGCATCCGCGGCCATGACGACGAAGCATTTAACACCCTCCTCTTCCATCAGGCGCTCCATTTCAATGATCCTCTTGGCTTCAGCGGTGTCAGCCTCATCGCCATGGGCAGGGATGTCCGTCATGCCCTTGCTGGCGGGATAGGCCCACCTGCTGAGACAGTCCGCCACGGTGTTGTCCTTTCCAGGAATATACACAACCGTGAGGTCGAATTGGGCCAAGGTCTCATGCCATCTTGCCCGTCGGGAGACGGGACCAGAGGGGGTGTCCACGTGCTCCCTGTGCCACGACTGCAGACTCTGATGGTCGGTGCAGACGGTGACGGGATGGAGGGCTATGTACCCAGCCAATATCCTGAGAGCCATGACGATGGCATACGCCTCCTTTTCACGGGGCGTCCACGTCCGTCTCTGGCCTTCCGCCAGGACTCGGCTCCAGAAGGCCACGGGCACGTGCCTCCCGTCGTCAAGCACTTGCTCCAACACAGCGCCCACGGCGTAGTCGGAAGCGTCGGTGCGCAGGACGAACCCTCGGTCGGGATCCACGAGGTGCAGACCCACTGCGGATAGCAGCGCCTGCTTCATCCCCTCAAAGGCACGGTCGGAATCAGCATCCCAGACCAGAGCCTTCTTGGACCCCTTCTTGGTCTCCTCTCGGTTGCCCTTGAGCATGGTCGTCATGGGGGCTGCACACTCGGCATACATTTTGATATACCCCGAGTAGTAATTGCAGAACCCCAGATACGCCCGTAGCTCAGAGATCGTTCTGGGCTTTTCCCAGTGCTCAATCGCAGCCACCTTGCCAGGTATGGGCTTTCGCTGCCCGTTCCCGACTACGTGGCCAGCGAAGACCACCTCGCTTACCGCAATGGTGGCCTTGTCACTGCTGCCCGTGAGTTTTTGCCGAACCAGGAGGTCCAGCACTCGAGTGACGTCCCTCTCATGTGCCTCCAGGAGCTCCTCGTAGCTCATACTGGGGTCCCCGGACGCAATGATGACGTCGTCCACCAAGGGGTCCGCACAGTCACGCACCGGCTCAAGCAGGTTCTCCAGCATCCGCTGAAAAGCTGCATTGCCGTTGGTAACGCCCATGGGCATCACCTTCCACCGGAGAGGTCCAAGTGGAGTGCTCATGGCTGTGCAGGCACGGGACTCTTCGGCGAGAGGCATCTAATGATAACCATGTTTCAGGTCAATCACCGTGAAGATCCTCCGCCGGTGTTGTTTTTGCAGCATATCCTCAATGAGGGGCAGCGTATAGCTGTCGTGCTGCGTTTGGGCGTTTAGGCCGCGGTAGTCGACCACGAGCCGCCACTCACCGGCCACCTTCTTGGGGACGACGAAGCATGGAGAGGCCCATTCGGAGTGGCACGGCTCGAGCCAGCCTCTCTCGATGAAGTCCTGGAGGATCTTCTCCATGGCCTCCTTCCTCTCGCCCCGCAGGGCGAACTCCCGGTGTTGATGGACACGGGGGTCCTGCTTCAGTCGTATCTTGGCCTCGCCATACGGTCCACGCACCGGTGGGGGAAACACAGGCTTACCGCTGAAGAAGGTGTCACCATACTTCTGCTTCAGCCTGGCCCTCAATGCCTGAATCTTGGGGCAATCATCGGATTCCGCCTTGGCCTTTCCGGGCACCTGGACCACTGAGCTTACTTGAGGGGTAGCGACCCCGCTCGGCTTCGGCTCAGGCGGTCTTCCCGAGTGGCCCAAAGGGCCATCTCTGGTCTTGCCTCGGAATAGATCGCCATAGGTGGGTGGGTTGCCGCCGGGCGGCTCGTCCTGGCTGGACATGTGATCCAGCACCCTCTGTACGAAGGTATTCCCATCATAGGAACCGGAGACAATGGAGTCCACTTCCCACCAGGCTCTGTCCTGGCCCTTGCCCTCATGCTGGTTTTTTCCAGTCGTGAAAGGGCTGATCCATATACCCCTGAACCAGATCCAGCTCCTCTTCTGTGAGGGGGTCCTCCGATTCTCCGATGTCAACAGGGGGAACCGCAAAGCATTGCCGCCATGGCTCTGCTATGATGCGGTTGACACAGACGAAGTCCGTGGTGTCGGCCTGATCAAGGCCCCCATCCACATAGTGGAATTCCGTTGGCCATCTCTGGGGTGGCATGGGCTGTCCCTTAGCGTCCTGATAGACACTCTCTCCAGCCGGTAGTACGACCTTGTTTAAGGTCATGTTGGTCAATGAGGCTACCCAATGTCAGGTACTCTCCTCCTCAGTGCATCCCATAGGAACAACCAGCACTGCCTTGGAGCGGTCCTTGCGAATCTTCGCTATCGCTCTTGGAATGTCCCAGCGGGGGCAATGGATCCACATCAATCCCTGATGCGGACCCCAGTGCTTCTTCCACGCGGAGTCCCGGGCGCTCCAGTACTTCTCACAAACCCGAAGATGGGCGGAGATTCCTGAAGAGAACGCATCCAGGGCCAGATCCGAAGCTCCCAGGTCCGCAACCACTCGGCTCGCTACTGTCGGCCTTACGCCGTACTGCTGGTTTGCTGGCCCAGTTGGCTCAGTGCCCAGTGCGGCTACTTCGAGCTGATCGCGTTCGGGGTGGATCCATTGGCATTCCACATGGTGCTCAGGTGACGAAAGCCACGAGAGCTGGTCGTCCTGGTACAGGGTCATGGAGGCCTGGGCCGGGAGGACGCCGGAGTCCGTCTCCATCATTAAGTCGTACCCAACAATCATGTCCCAGTCCATCTCGGCCTCGTAGAAGCGACCATGCAGGAGGATTTCCTTGCCGAGGTCTGGGCAGCTCAGCTCACGATGGTTCACGAACTGCAGCCCAATGGCTGCTTCCTTGGTGCCTCCCACCATGTACTGGCCGTTCGCCACCTTCAGCTTGACAGGTTTCCGACTGTCGGTCAAACACTCTGGTGGGAGTAGGCCAGCCTTGACCAAGCTGACCTGTGCTCCCGTGTCGACCAACACGTCGAAGACCTTTTCCACTTCCCCGCATAAGGCACGGACCTTAAGGTGCAACTGCCGCTCGCGCCCAACTCGGCGCACGGCGTGCAAGCTCAGGATCTCCGGCCGTTCCAGAAGCTCGACAAGCGACTGGTGCAGGTCGTGGACAATGGGCTCAGGCTGCCCATCTGCAGCATCCAGCTGCGATCCGGGTGATTCTCGGATACTCTCGGAAAGATCTTGTAGTACATCAAACACGTTCTTGGTCGCGAAGGACGGACGGGTGCAAGGGTTCCTGCCTTCACTTGCCCTCACCCCGCCTCCGCGACTGGGTGCCGGACCGGGCCTTCCGCCCGCATCAGTCCCTTTGTGCTTATCGACTCCCGACTGGGATGGTTCGGCGCTTCCCACGTCACGATCCTGCGACCGCCCTAGCTGGGGCCCTTGGCTGCAGGGGCTCCGCTAGGGGGCGTCGGGCGTGGAGGTAGGAGTAGTCTCCTCGGCATCAACCTCCTTGACACCCTTGTTCCTCCTACTCCTCCTACTCCCAGGCTTCTTGTGCTTGTCCTTGTTCTGGTCGTTCTGGTTGTTCTCCTTGTTCTTGTTGTCCGACCTGGGGACCCAGTTCCTCTTGATCTCCTGGATCTCCTTTGCCAACTCGGTCCCCTGCGACACCAGCTTGGAGAGCTCGTCCTTGTCCACCTCCACCTTGGCTTCCCGGATACCGGCGGGTGCACGCTTCTTCGACCCGTGCGCCTTCTTGTAGGCCTCCGTGTCGGCCTGGTGGGTGGGGCATGTTCGGTGGTCATGGTTGAAGCCTTTCTTCCTCCCATAACACACGAAACAGCCCTGAGGGTGAGCTCGTATGAACTCCCCAAAGGACAACGGAGGGTCGCCAATGCGGCGAGGGTCCCTCTTCTCCTTCTTCCTCCAACCCTGCTGCAGGGGCTTCCAGTTTCCCGGTTTGCTCCCCGCGCTCAGGTTGTTGGCCACGAAGGCACAAGCGGTCACCTCGGCGGGCTCATCGTCGTCGTCATCGTCGACGAGAGTCTCATCGCCGTCGGCTCCCGCTGGGTCCATGGCAGCTTCCCCGCCAGGTCCCTCGCCAACGTAGTTGACGTCGCCGTCGCCGGGCCTCAACCCGCGGGTGTGGGGGAGGTTCCGGTACTCCTTGAGCACCTCCTCTCCAACCCACTCCAGGATCTCGTCGCAGCTCATCCGCGCCGGGATGGCCTGCAGACGGATGGTCTGGCCGCTCACGTCACACTCGTACAGGCGCCACATCTCGGTCTTCTCGCGATCGCCCGAGACGGTGATGAGGAGAGCGTTCCGCAGGGAGTGCCGTTTGACATCCCGGGCCACGTTCCTCCTTGCCCAAGCCACCACGTTCGAATGATACTCTTTGGGGAGCATCATCTTGACCGTGTGGTTGGACTTGGCCCGCTTGGCTTCCTCCTTGGTGACCCTCTTGATCCATGCTTCCGGCAGCATGGAGAGCAGGCGAGCCTGCTCGTCACCCTCGTTCCAATCCTCCACGTTGCGGCGGAAGAGGGTATATTGCCCTCGGAAGTCCCGCCAGTCCCGTAGGCGGATCTCCCGTCCATCATGCTGAAGCTTGATGGACTTCCACCGCTTGGCAGCCACCTGCGGAGCGTCCACCTGCTCCTGCTCGTTGAGGCACTTCTTGGCTTCCTTGAGGGTCTTGACTTTCCCCTCCTTGGTCGCCACGAAGTACAGCTCTTGGAGCACGTCCGGCAGGCGGTACCTGAACCGTCTGAAGACATATTTCTCAGCATCCGCGGGAGGCATGTCTTCAGTGACGGTCACCCCCCAATCGTCCAGCTTCTCCAAGAAGCGGTCGAGGTTGAGGGGGTTGCCATCGTACATCGGGGGCTTGATGTCCTTCAAGTCTTCCCACACGGCGGCATCCGCGGCCTTAGAGACCATGAACGCCGGCCGCGAGGTCGACCGAGGTTCCCATCAGCCTCGCCCACGTACTCCCACGGCCGCCACGTCCATCTCCTCCATGGAATCCCTGTGGCTATGCCGCGGTTCCTCCATGTACGCTGAACCTAGATGTTCACGCCGTACGCCTTCCATGTACGCCTCCTCATCACGGCGCCGGCGGCCGCGTTCAGCGGCCTCCCGTCGTACACCACGTGGCGGGCTGATGTCGAACTCCTCCAGGTCCAGGTCCAGGTCCTCACCTTCGCCGACATCCCACTCCACGTCTCCTCTGGGGACCTCATCCCTGAGTCCACCATAACGTCCACCAGCCATTGGGATTGGCTCCGGGGCTGGTGCGGGGCGCCGGGGGCGTACCGGTGTCCGCGGTGGAGCACGGCTGTTGCGGTGCTCCGCGCTTAGCCACTCATCAAGCCAATCCTCACTGCCACTGCCGGGCGGCGCGCGCTCGTTGCGGCGGCCCGCGCTGTGGTGAGAGGGGGCGGTGAGAGAGGGGGCACTGGCGCTGGGGCGACTCCTGGGGGCTCCGCCGGGGGCGTGGGGTCTGCCTGGACCTGGTCCGGGTCCCCAGCCGTCGTCCGACGAACCAGACTCCAGGGGTGGGTGGTCGCTGCTGACTCTCCCACGGGCTTCCAGCGCGTCCAGCCTCTGCTGCAGGCCGCTGATGACCTTGTTCAGCGACCTGGTCTCGCCCCTGGCGATGTCCAGCTCTCTCTGCGCGCGCGCGGCGACCCTGGCGATGGGAGTCATCTCGCCCTTGCCCGTGTCTACCTCGCGCTCGAGGAACTGGACCCTCCTGCGGAGGTAGATAATCCACCGCCAGGTGGTATCCGGGTCGCCGTTCCCTGGTGGGTCGTCGGGGTCCCCAGGGGGTCCTCCAGGAGGGCCTCCGCCGGGTCCGCCCGGTCCAGGGGGTCCTCCCCCGCCCGCTGGTCCGCCTCCAGGGGGTCGACTTGGTGGGCGTCCTCCAGGGGGTCCTGATGGTCCTCCGCCAGGGGGTCCCGGTGGGTCTCTGCCGGGTCGCCTCGGGGGGTCCGAGGATGGGCGCTTCTTCGTGATGTCGAAGTCCATGTCGTCATTCTCGTCCATGTCGCCCCACCTGGGCGTCCCGGTCTGGGAAGACTCCGAACTCCGGTAGGGAGGAGGGAGATCCTCATCCTCACCTTCCGGCTCCATGGGGACGTCTCCGCCTTCTCCGCCCGTCTCAGCCACCACTTGGCGATGTCGGCGGCCTTGTTCATCCCCGTCGCTGGCGGTGAAGAAGGGGTCACTGTCGTGGGGGTGTCCACCTGCTGGCCTCCGCGGCCTCTCGGGGGTCTTCCCCTTGCCCTTCCTCCGTCGATGGGCAGTGGGGCCACTGCTCCCACTGCTGCCCGTGTCGGCCTCGTCCAGCGTCATCTTGGAGGAGGCGTCCCCTTCGAAAAGCTTTCGAAGGGTCTCCACTCGTGATCCTCCCGGGGGAGTCTCGCGGCGGAGTTTGGCCTCTGCCTCCTCCATTGCGGCGGCAGTGGCTGCGGCAGCTCGCCTTTCGGCCTCCTCCTGGGCACGAGCCGCCTCGGCTTCCCGGGTCTGCTGCAGCCGCGCCTTCTCCGCTTCGTACGCCGCCAACTCCGCCTCCGTCTTGGCTCTGTCCTCAGCGACCTTCCGTCGCGCGGCCTCGATGGCGTTCTTCTTGGCGGCGTCCGCCTGGGCCTTAGCCGTCGCTTCGGCGTGGGCCCTTTCCTCCGCCTCCTTCTTTGCCCTCTCTTGGGCCAGCGCCTCTTCCAGCGCCTTCACCTCGGCCTCCTTGCAGGCAATGGCTTCCTGCGTCAGGCGGGCTTCCTCGTCGGCTGCCGCCCACTCACTCTTGACCTGAGCAATCGCTGCCTCACGGGCGGCTACGGCCGTGAGTCCGGCCGCAATGGCCGCCACGGTGGTGGCGTGGATGGCCATGCCATGCGCCCACTCCGCAGCCTCCTGCTGGGCGATGCCCGCGGCGCCCTCCACGGCAGCGTTCCGCTGCGTGGCCCGTTGCCGGGCAACTCGAAGGTTGCAGGGCACCCCACAGGCGCGCTCACAGGCGCGCGCCACCTCCCTTTGGTCGGGAGCGACGCTGCTGCTGGAGCTGGCCTGGTCGGCCGGCATCCTCCCGCGGTGGGCCGACTCCACGTCGCTGCTGGGGCCTGCCTTCCTCAGGAGCAGCGGACGGGGCTTGGCCTTGGTCTGCTTGGCGACTTGGAAGTAGTCGCCAAGGGTGGTGTGGCCGGGGTCGTGACCGCCATTGGCCCGTTGGGGACTGGGGGCTGGGGTTCCGCCCTTGGCGCCTCGGGCGGCTTCGGCGGCCAGGGACTCCTGGTACTCCCGCCACTTCCGGTCCCGCTTCCTGTCCCCGGCGGACCGCTTCTCCTTCCCCGGAGACGCGCTGCTGCTGCCCTGCAGCCTGCGCTCGCTCCCCGGTTCCGGGAAGTTCTTCTCGATCATGTCCCACATGAAGACGTTGATCGAGGCGCCCGACGGGTACTCGTTGGGCTTCTCGTCCTCCTCAATCCCGTCGGGGCGCAGCCCTTCGCCGGGCCTGTCAGGGCGGGTCCAGGTCCTCCAGCGCCTCTGCTGGAAGCGGAAGGCAAACCCTTCCGCCCGCAGCCAGTCCTCCACGGCCTGCAGGCGGTCGGGGGCCATGTCCGTGCGGAGCTCGAAGCTCCCGGGCATGCCGCCTTCGCACTGGGGGTGGCTGTGGCGGTAGTGCTGGTCCCAAACCAACCCACGCAGTAGGCTCGCTGCATGGGGGTGGGGCCGCGGCCACGTCCTACCCGCTTCTTGCCAGTTTACCATGGCAGCGGGGGCGTAGTTGGTCTCGAGGTCCTTGGTGTGCACTCGTTCCGCTCAACGAACTGGTCCTGGTGGTGTTTGTTGAGACGGGTGCTGCAGCACTGGACTGGGAGTGCGGCTGGTGCTGGTCAGCCGGTGGTTGTGGAGGTGGTTGACGCTGCCTTGCTGGTCGGCCGTTGGGACTCGCTGATGCAGGAGTCCTGGTCTGTGCACCTCCTTCACGGTCGCGGCGCGGTCAGGGCGATGCTCTGGACGGTGCTGCGAGCTCCGTGACGAACTCGGCGCTGTCGCTGGGCGGCGCTGCGAGCCGCTGCGCTGCGCTGTGTGCCGCGAGCTGCGAGCTGCTGCGCCGCGCTGCTCGGGGTTGGTGGCCCCGAGTGGCACGCGAGGGATGGGTAACCCCGCGGCGGTGAAACGCTTTTGACGCGTTCCCGTGGGGGGCCGGCCACGGGACGCTGCGGGTGACACGCACAGGTGAGCAGGCAGGCAAAGCACTACGCTCACAAGGGCATCATTACGCTCGTGTCATGTGACAAAGCGTTTCAGAATCCTTGCCACTCTGAAATGAGGGAACGAAAGTATGTACAGCAACACATCAGGATATGTACACATGGGGTTAAGACTGGACTGGGGTAAGGGCATCGCAGGACAATAGACACTCTATCCCAACTCGTATCCCGATCCCAGGTCCGACCCTCTCAGTGGCTGGTGGGGGCGGGGGCTCAAACACAACCCATGCCCTGCTCAGTCCGGACCCTGAAACCTTCCCATAAGGGGGGGTGTCCCGCCCAGCCACAGGCGAGTTCCTGGAAACCAAGGCACCCCAAGGCCAATCGGTAATTGCTCCCCATGCTCCCTTAATGGCAAGTTCCAACTCCCCCCTGAGCCAGAGATATGGCTCCGCCATTATCCCCTAGGAGTTCGTAGCTGAAAATGGGCTGTTTCAGCCCAAACTGATATTAACTCCAAAATCTCCAAAATTGACCCCTCGTCCGGATCCGCCAGTGGTAGGGACGAGGCAACCGACCCTATGCCCTTCGAGTACCAACTCCCTGGAGCCTTCACCCAACCTGGTTCCCTCTGAGGTCCCGGCATCAGGGCACCACGGGTTCGTCAAGTGGGGTCATGATGCCCAAAATCACCAAAATTGGCATCATTCTCACGCGTGGCTCGCCCGGCCAGGACGAGGCCAATAACTCACAGGGTAGGAGGCAGGACCTGGGACTTATATCTGAGTGTACAACCTAAAATTAGGTCCGGGCTCTCTGTGGGCATAGAGATATGGGGCCGCCAACTGACCACACGGGGGGGCTGAAATTGGGGTCCCAAAAGGGGGTCATTTTGGCTGCTCGAAATGAGCGAAAAATTCGGGGGTGCTCCCAATAGTATATCTCCACGCCGGCTTGGAGATCGGATCCGCCATTCCATACTGGATCCACCAGGAGTCCAACAGAGACTGCCATGCCCTTGGCTCTCAAAGATCTCCATGCCACTTGGCGTGGTGACAATCCCGATTGGGTCCACAAATGCCAAAATGGCAAAATTGCCCACACTCACTTTGGGCTAGCACCTTAACGAAGGTTGCTCCGCTTCGCCCACGTGGTATGTGAACCATGGGGACCAATATGCATAACACCCATGTCATATATGGTCCATTGGTCCATGCGTCCGGCGTGCACGGGTGGGCTGAACATAGTGCACGGCGGGCAGAGAAAGTGGAAAATTGCTCAAAATGGCCAAAAATGCGCACACTCATGGTTGGGGCAAATGAGGCACATGCCCGACTTGGACCGGAGTGTGCCATAGGATTGGTATCAAGTCATATGTGTCCAACATATCTTTTGGGCGTCGCCCAACTCCTCCGGTTTTGGGAATGGCAGGGTGGCCAAGTGAGCCCATGATTTGGGAAAGTCCCAAATCGCCAACATGGCGGCCACGGTATGCCAAGCCCAAGAGGAGTTATTCGCCGGGCCCAAGATATGTTGGGCACCGAAGTATGCACCCTCATACCATACTTGGGTCATGATGTCAATTGGGCGCAAAGTTGAGATACACGGTCGCCACTTGACATCATGACGGGTAAAAAACAGCAATATTGGTGAAAAAACACCCAAAAGTGCCTTGAAAGGCAGACAAATATATTATAATATCTTCGGCTTGGATTGTGTAATCAGCTAATCCTCTTAAACACAATCACTTGACACTAATGACCTTCGATCCCACATATGTGCTCCACTTGGGGCGCTTTGAAAGGTTACGAGCGCTACTTCCCAAGTGGGCACATGAAAATATGGAAAATTGCAAAACACACACCTTGCTCCCAACGCATCGCTTTGGGATCGCCACACAAGCTTTCCTCCACGAAGGTTAGGCTTGTAATTGATCGTGGGGAGTATGGAGAAGGGGCTTGCGCAAAATGAGGTCCATTGGCAGGTTTGGCTTGGAGCGATGGACCCGCCAAATGGGCACGCAACACAACACATGGCACATACCACATATTGCCCAAAAAGGTAGCTCCCCCCACGATATGTCATGCCCCTCCAAGGCAAAACTTTGTGTCAATCGCTCATAGGAACTCAAGGAGAGTTCCTATGCAACACCAACACTCGCGCGCTACACTCGAAAGTTATCTTAACGCACGCAATATAATGGCCAAAGAGTTATAACACGAACTCTACCCTCTTGACCATGATCCATTACGCTAGCGCGCACGTGTGGACACGCAAGGCATATAAAGCTTCCTAAATTACGTCGGGAGTATTGTGAATACATCCCACGTTTTCTTATTGTCATTCCTCGCAAGCGGCACGAGATATGACCCTCACAAGTGGCCTCACGAGTCAACTTTGTTTTGCCCATATCTCTAAGACAAATGGAGGGCAAGACAAAAGGTAAGTTGATTCGTGCATAGGGAAGCACATAGGTCCACTCGAAAGAGGTCAAATCAAGTGCGGGGATGTCGAAGTCGAAATTCCGATTTCGACATCCTGAAAATTCGGATTAAGGTTGCGAGTGTAGAATGTGAAAATTGCGGATGCATCAATGCAATTCCTGAAGACTTTAGAGTCTTCGTCACGATTTGCGCTAAAATATCTGTATATAACAGTTAAACTGGCGGTTACGCTAAAGTCGCGAACTAACCGCCAGCTGTCCAAACAGTGAATATCAGAACGGAAGCGTAAAAATTGACGGAAACAATATGAAAAGAAAACCCTGTTGATTCCTGATATTCTGATATATAAATCTCCGCTGGCGGTGCATCGGTTGCCGATGCGGGGCTTTACGGCACGGAACACGCTCCCGCCGGGCTCGCACCGGGCGTCAACGGGCGTCTTACCTTCCGTACATGGGGTTAGTGGACCGGAGACCGGTTGTATGCCCTACCCTAGCCATGGGGTTCTGGGTACCGCTTCAGTATGATATCAGCCAATGGTGGCTTGCCGGCACATAGATACACACCCCAAGTGACCCCAAGATGGCCACGGGGGTCCGAACCGGCTTCACCCCCTTCTCAGAGCGTTGTTACCGCTCGGAAGTCATTGAAGAGAGGACGGGAGGACCCCAATGGGCTCCAACCCCCCCCCCCCATGTCCCAAGGACACATGGAGGCCCCACACACGTCGTAGGCGTCCCCCACGCCCCAAGAGAGGGGTGAGGACACTGATAATCGGTGCCCTACGCCATATCCGGTCTCCTCTTGATCTACAACATGGACCAAGGGGATCAAAGATAGGGAAACGTCGTCGATCGATCTAAATACGTATACCACGATGAAATATATATGTAGAGATCGAGTGAAGGGGTTATATGGCCAATCAAGGCCCAAAGATCCCCGGATGAACGCCCTCACCCGTCTCCCAAGCACAGAAACAAACAAAGATGCCAAGGGGGATCCATTACGGTGCTACTGCAGCCACCAAATGGACCAACACGTCCTTGACATCCAAAGAAATGTTCTTTTTCTTCAGATAGTCCATCCAGACTGTGGTGTACCTCGGCACGAAACTGCTCGGAGGCTCCCACAAATCCCTGGATGCGGCAAATCCCTTCCAACGGACTTTACAAGCCTCCCCCCAGGCATCCCCGGGTCCGGCTTGTCCGCCAGGATCTTCTCCGCGGTGAAGTTGTCGTCCTAAAGAAGGTCCCTACCAGGACCGGCCCCTGCTGTGCCCCTTCCGCCTGTTACCCCTGCTGACTTGCTCCTGATCAACGATTGCATTTATCAAAATCCAGGGTTCCAAATCCAAAAATATAGAAAATACTATCCTCCTTCAACCCTGAACAGCAACCAGATCCCACAAATACAGCAATAACCCAATCCACACTGCGGGCTTCCGTTCAGCACACCGGTCGTCTCATGGTGGCGGGCATGTACAAGAATTGCACCAAGGAAGAAAGCCCTGAAATTGGCATATGAACACAAATAAAGCAAAGTTGGGGAAAGAGGTAAACATACACATTCACAGCCATAAACCCCTCATTCCCTGGACTCAAGACCGTCCCTTGACTCACCAACATATTGCCCTGAACCAGGTCAAATGAGATGGCTGAATGCCATGTATCACAAGTCACTACACAAACCCCAAAAATGTGTTCACTCCCAAGCTTCTAACTCCTAGCCCAGTAGGGGAGGTGGCGTGTCATGGCCTAGAGTGGCACTCAGGACCATGCCCTACCCTGACATAACCTTGGATGGACTTGGAGTCGAATGGGCTTCGAGGACTGCCTCATGCAGATGACCCCACAACATGGCAAAATCAGGCAAATCACACCATTGTGCCCAATATTCCATTATATACTCAAAAATGCATACGGCAAATATCCAAATGCTCCATGCATGTGTCAAACCGGAAAGTAGTATACAAGGGTGATATAGACCAAAGATTCTTGCCCAAGAATATCCCATCATTGGCTCCGAAACCCGTCCGGTTATGTACATGACATGCTTCACAAGTCAACTCATGAATTTGAGACCTAATTTTGTGAGGCCTCGTGTGCCAAGCCAAAGTGACCGAGTGATCCGGCATATGCTGAGGTGCAACACCGAAGCATATGCCAACATATAAGCAACATACCATAGTTCACCGATCACTAGGCACGTTACTGTTAGCCGACCAGTTGAGCACATAAAACACAAAAATGAGCTTAAAACGAGGTCAAAAACATGAAAATATGTCCAAATACAAAGTTGTCATGATAGTATATCTCTATGCTAACCCATGATATCCGCGCATGGTTCAATATACAAATGATTGGAACCATTTGCAAACATTTCCCCTACTTGGATCCCCGATCGAGCGCATGGAGATACCTTCGCCACTCATATCTACATGTCCCATGAAAATGGGAGTGCACTCATGGATCTCTTTGCCAAACATACCATGAGCCATACATACGCGGTAGACTTAGTCTAGCGCTTTGAATCCCACAATTGGGACATGGGCAAGGCCCTTGTCACGTGTGGTTCCCCATCTTCTCGGCCACACGAAGATATATAACATGGGCGTGAGCATATCAAGACATAAACCATGCATATAACACATACCCTCAAAAGTAACAGATACCCTCAAAAGTGGCTCCCACCATGATATGCCATGCCCCTCCATGGACATAACTTCAGGTTAAAAATACGTAGGAACCCAACGAAAAGTTGCTATGCAACCCCAACACTCATGCGGTACACTCGAAAGTCGCAATAAAATATTCGGTTGCACGGTCCAAGAGTTATATATCACTTTCTACCCTCTTGACCCTTATCCCTTGCTATACCGGGCATGTGTACACACCAAAGGCGTTTGATGCTTCTTAAATTAAGTTGAGGTAGGTAGGTATCTTCGGGAGCTCGGAATGCCTCCTTTGACATTGCAGGAAGAAGGTCTTACCAAGGGGACGTCCTGTCCCTCCCACTGCCCTATGTCAGGTGCCTCTTGAGCCGCTCCCGCATGTGCTTGGGAAGGCATTGTCGCGGCCACCCGGTCCATGTGTCCCAGGTGGGAGGGTGTCCCCACATGTGTCCATGGGTAGGGCCACATGCCCCCTCCTTTGGGCGGCAGCTCTGGGGGGCTGCCCAGCCGTGTGGAGTATCTCTCACCACAAGGGGTATTGCTCCCGCTTGTCTACGGTACGACCGCCTCACCCTTGTGGCTTGAGTTGCGGGGCCACTCTGCTTGGCAGGTGACCTCCTCCTGGACTGTGTACCGGCTCGCCTGTCACCGGTTGCTTCCATGGCTCCGGGTGACGTTTGCCATGGTCCCCGATGCAGCCTGGCCGGGCTCGGACCAGTGGCCTTGGAGTACCGCTCCTGCCACTGGCCCGGTGGGTCGGCTGGGTCGCCCCAGTGCGTCCGACCCATGGGGTATTGGTTCTTTCCTGTCCCTCGGCCGCCCTACGTGTGTGCAGTGCCCTGGGCCGCTGGGCTCCTGTTCACCGGTGTGCCCGCGCGGTTTGCTGTGGTGCGTCTGCGGTGTCCTGGGCCAGCTGGCTCCTGTTCACCGGTGTGCTCGCTCGGTGTGTTGTGTTGCATGTGCGGTGTCCTGGGCCTCTGGGCTCCTGTTCACCGGTGTGCGTGCTGTGTGCGGTGTGCGTGTGCCATGGGTGGTTGTGTCCCTCTTCCTCCCCCCCTAATTTTCGTTTTTTTTTTCTACTTGTTTTTTTTTTTTATTTGGGAAGAAAAAGAAAAAACAAAAAAGAGAAAAACAGGGGCGCGCGTACACTGCAGGCACAGGCACGGGCAGCTGGTGCGGCGGTGCAATAGCGTTGTGTCCTCTGGCGTGTGTCATCGGTGCTGTGGCGGCGGTCGCGCCCCAGGGGTGCGGCTCGCGCGTCCTGATGTACACGGGCTTCGGTCAGGGTGGGTTTGGTGAGGTGTCTCTTTGCTTCTGAAGCTGGCTGGTTAGGCGGCTGTGTGGGCTGTGGGTGTGGGCTGTGGTTACGTTGTTCCCTCGGCGGGCTTGGTTACGAGTCAAGGGTTAGCGGTTTCGGGGTGTGGCTCGGGTTTGATTTGTGCTTGGGTTCTGGCTCGGTTAGGCGGTTGCGCGGGGCCGGGCGTGTGGGTAGCGGCGTCCACGGGGTCGTGCGCCCGAGGCGGGTGCGGGGTGGTGCGTGCGGGCCGGTAGGTGGCCGGTGGCCTCACTGGGAGTCCCACACGGAGGGGTCGACGGGCGTGCCGGGGGCGTACGCAGCGTGCAGGTTGGGCAGCAGCGGGCGCACGTGCAGGGCGTCGGCGTGCCCGATGAGGACCTCACTGAGGACCGAGGGGTTGGCGGCAAGCAGTATGCGATGCCCGGGAGGGGTGGCGGCGAGGAGCGGGAGGATGTCCGCGGCCCGCGACGTGGGGGCGAACACGACGTGGGCCGGGTGCGGCCCCGGGAGCGGTGCCGGGGGGAGCGGGACCACAGGACGGCGGTCTACTGTGAGGTGCCAAGTGGCGCGATGGTGGAGGAGCCGGACTAGGGCGATGCTGTGGCGCAGTGTGCGGGGCTGGGTGCTGGGCGGCGTGGGGACGTGCGGCGGGAGGGGGGGGGGCGGGGCGGTGGCGTGGGAGGGGGCACGGCGGAGGAGTGACGCCAGCGACGTGTGTGTCGTGCTGAGGATGGAGAGGAGCCCACGGTAGCGGGCCTGGGTTCGGCGCCTTTGGGCGTAGTGGTTCTCGTTGTCGTGTGCGTTGGCTTCCTTCGGCGTCCGGTTCGTTTGGCGACTTCTGGGCGGGGCCTGGCGTCGTGTTGTGTGGCGCGCAGGGCTCCTGGGGTGCTGTGGGTGTCGCCGGTGTCGGTGCGCCGACGCTTGTGGGGTGGTGAGGGGGTGTGTGCGTGCGGGGATGTCCCACAGGCGGATGCCGTCTCGCTGCGTTTCCTGGAGGGTCTCCCGCAGGCGCCTGAGGACATACGGGTGGTCCTGGGGCGCGGGGAGGTTGCGGGGGTGGACTCCCAGGGGGTGGAGCGCATCGGCCAGCATGGCTTCCCATGCGGCCTGCGGCATCCACCCCCCCGCCGGCCGGAGGCGGCAGTTCTCCACCGACCCCTTGCGGGGCCGATGGACCAGGCCCTCGAGGGAGGGCTCTCCCCGGGCCCACTTCCGCAGCTCCCAGAGCTGCGTGTGGGTCCAGCGCTGCCACCACTGTTCCTGGGCGGGCCTGCGGTCTTGGGCGGAGGAGTGGGCGTGGGTGGGTGTGACGGGGTCGTGGGGACCGGCGGCGGTGGCGGGCCTGGGGGATTCCTCGTAGTCCTGATCCGTGGGGGTGCGTGGGGAGTGGGGGTGCACGCGGATGTGGACCCGCGGGTGTGCGCGTACGGTCTCCGCCTCGGGGTTTAGCGGGGATTCGCGGCGGCGGCGGTAGTGGGGCATGCATTGCATGTGGGCTGTTATCGAGGGCCGGTAGGGGGGCGGGGACGCTGCTGATGGACCCTGGCGTCGTTCTGGCTTGGTCGGGAGCGGTCCGTGGGCCTGGGGTGCGGGCTTTGAGAGGTGGCGGGACGAGGTGCGTCGCGCTTCGGCCGCGGCGCGCTCCGCCATGAAGGTGGTGGCGGTGGCGTCGGTGACGGTCGGGGGGCGCCGCGCTGGGCGCTGCTGCCTTCGGGCCTGGGACGGCTGGGGCCGGATGTCGTAGAGAACGTCCTCGGGGGGCCGGGCTCGCGCTGCCGTCGTGGCGCCGGGTTTGGGCTTGGGTTTGGGCTTGGCTGCGGGCGTGCTGACGGGTTTGGGTGGCCGCTTGGGCTTCGGCTGGGTCGTGGGTGTGGGCTTCGTCGGGGCGTGGGCCTTGGCGGCGGCGGGGCTGCTCGCGGTGGGGGCGGGTTTGGAGGCCCGTTTGAGAGGCGTCCCCCGCGGCCTGGGGGGTGGAGTGCTGGATGAGGACGTAGTGGTGGTGGTGGATGAGGTGGTCTTGGTGGTGGAGGTTGTGGAGTCGGAGGCGGAGGAGAGGGCTGTGGGAGACGGCGGAGGGTCCTGGGCCTCGGGGGCGGGCGTATGATGCTGGGTCCTGTAAGTAGCGAGAACGAGGGTGCAGGTTCGGGCATCGGGCGTGTGGGCGCGTTTTCCCTGGTGATCGGTGCGTGCTGGTGCTGGCGTGGCGGCGTTGTCTCGGCTGCGCGGGCACGTGGGTTACCCGGGGGGTGGCCATATCTGCTCCAGGACGTGCGGGTGTGTTTGCTGGAGGTAGTCGAGGGTCTGGAAGAAGCATCGCTGGATGACGGGCATGTCCTCCTCTGTGAGGTGGGGGTAGTTTTGGGTGGGGGTGTGGGGGCCCGGCCACAGCAGCGTCATGAGGCGGGCTGCTACCATGTACGGGCATAGTTGTAGGGTGGTGGGGTGTGGGGCGGTGTGTCCCCTGCGGTTTGGGGGGGCTTCCCTCTGCTGGGGGCGCAGCGTGACCACCCACACCCATCGGTCCGTGGGGATCCCCCAGGTCCGTTGGGTCCACTTGGCGAGGCAATACATCGCCCTACCAAGGCCCTGGTAGCCGCTGCGGATGGAGAGCAGCGTGTCCAGGGATTTGGGTTCCCACGTGCCCCAGATGTGGGGGTCGTCCGGGTCGTCCCCCCTGGCGTACGTGTCGGGGCCTGGGTTGTGTGTGGGGGGGGGTGTAGTCGGCGGGGAGGAGGGAGTCGGTGCCGTGTACCACCCAGTGGTCTGTGGGTGCGTCGTAGGTGGTGATGGAGAGGGTGTAGTGCAGATTGCACATGAGGGTCATGTACGTGGAGGGGGCTGGCTGCTGCTCGTCGGGGGTGGGGATGTGCCCCGGGACGTGGTGCCGGAAGTTGCTCAGGGAGGCCATCCGGGCTACCCATGTTTCCCGCTCCCACTCTTTGGTGCTGTCGGGGGTGGCGTCGGGTGGGGGGTGGGCCATGTCGGGCTCGTGGTAGCGGGTGCGGCCCTTGGTGTCCATCCGCCCCGGCACGGGGTGTCGGACCAGGTGTCGCCCCCAGTCGATGGGGGGCACCCAGATCCGGCTCCCTGTGGGGGGCGGGCTCTCGCCGTCTGGGGTGGCGCGTGGGGGGCGCTCGTGTCGGGCGACGTGGAGGAAGGCGTCGAAGAGGAAGTCTCTGACGCCTTCCCCCAGGGTGGCCGCCTGGACCAGGGTGGCCGCCCGGATGGGGGTGCTGGTGCCGGAGGTGCGGAGGTACAGCACGACGTCCTGTTCCCCGAGTCCCCGGAGGTGCTGCCGTACCGCTGCGGGGTTGTGTAGGGCGTAGGGTTCGGCCGGTGCGGCGACTGATGGTGCGGGGTGTGATGGCAGGGGTGGTGTGGGTTGGGGGGGGTGGTTGTCGCTGTCGCGCGTGGGGTCCGGTGATGGGGTCTCTTGTGGCGGTCGCGGGAGGGGGGATTCGCGGTGGCGTGTGTCGGCGGGGGTATCGACGTCAATTGGCTGGTGCTGGCTGCCGCGTGTTGTGTCCGTGGCCTGGTCTCGGGGGGGGGGGGGGGGCGGGGGGGGGGTGGTGTGGGGGTGGCGCTGTTGGTGGTGGGGGGGGCGGGGGTGGGTGTTTTGCTGGCTGGGGGTCTGGGCGTCCCTGTGGGTCGTGTGGGTGTTGCGTGTGTGCGCCGTGCGGCCCTTGCGGTTCTTGACTGGTTGTGGTGCCGGGGTGTGGGTGGGAGGCGGCCGCATGAGCGTCCGGGTGGGGCTGTGGTCCGTATGTAATGGGTGGCTGCTGGTGGATGGTGCTCGCTGGTATGGGGTGTGGGTGGGGGGGCTGCTGGTGGTGGTGGGGTGGCGGGGGCGGGGGTGGGTGTTGTGCTGGCTGGGGGTCCGGGCGTCCCTGTGGGTCGTGTGGGTGTTGCGTGTGTGCGCCGTGTGGCCCTTGCGGTTCTTGACTGGTTGTGGTGCCGGGGTGCGGGTGGGAGGCGGCCGCATGAGCCCCCGGGTGGGGCTGTGGCCCGTATGTGATTGGTGGCTGCTGGTGGATGGTGCTCGCTGGTATGGGGTGTGGGTGGGGGGGCTGTTGGTGGTGGTGGGGCGCTCCTACTAGGCCCTGGTGTTGCTGGTGTGCGTGCGCGGCTCCTCGCGGGTCCATGGGGGTGTACCGTGGCTCGTATGTCGTGGGCCCGTGTAGCGGGGGCGGCGGGTGGTGCTGGACCGCGTGGTGGTGGTGTGGAGGGTGTGCCGGTTGTGTGTGGTACCCCGGCGTTGGTGGGTGTGGTGACAGGGGCTGGTGGTGGTGGAATACGTGATGGTGTGGTGCGGTGATGTGCGCTATGTGGGGTGGGTGGTTCGCGGGGCCTGGTTGTGCTGGGGCGTGGTGGGGATGTAGCTGGTGGGGGTCGCTGTAGCATGGGGGCATTAGGGGGTAGGGGTTGGGAGGGACGGGGGCGTGGTGGTGGTGTTGGTGGTGCCATGTCCCCTGGCTCTGCGCGTACGGTGGTCCTGGCATGGTGTGGACGTGTGTGGGCGGTGGTGGCTGACTGGGCTGCAGGGTTTGGGTGCTGCGGTACGGTGGTGGTGGTGGGCGCTGGCGGTGGCGGTGTTGTTGGTGTGCCCCGGGGGTCTGGGCCTGGGGCGGTGCGGTGTGGCTGGACCCGGGCCTTGGTCGGGGCGTCGCGCCCTGCTCGCGGGCGCGTTGGCGGCCCCCCTGACCTGTCTTGGTCTTCTTGGCCTGGTGGGTGTCGGGGGCGGGTGAACCCCCCTGTCCCCGTGGGGGCGACGGGGAGCGGGCGTGCCAGCGGTGTGCCTCTTGGAGGCTCGTCTTGAGGCCTCTGACGTAGGTTTCCTGGTCCGTGAGGCCCATCCGCGTGGCGGTGGCCTTGTCGGGGGCGGCCAGGTGGGCGTCCCGAAAAGACGCCCAGCCCTCCGGGGGCTTCTGTTGTGCGGGGTGGGGGTGGTGTGCCGGGTAGAGGAGTGCGCTGAGTGGGTAAGGTGTTCCCTTCCGTCGGCCGAGGGCGTGTTTGAACCGGCGGCAAGTGATTCGGAGGTAGGCTGCTATCTCCTCTGGTGCCGTGTCGGCCCACGCTTCCGGCGTCAGGGCTGCTGCTTGGGGGGCCGGGAGTTGTGGGTCTGGGAGGTGTAGGTCTCGGTGGTGGAGGTATAGGGCGAGGAGGATGTGGCGGGCCGCCACGTTCAAGCCGCCTCCGCTGTGGCGTAGGGGTGGGCTGTGGGGGGGCAGGGGTGTGTTGCCCGTGGCCACGGCTATGGTCCATGCGTGGTCCGCCGCGTCCGCCACGTAGTACCCTCCCAGTTGGTCCCGGAGGGTGTCGGTGAGGAACCCGAAGGAGCTGGGGTGGCTGGCGGGGGGGGGTGCGGCTGGGGCCGCGGGCCGCTCGCGGTGGCGGGGGTTGAGGTCCCCGCAGTGGGGGCAGTGGGTGAGGCGGTGCGCGGCTCCCAGGCAGACCCAGTGGTCTTGGTTGCAGGGCAGGGCTGTCTGTGGTAGCCGCTGGCGAACGCAGAGGGGACATGCGGTGGCTGGTGGTTGGTGGTACCTGTGGACGGACGGCGGCGTGGGGGGATGGGGGCTGGTGGCGCGCGCATGCTGGTGGGAGTGTGTGCGGTGCCTTTGGTGCCCGTGTGTGCTGTGCCAGTGCTGTGCTCGGTGGACGGTGTGTAGACGTGGTGGGGGTTCCGTGTTGGTATGTCACGGGGTAGGTTCTCATGGTTGGTAGAACAGGAGTTTGAGGAGGTGGGCTTGGTCTGTTGGGGGCAGGGTTGCCGCATGCTGCAGGTATTTGTGGGTGCGGTATGTGAGCTGCTCCGCCGTCTTGGCAACGGCCGTCCGCTGCATGTGCGCCGCCGTGGCCTGGGGGTCCTCCGCGTGGGTGCGTAGCAAGGTGTAGACGGCAGTGGGGACGAGTCCCCTGCGGACTGCCTCGAGCACCTCCGTCTGCTTGAGGACACTGGTGAGTTGCTGGGTCGCCGGGGACTGCGCCACCCATCCGGCGTGCTGTGCGATGGTGTGGGTTGGGTTCCAGTCTGTGAGGGTGTCCAGTCCTCTGTACAGGGGGCACGCCTTGAAGTGGTCCCATGTTTCTTCTTCCGCGTGGCTGCAGATGCATTTGGTGTGTCCTGCGGGGACGTGGATCGAGCGGCGCGTATACCATCGGTGGTATCGGGTGAGGAGGGGAAGTTGTTCGAGGGCGAGTTGGAGTCGGGGCTTTTGTAGGTGTGCTGGGAGGCTATCCGGGCGCAGGGCGGAGTAGTAGAGGGGGGTGTGGACGGAGTCTTCGAGGCGTCGGAGGAGTTCGGTGTTCGCTGGGTGGCCCAGTGTGGTGGCCAGTTGCTGGATGGGTGTGGGGTAGTGGTACTGCTTGTCTCGATCCGTGTACGGCGTGTCCTCGGGCATCCATTGGGGGGGCTGTGTGGCCGGGGGTATCGGGGGCAGGTGCTGCAGGTGGCTGTGGTGTGGGGTGTCCAGTCGCACGCGTTCGAGCCCTGGGGTGTGGTTGGTGTTTTGGTGTTTGGCCTGCGTGTCTGCGCATCCATTGCCGTATGCGTAGCGGTGTGACTCCTGCTTGACGATGTGTAGGGCGTCCTGGGGGTGCATGCCCTTGAAGGCCATCCATAGTCCCAACGCTTGTGTGGTGAGGCCGGACTCGAGTGCTTTGTGGAGGGGCAGGTCCGCAAGGCGCCTGGTGAGGTGGATGTCGACTGTGGCGTCCACGACTACCCAGATGTTGCGGGGCCGGATCGTCGTGGGTGGCGGTGTGGCGGTGACGGCGTCTGCCATGGTGCGCAGTTCGCCGTGGGAGGACGCCCCAAAGATGGTGGTCCCGGTGTGGTGTTCCACGTGGAGGCCGTCCGCGTGCCGGGTGATGCGCACGGAGGCGCAACCGACCGTGGGGGTGCATTGCTGGGTGCCGGATGCGTCAGTGAAGTAGATGATGTCGGTGTCGCTGGGTATGGGTAGGCGGGCGATTGCTGTGGGGTGATAGATGTAGATGGGGTTCCCCTGGGTGGTTCTGGCGGTGATTTGCGTGGGTTGCAGTAGTGGCGCTGCATAGACGCCTATTCCCTGGGTGATGATGGCCTGGGCTCGTGGGGCGAGGCGGAGGAGGCCCCTGTCTGGGCGTCCCTGGGTGATATACGCGTACATCAGGTGGAAGAGGTATCCCGTATTGGGGTGGAACTTCTGGCACGTGATGGTCTGTCGCCGCTCCTTGTCGTCTTTGTCGCCGCGGAGGGTGGGGCATTTGTGCTGTAGGGGGCGCATGGGTGCCTCCTGAGGTCCTGCGCGGTGTGAGTCGCAGCGGTCGTACTCCATGGCTACGCTGTCCGGGTCTGCCCGCTCGTTGGTGAACGTCCATGTCGCCGTGGGTGTTCGGGTCCAGGCTACGTGCGCCGGGTGGTCTGGGGGTACCGTGTGAAACCAGGGGGAGAGCCATGCCTGCTGGTCGGCGGTGGCGGCGGCGGTGGGGGTGCGGTAGTGGGTGGAGATGAGGTGCAGCAGGGGCCACGGAGTGTCGAGGGCTGCCGGGCCGCAGTGCCAGCACGTGCGTGGTATGCCCTGGTCACTGTGTCTGACTGGTGGTACATCAGTCTCCGGTGCATTGTGTTTGGGGATGGACCAGGGGGCATGGTGTCGCTGGACAGTGCGGGTAGCATGTTTGTGGCCGTTTGGTGCTAGTAGCAGGATGGTGGGTGGTGTCCAGCCTTCGGCTGACGGTGTGGGCTCCCCCTGCGTCGTGCCGCCGTCGTTGGGGGTCTCGTGCTCGCTCGGGCAGGGCCGGGGCTGCTGGCGCTGGAAGGCTGTGTACGCCGTGTCGATGTCCTTGGGCCCCGGCATGTCGCGCCCTGCCTTCGTAGCACATGCGCGGAGGTACGCTTGGAAGACGTGGCGTGCTGGCCATTGTGAGTCGGAAAGGAACGGGGCGTGGTGGGCGTCGCATTGGGCCATGATCTTCATCTGTGTTGGGGTGATAGACATTATGGTGATGGTGGCCCCTACGAGGCGCAGGGTGTCCACCTCGCCTGCCGGGCGTCGGTGGATGTCGGTGTGTGTGGCCACGAGTGGCCCCTGTTGATCGCAGTGGTGGTTTGTCAGGATGGCGTGTGTGTGGTGCGGTAGGAGGAGTTGTAGCTGGGCCCAGATGCCAGTGCCCACGGGGGTGGAGACGCCGTGATGCGCCAGTATCCACCGGGGGCAGGTGTTGCGGGCCATTTGCGCTTCTTTTATGCGTATGGCTGCCGCCTCGCGAACTTCTGGTTGGTGGTTGTGTGTTACCCTGTGTAGGAGGTGTGCTGCGTGTTTGGCATAGGCCATGTCGACCAGGGCGCCCGTATTGTCTCCGTAGTAGCGCCAGTGGGCCATTATGGCCTCCTTGGGGAAAGACGTGGGCCAGCCTCCGTGTTGCGCCCATGCCTTCGTCACTTGCTGTCGAGCGTGGCGTAGTGCGTCTTGGGGGCGCGGGAGGTGCAGGGCTTGGTACCCGATGGCCGCGTTGAGCACTGCTTCCATGAAGTACGCCAGGCCCTGCGTAGACAGGAGGTCCCCCCTGGTAATTTGGGATAGCCGGGCGAGGCGCTCTTCTAGCTTGCTTGGGTGTGTGATGTGGTGGTGCCGCGTGGCCTGTGTACTCCCAGGTGGACTGTGGTGTCTTCCAGGTGTAGGGGTTCGCCTTTCCGGATGTGGGGGGTGGGGGTCTTGGCGTCGGCCAGCCCGACCGATTTGCGGGGGTGCACTAGGAGCTGGTGGGCGTCCAGGTAGGTTGTGGTGAGTTGGAGAATGGCGGACGCTTGTTCGGTGGTCGTTGGTAGCCCTGCGTTCTCAGGGTCGCGGTGGCGGGTGGCCGTAGTTAGGAGGTTGTCATCTGCGAAGTTGATGAGGGGGGACCGTAGCGGGTATGGGGCGTACCCCGGGTATACCCGTGCTAGCTCGAATGCCAGTGGCAGGGTGACGAGGAGGTAGAGGAAGGGGCCTTCGGCGCCTCCCTGGGGGACCCCGCTGTCTGTGCCGGTCCAGGGGGTGAGGCCTGCGGCCGTGATGACGGCGTAGAGTCGGGTCTGAATGTACCCGGTCATGAAGGATAGGAATGGGAGGCCCATGGCATCCCATACCTCCGTGAGGAGCCGGTGTGGGGCGTGGGGGAACGCGCCTTGGACATTGAGGGAGGCGATGATCATCTCGTAGGGGTTCATGTCCGGTGCGGTGTCCTGGAGGAAGATGGCCTCGTGGGGGGACCTGCTGGCCATGGCTCCCCACATGCTGGCGGGCACGTGGGCGAAGACCGCTGGCGCGATGCGGCCTAGGATGAGCGTCCACACCAGCTTGACCTCGGTGGTGGCGCAGACTATGGGCCGCCAGTTCCCCGGCTGCGCCCAGTCCCCCTTTTTGTAGAGGGGGTGGACCAGGTTGGCCCACTCAGGGGGGATGGGCGTGGCGCCCGTGACGATGTCCAACAGGCGGGCTGCCAGGCGGCGTTTGATGGGCAGGGTGAGACGTTGGTACGCTTCGGCCGGCAAACCGTCGACGCCGGGCACGACCCCCTTCTTCAGGCGGTCTAGGGCGCGTTGCAGTTCTGAGATGCTGAAGGGGTCGTGTTCGATGGCGCGCCGCTGTTCCCGGTTGAAGACCCTGGGCACATGCTCGCGGATGGTGTTTCTGGTGTGGGGGTCGAGCTCGGGGAGGGCGTCCCCGTGTTGTGCCTGGAAGCTGTCCAGGACTGCCTGGAGGACGGCGTTGGGGTCATTGGTGAGGCCTCTTTCGGGGGTGCGTACCGCGTGGATGGTACGGCGCCCCGTGTCCTCCAGGATGCGGCTGACGTACCGTAGGGACTTGTACGGCGTGTCGTTTCTGCCGTATCTTTGGCGTTCTTGGGCTGCGGCCGCTATGCGGTGGGCGTGCCATTCCTGGAGTTGGTGGCGGCGGGTGGTGAGGAGCGCACGGAGGTGGGCGTCCCGGTCTCGTGCCCCCGGTGTGCTTGGGCGTAGCAGGGTGGCGAGTTCCCCTTTCGTGGTCCAGATGTCATGGACGAGTTGCTGGAGGGTGAGGTCTGGTGGTGCTCCCGTGTGGTTGGTGTCACGCTCCATGCCGCATGCTCGTGCCGCCCGGCGCATGGCGGTGGTGAGTGTCGGTGCACCCGGGCGGCGCAGGATGGCGTGTAGGGCCCTGTTATACCTGTGCCAGGCGCCGTGGTCGTCCTCGGCCGGGAACTGCAGTCTGGGTGGGAGGGTGTCGTCTGGCAGGGTGGCCGCGGGTGGGGGTAGGTTGGGGATGATGAGGTCGATGTAGAGGGGCCGGTGGCCCGTGCCTGTGGGCGGGAGGTCCCCGTAGGCTGCTTCGTGGACGCGCACCGTGGTTGGGTCCCCGTAGCACGTGTCGATGCGGGATGGGTGGGTGCCGGCTTGGTGGGGGTAATGGGAGGGTGTGCCGGTGAGTCCTGCCGTGAGGTCGCTGAGGCCCAGTTGGTGCATGGCGTCCCGGACAGCTGTGTCGGTGGCTGTGGGTGGGCCGGTGCGGTCGTCGTTGGTGGGGGCGGCGTTTAGGTCGCCTATGATGATGGTGGGTGCCAGGAGGGAGAGTCGGCGGTACGCCAGGCTCAGGGTGTCCAGGAAGTCCTTGGTCTCCTCCCCGAATGGGACGTGCGTGAGTAGCACGTTTAGCTGCCATCCGGGCCCCACGCACTCGTACGCCCCGAGGTGACCATCCACTCCGAGGTCGGGGTGGGCATGTACCGTGACCGACGTCTTGTGGTAGAGGGGTACCCCCCGTTCCCAGTGGGCGTGATATTTGTTCCCCTCCGGGTCCAGGATCGGTGCTGGTTCCGGTTGGTCCGCTCTGCGGAGGGCTTGCTCCAGGAACCCCAGGAGGTCTGCGCCTTGGGGGTGCGGCCCGGGCATGGCTTGCAGTGTGGCGGCCTTGGTGGGGTCGTAGGTGACCGCGGGCTCGTTGAGGATGTTGATGCGGGCGTGGGCTTCCGCAGGCGCCGGTTTCTGGGGACCGGTAGTTGGGGGGGCGGGCCGTGTCCGGCCCTGGCCCCGTCAGGCGTCGAGGAGGTCGATGACGCCCTGAGCTGCGGGTGCCCTGCGGTTCCGCTTCTGGGTCTGGGGTAGGGCCCATGCATTGTGGACTTCGCCCGTGTACTTGGTGCCGGTGAGGTGCTCCGTGTCGGGGGTGCACAGCTGCATGGGGACCATCTCACGACCGGTTCGGTCTCGCCAGAGTTCGATGGTGCGCCCCAGCTTCTTGTCGTTGGGGGTGGCCGGGTCCCACTTGACGTGGATCTTGAACCCCTGGTGGTCCCCGGTGACGAGGTACCGGTGCCTGACCTCCCCTGCGGCCCATATCCACTTGGAGGGGCCCGCGGCCGTGGGGTACTCGAAGGGCAGCTGCACCCGGGTGCCGATGGCGTATTCGGGATACAGGGCAGCGGCTTCCTCTTTGGTCCAGCTCTTCGGCTTGGCCCTTGGCTTTGGCGCGGGTTTAGCCTGTGTGGGGGCCTTGCGCTTCTGCGCACCTTGGCGGCGCCGGGCAGCGGGTTGTCGCCGTTGGGGAGGTGCGCCCTGGGGCTGCTGTACGGGTGCGTGGCCCGGTGCAAACACGGGGTGTTCGCGGGCGGCTGGGACGTCGGGCTTGGACGTGGGGACGGGGTCCTTCAGCTGGAACACTTGCTTGGTCATGAGGCCAAGCACTTCCTCGGCCTCCTGCAGGGCGTCGGGCGGGTACGTGGGCCAGGTGAGGAGCCGGTGCCCGGTGCCTGCCCCGTGGCGGCGCATGTGGGCCGTGTAGCGGGTGGCGTGGCGTGTCCACGCTGGGGTGCGTTCCGGGGGGAGGGGGCCTTCTGGCGCCCCCTGCGCCCAGTAGAGGGCGTAGTGTAGCGCTTCCCAGGCTGCCTCTGAGGCGTGGGGGATGCGTGCGGCGAGTCCCAAGAGGTCCCCTCCGCGTGGTGGGGGCGGGACTTCGTCGTCGGGGGCGTGTGCCGTTGCCCGTCGGACCTTGCCGTGGTCGTCCCATTCCACCGTCCACCAGGTGTCCCGGTGTTTGAGGATGTGGACCTCCGTGGTGGTCGGGGGGGCGTCCATGGCGTCCCAGCTGACGAGCTGGATGGGGCGGACCGCAGGGTGGGTCTTCGGGGGTGCTCGCATGTTGAGGATTTGGTGGATGTCCTCGGCGGTGGGGCCCGCGTCGGGGGCGTCCTGCGCTGCTTGGGCTAGAGGTGGGGAGGGGCGGTCCTCCCAGAGGCGGGAGGCGGACGCCGTGGCGTACATGGCTGCGATCAGGACGTGTTCCGTCAGCCCTTCCACCATGAGGTGGTTTTCCCCCTCCAGGTCTCGGGGGATGGTGGCTTCCGCCTTTAGGGTGAGGAGTGCGATGGCGCGTTTGGGTCCAGGTGTGGCGTGCGTTGGCTCATCTGGCGGGCGTCCGTCGGATGGGTTGTGGGGGGGGCGCTTCTGGAAGGGGGATGGTCCCACCGCCAGGTGCTCGACAAGGTGTAGCGGTATGGCGTGGTGGCGGTCCGCTGCGGGCAGGAGATAGGGGTGTGGGTCCCCGGGTATCGTGCTGAGGTATATGCCCCCCCCTGTAGGTAGGGGTGGGCAGGGGTTGCTGCAGAGCGCCTGCGCATGGCAGCGCACACCGAGGGTTGCAGTGGGTGCATGGGGCTGTTATGGGGTGCGGTACCGCGTACACGGTGAAGGGCCCTACCGCTCGCTGGATGTGGCGGGGGATGATGTTGCGGAGGTCCGCCACCCGTGCCGTGCGGCTTTCGCCATAGTATATCCAGAGCGTGTCCTCCAGTGCCATTTTGGGGCGTAGTTTGCGAGCCAGTAGGTTCAAGGTGCTTTTGTGGGTGGCCTCGGTGACGGTGCCGGGTCCAGCGTTAATGCGTGGGAGCAGGTGGTTTTGGTGGTGTGCCGCCGCCCGTCTGCGGGCGGTGTGGAGGGCGGTGCTGTCGGCGGGAGGGGGCGCGTGGTGGGTGGGCCTTTTGCGCGGGGTCGGGGCGACGTGTAGGGGATGCTTCCATGCCGGGCGCGGGTGGTGTTGCGGTGGCTGGAGGCCAGGGTAGGTGGTGAAGGTGTATATGGTGACGGGGGAGCGCTCATGTGTGGCCTGGAGGTAGTAGTGGTCGCGACCCGTGTTGGGGGTGACGATGACGTTTGGCGTTGGTATGTCGTAGTGGAGTGCGGTATTGGGGAGCCGTTTGGTGATGCGTGCCGTCGCGTCCCCCGTTTTGGGCGCGGTGTCGTGGGGCACGAGGATGTGGACTGCCCATGCATCGTGGGCGGGGAGGTCGAGGTCCGGTAGGGTGGGATGAATGGGGCGTCTTCGGAAGTGTGTGAAAGCTGGGTTGTGGCGTGCCGCCGTTTCCTTGATGATGGACGGTGCCCACTGGGGTGGCGCCCCAACTTGCTGGGCCATGGCGGCGACGGCGTGGGCGATCGCCGTGAGGTCTGGGCCGATGCCAGGCTGGTCTGCCGGTGGCCGCAGGCCCCCTTCTGGTGCGGGGTGGTGCCACCATAGGGTGTAGCCCTTTTGTGTGTTATCGTGGGGGGTGTGCACGAGGCCTTGGTGGTTGAAGATGGCGGTCTTGAGGGCTTCCGCTGCCTCGCGGTGGAGGGTGCGTGTGTAGGCCCAGACTCCGGTGGGGGGGGCCGCCCTGGTGTGGGATTCGGCCGTGGTGGGGGCCGGCTCGAGGGTGTGACTGGTGAGGGAGGGTCTGTGCAGCCCTTCGTGCAGGGAGGCGCACACGTGTGCCCACCTGTCCGCCCATCCCTGTTGGGCGCTTCCTGCGTCTGCTCCTGTGGGCAGTGTGACCCCGGTACTACGGTGGGGGGTGTGGTGTGCTCGTGAGCGTGTAGCCACACTGCGGTGTCTGCGTTCGCCGTCACGTAGTCCTCTCCCTCCGCTGTGTGGACGTTTTCGACGGCGGCCTCTCCCTCCAGGGTGAGGAGGAGGTGTGTGCCGGGGGGCTGCGCGTGCGTCTCCGCGTCCCGGAGCCACAGGTACGTGAGCGCCACGGTGCCGGGGAGGATTTCCCCCCACGTGAAGGTGTCTTCGGGTGATGCCCACTGCAGGGGCAGTGTGCGGCGTCCCCGCGAGTCGTTGGTGGCATGGTAGTCGTGGGGGAGGTGACGTTTGGTGAGCCGGTGCGGCATGCGTTCGGTGGTGGCTGTGGGGGGGTCCCAATTACATTCCTCCGGGGGGGGTGCGTCTGCGTCGTCCTCCTGGGGCTGGGCCAGCGGCAGCGCCTGTGCATTGGGTTTGGCGTCGGGTAATCCGCTGTGCGTGAGGATGTAGAAGCCCTCGGGGGTGAGTTGGAGGACGATGTCCCACTTCGCCGTTTGCTCTGGGGACCACTGGTGGGGCCCGTCCTGCGGTCGGTGGAGGGTGACCTGGTGGCCCCATCTCCAGCTGTGGTAGGCGAGGAGCCTGAGGACGGTGTCTTGCTCCGGGTCCTCTACGCTTTCCACGTATGCCGTCATGTCGGTGACGTCGACGGCGTACTCGTCCTCCCATTCTTGTGTGGGGGTGCCTGGAGGGGGGGGGGCGGTGGTGTACCAGTGGAGTCCCGGCCCCGTGACGTCGGGCAGGTCGTGCTCGAGGGACGCCCGGTATTAAGTTGAGACCAAGGCGGTTCCAACCCAATTCTCGAAATTGTGATACCTCGCCGTGAGCTGGAGATATGACCTTTCAAAGTGGTCTCACGAATTACTTTTGTTTCGACTATATCTCCAAGACAAATGAAGGGCATAACAAAAGGAAGGCTGATTCGTGATCGGGGAAGAATGTCGGACCAATCGAGATTCGTCATATCAAGTGCGGCGATGTCGAAGTCCAATATCCGATTCTGAAAGTCTGAAAAAATCAGATTAATTTTGTGAGTGTATAATATGAAAATTGCGGAAGCAACGAACCCTTTACTGATGGAATCTGACCCTTCATCGGGGTTTCCGCCAAAATATCTGTAAATAACAGTTAACCATTCGGTTACCGCAAAATCGCGAGCCAACTGACAGTCGCCGATACATTGACCATCAGAACAGAAGGCTGAAAAATTACGGAAACATTATGATAAAAAAACCCTGTTGATTCCTGATATTCCGATATATAAATCTCCGCTGGCGGTGCCTCGGTACTGAATATGGCCGCTCATGGCCGGAATGGCCAAACCTATCACACTATCACATCGGGTTAGGTCAGGTGGATGGGAGGGTATGATATCAGCCAATGGCGGCTTGCCTGCACATAGATACACACCCCAAGTGACCCCAAGATGGCCACGGGGGTCCGAACCGGCTTCACCCCCCTTCTCAGAGCGTTGTTACCGCTCGGAAGTCATCGAAGAGAGGACGGGAGGACCCCAATGGGCTCCAAACCCCCCCCCCATGTCCCAAGGACACATGGAGCCCCCACACACGTCGTAGGCGTCCCCCATGCCCCAAGAGAGGGGTGAGGACACTGATAATCAGTGCCCTACGCCATATCCGGTCTCCTCTTGATCTACAACATGGACCAAGGGGATCAAGGATAGAAAAACCTCGTCGGTCGACCTAAATAAGTATACCACAATGAAATATATATGTGGAGATCGAGTGAAGGGGGTATATGTCCAATGAAGGCCCAAAAATCCCCGGATGAACGCCCTCACCCATCTCCCAAGCACAAAACAAACAAAAATCCCAAGGGGCATCCATTACGGTGCTACTGCAGCCACCAAATGGACCAACACGTCCTTGACATCCAAAGAAATGTTCTTTTTCTTCAGGGAGCCCATCCAGACCGTGGTGTACCTCGGCCCAAAGCTGCTCGGAGGCTCCCACGAATCCCTGGATGCGGCGAATCCCTTCCAACGGACTTTGTAAAGCCTCCCCCCAGGCGTCCCCGGGTCCGGCTTATCCGCCAGGATCTTTTCGGCGGTGAAGTCGTCGTCCTCACCCTCGTCGTCCGAGTCCACATCGCCAGCCGTGAACTTGAAGGTGACGGGACGTCCGCTGGGGTCTGGTGCTCGGGGACGAAGCTGGGTATGGTCGCGGTCCAGGATCTTTTTATCCCCCACACGAACCGCAGAGACGTCCTCCCCGACCTTCCGCACGATTACCCCCGGCACATACCAAGATGCCTGCCGATGCCTGGACAGGACATCCTTGTGGTGCCGCTCCACCCACACGGTGTCATGGAGAGCATACTTCTGGACTTTTCCCTGCTTGAAGTACTTGGCCCTCTTGTCATGCTCCTCCTGAAGTGCCTTGCACACCTTGGCCGCCGTGTCTTCCGCCTCAGCCATCATAGCGTTCGCATCCCGGGCCACTTTGCCATGGTTCAACCACGGGAGAGTGCGTGACACTCGATCCCGTAGGAACAGGATACGATGGGGCGACAGTCCAGTGGGTCCCGGAAGGTCGTGATACGCTTGGAGTACTCTCCACAGCGAATTATACCAATTCCGGCCCAGTACGTCGATGTGCAGCTGGCGGAACTTCTCGAACATCTGCCGCCCGGCCACCTCAGCTCGGCCATTCGACCGGCTGTGGTACGCCACGGTCTTGGCGTGCCGAATACCCATGTGCTTGCACATCGTCTTGATCCACGTCCCCACAAACTGACTGCCCCGATCGCTGCAGATGACAGCCGGGACATCAAAAATCATCAGCCAATGCCTGATTATGGCATTAGCGACGGTCTTGGCCTGCAGCCCCACTCCATGCTTGTCCTTCTTGTCCTTCTTCTTGGACTTCTTGCCAGAGACCGCCACGATATACCCACTGTGCCTATCCACCGCCAGGATGACACAGTCGTAGGTCTCTCCTTCCACGGTGACCTCAGGCATGGCAAATACATCCATGGCCACGGACCGCATAGGGGCCTCCAGTATAGCCGTGTACACCGGGTTGCCCGCCGTGGAGTGGTTGGGGCTCTTCGTGGCCCGACACACGGCGCAGTCGCTGCAGTACTTGTCCAGGATGGCGTAGTACCCCGGTGGGAACTTGAAACGCCACTCCAGGTCCTGCTGCATCTTGTCCCGACCAGGATGCATGAGCTGGGCGTTGTGCCAGTGCTCAATGAGCTCCTCCACTCGGTTCTCAGGGACCAGTAGCTTGTCCTTGAGGAACAGTTTGTCCCCATCCTTGGTCAAGCCCTCAGGCCACTCGTCGTCCGACGGGGCGCTCACGGCATTCCAGTACTTGCTCCAGTGCTCGGATGCCGCGTAGTCATCCGACCAGTCCTCTGTGAGCACGGACCTGACTAGCTCTACGGGGGCCACCATCCATTGCTCGAGGGTTTCCTCTCGAATAGCTTGGATGCGGGCACCCCGGAACTTGGCCAGGTCTGTACGGTTTGCCATCACCACAAAGCACTTGACCCCCTCTTGCTCCATGGCCTTCTCCATCTCGATGATGCGCTTGGCCTCCTCGGTCTCCTCAGCGTCGCCATGGCTGGATATGTCCATCCACGCCTTGCCCGCGGGGTAGGCCCAGCGACTGAGGCAATCTGCCACAGTGTTGTCCTTCCCCGGGACGTACACGATGCTGAGGTCGAACTTGGCGAACGTCTCGTGCCATCGGGCCCTCCTAGCCGCTGGTCCTGAGGGGGTGTCGACATGCTCCTTGTGCCAGCTCTGTAGGGACTGGTTGTCCGTGCAAACCACCACCGGCTGCAGTCCGATGTGGCCAGACCACTTCCTGAGCGCACATACAATGGCGTATGTCTCCTTCTCCCTCGCGGTCCATGTTCGGCGTTGGCCCTCGGCCAGGATCCTGCTCCTAAATGCCACGGGAACATGAGTCCCGTCGTCCCGGACTTGCTCGAGGACTGCCCCCACGGCATAGTCCGAGGCGTCTGTCCGTAGCACGAATCCCTTGTCTGGGTCCACCAGGAACAGCCCCAACTGCCCCAGGAGTCGCTCCTTCAGGCGGTTGAACGCATCCTCAGCCTCAGGGGACAAGGCAAGCTTCTTCTTGCTCCCCTTCCGGCCATCGAACTTGCCCACCTGCAGCATCTTGTGCAGCGGCCCCGAGAGTTCTGCATACATCCGGACATAGCCCGAATAGTAATTGCAGAACCCCATGAAGGACCGGAGTTCGCTGATGGTCTGGGGCTTTTCCCAGTGGTGCAGGGATGCCAGCATCCCAGGCATGGGACGGCGTTGCCCGTGACCAACCACGTGACCCGCGAACTCCACTTCCTTCACGAAGAGTGAGGCTTTGGTGGGTTTGCACACCATGTTGTGCTTGTCCAGCTCACTGAGCACTCGGCGCAGATCCTTCTCATGCGCTTCGATGAGCTCGTCCTCAGTCATGTTCTCCGTACCGGACCCGATGATGATGTCATCCACAAAGGGGTTGGCACAGTCCCGGACAGGACCGAGTAGGTCCTCCATCATGCGCTGGAAAGCGGCGTTGCCATTCTTGGCGCCCATAGGCATCACTTTCCACTGCATGGGCCCCAGCGGCGTCGACATCGCTGTGCAGGGCCTGGAGTCCGGGTGTAGCGGCATCTGGTGATAGCCGTGTTTCAGGTCCAACACCGTGAAAATCCGCTTTTTCTGTTGTTTTTGGAGGATGGAGTCGATCAGGGGAAGCGAGTACGATTCGTGCTCGGTCTGCTCGTTCAAACCTCTGTAATCAACCACCAATCTCCACTCGCCCTTCTCCTTCTTGGGCACGATGAAGGCTGGGCTGGCCCACTAACTGTCGGAGGGTTCGATCCATCCCCGCTCAATGAATTCGGCCAACAACTTCTTCATGGCCTCGGCCCGATCGCCCTGAAGTTGGTACTCCCGATGACGATAGATCTTGGGGTTCGGCTTCAGCTTGATCCTCGCTGTGCCAAACCTCCCACGATCTGGAGGATTCTTGTTGGCGACGCCACTGAATAGCCGCGGATAGGCCTTGATCAACCTCTCCTTCAGCTCGGCGACCTTCGGGTTCTCCTGGGCCTCTTCAGCCGCTTGCTTCGGTATCGATACAACCGACCGCACTGCGGTGTAGGCCTCTTCCGGGTTCGAATCCGACTTCTCCTCGTCCGATATGCCGTCTTCATCGTCGTGGGGCATGCTTCCCACCGATACTCTTCGAAAATTTGCTGCATCGGGCTGGTTCTTGTCGCTCTCGGCACCCATTCTTGGAAAATCCCATGTCGGCGGGTCCGACCCAACCGGACCATCATATTGGTCCGCGATGTGATCCATGACCCTCGCCACAAACTCATCCTTCTCGTACTTTCCGGTGACCAACATCTTGTCATCCCACCAATGCGGAGATGTGACCATGGCCCGCCTCTTCTTGGCTGCCACACGGTCGTGCATCCCCATCCGCATGTAGTTGACGACGTTGTCGATCTCGACGTGGGACAGGACGTCAATGCCATCAATTGGCTGATCCGTCCCCTCCTTGGGCTCAAACATGACCTTCATGGGCACCGCCTCCACCCTACGGATGAATGCTTCATCACCCGTGGGCTGGGCTTGCGCCCCATCCACCAGGAAAGCCTTGGTACCCCACGCTTGACCCGGGGAGGGCATTGATACACCCTTGGCGTCGATGAACAACTCCTCCTCTGGCCCGAATGACATCTCGTTCAGGGTGATGGAGTCCAGCGTCGACTTGAGACCCTCCAGCGGACAAGGGGTGGATCCTATGCTGGTTATGACCAGGATCCCCTTCGCCCTATCCGCGACGATCTTCTCCACCGTACGTCTGGTATTGTCCAGGGAGCCATGCCAATACATGGTCCCCCACTCCTTCAAACCCCAATGCCTATGCCAGGCTGAGTCTCCTCGATGCCAATGCCTCCTACACTTTCGCAAAAGTGGGGCATCCCGGGAAGCGAAGACGTCCGTCTCGGGCGCTTCGGCTCCCAGTCTCCAGATCATCCTGTCGTACACCTGTGGCACCATTCCATATTCCGTGAGCTGAACTCCGCGGTCTCCTCTGGACTTGGCCCCCACAGCTTGCACCGCTCGGACGATCCGGTCCTCTTCCTCAGCATTCCATTGGGATGATCCGCATGCATAGTCCGTGGACAGCCATGTGAGGCATTCATCATCCTCCCGGACCAGCGTTGCACGAGGGGGAAGGGCTCCAATGGCATTTGCCACCATGAAGTCATACCCCATGATCATATCCCCATCTGTAATGTCGGTCACATAGAAGTTCCCGGATAGAGTGCTTCTCTTCGCCAGATCAGGGCGGTTCAAGCGCTCATGTTCCCAGAATTCCATACTGATAGTGGCCTCATGGGTGCCACCACCCATAATCTCTCCATTGGCCACCTTCAGGCGTACCGGTCTACGGCTGGGCTGCAAGGATTTCTCCTTGAACAACCCTCTCCGGACCAGGCTCACCTGGGCACCCGTATCCACCAAAACATCCACCACCAACTCCTCTTGTCCGCACCGTACACGCACCTTCAAGTGCAACTGCCGCTCGTCGCCATGCGGTGTATGGACGACTCTCACGGCATGCAACTCTAGCACGTCCGGGTGCATCAGGACTTCGAGGGTATGATCACGGATGGTGTAGATCTTGGGTTGGTCTTGCCCATCCACGGGGCTCTCCGTGGTCGCTCCTTCCTTCTTACCACGTCCCTTGCGCACATCAACTTCCCTTGGCAGGGCGCTCCAGGGGTTCCGAGTGGCGAAACTCAGTGGTTTTGGCTCTTCTGGAGCCTCCTTCGGCACCCGATGTGCCTTCGCTTTCTCTGGGATTCCACTGATTTTCGGAGGAGAGACCTCCGAGGTCCCACTCCCGTGGGGGCTCCTCTAGATTTGACTTCCCGCAGCACCTTCCGGCTGCGATCCGCCAGGACTTTGTCCACCACGTTGCTGGGCTTTGAATTCCTCCAACGTCCTCAACATGTCCTCAGCAACCTCCTCGACCGACCTCACTCGTCGGTCTTGGCCAGATCCACCACCATAGCCTCTTCCTCCGCCTTTTCCTTGGCCTTTGCCTTGGCCTTTTCCCCCGTCTCCGCCCTTCGCCTTCCAATCGGAAATCTGCTGCTCCTTGGGCTTCTTCTCGGGGTTGGCGGCGAAGTAGGCCTTCTTGTCCGCCTCATACACCTTGCACTGACGGTGGTCGTGTGCATGGTTGTTTCCCTTGCCATAACAGACCCAGCACCCGTCGTGCTGAGACCTGTACTCCCGGAACGAGAGTGGTGGGTTCCCGATCCTCCTTGGCTCATTGCCCTTCTTGGGTCCCACCCGGCTCCATCTGGACCGATCCTGCCCATGGTCCCTCACGTTGTGCGCCACAAACGCGAAGAAATGGGCCTCCTCGTGATCCTCCCAGGACCAGGTCCGGTGGTCTTGGCCACTTCCACTACCATTCTCCGCGGAGTTGGCCGTGTCCTCCTGGATCTCTCGATGATGGCGGTCTTCTCGGTGGCTTCGTTGTCCATGACCATGTTGATCCTGCACGTGGGCCTCGTTCTTCGCATTGAGCTTCAACTCCACCGTGATGTACTTCACGATCTCGTCCAGGCTCATGCGGGCGAAGATGACCTGCATCCTCAGCGACTCCCTGCGCCTCCACTCCACGTTGCTGAGGTGCAGCAACCTTTGCCCCATGGAGTCTCCAAATACCTCCACGTACACGGCGTTCTTCAGTCCCAACATCCGGTTGGGCTCGCCCAGGTTCCTCCTGAAGAACTCCATGATACCCGCATGGGTATCCTCCGCCGCCATGATCCTCACCGCCACGCGCTTCTTCGCTCTCTCTTTTCCTCGTCCTCCACTCTCCTCTTCCAGTGGCCGGGGAGGACGTCCTTCTGCAAGTGGCGGATCTCGCTGGACTCGTTCCAGTCCTCCACCAGCTTGAGGCTCCGTCGGTACTTCCGCAGGTACCGGTTCCACTCCCGGACCCGCAACTCACCGCGGTCCAGCTGCAGCGGGATGGACCACAAGTCCTCCAGCTTCTGGTTCGGAGCGTCCACCCGCTCCTCATCCTCCAACCACTGGAGGCAGGCCTGCTCCGTACGGATCAGTCCTTCCCGGATCTGATCCCGCAGCTCCTCCTTCAGGTCCTGCGCCAGCCAGTGTGGGAATGTCCGGCATACCCACTTGTCCCGCGGCGCTCCCCGCATCTCACCGACGACCTCCTCGGCGAAGTCCTCCCAATCCAGGATGAAGTCATCCAGGTTGGAGGGGTTGCGATCGTAGTAGGGGATTTTGATTCCCCTGAGGTCGTCAATCCTGATGGCGGCTCCGACGTCCCCAGCCACCACTCCACCGAGACGGATACCACCTGTGGCCGGGGGGTGTGAGTACACTCCCCGTACATCCCTCTCCTCCATGGAGTGCGGTCCAGTTGGGCCTGAACCGGTAGGGTTTGGAATGCGGGAAGGACTTGCTCCATCGGCCGTCCATATCCCCGGGCCGTATTGGGGTCCTTCGCCCACAGGTTTCCGCCGGAATGACATCGACCATGTCCGTCGGCGCTTCCCATGGTTCGCCCCTGCATGGTCTGGCTCTGGATCTCCTCTTCCGCATAAACTGCATGGGCAGTGGTAGTGATCGGTAGATCCTGGGCGGCGTGGGACATCTGTACCGTCGGGCTCCTCGGGTCCGTGGTTACGTGCCCTTCCCGCATGGACCCAGCCGGTGCCGTGTGTTCCCCGAGCATTGTGGATTCGCTGAACATGGGAACAAACGGCAGCGTACCCGGGTCAACACGCGGAGGCGCGTAGGGTGCCTCTGCAGGGCCGCCCATGGGTTTATCCATGGCGCTCCTGAGGGTCTTAACCCGCTCCACCAGCTCTGCCGCGGCCGGCTTTGCCGGGAGCTCCAGACCCGAGGTGAGGGGCTGTAGCTCCTCTAGCCTTGTCAGGCGTCCCGACATGTCCTCCACCAGGTTGAGGAGGCTGTCCACCACTCGCTGCTGCTTCTGCAGGGCCAGCTCCAGATTCTCCCGGTACTGGGCCTGTTCCGCTCGCAGCTCCGACATGTCTCTCTCCGCAGCCGACTGGTCATCCAGAATCCCAGCGACGTCCTCCTCTAAGCCGTCCTTCGCGTTGTCCAGGCTGTCAAGGCGATGAACCATGGCGTCCATCCCCATCTTTGGGTACTTGCCCATGAGGAAGGACACGTGCTCGCAGTGGCACTCAGCATGCTTTCCACCTGATCCAGCGCATCCCGCGGTTCCCGGCGCCTCAGACTCATCGCCCATGGGCGTATCGCCTATGGCGTCCATCTCTGGTCCCCTGTGCCGGGGCACAGGTGCCGTCCTGGCCCTAGCTGGCCTCTCCAAGCCCTGGGCGTCGTGCTTCAGGGCGGGCTCGGAGGCTGTATGCGCCCTGGCGGTCGGCGCTGACATCTCCTCCGACTCCGAGGGGAAACAAGTCCGATAGCCATCGGAGTGCCCCTCGGATTCCCACAGCCTGACCGGGCTGGGGTCCGTATCCATAGCCTCGGCGTCCCCTGCCGCGGGCTTGGGTGACCCGCGCTTCCGGTAGCGCCGGGCCCGTCCTCCACTGCTGCCTGAATGGCAGGCCTCCTCAGAGTCCTCCGCGGCGGAGCGGAGGTTGCATGCCTTTCGGCAGCGACGCTCGCACATGGAGACCAGGTCCTCCATGTCAAGTCCTCCTCTTCCCGAACGTCGTATTTCTCTTCGGGCTTCCACTTCCAGCGTGGTCTCCACCGAGTCCACAATACGCACCCGGGGCGATCTTGGGCAGGGCTCATAGGAGCCCAAGTCCCCGGGTCGGCGGTAGGTAGGGGCAGCAGGTAAGCCTCTGCTACCATAAAGAAGGTCCCTACCAGGACCGGCCCCTGCTGTGCCCCTTCCGCCTGTTACCCCTGATGACTTGCTCCTGATCAACGATTGCATTTATCAAAATCCAGGGTTCCAAATCCAAATATATAGAAAATACTATCCTCCTTCAGTCCTGAACAGCAACCAGATCCCACAAATACAGCAATAACCCAATCCACACTGCGGGCTTCGTTCAGCACACCGGTCGTCTCACGGTGGCGGGCATGTACAACAATTGCACCAAGGAAGAAAGCCCTGAAATTGGCATATGAACACAAATAAAGCAAAGTTGGGGAAAGAGGTAAACATACACATTCACAGCCATAAACCCCTCATTCCCTGGACTCAAGACCTCCCCTTGACTCACCAACATATTGCCCTGAACCAGGTCAAATGAGATGGCTGAATGCCATGTATCACAAGTCACTACACAAACCCCAAAAATGTGTTCACTCCCAAGCTTCTAAATCCTAGCCCAATAGGGGAGGTGGCGTGTCATGGCCTAGAGTGGCACTCAGGACCATGCCCTACCCTGACGTAACCTTGGTTGGACTTGGGGTCGAATGTGCTTGGAGAACTGCCCCATGAAAATGACCTCACAACATGGCAAAATCAGGCAAATCACACCATTGTGCCCAATATTCAATTATATACTCGAAAATGCATACGGCAAATATCCAAATGCTCCATGCATGTGTCAAACCGGAAAGTAGTATACAAGGGTGATATAGACCAAAGATCCATGCCCAAGAATATCCCATCATTGCCCCGGAAACCCCTCCAGTTATGTACATCACATGCTTCACAAGTCAGCTCATGAGTTTGAGACCTAATTTTGTGAGGCCTCGTGTGCCAAGCCAAAGTGACCACCTGATCCGGCATATGTTGAGGTGCAACACCGAAGCATATACCAACATATAAGCAACATACCATAGTTCACCGATCACTAGGCACGTTACTGTTAGCCGACCAGTTGAGCACATAAAACACAAAAATGAGCTTAAAATGAGGTCAAAAACATGAAAATATGTCCAAATACAAAGTTGTCATGATAGTATATCTCTATGCTCACCCATGATATCCGCGCATGGTTCAATATACAAATGATTGGAACCATTTGCGAACATTTCCGCCACTTGGATCCCCAATCGAGCGCATGGAGATACCTTCGCCACTCATATCTACATGCCCCATGAAAATGGGAGTGCACTCATGGATCCCTTTGCCAAACATACCATGAGCAAAACATACGCGGTAGACTTAGTCTAGCGCTTTGAATCCCACAATTGGGACATGGGCAAAGCCCTTGTCACGTGTGGTTCCCAATCTCTTCGGCAACACGAAGATATATATCATGGGCGTGAGCATATCAGGAAATAAACCATGCATATAACACATACCCTCAAAAGTGGCTCCCACCATGATATGCCATGCCCCTCCATGGACATAACTTCATGTTAAAAATACGTAGGAACCCAAGGAAAGTTGCTATGCAACCCCAACACTCATGCGGTACACTCGAAAGTCGCAATAAAATATTCGGTTGCACGGTCCAAGAGTTATATATTCCTTTCTACCCTCTTGACCCTTATCACTTGCTATACCGGGCATGTGTACACACCAAAGGTGTTTGATGCTTTCCAAATTAAGTTGAGACCAAGGCGGTCCCAACCCAATTCTCGAAATTGTTATACCTCGCCGTGAGCCGGAGATACGACCTTTCAAAGTGGTCTCACGAATCACTTTTGTTTCGACTATATCTCCAAGACAAATGAAGGGCATAACAAAACGAAGGCTGATTCGTGATCGGGGAAAAATGTCGGACCACTCGAGATTCGTCATATCAAGTGCGGCGATGTCGAAGTCGAATATCCGATTCTGAAAGTCTGAAAAAATCGGATTAATTTTGTGAGTGTATAATATGAAAATTGCGGAAGCAACGAACCCTTTACTGATAAAATCTGACCCTTCATCGGGGTTTCCGCCAAAATATCTGTAAATAACAGTTAACAATTCGGTTACCGCACAATCGCGAGCCAACTGACAGTCGCCGATACATTGACCATCAGAACAGAAGGCTGAAAAATTACGGAAACATTATGATAAAAAAACCCTGTTGATTCCTGATATTCCGATATATAAATCTCCACTGGCGGTGCCTCGGTACTGAATATGGCCGCTCATGGCCGGAATGGCCAAACCTATCACACTATCACATCGGATTAGGTCAGGTGGATGGGAGAGTTTGATATCAGCCAATGGCGGCTTGCCGGCACATAGATACACACCCCAAGTGACCCAAAAATGGCCACGGGGGTCCGAACCGGCTTCAGTTCTCACCCTCGTCGTCCGAATCCACATCGCCGGCCGTGAACTCGAAGGTGACGGGACGTCCGCTGGGGTCTGGTGCTCGGGGACGAAGCTGGGTATGGTCGCAGTCCAGGATCTTGTTATCCCCCACACGAACCGCATACACGTCCTGCCCGACCTTCCGCACGATTACCCCCGGCACATACCAGGACGCCTGCCGATGCCTGGACAGGACATCCTTGTGGTGCCGCTCCACCCACACGGTGTCCTGGAGAGCATACTTCTGGACCTTACCCTGCTTGAAGTACTTCGCCCTCTTCTGATGCTCGTCCTGAAGTGCCTTGCACACCTTGGCCGCCGTGTCGTCCGCCTCAGCCATCATAGCGTTCGCATCCCGGGCCACTCTGCCATGTTTCAACCACGGGAGAGTGCGTGACACGCGATCCCGTAGGAACAGGATGCGGTGGGACGACAGTCCAGTGGGTCCCGGAAGGTCGTGATACGCTTGGAGGTCTCTCCACAGCGAATTATACCAATTCCAGCCCGGTTCGTCGATGTGCAGCTGACGGAACTTTTCGAACATGTGCCGCCCGGCAACCTCAGCTCGGTCATTCGACCGGCTGTGGTACGCCACGGTCTTGGCGTGCCGAATATCCATGTGCTTGCACATCGTCTTGATCCACGTCCCCACAAACTGACTGCCCCGATCGCTGCAGATGACAGCCGGGACATCAAAAATCGTCAGCCAATGCCTGATTATGGCATTAGCGACGGTCCTGGCCTGCAGCCCCACTCCATGTTTGTCCTTCTTGTCCTTCTTCTTGGACTTCTTGCCAGGGACCGCCACGATATACCCACTGTGCCTATCCACCGCCAGGATGACACAGTCGTAGGTCTCTCCTTCCACGGTGACCTCAGGCATGGCGAAAACATCCATGGCCACGGACCGCATAGGGGCCTCCGGTATAGCCGTGTACACCGGGTTGCCCGCCGTGGAGTGGTTGGGGCTCTTCGTGGCCCGACACACGGCGCAGTCGCTGCAGTACTTGTCCAGGATGGCGTAGTACCCCGTGGGAACTTGAAACGCCACTCCAGGTCCTGCTGCATCTTGTCTCGGCCAGGGTGCATGAGCTGGGCGTTGTTCCGATGCTCAATGAGCTCCTCCACTCGGTTCTCGGGCACCAGCAGCTTGTCCTTGAGGAACAACTTGTCCCCGTCCTCGGTTAAGCCCTCGGGCCATTTGTCGTCCGACGGGGCGCTCACGGCATTCCAGTACTTGCTCCAGTGGTCGGATGCCGCATAGTCATCCGACCAGTCCTCTGTGAGCACCGACCTGACTAGCTCTACAGGGGCCACCATCCATTGCTCGAGGGTTTCCTCTCGAATAGCCTGGACTGGCGCGCCCCGGAACTTGGCCAGGTCTGTACGGTTTGCCATCACCACAAAACACTTGACCCCCTCTTGCTCCATGGCTTTCTCCATCTCGATGATGCGCTTGGCCTCCTCGGTCTCCTCGGCGTCGCCATGGCTGGATATGTCCATCCACGCCTTACCCGCGGGGTAGGCCCAGCGACTGAGGCAATCTGCCACAGTGTTGTCCTTCCCCGGGACGTACACGACGCTGAGGTCGAACTTGGCAAAGGTCTCGTGCCATCGGGCCCTCCTAGCCGCTGGTCCTGAGGGGGTGTCGACATGCTCCGTGTGCCAGCTCTGTAGGGACGGGTGGTCCGTGCAAACCACTACCCGCTGCAGTCCGATGTGGCCAGACCACTTCCTGAGCGCACATACAATGGCGTATGTCTCCTTCTCCCTCGCGGTCCATGTTCGGCGTTGGCTCTCGGCCAGGATCCTGCTCCAAAACGCCACGGGAACATGAGTCCCGTCGTCCCGGACTTGCTCGAGGACTGCCCCCACGGCATAGTCCGAGGCGTCTGTCAGCAGCACGAATCCCTTGTCCGGGTCCACCAAGAATAGTCGCAGCTGCCCCAGGAGTCGCTCCTTCAGGCGGCTGAACGCATCTTCGGCCTCAGGGGTCCAGGCAAGCTTCTTCTTGCTCCCCTTCCGGCCATCGAACTTGCCCACTTGCAGCATCTTGTGCAGCAGCCCCCACAGTTCTGCATACTTTGGGACATAGCCAGAATAGTAGTTGCAGAACCCCATGAAGGATCGGAGTTCGCTGATGGTCTGGGGCTTTTCCCAGTGGTGCAGGGACGCCAGCTTCCCAGGCATGGGACGGCGTTGCCCGTGACCAACCACGTGACCCGCGAACTCCACTTCCTTCACGAAGAGTGAGGCTTTGGTGGGCTTGCACACCATGTTGTGCTTGTCCAGCTCACTGAGCACTCGGCGCAGATCCTTCTCATGCGCTTCGATGAGCTCATCCTCAGTCATGTTCTCCGTGCCAGACCCGATAATGATGTCATCCACGAAGGGATCGGCACAATCCCGGACAGGACCGAGTACGTCCTCCATCATGCGCTGGAAAGCGGCATTGCCATTCTTGGCGCCCATGGGCACCACTTTCCACTGCATGGGCCTCAGCGGCGTCGACATCGCTGTACAGGGCCTGGAGTCCGGGTGTAGCGGCATCTGGTGATAACCGTGTTTCAGGTCCAACACCGTGAAGATCCGCTTTTTCTGTTGTTTTTGGAGGATGGAGTCGATCAGGGGAAGCGAGTACGAGTCGTCCTCGGTTTGCTCGCTCAAACCCCTGTAATCCACCACCAACCTCCACTCGCCCTTCTCCTTCTTGGGCACGATGAAGGCTGGGCTGGCCCACTCACTGTCGGAGGGTTCGATCCATCCCCGCTCAATGAACTCGGCGAACAACTTCTTCATGGCCTCGGCCCGATCGCCCTGAAGTTGGTACTCCTGATGACGATAGATCTTGGGGTTCGGCTTCAGCTTGATCCTCCCTGTACCAAACCTCCCACGATCTGGAGGGTTCTTGTTGGCGACGCCACTGAATAGCCGCGGATAGGCATTGATCAGCCTCTCCTTCAGCTCGGCGACCTTCGGGTTCTACTGCGCCTCTTCAGCCGCTTGCTTCGGTATCGATACAACCGACCGCACTGCGGTATAGGCCTCTTCCGGGTCCGAATCCGACTTCTCCTCGTCCGATATGCCGTCTTCATCGTCGTGGGGTGCACTTCCCACCGATACTCTTCGAAAATTTGCGGCGTCGGGCTGGTTATTGTCGCTCTCGGCACCCATTCTTGGAAAATCCCACGTCGGCGGGTCCGACCCAACCGGACCATCGTATTGGTCCGCGATGTGATCCATGACCATCGCCACGAACTCATCCTTCTCGTACTTGCCGGTGACCAACATCGTGTCATCCCACCAATGCGGAGATGTGACCATGGCCCGCCTCTTCTTGGCTGCCACACGGTCGTGCATCCCCATCCGCATGCAGTTGACGACGTCGTCGATCTCGGCGTGGGACAGGACGTCAATGCCATCAATTGGCTGATCCGTCCCCTCCTTGGGCTCAAACATGACCTTCATGGGCACCGCCTCCACCCTACGGATGAATGCTTCATCACCCGTGGGCTGGGCTTGCGCCCCATCCACCAGGAAAGCCTTGGTACCCCACGCTTGACCCGGGGAGGGCATTGATACACCCTTGGCGTCGATGAACAGCTCCTCCTCTGGCCCGAATGACATCTCGTTCAGGGTGATGGAGTCCAGCGTCGACTTGAGACCTTCCAGCGGACATGGGGTGGATCCTATGCTGGTTATGACCAGAATTCCCTTCGCCCTATCCGCGACGATCTTCTCCACCGTACGTCTGGTATTGTCCAGGGAGCCATGCCAATACATGGGCCCCCACTCCTTCAAACCCCAATGCCTATGCCAGGGTGAGTCTCCTTGATGCCAATGCCTCCTACACTTCCGCAAAAGTGGGGCATCCCGGGAAGCGAAGACGTCCGTCTCGGGCGTTTCGGCTCCCAGCGTCTGGATCATCCTGGCATACACCTGCGGCGCCATTCCATACTCCGTGAGCTGAACTCCACGGTGTCCTCTGGACTTGGCACCCACAGCTTGCACCGCTTGGACGATCCGATCCTCTTCCTCAGCATTCCATTGGGATGATCCGCATGCATAGTCCGTGGACAGCCATGTGAGGCATTCATCATCCTGCCGGACCAGCGTTGCACGATGGGGAAGGGCTCCAATGGCATTTGCCACCATGAAGTCATACCCCATGATCATATCCCAATCTGTAATGTCGGCCACATAGAAGTTCCCGGATAGAGTGCTTCTCTTCGCCAGATCAGGGCGGTTCAAGCGCTCATGTTCCCAGAATTCCATACTGATAGTGGCCTCATGAGTGCCACCACCCATAATCTCTCCATTGGCCACCTTCAGGCGTACACGCACTTCAAGTGCAACTGCCGCTCGTCACCATGCGGTGTACGGACGACTCTCACGGCATGCAACTCTAGCACGTCCGGGTGCATCAGGACTTCGAGGGTATGATCACGGATGGTGTAGATCTTGGGTTGGTCTTGCCCGTCCACGGGGCTCTCCGTGGTCGCTCCTTCCTTCTTGCCACGTCCCTTGCCCACATAAACTTCCCTTGGCAGGGCGCTCCAGGGGTTGGGAGTGGCAAAACTCAGTGGTTTTGGCTCTTCTGGAGCCTTCTCCGGCACCCGATGTGCCTTCGCTTTCTCTGGGATTCCACTGATTTTCGGAGGAGAGACCTCCGAGGTCCCACTCCCGTGGGGGCTCCTCTAGACTTGGCTTCCCGCAGCACCTTCCGGCTGCGATCCGCCAGGACTTTGTCCACCACGTTGCTGGGCTTTGAGTTCCTCCAACGTCCTCAACATGTCCTCAGCAACCTCCTCGATTGACCTCACTCGTCGATCTTGGCCAGGTCCACCACCATAGCCTCTTCCTCCGCCTTTTCCTTGGACTTTGCCTTGGCCTTTTCCCCCGTCTCCGCCCTTCGCCTTCCAATCGGAAATCCGCTGCTCCTTGGGCTTCTTCTCGGGGTGGGCGGCGAAGTAGGCTTTCTGGTCCGCCTCATACACCTTGCACTGACGGTGGTCGTGTGCATGGTTGTTTCCCTTGCCATAACAGACCCAGCACCCGTCGTGCTGAGACCTGTACTCCCGAAACGAGAGCGGTGGGTTCCCGATCCTCCTTGGCTCATTGCTCTTCTTGGGTCCCACCTGGCTCCGTCTGGACCGATCCTGCCCATGGTCCCTCACGTTGTGCGCCACAAACGCGAAGAAATGGGCCTCCTCGTGATCCTCCGGGGACCAGGTCCAGTGGTCTTGGCCACTTCCACTACCATTCTCTGCGGAGTTGGCCGTGTCTTCCTGGATCTCCCGATGATGGCGGTCTTCTCGGTGGCCTCGTTGTCCCTGACCATGTCGATCCTGCACGTGGGCCTCGTTCTTCGCATTGAGCTTCAACTCCACCGTGATGTACTTCACGATCTCGTCCAGGCTCATGCGGGCAAAGATGACCTGCATCCTCAGCGGCTCCCCGCGCCTCCACTCCACGTTGTTGAGGCGCAGCAACCTTTGCCCCATGGAGTCTCCAAATACCTCCAGGTACACGGCGTTCTTCAGTCCCAACATCCGGTTGGGCTCGCCCAGGTTCCTCCTGAAGAACTCCATGATACCCGCATGGGTATCCTCCGCCGCCATGATCCTCACCGCCACGCGCTTCTTCGCTCTCTTCTTTTCCTCGTCCTCCACTCTCCTCTTCCAGTGGCCGGGGAGGACGTCCTTCAGCAAGTGGCGGATCTCGCTGGACTCGTTCCAGTCCTCAACCAGCTTGAGGCTCCGTCGGTACTTCCGCAGGTACGGGTTCCACTCCCGGACCCGCAACTCACCGCGGTCCAGCTGCAGCGGGATGGACCACAAGTCCTCCAGCTTCTGGTTCGGAGCGTCCACCCGCTCCTCATCCTCCAACCACTGGAGGCAGGCCTGCTCCGTACGGATCAGTCCTTCCCGGATCTGATCCCGCAGCTCCTCCTTCAGGTCCTGCGCCAGCCGGTGTGGGAATGTCCGGCATACCCACTTGTCCCGCGGCGCTCCCCGCATCTCGCCGACGACCTCCTCGGCGAAGTCCTCCCAATCCAGGATGAAGTCGGCCAGGTTGGAGGGGTTGCCATCATAGTAGGGGATTTTGATTCCCCTGAGGTCGTCAATTCTGATGGCGTCTCCGACGTCACCGGCCACCACTCCACCGAGACGGATACCACCTGTGGCCGGGGGGTGTGAGTACACTCCCCGTACATCCCTCTCCTCCATGGAGTGCGGTCCAGTTGGGCCTGAACCCATGGGGCTTGGAATGCGGGAAGGACTTGCTCCATCGGCCGCCCACATCCCCGTATCGGGGTCCTTCGCCCACAGGTTTCCGCCTGGATGACCTCGACCATGTCCGTCGGCGCTTCCCATGGTTCGCCCCTGCATGGTCTGGCTCTGGATCTCCTCTTCCGCAAAAACTGCGTGGGCAGTCGTAGTGATCGGTAGATCCTGCGCGGCATGGGACATCTGTACCGTCAGGCTCCTCGGGTCCGTGGTTACGTGCCCTTCCCGCATGGACCCAGCTGGTGTCGTGTGTTCCCCGAGCATTGTGGATTCGCTGAACATGGGAACAAACGGCAGCGCACCCGGGTCAACACGCGGAGGCGCGTAGGGTGCCTCTGCAGGGCCGCCCATGGGTTTATCCATGGCGCTCCTGAGGGTCTTAACCTGCTCCACCAGCTCTGCCGCGGCCGGCTTTGCCGGGAGCTCCAGACCCGAGGCGAGGGGCTGTAGCTCCTCTAGCCTTTTCTGGCGTCCCGACATGTCCTCCACCAGGTGGAGGAGGCTGTCCACCACTCGCTGCTGCTTCTCCAGGGCCAGCTCGAGATTCTCCCGGTACCGGTCCTGTTCCGCTCGCAGCTCCGCCATGTCTCTCTCCGCGGCCGACTGGTCATCCAGGATCCCGGCGACGTCCTCCTCTAGGCCGTCCCTCGCGTTGTTCAGGCTGTCGAGGCGATGCACGATGGCGTTCATCCCCATCTTTGGGTACTTGCCCATGAGGAAGGACACGTGCTCGCAGTGGCACTGGGCGTGCTTTCCGCCTGATCCAGCGCATCCCGCGGTTCCCGGCGCCTCGGACTCCTCCGCCATGGGTGTGTCGCCCATGCTATCCTCGTTGGCTCCGTGTGCCGGGCCACAGGCGCCGTCCTGGCTCTGGCGGGCCTCTCCAACGCCTCGGCGTCATGCTCGGGGCGGGGTTCTGGGGCCGTGTTCGCCCTTGTGGGCGGTATGGCCGTCTCCTCCGACTCCGAAGGTTGCTCGTAGGCTGTCCGATAGCCCTCGGAGTGCCCCTCGGAGTCCCACAGCCTGACCGGGCTGGGGTCCGTATCCATAGCCCCGGCGTCCCCTGCCGCGGGCTCAGGTGACCCGCGCTTCCGGTAGCGCCGGGCCCGTCCTCCACTGCTGCCTGAATGGCAGGCCTCATCAGAGTCCTCCGCGGCGGAGCGGAGGTTGCATGCCTTTCGGCAGCGACGCTCACACATGGAGACCAGGTCCTCCATGTCAAGTCCTCCTCTTCCTGAACGTCGTACTTCTCTTCGGGCTTCAACTTCCGGCGTGGTCTCCACCGAGTCCGCAATACGCACCCGGGGTGTACTTGGGCAGGGCTCACAGGGGCCCAAGTCCCCGGGTCGGCTGTAGGTAGGGGCAGCAGGTACGCCTCTGCTACCATAAAGAAGGTCCCTACCAGGACCGGCCCCCGCTGTGCCCCTTCCGCCTGTTACCCCTGCTGACTTGCTCCTGATCAATGATTGCATTTATCAAAATCCAGGGTTCCAAATCCAAAAATATAGAAAATACTATCCTCCTTCAATCCTGAACAGCAAACAGATCCCACAAATACAGCAATAACCCAATCCACACTTTGGGCTTCCGTTCAGCACACCGGTCGTCTCACGGTGGCGGGCATGTACAAGAATTGCACCCAGGAAGAAAGCCCTGAAATTGGCATATGAACACAAATAAAGCAAAGTTGGGGAAAGAGGTAAACATACACAGACTCAGCCATAGACCCCTCATACCCTGGACTCAAGACCTTCCCTTGACTCACCAACATGATGCCCTGAACCAAGTCAAGTCAGATGGCTAAATGCCATGTGTCAAAAGTCACTACACAAACCCCAAAAATGTGTTCACCCCCAAGCCTGTAAATCCTAGCCCAATAGGGGAGGTGGCGTGTCATGGCCTAGAGTGGCACTCAGGACCATGCCCTACCCTGACGTAACCTTGGTTGGACTTGGAGTCGAATGTGCTTGGAGAACTGCCCCATGAAGATGACCTCACAACATGGCACAATCAGGCAAATCACACCATAATGCCCAAAACTCAAGTATATACTCAAAAGTGCATACGGCAAATATTCAAATGCTCCGTGCATGTGTCAAACCGGAAAGTAGTATACAAGGGTGATAGAGACCAAAGGTCCATGCCCAAGAATATCCCATCATTGGCTCCGAAACCCCTCCGGTTATGTACATGACATGCTTCACAAGTCAGCTCATGAGTTTGAGACCTAATTTTGTGAGGCCTCGTATGGCAAGCCAAAGTGACCATGTGATCCGGCATATGGTGAGGTACAACAACGAAGCATATGCCAACATATAAGCAACATACCATAGTTCAGGGATCTCTAGGCACTTTACTGTTAGCCGACCAGTTGAGCACATAAAACACAAAAATGAGCATAAAATGAGGTCAAAAACATGCAAATAATGCCAAATTCAAGATAATTACAATAGTATATAACTTCGCTCACCCATGGTGTCAGCCCATGACTCAAAGCACAATTGCTTGGGACCATTTGCAAACAATCCCCCCACCTGGATCCCCATATGGACGCATAAGGACACCTTCGAACCTCCTCCCAACACGAACCATGAAAATGGGAAAATTGATATTGGCGCTTGTGGGTCGCCCTGTAAGCCCTCCCACATGCACTATATGAGCGGTAGACTTAGTCTAGCGCTATGGAGTTCACCATTGGGACATGAGTGAAGCCCTTGCCACGTATGACTCCATATATCTTCCTACAAACGGAGATATATAACATGGGCGTGAGCATATTGAAGCACATACCATGCATATAACACATACCCTCAAAAAGTGGCTCCCACCATGATATGCCATGACCCTCCATGGACATAACTTCACGTTAAAACTACGTAGGAACCCAAGGAAAGTTGCTATGCAACCCCAACACTCATGCGGTACACTCGAGAATCGCATTAAAATATTCGGTTGCACGGTCCAAGAGTTATATATCACTTTCTACCCTCTTGACCATTATCCCTTGCTATACCGGGCATGTGTACAGATCAAAAAGATTTGATGCTTTCTAAATTAAGTTGGGACCAATGCGGTTACAACCCAATTCTCGAAATTGAGACTACTCGCGGTGAGCCGGATATATGACCTTTCAAAGTGGTCTCACGAATCAACTTTGTTTCGCCTATATCTCTAAGCAAAACGAAGGGCATAACAAAAGGAAGGTTGATTCGTGATCGGGGAAAAATGTCGAACGACTCGAGATTCGTCATATCGAGTGCGGCGATGTCGAAGTGTAGAATCAAATTCTGAAAGTCTGAAAAAATCGGATCAATTTTGCGAGTGTATAATATGAAAATTGCGGAAGCAACGAACCCTTTACTGATAAAATCTGACCCTTCATCGGGGTTTCCGCCAAAATATCTGTAAATAACAGTTAACCATTCGGTTACCGCAAAATCGCGAGCCAATTGACAGTCGCCGATACATTGACCATCAGAACAGAAGGCTGAAAAATTACGGAAACATGATGATAAAAAAACCCTGTTGATTCCTGATATTCTGATATATAGATCTCCGCTGGCGGCGCCTCAGTACTGAATATGGCGTCTCATAGCCGGAATGACCAAACCTATCACACTATCACATCGGGTTAGGTCAGGTGGATGGGAGAGTATGATATCAGCCAATGGCGGCTTGCCGGCACATAGATACACACCCCAAGTGACCCCAAAATGGCCACGGGGGTTCGAACCAGCTTCACCATGCATTGCTTTGCCACCCCTTGTGTCCCTGACAGGGTAGAGGTGCTGGACTCCACCACTGTATGCCCGCACCCCCGCAAATATTTCAAGCACACCAAATCTGTCCCCCCTGAAGTTCCCGTTACACATAATTTGCGTGGCACTGCATGGGAGGGTAAATAGAACTACACACCCAAGCAAGAGAAGCAGAAATATCCACTGGAGCACCGGTATTATGACTATTTCTCTGACAAGGAAAAAAACATGACGCCATATGTGGAACACTGCCTGCAGGACCTGCAACTGAAAGGTGTCTTTCGCAGCCTTCGGAAATTGTACATCTTCAGCGATGGGGCCAGCAAACACTTCAAAAACAGGAAGACTCTAGCTGTAGTTTGAAACCTTGCCAAGGCACTCGGAATTGTCATTGTGTATTATTTCTGGTGCTCCTACCATGGGAAGGGGCGCTGCGACGGTCACTTTGCTGTCGGGAAGTGCATGCACCGACGCCTGGTTCTGCAGGGTGAGTTGCTCATGGAAGCACGGGATTTTGTTGAAATGAACAACCCGCATCTGGTGAACACAGAAGCAACCTTGGTAGATGGGTTACAGACGCAGCAGGGTGAGTGTGTGCTGCGCGGCGTGATCAAGAAATTCCACAAGGTGGAGTTTGATCTTCAGTTGGGAGACCACATTCGCTTCTGGGAAACTGCGACATCCTCAGAGTGCACTGTGCAGCAACTACAGGACATTTGTGAACCCGAAGACCCCTGTCCGAGCCCCGATCCTGCGGCTGTTCCAGACGTGCCACAGGAAATGCTGCACGCTCAACTGTTAGGCATGAAGCATAACCACTACAATTCAGCAGATGGTTTTTGGGTGGATCCACGTTGTCAAACATTCTGTGTCAACTGTGGGCAGCTTGTGCCCATTTGTGGTTATGCCACGCATTTTGCACAGTGTTTACATCAGGCAGGATTGCAGTCAGCAATGAGATAGACACATTTTGCACAGTGTACGAATCAGGCAGAGCTGTGATCTCCGACGATCAGTGAAGTGTAGATGTGTTCTTCAACATTTTTATCACTTCCATGCATACTGGTGTCCTGCCCCGCCGAACAGACATAAGTCAACGTGCTGCAGATTCATTTGCCGCAGTGGCATTCCTGTGAGGCCTGCACAGCTAACACATCTATGTGTGAAGACGTTGCTTGTTTCCTGCATATGTCTCTGCCCTGAACATCCATGGTCTGTGACATCTGTGCTGTGGACCCCCCCTCTGTGTGTCAGGTCTGTGCCCTGGACATCCTCGGTCTGTGATTGCTGTCACCCCCCCCATGTGATTTCGGTGCCCTGGACCTCCCCACTAATTGATTTATGTGCCCTGCACCCCCCCCCCTGTGCTATCTGTGCCCTGGACCCCCCCTGTCTGTGCTATCTGTGCTGTGGAACCCCCCTGTGTGTCATTTCTGTGTCCTGGACCCCCCCCCTGTCTCTGATATCTTAGCTCTGGACCCCCCTGTGTATCATTTTTGTTCCCTGAACCCCCCCCCTATTGAAGCCGGTTCGGACCCCCGTGGCCATCTTTGGGTCACTTGGGGTGTGTATCTATGTGCCGGCAAGCCGCCATTGGCTGATATCATACTCTCCCATCCACCCGACCTAACCCGATGTGATAGTGTGATAGGTTTGGCCATTCCGGCTATGAGCGGCCATATTCAGTACCGAGGCACCGCCAGCGGAAATTTATATATCAGAATATCAGGAATCAACAGGGTTTTTTTATCATAATGTTTCCGTAATTTTTCAGCCTTCCGTTCTGATAGTCAAGGTATCGGCGACTGTCAGTTTGCTTGCGATTTTGCGGTAACCGATTGGTTAACTGTTATTTCCAGATATTTTGGCGGAAACTCCGATGAAGGGTCAGATTTCATCAGTAAAGTGTTCGTTGCTTCCGCAATTTTCTAAATATGCACTCGAAATTTTATTCTGAATTTTTCGCGATGTCGAAATCAGATTTTTGACTTCGACATCGCCGCACTTGATTTGGTCTTCTTCGAGTGGTCATACTCTTTTCCCTATGCCCGAATCAGTTTTCCCTCCTACTTGCCACCGATTTGACTTGGAGATATAAGGGAAACAAAAGTGAATCGTGGGACCACTTTGAAGGGCCATATCTACGCGCGAGTGTGAGGAAAGAGAAGAAGAAAGGTTGGGTTGCAAGCGTCTTGGTCTTAACTTAATTTAGAAAGCATCAAACGCCTTTGGTGTGTACACATGCCCGAAATAGCAAGGGATAATGGTCGAGAGGGTAGAAAGTGATATATAACTCTTGGACCGTGCGACCGAATATTTTAATGCGACTTTCGAGTGTACTGCATGAGTGTTGGGGTTGCATAGCAATTTTCCTTGGGTTTCTACGCATTTTAAACGTGAAGTTATGTCCATGGAGGGTCATGGCATATCATGGTCGGAGCCACTTTTGAGGGTATGTGTTATATGCATGGTATGTGCTTCGATATGCTCACGCCCATGTTATATATCTCCGTTTGTAGGAAGATATATGGAGTCATACGTGGCAAGGGCTTCGCCGATGTCCCAATGGTGAACTCCATAGCGCTAGACTAATTCTACCGCTCATATGGTGCATGTGGGAGGGCTTACGGAGCGACCCACAAGCGATAATATCAATTTCCCCATTTTCATGGTGCGTGTTGGGAGGAGGTTCGAAGGTGTCCTTATGCGTCCATATGGGGATCCAAGTGGGGGGATTGTTTGCAAATGGTCCCAAGCAATTGTGTTTTGAGTCATAGGTTGACACCATGGGTGAGCGAAGTTATATACTAGTGTAATTATCTTGAATTGGGCATTATTTGCATGTTTTTGACCTCATTTTATGCTCATTTTTGTGTTTTATGTGCTCAACTGGTCGGCTAACAGTAAAGTGCCTAGAGATCCATGAACTATGGTATGTTGCTTATATGTTGGCATATGCTTCGTTGTTGTACCTCACCATATGCCGGATCACGTGGTCACTTTGGCTTGGCACATGAGGCCTGACAAAATTAGGTCTCAAACTCATGAGCTGACTTGTGAAGCATGTCATGTACATAACCGGAGGGGTTTCGGGGCCAATGATGGGATATTCTTGGGCATGGACTTTTGGTCTCTATCACCCTTGTATACTACTTTCCGGTTTGACACATGCATGGAGCATTTGAATATTTGCCGTGTGCATTTTTGAGTATATAATTGGATTTTCGGCATAATGGTGTGATTTGCCTGATTTTGTCATGTTGTGAGGTCATCTTCATGGGGCAGTTCTCCAAGCCCATTCGACTCCAAGTCCAACCAAGGTTATGTCAGGGTAGGGCATGGTCCTGATCGCCACTCTAGGCCATGGCACGCAACCTCCCCTATTGGGCTAGGATTTATAGGCTTCGGAGTGAACACATTTTTGGGGTTTGTGTAGTGACTTTTGACACATGGCATTTAGCCATCTAATTTGACTTGGTTCAGGGCAGCATGTGGGTGAGTCAAGGGAAGGTCTTGAGTCCAGAGAATGAGGGGTCTATGGCTGTGATTGTGTACATTTTCCATCCTCCCCAACCTTGCTTTATTTGTGTTCATATGCCAATTTCAGGGCTTTCCTCTTTGGTGCAATTCTTGTACATGCCCGCCACCGTGAGACGACTGGTGTGCTGAACGGAAGCCCGCAGCGTGTATTGGATTGTGGATTGGGTTATTGCTATACTTGTGGGATCTGGTTGCTGTTCAGGGTGGAAGGAGGATTGTATTTTCTATTTTTTTGGATTTAGAACCCTGTATTTTGATAAATGCAATCGTTGATCAGGAGCAAGTCAGCAGGGGTAACAGGCGGAAGGGGCACAGCGGGGGCCGGTCCTGGTAGGGACCTTCTTTATGGTAGCAGAGGCGTACCTGCTGGCCCTACATACCGCCGACCCGGGGACTTGGGCCCCTATGAGCCCTGCCCAAGTACGCCCCGGGTGCGTATTGTCGACTCGGTGGAGACCACGCCAAAGATTGGAGCCATAGAAGAGCGGAGACGTTCAAGAGCATGCGAACTCCGGAAGTTGAAGCCCGAAGAGAAGTACGACATTCGGGAAGAGGAGGACGTGACATGGAGGACCTGGTCTCCATGTGTGAGCGTCGCTGCCGAAAGGCATGCAACCTCCGCTCCGCCGCGGAGGACTCTGATGAGGCCTGCCATTCAGGCAGCAGTGGAGGACGGGCCCGGCGCTACCGGAAGCGCGGGTCAACCAAGCCCGCGGCCGAGGACGCCGGGGCTATGGATACGGACCCCAGCCCGGTCAGGCTGTGGGACTCCGAGCACTCCGAGGGCTATCGGACAGCCTATGAGCAACCCTCGGAGCCGGAGGAGACGCCCGCGCCGATCGCCAGGGCGCATACGGCCCCCGAGCCCGCCCTGAAGCACGACGCCGAGGGCTTGGAGAGGCCAGCCAGGGCCCGGACGGCACCTGTGCCCCGGCACACGGGACCAGAGACGGACGCGATAGGCGATACGCCCATGGGCGATGAGTCTGAGGGGCCGGGAACCGCGGGATGCGCTGGATCAGGCGGAAGGCACGCTGAGTGCCACTGCGAGCACGTGTCCTTCCTCATGGGCAAGTACCCAAAGATGGGGATGGACGCCATCGTACATCGCCTAGACCGCCTGGACAACGCGAAGTACGGTCTAGAGGAGGACGTCGCCGGGATTCTGGATGACCAGTCGGCCGCGGAGAAAGACATGGAGGAGGTAGGTAGGTAGGTGCACTCGGTCGTGGAGAGGCGCCCCATGGTTCCCCCTGGCGTCGCCCCTGTGACGAACAGGAAGAGGCTTCGCGCGTGAAGAGGGGAGGCGGCTTACTTCCCGCTAGATCTGACTGTTGGCCCCCAACAAAGCGGCCCCGGGCTACGCCGGGAGGGCTGATCGCCGCCAGCGTGACATGCTTGTCTCGCCGGGAGGGTGTGCCCCCGTGCTTGCGCACGTCCCCTCCTTTGGGCGGAACCCTAGGGGTTCACCGGACTTCCTGGCGTATCCCGTTCCCAAGGCGTGCATGCACGTTCCTGGTACTAGGGTTCCGAGGCGCTTGGGTGTCGCACGCTCCGCCTCGAGTCCCAAAGCAGCGCAGGCCTTAGGATGCAGCCTTACCCCCGGGCTCCGGATCTCGTTTGGCCGGGTCACCTGCATGGCACGGGCTGCCTCAGTGCCCGGGCTGTGGGCACTGGGTTTCCTACTGTTGTGTGGTGTTTGTGTTTCGGTCCGGTTGGCGGTTGGGTGCGGGTTTTGTTAACCCCGTCTGTCCTGGCTGGGGTTTAGGGTGGGTGTTTTTGGGTTCCTGGATGACCAGTCGGCCGCGGGAAAAGACATGGAGGAGCTGCGAGCGGAACAGGACCGGTACCGGGAGAATCTGGAGCTGGCCCTGGAGAAGCAGCAGCGAGTGGTGGACGCCTGAAAAGGCTAGAGGAGCTACAGCCCCTCGCCCCGGGTCCGGAGCTCCCGGCAAAGCCGGCTGCGGCAGAGCTGGTGGAGCGGGTTAAGACCCTCCGGCGCGCCATGGATAAACCCATGGGCGGCCCGGCAGAGGCACCCTACGCGCCTCCGCGTGTTGACCCGGGTGCGCTGCCGTTTGTTCCCATGTTCAGCGAATCCACAATGCTCGGGGAACACACGGCACCGGCTGGGTCCATGCGGGAAGGGCACGTAACCACGGACTCGAGGAGCCTGACGGTACAGATGTCCCACGCCACCCAGGATCTACCGGTCACGACGAATATGGTAGTTTATGCGGAAGAGGAGATCCAGAGCCAGACCATGCAGGGGCGAACCATGGGAAGCGTCGACGGACATGGTCGAGGTCATCCAGGCGGAAACCTGTGGGCGAAGGATCCCAATACGGGGATATGGACGGCCGACGGAGCAAGTCCTTCCCGCATTCCAAACCCCATGGGTTCAGGCCCAACTGGACCACACTCCATGGAGGAGAGGGATGTACGGGGAGTGTACTCACATCCCCCGGCCACAGGTGGTATCCGTCTCGGTGGAGTGGTGGCTGGGGACGTCGGAGACGCCATCAGAATTGACGATCTTAGGGGAATCAAAATCCCCTATTACGATGGCAACCCCTCCAACCTGGATGACTTCATCCTGGATTGGGAGGACTTCGCCGAGGAGGTCGTCGGCGAGATGCGGGGAGCGCCGCGGGAGAGGAGGGTATGCCGGACATTCCCACACCGGCTGGCGCAGGACCTGAAGGAGGAGCTGCGGGATCAGATCCGGGAAGGATTGATCCGTACGGAGCAGGCCTGCCTCCAGTGGCTGGAGGATGAGGAGCGGGTGGACGCTCCGAACCAGAAGCTGGAGGACCTGTGGTCCATCCCGCTGCCGCTGGACCGCGGTGGGTTGCGGGTCCGGGAGTGGAACCGGTATCTGCGGAAGTACCGCAGATGCCTCAAGCTGGTGGAGGACTGGAACGAGGCCAGCGAGATCCGCCACCTCCTGAACTACGTCCTCCCCGGCCACTGGAAGAGGCGAGTGGAGGACAAGGAGAAGAAGCGCGCCAAGAAGCGGGTGGCGGTGAGGATCATGGCGGCGGAGGATACCCATGCGGGTATCATGGAGTTCTTCAGGAGGAACCTGGGCGAGCCCAACCGGATGTTGGGCCTGAAGAACGCCGTGTACGTGGAGGTATTTGGAGACTCCATGGGGCAAAGATTGCTGCGCCTCAACAACGTGGAGTGGAGGCGCGGGGAGCCGCTGAGGATGCAAGTCATCCTCGCCCGCATGAGCCTGGACGAGATCGTGAAGTACATCACGGTGGAGTTGAAGCTCAATGCGAAGAACGAGGCCCACGTGCAGGATCGACATGGTCATGGACAACGAGGCCATCGAGAAGACCGCCATCATCGGGAGATCCAGGAGGACACGGCCAGCTCCGCGGAGGATGGTAGTGGAAGTGGCCAAGACCACTGGTCCCGGGAGGATCACGAGGAGGCCCATTTCTTCGCGTTTGTGGCGAACAACGTGAGGGACCATGGGCAGGATCGGTCCAGATGGAACCGGGTGGGACCAAAGAAGGGCAAAGAGCCAAGGAGGATCGGGAACCCACCGCTCTCGTTCCGGGAGTACAGGTCTCAGCACGACGGGTGCTGGGTCTGTTCTGGCAAGGGAAACAACCATGCACATGACGACCGTCAGTGCAAGGTGTATGAGGCGGACAAGAAGGCCTACTTCACCGCCCACCCCGAGAAGAAGCCCAAGGAGCAGCGGATTTCCGATTGGAAGGCGAAGGGCGGAGACGGGGGAAAAGGCCAAGGCAAAGGCCAAGGAAAAGGCGGAGGAAGAGGCTATGGTGGTGGACCTGGCCAAGACCGACGAGTGAGGTCGATCGAGGAGGTTGCTGAGGACATGTTGAGGACGTTGGAGGAACTCAAAGCCCAGCAACGTGGTGGACAAAGTCCTGGCGGATCGCAGCCGGAAGGGGCTGCAGGAAGCCAAGTCTAGAGGAGCCCCCACGGGAGTGGGACCTCGGAGGTCTCTCCTCCGAAAATCAGTGGAATCCCAGAGAAAGCGAAGGCACATCGGGTGCCGAGGAAGGCTCCAGAAGAGTCAAAACCACTGAGTTTCGCCACTCCCAACCCCTGGAGCGCCCTGCCAAGGGAAGTTGATGTGGGCAAGGGACGTGGTAAGAAGGAAGGAGCGACCACGGAGAGCCCCGTGGACGGGCAAGACCAACCCAAGATCTACACCATCCGTGATCATACCCTCCAAGTCCTGATGCATCCGGACGTGCTAGAGTTGCATGCCGTGAGAGTCGTCCATACACCGCATGGTGACGAGCGGCAGTTGCACTTGAAGGTGCGTGTACGGTGCGGACAAGAGGAGTTGGTGGTGGATGTTTTGGTGGATACGGGTGCCCAGGTGAGCCTGGTCCGGAGAGGGTTGTTCAAGGAGGAATCCCTGCAGCCCAGCCGGAGACCGGTACGCCTGAAGGTGGCCAATGGAGAGATTTTGGGTGGTGGTACCCATGAGGCCACTATCAGTATGCAATTCTGGGAGCATGAGCGCTTGAACCGCCCTGATTTGGCGAAGAGAAGCACTCTATCCGGGAACTTCTATGTGGCCGACTTTAAAGATTGGGATATGATCATGGGGTATGACTTCATGGTGGCAAACGCCATTGGAGCCCTTCCCCATCGTGCAACGCTGGTCCGGGAGGATGATGAAAGCCTCACATGGCTGTCCACGGACTATGCATGCGGATCATCCCAATGGAATGCTGAGGAAGAGGATCGGATCGTCCCAGCGGTGCAAGCTGCGGGTGCCAAGTCCAGAGGAGACCGCGGAGTTCAACTCACGGAGTATGGAATGGCGCCGCAGGTGTACGACAGGATGATCCAGACGCTGGGAGCCAAAGCGCCCGAGACGGACGTCTTCGCTTCCCGGGATGCCCCACTTCTGCGGAAGTGTAGGAGGCATTGGCATCGAGGAGACTCAGCCTGGCACTAGCATTGGGGTTTGAAGGAGTGGGGGCCCATGTATTGGCATGGCTCCCTGGACAACACCAGACGTACGGTGGAGAAGATCGTCGCGGATAGGGCGAAGGGAATTCTGGTCATAACCGGCATAGGATCCACCCCATTTCCGCTGGAAGGTCTCAAGTCGACGCTGGACTCCATCACCCTGAACGAGATGTCATTCGGGCCAGAGGAGGAGCTGTTCATCGACGCCAAGGGTGTATCAATGCCCTCCCCGGGTCAAGCGTGGGGTACCAAGGCTTTCCTGGTGGATGGGGCGCAAGCCCAGCCCACGGGTGATGAAACATTCATCCGTAGGGTGGAGGCGGTGCCCATGAAGGTCATGTTTGAGCCCAAGGAGGGGACGGATCAGCCGATTGATGGCATTGACGTCCTGTCCCACGCCGAGATCGACAACGTCGTCAACTACATGCGGATGGGGATGCACGACCGTGTGGCAGCCAGAAAGAGGCGGGCCATGGTCCCATCTCCGCATTGGTGGGATGACAAGATGTTGGTCACCGGAAAGTACGAGAAGGATGAGTTCGTGGCGAGGGTCATGGATCACATCGCGGACCAATATGATGGTCCGGTTGGGTCGGACCCGCCACATGGGATTTTCGAAGAATGGGAGCCGAGAGCGACATGAACCAGCCCGATGCCGCAAATTTCCGAAGATTATCGGTGGGAAGCGCGCCCCACGACGATGAAGACGGCATATCGGACGAGGAGAAGTCGGACTCGGACCCGGAAGAGGCCTATACCGCAGTGCGGTCGGTTGTATCGATACCGAAGCAAGCGGCTGAAGAGGCTCAGGAGAACCCGAAGGTCGCCGAGCTGAAGGAGAGGCTGATCAACGCCTATCCCCGGCTATTCAGTGGCATCGCCAACAAGAACCCTCCAGATCGTGGAAGTTTTGGTACAGCGAAGATCAAGCTGAAGCCGAATCCCAAGATCTATCGTCATAGGGAGTACCAACTTCAGGGCGATCGGGCCGAGGCCATGAAGAAGCTGTTGGCCGAGTTCATTGAGCGGGGATGGATCGAACCCTCCGACAGTGAGTGGGCCAGCCCAGCCTTCATCGTGCCCAAGAAGGAGAAGGGCGAGTGGAGGTTGGTGGTTGATTACAGAGGTTTGAACGAGCAGACCGAGCACGACTCGTACTCGCTTCCCCCGATCGACTCCATCCTCCAAAAACAACAGAAAAAGCGGATCTTCACGGTGTTGGACCTGAAACACGGTTATCACCAGATGCCGCTACACCCGGACTCCAGGCCCTGCACAGCGATGTCGACGCCGCTGGGGCCCATGCAGTGAAAAGTGGTGCCTATGGGCGCCAAGAATGGCAACGCCGCTTTCCAGCGCATGATGGAGGACCTACTCGGTCCTGTCTGGGACTGTGCCGATCCCTTCGTGGATGACATCATCATCGGGTCCGGCACGGAGAACATGACTGAGGACGAGCTCATCGACGCGCATGAGAAGGATCTGCGCCGAGTGCTCAGCGAGTTCGACAAGCACAACATGGTGTGCAAGCCCACCAAAGCCTCACTCTTCGTGAAGGAAGTGGAGTTCGCGGGTCACGTGGTTGGTCACGGGCAACGCCGTCCCATGCCTGAGAAGCCGGCGTCCCTGCACCACTGGGAGAAGCCCCAGACCATCAGCGAACTCCGGTCCTTCATGGGGTTCTGCAATTACTATTCGGGCTATGTCCGGATGTATGCAGAACTATCGGGGCCGCTGCACAAGATGCTGCAGGTGGGGAAGTTCGATGGCCGGAAGGGGAGCAAGAAGAAGCTTGCCTGGACCCCTGAGGCCGAGGATGCGTTCAGCCGCCTGAAGGAGCGACTCCTGGGGCAGTTGGGGCTGTTCCTGGTGGACCCGGACAAGGGATTCGTGCTACGGACAGACGCCTCGGACTATGCCATGTGGGCAGTCCTCGAGCAAGTCTGGGACGACGGGACTCACGTTCCCGTGGCGTTTTGGAGCAGGATCCTGGCCGAGGGCCAACGCCGAACATGGACCGCGAGGGAGAAGGAGACATACGCCATTGTATGTGCGCTCAGGAAGTGGTCTGGCCACATCGGACTGCAGCCGGTGGTGGTTTGCACAGACCACCAGTCCCTACAGAGCTGGCACAAGGAGCATGTCGACACCCCCTCAGGACCAGCGGCTAGGAGGGCCCAATGGCACGAGACGTTCGCCAAGTTCGACCTCAGCGTCGTGTACGTCCCGGGGAAGGACAACACTGTGGCAGATTGCCTCAGTCGCTGGGCCTACCCCGCGGGCAAGGCGTGGATGGACATATCCAGCCATGGCGACGCCGAGGAGACCGAGGAAGCCAAGCGCATCATCGAGATGGAGAAGGCCATGGAGCAAGAGGGGGTCAAGTGTTTTGTGGTGATGTCGAACCGTACAGACCTGGCCAAGTTCCGGGGCGCCCGCGTCCAAGCTATTCGAGAGGAAACCCTCGAGCAATGGATGGTGGCCCCTGTAGAGCTAGTCAGGTCGGTGCTCACAGAGGACTGGTCGGATGACTACGCGGCATCCGAGCACTGGAGCAAGTACTGGAATGCCGTGAGCGCCCCGTCGGACGAGGAATGGCCCGAGGGCTTGACCGAGGATGGGGACAAGTTGTTCCTCAAGGACAAGCTGCTGGTGCCCGAGAACCCGGTGGAGGAGCTCATTGACCATTGGCACAACGCCCAGCTCATGCAGCCTGGCCGAGACAAGATGCAGCAGGACCTGGAGTGGCGTTTCAAGTTCCCTCTGGGGTACTACGCCATCCTGGATAGGTACTGCAGCGACTGTGCCGTGTGTCGGGCCACGAAGAGCCCCAACCACTCCACAGCGGGCAACCCGTTGTATACGGCTATACCGGAGGCCCCTATGCGGTCCGTGGCCATGGATGTGTTCGCCATGCCAGAGGTCACCGTGGAAGGAGAGACATATGATTGTGTCATCCTAGCGGTGGACAGGCACAGCGGGTATATCGTGGCAGTCCCGGGCAAGAAGTCCAAGAAGAAGGACAAGAAGGACAAGCATGGAGTGGGGCTGCAGGCCAAAACCGTCGCTAATGCCATGATCAGGCATTCGCTGACGATTTTTGATGTCCCAGCTGTCATCTGCAGCGATTGGGGCAGTCAATTCGTGGGGACGTGGTTCAAGACGATGTGCAAGCACATGGGGATTCGGCACGCCAAGACCGTGGCATACCACAGCCGGTCGAATGGCCGGGCTGAGGTGGCCGGGCGGCAGATGTTCGAGAAGTTCCGCAAGCTGCACATCGACGAACCGGGCCAGAATTGGTACAATTCGCTGTGGAGGGTACTCCAAGCGTATCACGACCTTCCGGGGCCCACTGGACTGTCGCCCCATCGCATCCTGTTCCTACGGGATCGGGTGTCACGCACTCTCCCGTGGTTGAACCATGGCAAAGTGGCCCGGGATGCGAACGCTATGATGGCTGAGGCGGACGACACGGCGGCCAAGGTGTGCAAGACACTTCAGGAGGAGCATGACAAGAGGGCCAAGTACTTCAAGCAGGGAAAACGTCCAGAAGTATGCTCTCCAAGACACCGTGTGGGTGGAGCGGCACCACAAGGATGTCCTGACAGGCATCGGCAGGCATCTTGGTATGTGCCGGGGGTAATCGTGCGGAAGGTCGGGCAGGATGCGTACGCGGTTCGTGTGGGGGATAACAAGATCCTGGACCGCGACCATACCCAGCTGCGTCCCCGAGCACCAGACCCCAGCGGACGTCCCGTCACCTTCGAGTTCACGGCCGGCGATGTGGACTCGGACGACGAGGGTGAGGACGACGACTTCACCGCTGAGAAGATCCTGGCGGACAAGCCGGACCCGGTACGCCTGGGGGGAGGCTTTATAAAGTCCGTTGGAAGGGATTCGCAGCATCCAGGGATTTGTAAGAGCCTCCGAGCAGTTTCGTGCCGAGTTATACCACGGTCTGGATGGACTACCTGAAGAACAAGAATATTTCTTTGGATGTCAAGGACGTGTTGGTCCATTTGGTTGCTGCTGTAGCACCGTAATGGATCCCCCTTGGCATTTTTGTTTGTTTCTGTGCTTGGGGAGACGGGTGAGGGCGTTCATCCGGGGTTTGTTGGGCCTTGATTGGCCATCTACCCCCTTCACTCGATCTCCACATATATATTTCATTGTGGTATACTTATTTAGGTCGACCAACGACGTTTCTCTATCTTTGATCCCCTTGGTCCATGTTGTAGATCAAGAGGAGACCGGATATGGCGTAGGGCACCGATTTTCAGTGTCCTCACCCCTCCCTTGGGGCATGGGGGACGCCTACGACGTGTGTGGGGCCTCCATGTTTCCTTGGGACATGGAGGGGGGGGTTGGAGCCCATTGGGGTCCTCCCGTCCTCTCTTCAATGACTTACGAGCGGTAACAACGCTCTGAGAAGGGGGGTGAAGCCGGTTCAGACCCCCGTGGCCATCTTTGGGTCACTTGGGGTGTGTATCTATGTGCCGGCAAGCCGCCATTGGCTGGTATCATACTCTCCCATCCACCTGACCTAACCCGATGTGATAGTGTGATAGTTTTGGCCATTCCGGCTATGAGCGGCCATATTCAGTACCGAGGCACCGTCAGCGGAAATTTATATATCAGAATATCAGGAATCAACAGGGTTTTTTTATCATAATGTTTCCGTAATTTTTCAGGCTTCCGTTCTGATAGTCAAGGTATCGGCGACTGTCAGTTGGCTCGCGATTTTGCGGTAACCGATTGGTTAACTGTTATTTCCAGATATTTTAGCGGAAACTCCGATGAAGGGTCAGATTTCATCAGTAAAGGGTTCGTTGCTTCCGCAATTTTCTAAATATGCACTCGAAATTTTATTCTGAATTTTTCGCGATGTCGAAATCGGATTTTCGACTTCGACATCGCCGCACTTGATTTGGTCTTCTTCGAGTGGTCATACTCTTTTCCCTATGCGCGAATCAGGTTTCCCTTATACTTGCCACCCAATTGACTTGGAGATATAAGGGAAACAAAAGTGAATCGTGGGACCACTTTGAAGGGCCATATCTACGCGCGAGTGTGAGGAAAGAGAAGCGTCTTGGTCTCAACTTAATTTAGAAAGCATCAAATCCCTTTGATGTGTACACATGCCTGATATAGCAAGGGAGAATGGTCAAGAGGGTAGAAAGTGATATATAACTCTTGGTCCGTGCGAGCAAATATTTTAATGCGACTTTCGAGTGTACCGCATGAGTGTTGAGGTTGCATAGCAATTTTTTTTGGGTTCCTACGTATTTTTAACGTGAAGTTATGTCCATGGAGGGTCATGGCATATCATGGTGGGAGCCACTTTTGAGGGTATGTGTTATATGCATGGTATGTGCTTCGATATGCTCACGCCCATGTTATATATCTCCGTTTGTAGGAACATATATGAAGTCATACATAGCAAGGGCTTCGCCCATGTCCCAATGATGAACTCAATAGCGCTAGACTAAGTCTACCGCTCATATAGTGCATGTGGGAGGGCTTACGGAGCGACCCACAAGCGACAATATCAATTTTCCCATTTTCATGGTGCGTGTTGGGAGGAGGTTCGAAGGTGTCCTTATGCGTCCATATGGGGATCTAAGTGGGGGGATTGTTTGCAAATGGTCTTAAGCAATTGCGTTTTGAGTCATAGGTTGACACCATGGGTGAGCGAAGTTATATACTAGTGTAACTATATTGAATTTGGCATTATTTGCATGTTTTTGACCTCATTTTATGGTCATTTTTGTGTTTTATATGCTCAACTGGTCGGCTAACAGTAAAGTGCCTAGAGATCCGTGAACTATGGTATGTTGCTTATATGTTGGCATATGCTTCGGTGTTGTACCTCACCATATGCGGGATCACGTGGTCACTTTGGCTTGGCACATGAGGCCTCACAAATTTAGGTCTCAAACTCATGAGCTGACTTGTGAAGCATGTCATGTGCATAACCGGAGGGGTTTCGGAGCCAATGATAGGATATTCTTGGGCATGAACTCTTGGTCTATATCACCCTTGTATACTACTTCCCGGTTTGACACATGCATGGAGCATTTGAATATTTGCCGTATGCATTTTTGAGTATATAATTGGATTTGGGATTCACTCAATGTTATTGTGCCCGAGTACAGCTGCCGTGTTACATTGAGGACTGCCAATTGGGAAGTGTCTTTTGAAAACGTGGCAAGGATTGATTTTACTTGGTTTAGCTATTGTCAAAACACATTGTTGTTTCTCAATTACCCCAAACACGTTATCCAGGCACAAGCTATTGATTGGGATGATAGGCATAAATACACTACACTCCGCCGTGACTCTGCTGCTAGTGGTGGTGGGAGGGATGCAGTAAATTCACACATTGTCTCTTAGAGCCAAGCCGAGCAAAATCCACACTCAACTATAGGCCCCATTGTGCATGTCCTAAGGGTGGTACACCACTCAGCGCTACCCCTTCGTTGGTCCAGCGTGGTGCATGGTTTGAAATCCAAACTACCCTTCATTCCCGGCCTCAAGCTCTTTGCTATTCTTCGCCCTCTGCCTAACATTAAGCGCTTGTTCAGGCGTTGGGCCTTGCGCGCGCTCCAGCAGCCCATTGGGTCATGACGCGCGTGCCTCCTCCTATGGCTATATGTTTTGGCGCTATTTGTCGATTTCTCTATTTTTTTTGGGCCTGCCGGATTGATTTTTGTTTTTTCTCAGCTGATGAGGGCTTAATTTAAGCCGAAACGCGTACTGTTGGGGACGCCGCTTATCCAGGATTCTGTGATCGCATTGCATTGCTTCTTGTGGGCTTGTATTGCTACCTGTGGGTGTGAATTGAGGTCTTGAGGCTTCTTCCTGAACCATAGAGGGTATTTCAGCCAAAGGCATTTATTTTTCAAAAACTCCAAAATGCTACGTAAAGAAGGTGATGAATTGGAACGGGTTCTAATTTGGTCCACACACTTTGTTTCCAAGAAAACACAAGACACATCGAAGCGTCCTAGCCTTTTGGAATTCCCATACAAAAAATTGTTTGCTTCTACTGGGTCACGCCCCTCATACACAATCAAACAATCATTGGGATACAAATTCCATGTGATTCAAAATTCCCTTAATGAATTGTGTGACAAGATGCGCATCACCATGTCCCATTGCCTCCAATGTGATCCCATTTATCGTGGCTTCCATGTTCCCTAACCCCGTTTAGAGAATTACTTAGAGCACAACCTTGTTGTGGAAGCGGATAAGGATAGCTCACTTGTTTTGATGTCCCGAGCGTTGTATTTGCGCGAAGCGCAATTGAACATGGATTCGGTGTTTAACAATGCGCCTGTTTACCAATTCCTTGGTCCTCCTTCTTCTTTGACCGATTGGGTTGACAAAGGACACGCGTGGCAGCGCAAGGTAGCCTCTTGGCTCCTACACTTTTATCCCGATCATCTAAGAGAGTTCTTATGCACGTTCATGGACTCATATTCCAAACCGGTGATGCCTAAGTTCCGTCTTCTTGTGAAAACACACAAGAGTGCCTCCGTTGATGCAAAGGGTGGTTTCTCCTCTAGGCCACTCGTTGGCCTCTTCCGTTGGGCGACTACACCGAGCTCTATCCTCCTTGGTGTTGCTGGTTTAATTCTTTTGAAAATAGACCGCCAACTCCACCCCATGGCGTCGCCAATCATCGACTCGTATGACCTGCTGTCTAGATTACGTAAGCACTTCTCTACCAACACACATGATGATTGGAAGTGCTCTACGATTGATTTTTCTGCCATGTATACTAGAGTCACGTGGGAACACACCTTGCACACCTACAATTATTGGAAGAATGTCTTCTAAAATTGTGATCGCTCCACCCTTCACATCTCTAAGGTCGAGTTAGCTTTCTTAGATTTTGTTTTCACCCCCATTAATCAGTTCGCCATGCATGAATTGGGTTGTGACCTCCCTTACTTCGAGTTACAGTGCCCTGCCCCCACCATTGGTCTCGCTTTACTGCATTTTGTATATATGCACACCGTATTCCTGAGTCCGGGTCTGGGTGTCTATCGCCAGGCCCAAGGGTGGCCAATGGGCACGAACGCAGCGCCTCCATGGGCGCAGCTGACTTTAAGAAGTTACGAACATGCGGGTCGCCTAACGAGTGATTGTTTGCTCTTCCGTTTCTTAGACGATGGACTTATCCTGCACCGCTCTTCCCACACGGTGGTGAAACAACACCTGGATGTGACCTATCCCCAGAATCTCCCATGGTCTTTCGAGTCGACGGATAGGGTGTCGGATATTCATTTTTTGGATGTGCACATCGTGGCGCTTTGCCCCCTTAAAACCTCCGTGTATTGGAAGCCCACACATACGTGCTCCTACATCCGGTGGGATGCGAATGTGCCTAGGCATATTAGAATCGCGTGGGTGAGGGGGGAGTTCATTCGCTATATCAGAATTTGCTCTTCTTGCTCTTTTTACAGATTGTGTTGCCAACGACTTATCCGAGCCTTGTTGTTTCTCAATTACCCCAAATACGTTATCCAGGCACAAGCTATTGATTGGGATGATAGGCATAAATACACTACACTCCGCCGTGACTCTGCTGCTAGTGGTGGTGGGAGGGATGCAGTAAATTCACACATTGTCTCTTTGAGCCAAGCCGAGCAAAATCCACACTCAACTATAGGCCCCATTGTGCATGTCCTAAGGGTGGTACACCACTCAGCGCTACCCCTTCGTTGGTCCAGCGTGGTGCATGGTTTGAAATCCAAACTACCCTTCATTCCCGGCCTCAAGCTCTTTGCTATTCTTCGCCCTCTGCCTAACATTAAGCGCTTGTTCAGGCGTTGGGCCTTGCGCGCGCTCCAGCAGCCCATTGGGTCATGACGCGCGTGCCTCCTCCTGCAGCTATATGTTTTGGCGCTATTTGTCGATTTCTCTATTTTTTTTGGGCCTGCCGGATTGATTTTTGTTTGTTTTCAGCTGATGAGGGCTTAATTTAAGCCGAAACGCGTACTGTTGGGGACGCCGCTTATCCAGGATTCTGTGATCGCATTGCATTGCTTCTTGTGGGCTTGTATTGCTACCTGTGGGTGTGAATTGAGGTCTTGAGGCTTCTTCCTGAACCATAGAGGGTATTTCAGCCAAAGGCATTTATTTTTCAAAAGGACCTTTGGTCTATATCACCCTTGTATACTACTCTCCGGTTTGACACATGCATGGAGCATTTGAATATTTGCCGTTTGCATTTTTGAGTATACAATTGAATTTTGGGCATGATGGTGTGATTTGCCTGATGTTGTCATGTTGTGAGGTCATCTTCATGGGGCAGTTCCCCAAGGCCCCTTTCGACTCCAAGCCCAACCAAGGTTATGTCAGAGTAGGGCATGGTCCTGAGCGCCACTCTAGGCATGGCACGCCACCTCCCCTATTGGGCTAGGATTTATAGGCTTGGGAGTGAACACATTTTTGGGGTTTGTGTAGTGACTTTTGACACATGGCATTTAGCCATCTGACTTGACTTGGTTCAGGGCATCATGTTGGTGAGTCAAGGGAAAGTAAGAAAAAGTGCTTTTCCATTGCTTTGAGACATACTCTAGTTGTATTAGAGATGCACTGAGCATCCATGCATTTTTATCTTAGTATTGGTCCAGCCAAAAGTGGTGATAACACATTTTGACCTATGGAACCAAACACCCAATCAGGATATGGAGTGGACCCCTTAATCCCCTTTCAATCAGAAGTAAAACATCTCTTCCTGAGTTGACTGATCACTGACATACCTAAGGTAGAGCCTATGAATTTATCTATGTTTTTCCATGAATACTTATCTGCCCTAGTGGTATGCACCATAGGGGGTTAGGCACCTCTTTTTGAGAGGTCCTGGGTTCAATTCCCGGTCAGCCTAACTAAGTAGGAAGATCCCAACTGAGTAGGAAGATCCCATGTGACATGGCAGTGACCTCATCGCCACATACCATGCCACCTCAGCACATATGGGAGCCAAAACAAAGAGTGCACATCTCCTAAGATGGCACTATGGAGAGAGAGTGATCCTGAGGCAGTTTTCTAACTCTTTTCCCAAAACATTTCAGCTATCTCTGTGAATATGCATTCATTTGTATCCTGAGTTGCAGTTTCTGTGAATACCTAATCATCTTTCACTGTTTTCACTGCAGCCCTTCATGCTTTGATCCTGAATTACCTTCTCTTTGCATACTGTTGGCTTGGGCTATCCTGGATTGAGTTGGCTTTACTGTATTTCAACAAACAAAAGCTTTTCATCATCCAAAACCAGCAGCAGGACACCCTACAGCAACAACAAGCAGCAGGAGAAGCAAAAACACAGTGCTGAAAACACTATAAACCTTTCTGGTAGCAGAGGCAGCCTGTCTCTGTGCACCGGCAGCGACCCCGCGCCGTACAACCAGTGCTCCGAGCAGGCAAACAAAAGCAGAAGGGTGGATTAAGATGGATCCAGGAAGAGTGGACGCCGAGGTGAACACAGCGCCAGCGCCAGAGACACCGGCAAGGCCGGCGCCTGACGCTGTACCTTCGGTGGAGCCCTTACATGGGCCAATGGATACGGCGGAGGACTCCTTGGATGGCCTCCAGACGGCCTTTGGGGCCCTGTCGGTGAAGGAAATGGTCTCTCAGCCTCAGCCTGTGAAGAGGAAGAGAGGAAACGAGAGCGAGAAGGATGCTGGAGAAGGAGCAGACGAAGGAGAGGAGCAAGGGCAAGACCCGACGGATATCCCTACCTTCGAAGGCGCATCAAGCGCTTCTGGCCTCCAAGCATCACCCTCTCCCATAACCACCACACACCCAGCCGCCGCTACATCCACTTCCACAACCAACCAGCCTATGGCAGAGGGCACAGGCTTTACTGGCATGCCTCACTACCCCGCCTATGGCATGGGCCCACCTACCACTGCGCTCCTTGAGGCAAATACTGCCAGTGAGCCGGTGGCTTCCAGCTCTGCGCCGCGTTGGTATGCGGCTGACCATCCCCATCCACTCCACTCCACTGGAACCTACATGGAAGTTCCTGGGTATGCTCCTGGGTGTGCACCTGGGTATGCACCCCTGAGTGGGTTGAGGAGAGGACCAGAGTCTCTGGGAGGCAGGAGTAGAGGATCGGGAAGATCCTCCAACAGGTCCCTGACGCGGTCGGAGATCAACGAGGTGCTCCAAGGAGCCACTTCGAAAATCGTGAGCGACCTCACGCAAGAGATCAGGGAGAAACTGCAGCCCCTGATGATCCCGTCCCATGCGTCACCTACGACAGTGGGGATGTCACCCCACCGAGTACAGGCTAACCACCTGGCGGCAGGGTTGACGAATACCCTGGGGAGCCTGAGGAGCCGACCGATGCCGACTCCTGCAGCAGTACCAAGAGGCCCATTCGTCCCGAGGACAGCCCAGCCGCCCTACAGTCATGTGACGAACTCGACGAGGGCCGAACTGGACCAGCTGGGGCTGACAGCCCTAAGGGCTATGGTGGACGTGGAGCCTTATGGCTCCAGCGATCTAGGCGGAGACCCCTCCGATGATGGGCCGCCTTCGATGACTTCTTTTTTTTTTTTTTTATAAACACAAGGCCAAAGTCCAAGAGTCCACGTCCAAACTCAGGAAGGGTGAGCCCATCATACAGAAGTGACCCCATCCCATTGGGTCAGGGTCAGGCATGTGGGACGCGGACAGGGAAGAGGAAAATGGGCACAAGCAGATTTTTACGTAATAGAATACATGGATGGCGACATGCGAGCAAACGCCCCTTCTCAGGGCCCCGGGGGACCAAGAATCATGCGGGGGTGCCAGGCATGTGGGCTACAGCCTGAGGAGAAGCCCTGGGAGAGAGGACAGTGCAAAAGACACGCACTGTCTGGGCAAGGTATGCTGGGGGGGGGGGGGGCAGCGCTGATGGCGTATGTCGCGTGGACTGTATGGGGCTGCGGGTGGGGACAGTGCAGAAAACTGATTTAACGTGGGTAGCTGTGACACTATTGGGCTGGGGGGAGGGGGGGGGGCTGGGTGTGCGCCACCGCCACAGGGCTCCGGCAGGCCCCAGCGTCAGACACGGGGGAGTCACAGCCACAGGTTAGGTCCAATTAAAAGCGCAACCAGGGGGTACATCTGTCATGTGTCATCCATCGGCGGCGTGCAGAACGAAGGCAGCGTGAGCATCACTGTGATGACAAAGCATGTACAGTCGCGGCGGAAACTGAGTAAAGTACAGCGCCCTGGCGGCACGAGCACCACTTAGTTTAAGAGAGGGCAGCCAATGCAGCTTCAGGTGGTTGCCTGTGAAGAGAGGGGGGAAGGGGGGCAGGGGGGCATTGGAGGACCATTACAGGGTAGTGACACCGTGCGGTTTGAGCACACACGCATGCAGAGGGCGAGAGGGGGTCAGCATAGGCTCAGGGGCTGGGACCAATCAGCGGGGCTGAAGGGATTGGGCCGTGCCTGGGGCTTGGTGGGGACCGAATCGGCCAGAACCGCGGTGACATTATCCAACACATGCTGCTGGAAGTGCCTGACAGTCTTCCGCGCCTCGCGCAGTCCCCCAAGTCTGGTCTTAAGGAAGCGGTACAGGGACTGAGGGATGGCCAGTCTGCCAACGATGCGAAGGTCCTTGCGCTGGGCGGACCGACGCCACGTCAGGACCTCTGATCTTACCGTCCAAGAGGAGAGCCAAGCAGCAACCAGTGGGTGGGTCTGTGTGCAGAAGGCCAGTGTGCCGTGTAGGCTCTGGTTGTGGAAGCGGTGGCAGTGGGGGCAGGGGTGTTTGACGGGTGCGTCGGTCCAGAAGGTGGCATAGTGCGCGTACCCCAGGCGGGACTGCAGGCCAAAGAGCCACTTGTGCCATGCCAGCCTCCGGAAGCGCAGGGGCCGCCAGGACAAAGGGTGGAAGCCTTCGTGGGCGTGTGTGGGGAACAGTCCATGGGTCCACACTTTATGGGGGGGCGCCATGCGTTCACCGTGTCGGACCACATCCCAGGGGGTCACCCTTGTCTGTGGGGGGGGCAGGGGGAGGGCCGTACCGATTTTGGCATACTTGTCCGACATTTCATTGTGGACTTCCCCAGTGTGCCCTTCAACCCACTCCAGACCTTGGCATTTAGCCAGGATGGAAGTGCGCACTTCCTGCACCCAGAATGCCTGCCTGACTGGCCGGCGCGCGCTCTGCGCAGATGCAATGGCGCCCTGGCAATCCAGTCGGATGGTGTCCCCTACTTCCGAAAAATGGGAGCCCAGGAGCATTCCTACTAACTCCGCTTTATAGGAATTTGGGTCACCAGGCACTCTGCACACGGCAATGCGGCCATCTTTCAGCACAGCGGACGCCCCAGACGAGGGGGGTTGACCCATCTTGCTGCCGTCCGTGTAGGTGGCTGGCGGCTGGCATTGCGGGGGTAAAAGGTACACTGTAAGCCCGGCTACGTGGGCCACCTCGACGGCGTCGCGCTGTAGTTGTTGAGCTGCCCACGTAGTGTGTACGGGTGGCTGGCGAGGGTCGGGGTCAGGGTTGAGGAGGGAGACAGCGGCGATGAAGGCATGGTATGGGGAGACAGTGGTGTGGGGGGACGTGGAGAGTGTATGTAGTCGCTGATTGCGGTGCAGCGAGTCCAGTACCCTAGTGGGGTGCAGGATTGGAAAGTATCCGAGGCCAAGGCCACGACTACGATGCGTGTAGAGTGTTTTCTTGGCGACGAGGGACGGAAGACCCATGACGCCGAAGATAAACTTCTCCAACAGGGAAGTGATGGACATTAGCTGCGAGGCGCGGAGTGGGATGCACTCTGTGCGATAGAGGAGCCTCGGTAACACCATAGTGTTGACTAAGAGGACTCGGTCAATCACTTGAATGGGTTGGGAGTGCAGCTCATTTAACTGGGCTTTCAGCTCTTGCAGCACAACCTCAACGCAGGCATCAGGGTAGAGGCAGGGGGAGATAGGGTGGCCCAAATGCATGAGGTAGGGGGCACGTGCAAAGGTGTGCAGTACCTGTACACTCCACTCTGGCGGGTACGGCGCAGAGACGGTGTACCATGGCGACGGACTGGCAGCCTGAACGGGGGAGGGTGGGTGCAGATACTTGGGGAGGGTGGGCAGGACAGGGGGCAGGGGTTGCATGTGTAGTGATTCGCTTTTGGCGACGTTCACCTGGCAAGCAATCAGACTGAGGGCGGCCTGTACGACCTCGGCAACGTGCTGGCTCTGGCCATACGGTGCGGGGGAGCATATGTCGTCGACATAAGCCGAGAAAGGGATGCCGTGTTGGTCTAACACTCGCAGGGGGATCTCAAAAACAACGACAAACAAAAAACAGGAAAGGGGGCAGCCCTGCTTGACGCCATGTGTCGTCCTAAACAATGTCTCCTCCGCTCCTCGTAAGAATGTGGACCCTTGCTCCATTACCAGGGAGATTATTTGCAGTAATTTGGAGGGGGTCCCCATTCGGTCGAGTACACCTAGGATAAGAGCTTTGGGTGGACTGTCAAAAGCGTGATAGACGTCGAAGGCGAGTAGGGCTTCCTTGTCCCGTACGGAGTCGATGGCATCCAGAAAAATTTGTGTGGCATGTGCTGTGGACGTGCCCTGTCTGCCGCCGAATTGGTTGGGGTGCAGGTGGGGGGACACTAAGGGGTAGAGCTTGGAGTAAACCCAGCGCATAAAAAGGCGGTAGATAGAATTGCTCATGGCAATTGGTCTCCACCGATCAGGGTCTTGCCACTGGCCCTTTCCTTTAAACAAACAAAATGTCTCTGAGACCAGCCAGGGCTGTGGTAAAAAGCCTTCAGAGTAACAAAGGGAGATACAGCTGTGAACTAACTTGAAGACGGGGTCGGGGAGAATGTGCAGTAGGTACGGCGGGACTCCGTCCGGTCCGGGAGATTTTTTCCTAGACGCACGGGCAAGGGCACGCAGTTCACTGAAGGTGGGGGGGGGGGGGTCGCACAGTCGTGCTCTTTGGGGTATGAGGTCTAAAGCGTGAGAGGACCACGGCGTGTTCCGTTGCAATATGCGTTGTATTTTCCTGGTGGGGGTGGGGAGTGTAGACTGGGCGGGGGGGGTGAGGAGGGTATGCTTGATGCGGCGGTAGAAGGTCTTGGACCTTCGCTTGGCTTGTTTGGCCAGTTGGCGTACTACAGACGACCAATCACTGACGTCGTCAGAGGCTGGCGGGGAAGGTGGCCTCTGCGAGTTAACCCGGCGCATGGCAGTGAGCATGTGTGTGCACAGTTGTTGGTATGTGTGTGCAGTATCACTGGCAACGGTGGGGAGAGGCAATGCAGCTGTGGCTGCAGATATGTCACGGCGGAACCGCGATACATCCCTACGGTTCCACTGGGCGCAGCGCGCCTCAGGGATATGGGGCTGCGCCCAGGGTATAGTGTGGATTAGTATGGGGTTGTGGTCCTGTATGCCTGTGACCGAGGAAAAGTCTACTACCTGGGCACCAGAGGTCTGAAAGAGTGCACCGAACAGCCTCGTGCCGTATGCGCGGTCAAGGTAGCTGCGCGTGCCCGCATAGCGACGCACCCTGGTGTATGGGGTGCACGTCTGGTGTGGGATCAAGAGGTCAGAGAGCGAGCCGGCCCGTTCTTTGGCAATCAGCCACGGCCACAGGGGTGCACGGAGGGCTGTGGTATGGCCGGTATGTGTCACAGCATTGTAATCACCTAAGATAATAGCGCACTCGCGGGCAAGGCGATCTAGATGTCTCTCACAGGATGACCGCTCCCTAGACGTGTGGGGACCGTAAAAGGACGCTACAGTGACAGGGGGCATCGACGGGTCGCTGTGTAGTTGCAGGGAGGTGGTGATGAGCCTCCCGTCAATGATGGTCTTCATAGTGGGCCTGTGTGGTGCGATGGAAGTATGTACAAGCAAGGCTACTCCGGCCTTTCTGGAGGGAGAGCTGTGTAGCAGGTGATATCCCCAGTACATAGCCACTCTCTCGTGGTCCCGCAGGGAGGACGAGGCACTGGGCCGGAATTCCTGCAAGGATAATGTGTGGGGGAGGGGGTGAAAACCGGCCAGTAAATGACATAGGCGGTTCGGTGTGATTTCGACACCGCCGACATTGAGGGCGCCAAATGTGAGCGTGGGGTGTGTAAGCGTGCGCGTGAGGTGTGTGGTGGTTGGGGGTGGGCTCATACTTGTGGGTGCATCTGAACCAGGGTTGACTGAGTCGTCCCGGATGTGGCGCGTCGAGTCGACCGGCCGGGCAGGCCCTGTGGGCGAGCAGTGTTTTATAGTGGCGCACACCAGTGTGAGGGTGGTCAAGCGGGACAAAAGATAAACGACGGTGGCGAGCATGCGCAAGATGCCTAGCACAGCCAAGGAGGTCACCGTGGGACAAGCCAATTTACAACCTTGCAGGTGAGTTGGCTCCCGGTTATTTCCTATAGCTCCATCTGGTGGCAACTGCAGACGAAGTGCAGCGGTGGGGTCGGGGGCAGTGGGGTGGGGCTGGGTATGTGGGGGCAGCACTGTGTGACGCACCGGCGGGCGTTTTCCGTGGCATGCGCGAGGTGTGACACCGAGGATAGTGCACATAGCAAGGGCCGACAACGCGGAAACTGCGACGGAGCAGATGACCTGTTGTGCCATTCGGAGATTGTGGTGGGCGCTGATGACCACTGCAGCGAGGTGGCACCAATAAAAACACAATTGGGAACCTGCATACCATTGTTTGAGGATCGACCCCAGCTCTGCATAGGAGGATGCAGTCCACCTGGCATCATGTACGAGTGTCTGCAGAGGTACAGGAAGACGTTGGAGGGCAGTGGGGGTGAAGCAAGCAAGGGCAGCGTTCACCTCAGGGGAGTTTTGCGTTTCAGTGAGGGGGAAAAGTACAAGGGGAGGCATCGTCCTCAGCTGGCGGCATGGCACTAACATCGTCGATGGTTCTCTTGCTCTGACCAGTCATACGGTCGTCCTCCTCCTGTTCTGCGGCTGGAGGGGAAATCGACAGGGGGGGTGAGACAGGTAGTGCACCAGATGGGGGAGGGAGGCCCACATTAATGTCCGGAAGGGAGAAGGAGGGCAGAGCATTAGGTACCGCCGCAAGATTGGACTCATTCAGTGCTGCCGTGGGCAAGCTACTGAGGTCAAGACGCTGCAACCTTTCCTCAAGTGAGAGTGCTGTGTCGGCGGCAAGGGACCCTGATGTGAGGAAAACTGGTCCTGGCAGTGTGGAGCCGTAGGCTGCAGTCGCGGACTGCGGCGCCTGGAAACTTACCAAAAGCAATCCAGCCTGCTGAAACAGCTGGTGCGAGGTGACTGGCCCAAACACGGACACTGCATGCAGCACATCGGCAACACTGAAGGAGGGTGAAAAGCGCACCAAGACATGAGGGGGCTGCACCGTGCGTACCACATCCTTAGCACGTAGGCGTTGGTGGGTAGTCGCAGAGATGACCAGGAGATCACCAAGGTTTTCGATCTCTTGGATCGCTGGTTGCAGGAGTATTTCGTCCTTCACCATGCAAAAAGCATCGTATTTGTTCAAAAAGGTGATGAACTCGAATTTCTTCCTCAAATGAGGATTCATGTCTATGGCATCGCGGATTTCATTGGCAGGCATTTTTTTCTTCCGCTGCGCACCGGGCTTGAATGGTGGCTGGTGGGTAACTATGATACTACAACTCTTGATGGAGGAGTGTAGTAGGGCAAAAGAAACCCCCATATCTGCTAAGGCCTCTTCCTCCTCGTAGAACCTAGCCATGATATCCATAGGGACATGGAAATCAAAAACTTTGTACCCATCGGGAGCCGAACTAACGGTCACCGGCCAGTGGTTTTTGGTAATGCGCGGTACTGTAATGTTGCGCAAGACGGTGGAACCGTCGTCCGGTGATAAACCGTTGATAAGCAACATCAAGGGTAGTGTACCGCTGATGTGCCAACGGGTCTCCGTACCATCAATGTCCCGCACAATGTCTTGGGGCACATCCAAGCGGATTTGGAAGTTGGTCGAGGTGGGTGTGAAAAGCGGCCGGGTGTGCCCATCGACGGAAACGGCAGGTTCTTGTGCTCGGGGGTAATATTCTACCACCTTGGGAACGTGGTCCTTAGCCAGAGGTTTTGAAGTCAATTGAAAAATGATCAATGGGTTGTCGTTTGGAGTGGGGAGATCCTCAATCAGTCGAGTGACCGCAGCGCGTTGGGCGAGGTGGATGACGGGGCATACAACGGACAAATTTAGGTACGGCAGGGAGGGGATAAGATCTATCCGGCGATCCAAAATGGTCGCAAGTTCAGAGTCCGCAACGTTTGTGCGGGATGGGTAGGCAAGCCAAAACATTGTTTGTTTGTTTTGCTTTTTCGATTCGCGCAGAACGTTGACTAATTGTTTCACGATGGTCTTATGTGAAAGAAAGGGACCATCATCCTGAAAGGGGGCGAAGGCGGAAAGCATGAGGAACGATACTGTGCCGATTAGTTTGGCCCAATCAAAGCCCGGCATGTCCGCGACGGAAAACGATCGCAGGAAGCCGGGGTATTGTAGGCCATCCCCACTCAGTAGGATTTGGGGCGGTGGTGAGAGTGCCCTGAGTAAGTCCGTGGGTGGAAGGGGAGAAGTGTCCAAGTACAAAGGGGGCGTGGCCGAAAACTGGTCTACGTTTGAAAATCTTGATTGTCCACGAATTTGCACTTTGCCGGACTGAACATCGGCGGTCAAGTCCCTGGCCTCGGGAAAGCCATTTGGCAGGGTGCCTTGTGATTGAAAGGTGCGTGCAAACCTTATGGGGTTCATGGGAAGGGGAGCGGACAGACCGGTATCGGAGGCTAGAGTAAACGAAGCTTGGCTTAGCGCATTGCGCGGTGGGATATGATGGCGAGTATCAACTTGCTCGTTGGCACTACGCAAGAGAGAAGGTGGTCCATAGCCCAAACCGTCAGGGTTTCTCTCTAAGGCGCATCGATACAATTCTTTATACCCGTTTGAGGGCCGGACTCGTTTGGAGTTCGGGGTCTCGTTGGCGGCAGCGGCTATTGATGCATGAGGGTCTGCGATAGAGTGGCCATGGAGAGAGTCGTGTTCCGAATCGAAAGACACGTCTATCCTGTCTACATAGGCCATGTCTTCGTCCTCTTGAGAGAGGGCGGGAGGTCCCTTTGTGGGTGTTGGGCGAAAGAACACGCTTGTGGCTTTTTTTTCCCCGTCTTTTTTTTCCCCGCCTTTTTTTTCCCCGTCTTTTTTTTCCCCGTCTTTTTTTTCCCGACTCATGTCATCACTTGGATGAGAAGTTGTTGCATGCGCATGATCTTTTTTTTCACTTCCGACATTTTTTTGAGCCCGAGCTTGGGCTATGACGCCTTTGGCACGAAGCGGTTTGGGCGCAATGAATTGGGAACCATGAGAGGAGGCCTCTTGTGGGTTAGCGCCAAGACTCCGTGCTCCATATGAGACGTATGAGGATTGAGAAGGAGCCTTCTCGGTGCGGGCATGTGCTTGCATTGCGCCGCCCATATGCGCCATTATGTTTGGCAAGCTTGCGCGTGGGGTCACCTTTTTTTTTGGCCTCACTGGAAGAGACTCTTTCGGTGAAATAGAGCGAGAGCGAGTGGCATTGTCTCTTGGGGAGACCGACCTTTGTGAGAACCTTGAGGCGGTGGAAACCGAGTTACGCTCTTGGGAACTGCGAAGCGCCTTTCCACTAGCATTGGTCGTTGAGGGTTGCTGATTCATGATGCAAATTCAAAAGTGCGTGAAACCGGAAATCAAAGGTCTCAGTATAATTGGAAGGTTCCGAAACCGTAACAAATGGTATAAAAAAACGGAAACTGCACGGAAAAGGAAAAGTCCTGTCAGATTAGCAGGCGTCAGAAAGATCGGCCCACAAATCGCACGCGCGCACGTCGGATGTCGCCTTCGATGACTTCTTCTTCGCCATCGGATGACGAAGACCCTGAGGACCCCGAGGACTCCAAGGGTAAGAAGAAGAAGAAGAAGAAGAAGAAGAAGACCCGACGCCCTGAAGGACGCCGAGCTCAGGAGGCGAAGGCTATTGCCACCTCCAAGATAGTGGTGAACCTGCCTGAATTCACAGGCAAGGACCTCAGCGAGTTCGCTGAGAACTTTGGCCGGTTCCTACGACTGACCGGCCAAACCCACACTAGTGGACGGGTCAAGTACGATCTGCTCCTGCAGTGTTGCAAGACGAAGTACCTGGAGAAGCAGGTCAGGCAGATCGTCACCAACTCCGCCACCTTTGCCGACGTGTTGGTTGCCCTGGAGAGGCAGTACCCAACCTACGAGACCGACCTCTCCATCAGGGCCGAGATCCAGAACCTGCCCGTGCTGCCGAACAACCCCAAACCCGGCAGGGTCTCCGAGCTGTTGGCGGACCTGGACCACTGGGCTGGGCGACTGACGCCCGGTTCCTACAGCAGCGACGACCTGCTGTTTTGGTTGTGCTCCAAGCTCCCCCGTGAGCTATGGGACGAGTGCCGTCTGACGGCTGAGCGCAAGGCTAGATCCCTCCGCTACGAGGATCTATGCGTGCTGCTCCTGGAGATGGCGTTGGAGAAGGAGAGCGACCAACACCTGAACCACTACCGTCCTGGTGGTGGAGGTTCTGGAGGCAAAGGGTACCAAGGGTCCCGACCTGGGCAGGGGACTACCCCCAAACACGCCCACGCCCGCCTAATGGAGAACGTGAAGGAGCTATTCTGGTGTGATGCCAGAGATGAGCAGGGCCACCTGCAGCATGCCTCCGACTGCGAGCAGCGAGACTGCTTTGTTGTCCAGGGGAAGCAGCAGGAAAAGATCACCGGCGCCAAGGTGAAGATGCCGGATCATTACCGCTGCACCATCACGTGTGCATTCTGCGGTAAGCGGAAGCACTATGAGGACGAGTGCTACCATAAGCAACGCCTATCGGCGAAGCTTAAGGGGGAAGATCCTGGCAAAAGCTCAGGCAAAGGTGGAGGCAAGGCCAAAGGCAACGACTCCGGCAAGGGCAAGTCGAAAGGACGTGGTCAAGGTGGTCAAGACAAGGGTCAAGGCGGACGAGGAGGAGGCGCTAATCGCCAGAACGACAACAAGAACAAGGACAAGAACGGAGGTAACCCCAACCCTAATCCAGGGGGGAACTCCGAGCCCTCTGGAGGGCAGTCTGGACCTACCACACGCTCACAGACGCAGGCCCAGCAAGAACAAGGAGCCAAGCGTGAGCATGAAGGTGGTGACGACGGCAACGCCAAGAAGAGAAGCCGTTTCATGAGGATGGCCCGCAAATTGCGGAACAAGGGGTTCGAGGTGACCTGTCCCGCGGCCTTCTGACGGGGACGCTCTGGTGGCACCCAAGACCTGGTGTTTTGGGTACGTATCCGACTAGGGGGACGTGAATACCTGGGGGTACTGGATACTGGAGCCACAATATCGATAGTGGCCAAGAAAATTTTACCTTGTGGGAGCCTGAAGAACACCCTGACAACCGCCGCTATACGGATGGGGGATGGACATGTGGTGCACAGCTGCGGGGACTGCGAAGTGGAGGTACCTATGGGCTCCATGACTATCGCCCATCGGTTCTATGTGATGGACACTGATGCCTTCGACTTTGTACTGGGTACTGACTTCTTCGTGCAGCACTCCCAGATACAATCCCTGACGCTGCAAGCGCCCTACCTCCTGTACGTGGACCACGGCAGTGGCAGAGAGTCTGTGCCACTGGAGCAGTCGGAACATACCTCGAGTTACCTGAGACTATCGAAGGAGGAGCCCTCGAACATGATGGCGGCCTCCAAAACTGAGGACTATCAACTATTGGGGGAAGTCCTAGACCAAGGTCTGAAGGAGTTGGGTTACTCTCGAGAAGACCTAAGTGTGGAACTGTTCGCCAGCGACAAGCAGCATGTACTGGACCTATACTGCAGCAAGGGGAAGAACTGCAGCTACAAATTTTACTGGCCCTCTTTCGGGATGGCCTACGGGAACCCCAGATTCAGTGAACTGGGGAAGGTGCTGACCAAGGTGGCCTTGGAACGTTCCCGTATGGTCCTGTGTTCCCCCGATTGGGGAGCCCATGGGGGCAACGAGTACTGGCGAACCCTCCTTGACAAGCTGACTATCAGCTCTGTGCGGTTACCTGATGAGGCCATCTACGTGCCTCTGGGACGCAAGACGCCCATTGGTAAGCCCGGATGGGGGAGTATGCTCAGCGTGGTGGACGGAAGTCTTACCACCATCCCCTGGGAAGACCTGGACCCTACTCTGGTCCAGGCTATACAACGAGAAAGCGATGGACTCGCCTTGGGTGACTTGAAGGATCGTCTACGACCTCAAGATGCTGTTGAAACTACACCCGGAGGAGATGAGTACGTCGTGACTGACACCAACGCCCCCAACTCTCCCTGTCATGTACCTGTTCCTGATGGAGTCTCTGAGTGTGGACTATCTGAGCTACCTAGCTCTATCCACTCAGACGACGAAACTGAGCACGACGCCTTCTTCGTGCAGACTGCGGTAGAAGAAGTGGAGAACGCCGAGTACGTCGCCCCACTAAAACCCCTACTCTCCATGAGGGTGGAAGACCCCGTGGATGAAGAGCTGGACCCTCGATCCAGGCTCAGGGAGTATGTGGATTCCAAGAGGAAGTTGGTGGCGAAAAAGCTATGCTACGCGAAGCCTACCCGCAGCTCGTGGCCACTGAAGCAAGGACGTATGGGAGACCTATCCCAACTGAAGGAGGACCTCGAACGGAAGATCACCACCTGGCAAAGGGAGGTAGATCTCAAGCTCATGAAGAGCGTATGGGGTGCCCATGTGAGGACCCCAGATGAGGACGACCTCTCGGAGGAATGTGTATGTGAACCCCCTAAAGCGTGCCTATGTTGCCATCGTCCACCGGAGATGGTTGAGCAAGACCTTCTATATGCCTACCAAGGGCTGAAGGATGCTACCGCGGGCGAAGAGTCGGTTGAGGACCACCTCCCGACGTCTATTCAAGGGGCAAGCAACTTACACTCCGACGAGGACATGGAGGACAAGATCAAGGTACTGGACCCGCGGGTGCAAAAGCTGATAAGGACCTATCTGGAGGTGTTCGGAGAACTACCCCCTCCAGCCTCATGCGACAAGCTGGTACAGATGGACCTCAAGCTGAAACCCGAGTTCGTGGGTCACAAGATCCGGAGGAGACCCTATCCAGCTCCTAAAGAGCAGGCCGACGAGATTGAGCGACAGATACAAGAATGTATCGACGCTGGCCTAGTCCTGGAGTACAAGGATGGGGACTACCCCCTACACTGCAGCCCCTGTTTCCTGGTGGCTAAACCTGGGTCTACAGCCAAACGGCTGGTAGTGGACTATGGAGAGCTGAACAAGAAGACGCTGAACCACTCAGGGTCCATTCCCAATATGGAGTCTACCCTGGAGAAGATAGCCTCCTGTCGCTACAAGACCAAGATGGACAAGCGAAGTGGATTCTGGCAAGTGGACCTGACGCCCAACGCGCAGGAACTACTGGCCTTCATCACCCCTCAGGGGAGGGTATTCAAGTGGAAAGTCATGCCATTCGGCGTGGCTAACGCCCCCGCTCTGTTCCAAGAGCTGATGAACAAGATCTTGTCCATCCTACGAAGGAGACCTAAGGTGCAGGAGCTCATATCCCGTGGGGCCCAGATGGAGGCTCACATTGACGATGTATGCCTCGGGACCAATACCCAGGAGGATCACCTAATCCTCTTGGGTGAGTTCTTTGCGGTCTGCCAGGAGAACCACACACGACTCAAGCTGGAGAAGTGTGAGTTCATGCAGGAGACCATGCAGTACCTGGGGTTTGACGTTGGCTATGGGTGGTGGACCCCAGCGGCCTCTAAGGCCAAACCCCTGATGGATGCCAAGGTACGACACGAAGACCCCAAGAAAGGACTTCATGATGTACGCAGTTTCATTGGGGCGTGCAACTTCTATCGCCGCCACATCAAAAACTTCACCTACACCAGCGCGGTACTGACTGACTTGATCAAGAAGAGTACTACTTGGCGCTGGGGCCCACAAGAGCAACAAGCGTTTGACGAGCTCAAAGACAAGGTAGCCAACGCTAAGTGCTTGGGCGTGCCTAGGGCACAAGGGGAGATTATCCTGGTGACCGACGCCAGCAATGTGGGCGGTGGTGGAACGTTGTTCCAGTGGCAAGCACTAGAGAAGGAGGAGTTCGACTCGGCCATTTCCCAATGGGGGACGGAAGGTCTCAACCGAGATGGAACCCTCAAGCACAGCTACCCTGACGACAAGTGGGTCCTAGTACCTCTGGGCCACTGGAACTGGAAGTGGAACCAGGCCAGGGGGAACTACTCTACCTATGAGCAGGAACTGCTCGCGGGTATGCTGGTGCTATCCTCACAAGAACGACTGTTGGGGAGTAACCCTGTGGTCTGGCTATGCGACCAAGAACCGGTCCGCAGTTTCCAGAAGGGCCCCCCACCTGAGAAGGCCAAGCTACGTCGCTGGTGGACCTACCTCAGTCAACTACGGCTGACGGTACACCATATCCAGGGAGTGAAGAACGAGTGTGCCGACTACATCAGCCGCAACAACTTCGACGCCCTGATTGGTGCCCGGTCTGAAGCGCTGGCTAAGGAAGCGTTCAGCCGTATGGACGTACACCCGGACCTGAACATGACCATGATACGCCCCCTGGATGGACTCCAACAATCGGAGTACCTACAGGAGTTTGGGGATATCTACCGGCGCCCGGAGAAACGCCTTGAACCCCTCCTGGTCAACCAAGACCAGTGGAAGCGGGACAAGAGCTACCTCTGGCACGAGGACCGCATCGTGGTGCCTAGTGACCGAGTCCCAGCGCTGCTGAAGTGGACCCATGAGTCCAGTGGTCATGTGGGTGCTGACCGAACCCTGAGGCTGTTCAAGCAGTGGTTCCACACTACGTGGACTGACGACCAGCTGCGGAAGACGCTCCTGCCTATCGTGGACAAGTGCCCGTGCAGGTCCTGTAAACCAGGGGATATCAGGGACAGAGGTCTCTACTCGACCCTGCCCATCCCTCACTGTGCTAACAGTGTTCTATACGTGGACTACACGGAGATGCCGAAGTTCGGGGGCTATGACTTCGCCCTCGTGGTAACCTGTGGGTTGACCAGGTTTACCAGGGTGTTCCCATGTACCAAGCACATTACCGGAGAGGAGACTATCAAGATACTCCTGGAGGAGTGGTTTTGTGTCTATGGGGCGCCCAAGGAGATCAACTCCGATGAGGACGTACGAGTACGCTCAGATACTGGCTGGTACAAGAGGGTCCTGAGGTCCCTCAATGTCCAGGTGTCTACGGGGATTCCCTACTCTCACACGAGCAACCCCCTGTGTGAGCGACAGATTCGTGTCCTGAAGGAGAACGTCAGGATATGGTGCAAAACTGAACGCACCAGAGACTGGGTGAGACTACTCCCCGTCATATCCTTGATGATGAACTCCCAAGAGAGTTCAGCTACTGGCTACTCGCCACATGAGCTATTCATGGGGCGCCCGGCATGGTTCCTACATGCCCCCTATCCAGAGGACACCCATTCTTCTGTGGGTGAATGGGTCCAAGAGCAACAAGCGAAGGTGGACAAGGCCAAGGCTATGCTCCAGAGAGTGAGGGAGCGTCAGTGGAACAAGAAGAACAAGCACCGTGTACCGGCCACCTACCAAGAAGGGGACTGGGTGCTGGTGCACCACAGTCGACTACCCGCCTGGCCACGCTCTACCAGCGATGACCCATACTTCGGGCCGTACAAGATCCTATCTGTGGATGGACACCGTATCACCGTGCGGTGTTCTCCCCGTCTAGGGGGGACCCTGGTGTGCGCCGCTCAACACCTGAAGCGCTACCATGATCCTGAAGACCTCTGTGGGGAGGAGTGGGAGCTGAACGACGAGGAAATCGCCGCCCTGGACCTACAAGGGGCTGCCAGCCCTATGGAAGTTGAAGGTGAACTCCCCGACATGAACGCCGAGGAGATGGCTAAGGAGGGCTTCTACCTGGTGAAGTCTGTCCTACGCCACCGCTATCGCCAGGGTTGGCGCTTCCTCACCCTCTGGGAAGGGTTTGGAGTCGAAGAGGCCACCTGGGAGCCCTTCTCTGCATTTGTTCTACCTGAGGGACGCCTAAACTCAGTTCTGGTTGACTACTTGTCCCAGAACAACCTTGGTGAGTTGTTGAGGCTCGCTGAGATGCTTGCCTCCAAGAATAAAGCTAGGGACTGAACCTTACCCTTACCTGCCAAAGCGTATGTGTGAGTGTGCTAGTCCTAAGGTCCTGAGAGCAAGCCGCAGAAGTGGTGTCCTAATTATACCCAAGTCTGCGCCCTTGCTGAACCTGGAGGGTTGGCTTATTGATGCCACGGGGTACGCCCCGGGTCTCCCCTCCCCTATGCGCCCAATTTCTGTGCTGGCGCAAAACCTTGGGGGAATACCCAGAGTGTTAATCCAGGTATTGTTTTCCCTACCTACCTGTCTACTAAAGGGAGGGGTGGCCAAAAGCTATGAAGGCATGCAAAACGCCTGTTTGCTATGTGGCCAAAAACACTAGCCTAACCCACTGTCACAGCCCACCAACCCAGCTAAAATTGCAGGAAAAGGGTGAGACAGTGACACGCCCCCTACAGGTCCTACACACCCTACAGTGGCACCATCCTGGTGGGCGAGCGCTGGGCAACTGGCTCTAGCCCCCACGCAGGACTACCACTCCTACACGCACACTCTACTTGGCGTTGCGAAGAGGAAGTTCTCGAGGGTCCTAGCGACCCACCTGTGAAATGACAAGAGAACACAGCGCTACTAAGCAACTGTGGCCTCACAGGGGACGCCACAACGCGTTTCCCCTGCAAGGGCTTGGAGGGAAGGAGTGCTCTCGTGTGCAAGGCGCAGATGTCGATGAAGTCGGACTCCCTGCTCTGCCACAGGCGGAGCGGAGTTACTTGTTTGTGTGATCTGCGCCCCTGTTTAGCAGGGCATAAAAAAAATGCTGCTGCACCACTCACCCTACCTGCCCACCTGTAAAACAAAGGCAAATGAAAGGGCGTTTGCGGCGGAGGAACCAAGGCACACTCCAGGTATTATACCCTTCTCAGTGTGCCCTATAATACGCTGTCCGCAAACACGCTGCATGGAGCAGCTACCCTTATCAAGCAAGCAAGCGTTAAGGGACTCCTCAGGTTCTCTTAAAGAACGTACCGAGGAGCCCCTGGGTAGCCTAAACAAGGTTTACCGTGCGCACTTCGCGTGGCCTACCCTTTAATGCGTGTGTGCATGCACGACTATGCACAATCACGTGGGCAGACCTGCCCATCTCCAGAACAATCTTGACTCCACCAGGGGGTGGCCCCGCCTGGGCGTACCTACCTTACCTACCGCTGGGTAGTGAAGCAAGGAGAGAAAACAAAAAGGGCGCACGCGAGGAACGTTGCTATGCACTTGTGTGTATGACTAATCACCCTGATCTGACCGCTAATCATCTGCAATCTTTCTAATCAATCCCTCTATCGCGTCCTATCGTGGTTATCGTTGTTAACGCTGCTACACTACTCGGTCACGGAGACTCGAGACGAGCAATGTGTATGCGGCATGCAAGACGAGCATACCTGTAGTTTATACCTGATTCATTGAAGTTTTTTCAATTGATTTTCGAATTCTTGAATTTTTGAAGCTTCTATTAGTGTGGGTGGAATTTGTATGTTTGTTTATTAATATGTGTCTCGTCATTTTCAAGACTACGTGATACATACGTTTATAATTCCATTATTTTTCCATTTTCCGGCGCTTCGCTAGGAGCCGCTCCCGCGCGCCGCCATTTTATGCGTATGAATTTCTGGACTTAAAAAATCCAGAGATGACTATAATTTCTATAAAAATGTGCTGAAGATGCACAATTGGATTCTGCTCAGGTGTGTCGTTTCAGAAAAATTCTGCGCCGTCATTTGACGGATTTTGGTGTCGTCGCTTCGTTTTTGCGTGGATTCGTCCATAATTCTCCCATTCCTGCCTCTGCAGATACCCACGCGCAGCCTCGCTGAGTAGGCCGTGTTCGGGCCGAAACGCAGGTGCCTGGAGAGACTGAGCAGAACCAAGACCCCACCAAGGGGCAAATTAATTTCTTTTCGACTCCCTACGCCCTAAGACAGGTCACAGGTCGCCAGCAGGTTTACGAGAACCCATGCGAGTGTGTATAATGTGTCTTGCGTTTGGGTTGTGTCGACGCTGCGTCTTGGAGGAAGGGATGCATATGCACATGTTTGGCATGCTCCCAATCTAACCCAACCAAGCCACAGGAGCCCCGGCAGCGCCAAGAGCGCTGAGTCTTCTGTAGGAAACTGTACAATCAGAGCAGCAAAAGGACGCCAGCCATGGTGAGCGCCCATTTTTCAGTGTGAGGGAGACTGTAGGTATTTTAAAGTAGATGTGGAAACCAAGGAAAGGCCAAGAAAAATTCCCTTTTTCCTAAAATGCGACAGTGGTGGCCACCACAGCACAGGGGGGGAGTAAGAAAAAGTGCTTTTCCATTGCTTTGAGACATACTCTAGTTGTATTAGAGATGCACTGAGCATCGATGCATTTTTATCTTAGTATTGGTCCAGCCAAAAGTGGTGATAACACATTTTGACCTATGGAACCAAACACCCAATCAGGATATGGAGTGGACCCCTTAATCCCCTTTCAATCAGAAGTAAAACATCTTTTCCTGAGTTGACTGATCACTGACATACCTAAGGTAGAGCCTATGAATTTATCTATGTTTTTCCATGAATACTTATCTGCCCTAGTGGTATGCACCATAGGGGGTTAGGCACCTCTTTTTGAGAGGTCCTGGGTTCAATTCCCGGTCAGCCTAACTAAGTAGGAAGATCCCAACTGAGTAGGAAGATCCCATGTGACATGGCAGTGACCTCATCGCCACATACCATGCCACCTCAGCACATATGGGAGCCAAAACAAAGAGTGCACATCTCCTAAGATGGCACTATGGAGAGAGAGTGATCCTGAGGCAGTTTTCTAACTCTTTTCCCAAAACATTTCAGCTATCTCTGTGAATATGCATTCATTTGTATCCTGAGTTGCAGTTTCTGTGAATACCTAATCATCTTTCACTGTTTTCACTGCAGCCCTTCATGCTTTGATCCTGAATTACCTTCTCTTTGCATACTGTTGGCTTGGGCTATCCTGGATTGAGTTGGCTTTACTGTATTTCAACAAACAAAAGCTTTTCATCATCCAAAACCAGCAGCAGGACACCCTACAGCAACAACAAGCAGCAGGAGAAGCAAGAACACAGTGCTGAAAACACTATAAACTTTTCTGGGAAGGTCTTGAGTCCAGGGTATTGGATTGTGGATTGGGTTATTGCTATACTTGTGGGATCTGGTTGCTGTTCAGGGTGGAAGGAGGATTGCATTTTCTATTTTTTTGGATTTGGAACCCTGGACTTTGATAAATGCAATCGTTGATCAGGAGCAAGTCAGCAGGGGTAACAGGCGGAAGGGGCACAGCGGGGGCCAGTCCTGGTAGGGACCTTCTTTACTATATGACCAAAATGCACCAATTTCAGATTCAAGGGTGTATACACTGAAGCCCCCCTGGGAGACCCATGAACCTGAAAAAGGGAGGGCCCTGGGAGGCTGAAAAACCGCTGAGGTGGACCCCTCACAGAACTCTATATGGCAATAACTTTGGCCCAAGGCCTTCCAAACGGCCAAAAAATTGACTGAAAGTTTCATCGGACATCCAGCAAGGACCTACGAATCAGTGCAGCCATTCGTACCACGTAGAAAAGTTGTTGTATCAACACAACAGCCCCGGAGGGGGTGTTTTTTGGGGGGGGGCTGGCAGGGTGCGGGATTGGGTATTATAGAAAAAAACTCACTGCGGCCCTAGCAGACTGCGAAAGACTGCGCACGAACAAGCGACACGCGCATTTACGACAACCGAAAAAACGACTGCAACTGATCTACTGCAACTGATCTTCTGCTTAAAGGCGACAAGGATGTTTTGAACCGTTCTGCAGCCCAAATTTGTAAAAAAGTTGCATTATTTTATCGCCACATAAGGAAACGATACCTTACTGGTAACAAGGCTACTGCTGCTGATTTTCAAGTCCCTCCAAGTGAAATGCACTCCCTCCCACTCAATTTTAACTCCCTCCTACTCATTTTCAACTCCCTCGTACTCATTTTCAACTCCCTCCTACTCAATTTCAACTCCCTCCTACTCCATTTCAACTCCCTCCTACTCATTTTCAACTCCCTCCTGCTCATTTTCAACTCTCTTCAAGTGAAAGTCCACTCCCTCCTACTCAATTTCAACTCCCTCCTACTCAATTTCAACTCCCTCCTACTCATTTACAACTCCCTCTTGCTCATTTTCAACTCCCTTCTACTCATTTTCAACTCCCTCCTGCTCATTTTCAACGGCCTCCAAGTGAAATTCCACGCCCTCCTACTCAATTGCAACTCCCTCCTACTCAATTTCAACTCCCTCCTACTCATTTTCAACTCCCTCCGGCTCATTTTCAACTCCCTCCAAGTGAAAATCCACTCCCTCCTACTGAATTGCAACTCCCTCCTACTCATTTTCAACTGCCTCCTACTCATTTTCAAGTCCCTCCAAGTGAAAGTCCACTCCCTCCTACTCTCTTTCAACTCCCTCCTACTCAATTTCAACTCCCTCCTACTCAAATTCAACTCCCTCCAAGTGAAAATCCACTCCCTTCTACTCAATTTCAACTCCCTCCTACTCAATTTCAACGGACCTCACACCTCAGCAGTGGCAAACCCAACCTCACACAGGCAAACCCTGAAGGCATGGAACATAAACTCAGACATGAAATTTGAAATGTGCTTAGTTAGGAATTTGAACCGGCGGCGGTTGGCACTACCCGCCCGCTGTGCCCATGAGGCTGCTGTTGGCAGTGGACAGGCTACAGGCGGACACCATGCAACAGCCTATGGCTCGGGGCTCACTTCCCAGATGCTTGCTACTACTTGCTGGATTGGTCATGGTAATACCCGGGGGCTTTTGGATGCCTCCCGGGAGGAGTACAGTGAATTCGAAGGAATGGGGTGAACCACAGCGCAAAGGTACCCCGTCCCCCTCTTGCATAGTAATCGCCTGAAAACGATGGAAATTGACAACAGCACCAGCTGGGTACGTGTCAATATGATGAACATCCACGGCTGAAATTGCAAAAAACTGAAGTGTTCTGCACGATACATGGTACGGTGGAGTGCCTCGGATGCAAGAAATCGGAAGTTCACAGCAATGCACCAATGATACCACCTTGTCCAGCCAGCAAACATACAGGAGAAGCTCAGTATCCGACCTTTTTTTTTGGCCTGTCGGGAACCATCAACAAGTGTTCAAGATTGTCCAGCGCTTCAGACACATGGTCTGAGACAGTACATTCCCGTTTCTGACCTTCTGAGTAAATTTGAATTGAATTTAAATTTGAATTAAACAGAGAGTGACGGTTCCCTAGCAGCCCCGCTTACTATATGCAAGGGCGAGTACTACACAGGGGGGGCACTCCCCCTCATATATACACGACACGCAGACGTCCACAGGGCGGGGCTGAAGCAAAGTTTGACCTGATGCGTAGCAGGAGCAGCAGACTCCTGTGGAGGAGGCAATGACAGGGAAGGTGCACGGAGAAGGGCCACACTGGCACTGACCTCCTGCCTTGTCGGAGCAAAGTCCACCACAAGTGCAGTCAGACGGGACGCCCGCCCTTCAAAACGGCCGGGCGTATGTGTGGTGCACGAGCATCCACATCGGTGATGCTGTATTGCATCGGTTGGATTGGGCTTCACTGTCTGGGAACCCTTTAACAGCAAGGGACACAGTCGAGGGCGAAGAGTAGGGGAGGGGAGGGAAGGAGCAGGGGGACTCAGTATGCAGCCGATGGCGGTCGACGCGTGGTTCGTGGCATGAGTCCCATGCCACCACTCGCCGACACGCTAGCTCACGATGGGGCGTGCCATCGGTGTGTCAACCAGCAGAGTTCAAACCCACAAACTCTGTGTTCAGGACCTTCAGCTTTCCTCCCGCCGCCAGTCGAGTAGTTGGGCCCTCACCCGGGCTCGAACCCGTAATTGCCGGGAGAGGGGTGTTGGAACCACTCAACCGGTGTCTCAGCGGACTCAAATAAAGCAAATCTAATAACCAACAGCAAGCTCCCCCCGGCACTTGCAAGAACAATGGAAAACGCACCAGAATTCAAGGAAACATCGCCTCCTGCTGCTCTCACAAGGGCGTTGTTGGCGCGTACCACGCAAAGACACAAGCAGTGAAGCAACGCGTCAAGCCCAGTCTGAGGAGGTGCACCAAAGTCACGCACTGAAGGGAGGGGCAAAGGCAGTGGTCAGTCTCCCTGAAATCCCCAGCCCCGAAACACAGGGGAAATGCAACATGATCTTCAGCGACAAGCAGAAAAAGGAACTTTCGGGGTGGGGTTCAGACTAATATGAGCTGGCGTAGCGTGCTCACTTCGCAGTACTCGGGATAAACTCTCGGAATCAAGGCTCAGAGCTGTCCAGTGCTACAATAGTCCCACAATGGCGTGGTAGCGGATCTGGCACGTAGTGAGGGTTAGCTGAGTCTGAAACCAGGTTATGCAGTGGGAGAATGCCGTGCCCGTAGGCTTCCCACTGTGCATGTGGCACAAAGACTGAAGGCTGAAAGAGACAGCGGTGTGAAGACTGAGGCTGAGATGAATCAGCGGGTTGTATTTCATACACCATCAGCACCAGAGAGAGAGAGGGGGATGACATTCAGGTTCAACCACAAAAAAGGAACTTTTATTTTTGGCACTCAGCCGACATAGTCCGGGCGGCGAAGGCGAGCTTATCTTGGTCATATGGAACTGCGACATACCACAATTCCAACAGTTGCGGAAACATCCTTGCCTTTTGTGCTCAGGGGGAGCTCGACAGTGCCCTGCGGCGCCGGAGCGTTCCGCGGATTTTTCCCAGAGGGAGTGATCCATATGCGGTCCTCCGGGTGGCACCATGGCGGACAGGACCCCCACTGCAGCCCAAACCTCTGGTGCCAGTTGGGTTCGACCTTGTTGGCCCGGAGACTCTGATGCCACTGCCGAGCCAGCTCATCCGGAGGGACGTTGCTACAGCACAAATGCACCCGCTCGGGAGGGTATGAGGCATGGCTGCACGCAACGCAACAACCCACGTTTCCTGTTCGAACCCTAGGTGGCCAGGGGATTGCCGTACTAGCTGGCCGGCGCAATGCCGCACTCATTCCCCCACATCCACCTGGCACAAGCCGGGATTTGAACCAACGACCTGGCGGCCTTCAGCCCAGTAGGTAGCCTGCTAGAGCACAGCGGAAATCCTCCCAAAAGTGCGGGAACAAACCCCCCAAAAAATCCACACAAGGTCCCGCACGCAGCGTGTACCATGGTCAGTGCAGAGGCAGGGGCAGGCTTGCCGCATCCCGATGCCTCTCCTTCTGTGTACACATTGCGAGGGAAGGACCCATGCACAGGGCTCAAGTCTGCTTGTGGGAGGCCATCCAATGCGCACCCCGGGACGCGCATGCGTACAAACCGCAGCACCAAGCCCAATCCTCCGGGACGCGCGCGCGTACAAACCGCAGCGCCAAGCCCAAGCCCCCGGGAAGCGCACGCCCGAGCTCGGCGACTGTGTAGCTTCTCTTGGGCTCTGGCCCTCCAGCTGCCGTTGGTTCCCTCCCCCGCCCCTTGCCCCCTACAAGGGGGGGAGGGGGCAGGGGTGGCAGCTCTGATACCTGCATGTGCTCATCCCCCTTGGCTGCATTCTTCACCACCGGCTCTGCTGGTGCCGCCACCTCCGCTGGAGCAGAGCACTCACCCTCAAACCTTGCGGAAGCAACACCTACTGTTGTTCTGATGGGGGGTTGTTCTGGCAAGTGTTTGGGGGGGGGGGGATAGAAAGCCGCACAGTAGAACCGGATGACACGGATGCGGAGCTGTCCGATTGGGTGCAGAATATTGGGGGGGGGGCGTTTCTGGGCAGCCAAATGGCTGCGCCACAGGGTGTTGTGCGGCGTTGAGTCCAACGCCCTGTGGCATTCGCCGTGGACAGGCGCGCAGTGCCCACGACTGTTTGGCGGGCATAGAGGACGTTGGGGGCGGGCCTTTGTTTGGGAAGATGGTTAATCTTTAAGGCACACAAGTGGACGACACCTGAAATTAATCAAATTCTATTAAAAAAAAAGGAAAAAGGACAAGTACGAGTTTTGTTCAATGAAAAACGCTTCGGGTTGGGAGAGGTTGCGCAGTTGAGGGACTATGTCGCCTCACCATTCCTCCGTGCCTTATCAGAAGAAAAACTGCTATTATCATTTAGAGCCCCTTGACGTGGTGTTCCTTGGACCCCACGCGGGTTGGGGGGGGAAGAGGTCCAAGGTCAAGTGAGTAAAGAGGTTGGAGATTCCGGGTGTACCTACTCTGTCACGTTTTGCGGAGGGCGTCCGGCGGACGACGACACGGGAAAGGAGGGTGCGGTGCGGATGGGCCGCCACAGAAAGCTTTATAGTGTTTTCAGCACTGTGTTTTTGATGTGCCTCTCCTGCTGCTTGCTGCTAGTGTAGGGTTCCTGCTGGTTGTTTTTGATGAGGAAAATGTTTTACTTGTTAAAATACAACCAATGCAGAATAACCCAAGCCAGAGATAAGCAAGTAGAAGATAAACAGGATCAAAGCATGAAGGGCTGCAGTCACAAAGAGTTGGATAAAGACAACTATCAACAATAGACCACAGCAATTAACATACATTGCAACTCAAGATGAAAAATTTTACATGTTTGAGAAAAACTGATTGAAAAACTGCCCCAAAGGCTCCAACTCTTCCATAGTGCCATCTAGAGATGTGCACTCTTTGTTTTTGGGTCCCATAGGTGCTGAGGTGGCATGGCTTGTGGCGCTGAGGTCACTGCCATGTCACATGGGATATTCCTACTTAGCTAGGCTGACTGGGTATTGAACCCAGGACCTCTGAAAAAGAGGTGCCCCAGCCCCCTAGGGTGCATACCACTAGGATAGCTAAGCATTCATGAGAAAACATAGATAATCTCATAGGCTCTGCCTTCAGTATATCAGTGCCTCAATCACCCAGGAAAAGATGTTTTAGTGCATATAGCTTGGGGATTAAGGGGTCCACACAACATCCTGATTTAGTGTTTGGTTCCATAGGTCAAAGTGTGTTATCACCCATTTTGTTTAGGCCAATACTAAGATAAAAATGCAAGAGTGCTTAGAGCAGCTCTAATACAACGAAAGTATACCCTAAAGCATTGGAAAAGCACTTTTCCTTACTCCCCCCTTGTGCTGTGGTGGCCACCACTGTCGCATTTTCAGGAAAAAGGGTTTTTTTTCTCCGCCTTTCCTTGGTTTCTTACACATGTCAACACCTTCAGGGTCCTTGTTCCTTCGTTCTATGCTACATCAGGAATGGTTCGGGGTGTCATGGCTCAATGCGGCTACGCATGGCCTCAACATCCCTCATTTGGGTTTTTAGGCCCTCCTGCGGGTTGCTGTGGCTATGTGTGGCAAATCACTGAGTTCATGTCTTCTCGGGGACTCAGGATGTACATAGACCTACATACACCTGGGCCTGGGTCTGAAGTATGTACAAAAATCAGAAAACCTGATTTCTGTCACTTCCCCAAAGGATATGTATCTATGGGTGCTGGTTGGAGTGTGAAACAAAGACCCTCAAGGACTATTTTAAACAAAACAAGCCTTGCCAGCAAGGAACATCAACAGAAGTTTTCACATGGAAAACCAACAGCAGGGTAAAAGAGGTACAGGAATGGTAGAGGCCGTGTAAAAAAAATCGGACTGAGAAGATGGAGGCTTGAGTGACTGGGTGGTACGTTGATTGGTCTCTTCTGCGTGTACGCTTTAATGTTTCCGCGAAAGCTGTCGGAGTATTCCTTAGCATTGCAGATGGTATCCCTGGAGGGTTTATACAGCAGCACAGGGCACTGTCGAGCAACTGAATGTTCTTTGCAAGTGGTTGAAAGTCATCAGAAGCACTGGCCAAGCACAGTGACTGTTGATATATGACTGCACAATGCAGGATTTTGGTCTGTATCCAGACCAAAAGGCAGCAGTTGCCTGTCGTGGCGTGTATATGTTCACACTGTGTTTGCAGGGACAATAATATAAAAAAAATAGGAAACGTGTGACAGTGCAAACGGGGTGCACTCCCCAGGCTGCAACTCATGTGCAGAGCACATTGCATGCATTAGATGGTATCAGGGTTAACTCCCAAAGACCGTAAGAAGCCTCTGGCGGCGTAGGAGACAAAGTTAATAGGCAACTGAGACGAATCCTGGCAGCACTCGGGGATTTTTCGCTTCAGGCCACGCTCTCGGACATACTGCTCCCACACCTGCAGGAAGTTCGTGAGGATATGGTCGTTCAGCCTCCCAGGAGATCCCCATAAGGGCTTCGAAGTAGGATCAGCATTTTGGTGTGGAGTTTCGGAGAGCAACAACGAGTCTTCTTTGTCATGGGACGTATGAGGCCTTGAGAGTGCAAAGAGGTCTTGAACCACATTCATTTCTCCGGTGTTGTCACCTGCTTGCCAGAGATCGTTTGCCTTTGACGAGGCTTCATGTGTGTGCATCAACCAGTCGGAGTTTTCGCTTGCTGTTGCCTCGAGGCCCTCGGGTTCGTCTCCCCAAAGCCGTGCGGAGGGGCTTGTCGACGTGGATTCTGACTCGAGAGAGGGTTGAGATGAACAGTCAGATAGCGAGTGGTGGTCGGGCTGCAGCGAGAGAATAGGTTCACTACGAGGGGTGACCTTTGTGTCTGGCTCATGGCAGATGAAGGTCTTTTCATTCACGATCCTAGCGCCTGGTGGGGGCGATGGTCCAAACAGCTTAGTAGAGGGCGAATGAGTCTTAGCATTACTTGATGTTGCTGCAACCGGTGGTGCTTCTCCTGCGTCTTTCGGTGTCCAGAGGTGGTTGGGAAGCGGCTTGTAATGGATGGCGGCATTGTGTGTATGAAACGATTACTGTGCAGGAATTTTGTGAGCAAGGGTGTGGGGTGTTGGTAAAGCCGGCAGCTCGTATGGTAGTTGCTGCAGTGCTTGGTCCATCGCGCCCTGAGACATGGATCGCACCGTTGTGCTGTTCGCAGCAAAACCCGTAGTCGCTCGGAGCTGTCTATGGATGCTAAATTGGATGCTAGTTGTCGGAGGGGTTGGTACATCACATTGTCACTCTTTTTCACAGCACTGGTCCAACTGTTGCAAGCTCGCTGCAATTCGTGCTTGTACTGTTGTATCCAAGGAGTGGTAATCGCCAGGATGTCTAATTCAGCGCGACTTGGTGGGGTGCAGGTAGGGCATTGTGGTTGGGGGCGGTCATAGTCGACTGGCGAGAGGTACCTGGGATATTCTGGTTGACGGTGGTCTTCGGGCGTGTGCTGGATATCCGTTGCTTGTATGTCTTCCGCGGCGGGTACTTCATCGGTCAGGAGTTTCCACATGTTGGTACTGGTCGCCGTGGGTAGCGCACTCTGAGTGGACCGCTGTCGTGATAGTTGGGTGTATTTCGAGATGATACTGGGGGCGGCGGCGTATACGGCGCTGACATGGGCTGTTTCCTCCGTCAACAACTTAGCCGAGGCTTGGAAATTAGTGTCAGTAGTGGAGCTATCATGATCGCCGCAGTTTCCGTGCGCTGGGGTTTCCGAGCATTCTGGCTGCGGGAAGCGGTGAACACGTACGCGAAAGGGCACATCAGGTATCACGGGAGCATTCGGTGTAATATCCGCTAGTGGGTAGGCTTCAGCTCCCGGCTGCGACTCAGTCGTGGCTTCTAGCTCATGTGTCAAGGAGGCAGTGGCGATATTCACATAAGGGTTCTGTTGGTATTTGGTAGAGGCAAGAATGCCGTCTCGATCAAGGGGAGCATGGCCGTACGCTGCTTCTGGCACTGGATAGCTCGCGCAGAGGTTTTGATACGGCAGCGGACTCGTCTGATAAACGTCTGGTGTAAGCTGCTGGTTGTGACGGAACCAACAGGACGTGCCGTAGCGGCAATGGCCCTCGTATGCACATGGTATCTCTGTGGCAACGACGCGGAATATGGACAGGAGCGCAGTGCTGGTAAGCGGCATTGCAGAGAGGCGCTGACAGGCGGCAGAACTTTAGCAGCAGAACTGACGGGACGCGGTTAGCAGAAGGTAGTCGACTGTAGAGGCGCAGTTCTGGTTGCGCAGACTCCAGCTGGCTTTGAGCGGCAATTCTGCTGTGGGTCGGTCTCGTGCTCCTGTTCACTGGGACATAGTTTTTGCCACGTTCTTCAAGCGTCGGTCAGGAGCCAGGGTTTAGGCGTTACACATCGCATGGCCTGGTCCATGGATGGATCCATCGCAAAAACACCTGTGGCATCGAAAAAAAATAGACACTCAGAAAGTGAGGCCTTTCCTTGGTTTCCACACCTACTTTAAAATACCTATAGCTTCCCTAACACTGGAAAAGAGCGCTTTACCGTGGCCAGCGACTCTTGCTGCATTGTTAATGACAATTCCCAACAGAAAACTCAGCGCTCCTGGCGCTGCAGGGGTTCCTGTGGCTTGGTGGGGTTAGAGTAGCGCATGCAAAGACCATATGGATATACAACCCTCCCTCCAAGTTGCAGCGTAACACAACCCAACGCCAGACGCTCATAGGATGCTCGATCTAAGTCTCATGGAACCTGATGGAGACACCCGTCCTGGTACTGGGGCGAGGGTGTGCTGATTTAGTTAGAATTGCCCCTTGGAGGGGTCTTAGTTCTGATTCAGTCTCCTGCTGCTGCTTTTCGGCCCGAATAGCGGCCTACTCAGCGAGACTTTGCGAGGATATCTGTATAACAGAGGAATGGAAGGATGAGGGACGAATCCACGCAAACGCGAAGCGACAACACCTGAATCCGTCAAATGATGGCCTAGAATTTTTCTGAAAGCACACTCCTGAACAGAATCCAATTGTGCATCAGGTGCACACTTTCATAAAATTTCTGATCATCACACGCAGCAAAAGGCGGCGCGCAGGAGCGGGTCCTAGCGAAGCGCCGGAAAAAAAAGAATTAATAAGATTATAAACGTATGTTACGTGTTATGACAGAAATGATGAGACATACATTAATAAAAAAACATAAAGATCTCACTGCCATTGTCAGAAAGAATTCAAGGTTCAAGAATTCGAAAATCAACAGAAGGACTTCAATGAATCAGGTATAAACCACAGGTGTGCTCGTCTCGTATGCAGCATGCACATTGCTCGTCTCGTGTCCCCGTGAACGTGCCTTGTAGCAGCGCTAACAAACGATAGAGGGCTAGATTAGAAGATTGCAGATGATTAGAGGTGAGTTCAGGGTGATTAGACATACACACATATGCATAGCGTCCTTTCGGTCGGGCCGGCGCCTGTCCATGGGGGACACCCTGCGGCTGACGGGAGCGGAGTCTGCCATGTCCCTCCGCAGTAGCGCCCCAGCCCTGCTGCACGCCCTCAGGACGCGCTACCCCGGGGACGCGGCCCCGTACCTGAACCAGGCGCGGGCCACGTACCCGGGAGGAGTGTCCGAGCTGGATGCGGCGCTCCACCTTCTACACCCGCCGGACGAGGACCTGGAGGTGGGCGAGGTCACGGTGTTCGTGGAAGGCGCGGACGAGGCGTCCGCCCGCCCCCGGCCGACCAACCCGGTGTAGGACGGCACCGGGCCTACCCCCCCGTACGCCGTCGTCTACGAGGCGTTCCCGAGGGAGCCCACTTGGTGCCCCGCCCTCCCGCCGGCGACGCACGCGCCCCGCGGCTGGGCTAACCCAGACCTGTCCCCCCCCCTCTCCAGGACCAGGGGTGCCCACCACAGGGGGCAGGTCCTCTGGCAGGAGTGCCCTGGCACCCCCCTCCTCCTCCTCGTCGTCGCGACCCGCGGGGACCCGGGGCGGATCCTGGGGATCACCCCCACCCACCTCTATGGGCAAGGAGCGGTCACTCGGGTGGTGTGCCCTCCGGGCCCCCCCGTTTACGAGGACAGTTGCACCGCCGCCTGGACCTCTGGCCCGGGTGGACCCCGGGGCAGGGAAGCGCTCGGCGCGCCCCGGGGCCCCTCCAACCGCCCGCCCCGTCACCGTGGGAGGCAGGTCCAGCCTAGAGCAGCACCACCCGTGCCAGTGCAATCAGGGAGTGCGGACCGCCCCCAGTCGTGTGTGGAGCTTGGCCACCCCCTGCCATCGGCAGTAGTGGGCGACCAGCGGCATGTCGGTAGACCTGGAGGTGGCGTGTCCAGGCCGACAACTCCCCCGGTGGGCTCAGTGTCAGGCTCCCCCAGCCTCCCCACCGGGGCCTGGAGCACCAGGCGACACACTTCCCCACACACACAGGCACGGCGGCATCCCCCTCCCGCGTGTGCCACCGCGCGGTACGGGGGCGGTCATCAGTCCGGTAGGCCTTGAGACCGGACAACCGTGAACCCGCCGGACCAGTTGTGACGCGCAGGGAAGGGCGATATCCGTGGTCCCGGAGGTCCGGATGAGGCCTTGACCCAACCCAACCCAACCCACCTCTATGGGGCAACACCTGTACCCCGCCCCCCCCTGTGTCCCATCGGTGGGCCCTCGCGCCCGCCGCCGCGACTCAGTGACGAGCCGCCGAAACGCTGTGACGTCCCCGTGTTGTGCCAGTGTAGGGCAGGCAGAGGTAAGTCAGAGCCCCCCCCCCCCAAGAGCCCAGAGCAAGGGGTTGAGCCCAGCCCAGGGACCCCCCCCCTGCGTGACTGACTGGTCCGGGGCCGGGCCAGGCGCGGCACTGCCGTGTGACCCGACGTGCCTCGCAGCCCAGCCAGTCCACGCCCCACACCCACCGGCAGCGCGCGCGCCCCATACACACAGGTACGGCGGCATCTCCCTCCCGCGTGTGCCACCGCGGGGTACGGGGGCGGTCATCAGTCCGGTAGGCCTTGAGACCGGACAACCGAGCACCCACCGGACCAGTTGTGACGCGCAGGGAAGGGCGACGTCCGTGGTCCCGGAGGTCCGGATGAGGCCTTGACCCAACCCAACCCAACCCAACCCCCCCTCCCGGCGCCCGCGGCGCGGGACGGAGTACACACCTTCCTGCGCACACAGGAGGTCACCGCCGTTACGGGGGTCCACCTGGTGCGGCTGCCCCCGACACCGCTCGACGACCCCCGGGGGCCCAGGGCCCTGGGCCCCGCCCCAGACTGGGAGCTGTGGCGCGACGCGTGGGCCGCTTGGTTCCCCCGCCTCCCCTCCCAATGCCGGTGGATGGCCGCAGGCCCCCGGCCGTGCGGGGCTGACGCCACAGCCGGCCCCCCACCCCCTCCCCCCCTCCCCCCCGCAGAGCACCACACGGCACTGCCCACGGCACGGCACTGATGCACCAGGAGGTAGTGGGAAGGGCGCGCCTGCCACCACGCATGCCTACCAGGGTAACAGTGATGGCAGACTCCGATGGGTCCCCCCAGCGGGACGACTGCCACCACCGCCGGTCCCGCTCCCGCTTCCCCGTCTCCTCCCCGGAGTGGACGGGGGAGACCCTCGCGGAGCGCGAGGAGCGGAGGCTGGCGGAGGCGGCAGTGCTGGTCGGGCCGCCGCCGCCGGCCCGGGAGCCTGGGCCAGCCGAGGCGACCGCCCCCGGCGCCCGAACAGCCAGCCCCGCCGCCCAGCCCCGCCCAGACACGCAGGAGGCGGAGACCGCAGCGAGCCACGCCGCGGCCCCGACCGCGGCCCCCGGCACGCCGCCGACACGGGGGGCAGCCCCGGCACAGGAACCGGGCGCATCGCCGAGGGCTGCCGCAGCCGCAGAGGAGAGCGAGAAGGGCGCGCGAGGGGTTGCGACCGCGCGGGCCACGGGCGCCTCGTCGGCGGCCGCCACGGCAGCGAAGGAGAGCGGGGAGGGCGCGCGGGGGGCTGCGGCCGCGACCCCGGCGGGCCGCGACACCACCTCGGCCGGCCGCGCCGCGACCTCCAGCGCGCCGCGAACGCGGGGGACGGACCCCGCACGGGCCGCGGGCGGCCCGACGGCGGCCGCCGCGGCAGCAGAGGAGAACTAGGAGGGCGTGCGAGGGGTTGCGACCGCGGCTACGGGCGCCTCGTCGGCGGCCGCCACGGCGGCGAAGGAGAGCGAGGAGGGCGCGCGAGGGGCTGCGGCCGCGACCCCGGCGGGCCGCGACACCGCTTCGGCCGGCCACGCCGCGGCCCCCAGCACGCCGCGTAAGCGGGGGAAGAACCCCGGACGGGCCGCGGACGCCTCGCCGGCGGCCGCCGCAGCAGCAGCAGTGGGCAGGGAGAGCGCGAAGTACCGCGCCCACGCCAACCCCACCCACACCCACACCAGCCCCTCCAAGCCGTTCCCCCCCAAGCCCTTCCCCCCGGGGCGGGAGCGGCACGTCCGCCCCCCGACGCGCGAGCGCTCGCCGCCGGGCGTCACGCTGCCGCAGCTGCAAAGGCAGCGGGACGCCCGGCGAGTGGTCCAGGAAGGGCGCAGCAGCGGGGGGGAGCAGAGCAGACGGCGCGACTCGGGGCAGGGGTTAGGGAAGGGGCCAGGGCACGGGAAGGGCGCGCAGGGGCGCGGGCAGGGAGCCCAGGTGCAGGGGGCAGGGCGAGGGGAGGTGGGAGAGCGAGCGGGCCAGGGCGTGGGGGACGGGAGGCGGGACCCGCGACACGGGCAGGGGGCTGGAGGGGGCCCAAGGACAGGGGCAAGGGCGCCGCGGGCCCCAAGGGACAGGCGGGACGGGGCATCGGAGCCCAGGGGGGAGGACGGGGCGAAGGGAGGGGGGCAGAGGGCGGGGCGCCCCTGCAGCCGGACGTGCAGCCGGTGAGGTGCATCCCCCCCGGCATCCAACAGATGCCGGCACACCACACCCACCACCACCACCACCACCACCACCATGTAAGTTCACCCTTTGTGGTGCGCTCGGTTCACATGGCCATTGTCTGGCGGTAGCTCCGTGTTCTGGACCCCTGGGTAGTCCGAGCGGCAGTGAAGGTGAACCTTGGGGTGATTCCTGGCCCTGGTGCTTGGGGCCCGGCGACTCTGCGGCGCTTGCCCATGTAGGTGGCAACAGGCGTGGAGTGGACCTATTTTGAGGTGCTTGCTTCTGCCGTAGTTTGCTGCCCCACTTATTGTTTGAAGACCATATCATGATTCTCCTGCTGGGTCTCCGGCCGAGACAAAATCACAGTTTGAGAAAATAGTTGGGAGAAACAAGGGAAGCGACGGCAAAGACCAAAGCTGCAGTACTTGTACTGATTTGTTATTCCGGTTGTCACGTAGGTCCACAACGCCAGAGACAATACATGGGCTTACAACACCCCTGAGCAACACAAACAGGAAAATATGTACATCTCTATCAAATACAAACTTTGCAATAAAATCCCCACAAGCAGAAACATTGCGTAGCACTCTTGGTGTACTGTCCTGGCTATCCTGCCGAGCATTCTCATCATTTCATGATACTGTACATGCGTAGGAATAGCACGTGTGCGCGTCTGTCTAAGGCGTCGCGCTTCAATTAAGTCCTCGTACTGCCTTGGGGTGAAGGCAAAAAATATGCGTGGAATGAAATGTAGGTGTATATAAGATCAGCACTTGTTGTGGGATCGGGTGTCTGGCTTTGGTGGGCGACCGCAGTTACACCCCCCTACCAGGACGCACCTACGGGGGTGAGGCCGATACGCACAGAGTAATGCGGTCGGCCACACCTGGCACATGGTCAAGCAATTCAATTACCTATCTCACTAATGAGTGGTTGGCAGCTCACTGCTGGTCCATGTATACCCTCGACAGCTGTGGTGTTACCTATCAACTTCCGGGTCTACACATGTGTCCCACAAAACAGTGACTCTTTTTGCGGCTGTGGTTTGATTTATCAACCTGGTTCTGGTTTGACCTATGAACCTGACACATCGCAGCATGCCATGCATACACTGGAATTGTCGCTGCATGACAGTCAAAAGAGCTGTAAATATTGATAATAATTTATGGAGTGATGCTGCGGATGATGATGAATGATGATGCATGATGATGAATCGATAGACTGCTGATAAACTCCTGATGAATTGATAAAGTGCTGAATGATGAATGATGAATGATGGATGAAACTGATGACATGAATGACACTGACATGATTGCTGAGATGAACTGCTGATTGAAATTGGAACTGAAATTCCAAACCTCCTGAATGCTCCATTTTCTTTGGCGTACCCAAACTGAAGTATGTACAAGCGACAGTGGCGCCTGAAGCTGGCACACAGATACATGGCTGGAGGACAGAAAGAATGTGCTAAAAAATGTCGGTATATGCGGGTGAGAAAAGGGATCAAGTGAACATTCTGCGGCTCTGCTGTGGTTGTGGGGTCTGTGGGGTCTTTTCCCTCTTTGCCTGCTGTGGTTGTGGGGTCTGTGGGGTCTTTGCTGCAGTGCTGCCACGGCCTGATACCCGGCAGCTAAGACCCACCAAACAAACACGTGGATTTCTTGTCTCTCCGAGCGAGTACAAGTCAGCCCTACTCCGGCAAGAGTAACTAGTTGCGTGTTGCCGCACGTCAACCGGCTTGTGTCCATAATGCAATGGCTAATTCAGACGCAGGTAGTGTGCAGAGCTAAAGTGGCGTGGAGTGGTGTCCGCTGTGGTAGTACCTATCAGCGCGAGACCCTGGTAATACCTATGAGTCCCCAGACAAGAACAAAATGGACACTGTGGTACAACCTATCAGTGTCTGTGATCTGAGTCGCCAAACAGAAGTAGACTTATCGGAAGAAAACTGGATTGTATGGGTCGCCGATGTACAGCAATTGAGTGGGTTAATCCTCTGCTCAACTACCATCATGGTCACTTCTTCCAGTCATGTGTCATGTGTCATGTGAACTGTCATTTTTGATGCACTGAGCGTGGATGGTGAAAGATATGAAAGGTTGTTACCAAGTTCTGACCATTCGTAACTCGCTTACAGGTTCGCTCTGGCGAAGGAGTTGACTGCACATGAGCAGCCAAAATAGGCTGATTGACTTGAAATGGTGATGGATGATCACAAAGATGAAATTCTCTCAAAGAGTGGAAAATGACCAAAATCGACCCAAAACTCACCTCGAAAACACCCAGGCGCACTCGGAGTGCCCCAGCAGCGCCGTGGCGAACGACGGAGGGCGTCGCCACGCGTCGCAGCTGTCGCTTGCGACCGATCCTGCCAAAAATGGCACATTTGGTCAGAAACAGGCCTAAAAGGTCTAAAAACCCAAAATGGGCCAGGATGAAGCCCTGAAACTGGGCAAGACGCTGGAAGAGAGCCGTCGACACACAATACCAGTGTCGACAAGTGCCACGAACGCACTCGCGCGTCGAAAAGCGACGACAAGCGTCGCCGACAGAAAAAGAGAGCAAAATTTGAAAATTTGCAAAATTGAAGAATTGAATCAGAATTAGCTGCTACAGGTGGCGCAGGACAGTCAAACGCTGTCAGCGCAGCGTAGAGCGTCACGTTGTGAGCGCCGTAACCCTGTCCGAGCGCGTCGCCAGGGAACAGGGACTCTGATTCGCACCAAAATATCAAAATCCAACTTCAAACTTCAAAATTGCTTCAAGAACACCAAAATGAGAGAAACAAACACCTTGTGGACTTGTACTGTACTCCCCAAATTCCAACAAAAGGTCACAAACCAGGACTTCGTTCATTTGAATACGATGTCTCCACTGGAAGGGCAAACAGAACGACGATGGACAGTTGACCTTGTAGGAACAATAAACCAAACCAACAAACAGACCAAGACCTGGACAAATCAAACGTGTAAGGAAAGGGAGGAACAGCACTTCAGGCACTTCAGGGCTGGTTTGTACAAGGGAGCTGGATACAAGGTCGTACACCTGTATTGCTGTCGACGCACTCCAGCACCACCTCTTTCCAGGACGAAGGCATTTTGAACCGACATGGCATGGCTTGAGGAAAGATGAGCGGAGAGAAACGAAATGTTCAGCCCTGACACCCAGCGTTGTTCAATGATGACACTTAAGAATGCTCTTTAATTTCCAGCCTTGAAACTTCAGGACCTCAAGCGTTCACTGCAGGTTATCAAAACTTCAGACAAGCAAACAGACATCAGGTTACCACAACCTGCTCTCAAGAATTAACCCTAAAAAATTGTGGACTCAAGTTCAACTCAACCAAGGCTATCTGGTCGCCACCCCCAGGCCATTGAGCTGGTACCTGGACAGCGCCGTGGCAAGCCCAGCACCACTAGTTGAAGAGGAAAAACAAAAAGGAGGGGGGAATCATCCGTCAACAGCAATACTTCCCACTCCGTGAGTTTTAGTAAGAGTTGGACAGCCTTCGAACGCTTGGCCCAGCACTAGCAAGCACTGCCCCTCGCTCGCACAGGGGTCTAATGGCGAGCGGAGGAATTGAGCAGCTGTCGTGGCGAAGGGGTACAAAGGGTCGTCGAAGCAATAATGCACTGTACAGAAGTCAACAAACTCTACTTGTGGCGGAAATGACACTGTCCCTCCTTGTGACGCCAGCACCGTGTGCCGTACCTGCAACACCGACTTTGAGAGTTAGCGGTGACAGACAGAGAATGAGCTGTCACAGGGACTGGTGCTGTGAACGAAAACGCATCAGGGCTCTCTAGAGGTCCTACATCCTGCAAAGGAGAGGACAGTTCAGACCCATAGGACCGATTTTCCTTGCTCTCTGCAGGTTCGTCAGCTCCTCCAGAAAAAGACTCTTCAGGCTCGTGTTCTGGGCTCTCCTTGTTCTCCGAGTTGTCGTCAATTTCTTCAGAAAAATCTTCTCCTGCTTCTGCCTCTTCCTCTTCGACGTGGTCTTGATAGTAGTATTCATTGGGTTGTGCCTCATCCTGATCAGCCTCGACATCTGCTTCTGCCTCTTCCTCTTGGGCATCGACGTCTGATTGTGCCTCTTCGTCTTCGACTTGGTCTTGGTAGTAGTCCTCATTTGTGTAGTACAGCTGCAACTGAGGGCCACTGTTCTTTAGGTACCACCACTCTAACTGTTCTTTCTCACCGATAATGAAGGAGTCCCAGTAGTCGTCAGCGTCCAGCTCAATGGGCTCGCTACCATCAGAATTTTCTTGTCCGTCGTCTTCTTCATAGTGGTAGGTAGTCTGAAACTCGTTGTCCAAACGACCCAAGACCATAGCATTCCCTTCACTTTGCATCCAGAAGTTATATAGAACAAGATAAACAAAATCGTACAGCGCCTGAGAATCATGCCACGGCTCACACTCGCCGCAACGAACCTTGCAACAAATCCTAGCCCAGCACCTGACTGGGCTCGGTAGTAGCCTCGCAGCAGACAGTGAGTCGACGTGTCCGAACATATCTTGCAGCTGTTGCGCTGTTACTTCCCAGAGATTCTCCACAACCTCGGATCCAGATTTCCAGGCGACATCCAGTAGACTTTCCCAGAAATCCTCCAAAACCACGTGGACGGCGTCTGGCGCTCTCAGCCCTGCAATATGAAACACTTCGCGCGTCTCTTCTCCATCGTGGTTTGGCTCTTCGGCATAAGTGTTCCTCTCTTCGTCGATCTCATCCCACACAATACAGAAAGGGCAACCAAAGAAGCAACAGTCACATGTGACACTCGTGGCGAGCCCGCGAGCTCGGACTTCGGCTGCCTCCTTTTCAAACTGAGCACGTTCTTTCACAAGACTGGCAACGATGTCATCCCAGGAACCTGATTCTGTTGTGCGCGGGCTGTGTAGCCTTGCATTGACGCACGACCAGCCAATCAAGCAGCGTCTGCATTCGCCGCAGCTCTGCTTCTGCTCTGTAGCACCATCAACAAGCGCAGCAGACATAGAGCATGTATTGTCTTGTAAGTTCACCATTTGTGGTGCGCTCGGTTCACATGGCCATTGTCTGGCGGTAGCTCCGTGTTCTGGACCCTTGGGTAGTCCGAGCGGCAGTGAAGGTGAACCTTGGGGTGATTCCTGGCCCTGGTGCTTGGGGCCCGGCGACTCTGCGGCGCTTGCCCATGTAGGTGGCAACAGGCGTGGAGTGGACCTATTTTGAGGTGCTTGCTTCTGCCGTAGTTTGCTGCCCCACTTATTGTTTGAAGACCATATCATGATTCTCCTGCTGGGTCTCCGGCTGAGACAAAATCACAGTTTGAGAAAATAGTTGGGAGAAACAAGGGAAGCGACGGCAAAGACCAAAGCTGCAGTACTTGTACTGATTTGTTATTCCGGTTGTCACGTAGGTCCACAACGCCAGAGACAATACATGGGCTTACAACACCCCTGAGCAACACAAACAGGAAAATATGTACATCTCTATCAAATACAAACTTTGCAATAAAATCCCCACAAGCAGAAACATTGCGTAGCACTCTTGGTGTACTGTCCTGGCTATCCTGCCGAGCATTCTCATCATTTCATGATACTGTACATGCGTAGGAATAGCACGTGTGCGCGTCTGTCTAAGGCGTCGCGCTTCAATTAAGTCCTCGTACTGCCTTGGGGTGAAGGCAAAAAATATGCGTGGAATGAAATGTAGGTGTATATAAGATCAGCACTTGTTGTGGGATCGGGTGTCTGGCTTTGGTGGGCGACCGCAGTTACACACCACCACCTCTACAACATCGACCCTGACGCCGGCGAGCTCATCCCCCCCCAACCCCCACGACACCAGCACCATCAAGCCCCCCCCGCGCCGAGGGCGGAGCCGGCGCGGATGGTCTCGGCAGAGGATGGGCGGGGCGCGGCATCGGCGCCGCAGGCGCAGGGGCAGCGAGGGGGGCCGGCACGGGGGGCAGAGGAGGGCCGGCCATGGGACCGGGACTGGGGCGCGGTCCCGGACCCTCTGGGGGAGGAGACCCTCCCCCTGGTGGGGGAGGTGTACGGGTGGTTGTGCTGGGCCAACCAGGGGACCTCCAGGAGGTCGAGGAACCGGCCCTTCGATGCCGTGCTCCTCCGGAGGGACGGAGGAAACCGAGAGGTACCCCCGGGGGGGTGGGCAGCCCCAGAGGACCATGAGAGGGTCCTCAGGTCAGTGATCCGGGCGGCGTGGCCCGACAGGGAGCCGACGTGGCCAGCCTTCCTGGAAGGGGGAGCGGTGCTCCGCATCACGGATGCGGACGCCAACAATTGGCTCCCCCGGGCTTTGCGCAGCGCCCTCGCCCACTGGCGCTACCGCCGGCACAACCCGCCGCCGCCGCAGCCCCAGCCCCCACACAAGCGGCGGCGCAGGTGAAGGCCCAGACGGCGGGTACGGGAGAGTTGAGGGGGGGGGCTGGGCCCCCCGGCCCACGCCCCCCCCACGGTACGGCACGACGCAAGAGGGCGCGCCACCTCCCGCGGGAGGGAGTGCGGAGACAACGAGCGCGGGGGGGAACCTGCTGCCCCGCAGCCCGCTAACCACTGACCGCTAACCCTCACGGCCACCCCCGGCCGGCCGGCGCCGCGCGACAACAGCCGGGGGATGAGGGGCCCCAGCGAGAGCCTGCGCGAGAATCCGGCTCTCGGTAGAGGGGGGCGGGGGAAGGGCGCGAGCCCCCAGCCGATGGCTGGCCCCCGGGGCCAGGACTGCCATGCCGCCCCCCCCCCCGGCCGACAGGAGGCATCACCAGGGGACCAAAGGGCCCCCCCCACTCCCCCCCCCCCCCTCCCACACAGGCCCGAGAGCGGGCGGGGGGGCGCCCCCCCCCCCCCGCACCCACCTCAGCTGGGGAGCCACAGGCGCGGCCCTCCGCCCCCCCAGGGCCGGGGGGGCGCCCCCCCCCTCAGGAGGAACGGCGACGCGGTAAGGGCAACGGCAGCTGGACCTGCTCCCGCGAACCCACACTGGTGTGCAGGAGCAACGCGCACAACGGAACAGGAAGGAGGCCGCGCCCCACATGACCCTCCCGTAACCACAGCCCACTCCGAGGTGACAGAGGGGGGGTTCAGGTCAGCTGGGGCCCCCGGGGGAGCGGTCCACGGGCCGCCCCTCACCCCCCCCCCCCCCGGGGCGGCACTTCAGCCCCGACCGCACGCGCGCGCCGGAAGGGAGCGCGCCGGCGACACGGAGAGGGCCGGAAAGGAGTACCGCAGGCCGCCGCCCGGAGCGAGAACAGGGAGGCCGCGGCGCGACACCCCCCCCCCCCGCCCCCCCACCAGCCCGCCAGCCGCGGGGGCCCCGGCCCCCACCCCCCGAGGCAGGGGGGATGGCCCCCCCCCGCCCGAGAGGGGAGCCGGAGTGTGACCCGCCCCCCCGCCCCAGACGCCGGCTCACATGGGGGCGGCGAAGAACAAGCGGGCCCACGCCTGCGCACCGGGACGCCGCACAGATCGTACCCAGAGAAGCCAGGTGGGCACGAACCGGAGTGGTATGGGGGGCCACGCCCCCCATGGACAGCACACAAGCGGCGGAGCAGGTGATGGCCCAGACGGCGGATGCGCGAGAGTGGGGGGAGGAGCCGGGCCCCCCGACCCACGCCCCCCCCATGGTACGGCACGACGCATGAGAGCGTGCCACCTCCCGCGGGAGGGAGTACGGAGACAACGAGCGCGGGAGGGAACCTGCTGCGCCGCAGCCCGCTAACCACTGACCGCTAACCCTCACGGCCGCCCCCGGCCTGCCAGCGCCGCGCGACAACGGCCGGGGGGATGAGGGGCCCCAGCGAGGGCCTGCACGAGGATCCGACTCTAGGTGGAGGGGGGCGGGGGAAGGGCGCGACCCCCCAGCCGATGGCTGGCCCCCGGGGCCAGGACTGCCATGCCGCCCCCCCCCCCCCGGCCGTCACGAGGCATCGCCAGGGGACCAGAGGGCCCCCCAAACCCAAACCCCCCCCCCCCCCCGCACCCAGGAGCGGTCACTCGGGTGGTGTGCCCTCCGGCCCCCCCCGTTTACGAGGACAGTTGCACCGCCGCCCGGACCTCTGGCCCGGGTGGACCCCGGGGCAGGGAAGCGCTTGGTGCGCCCCAGGGGCCCCTCCAACCGCCCGCCCCGTCACCGTGGGAGGCTGGTCCAGCCTAGAGCAGCACCACCCGTGCCAGTGCAATCAGGGAGTGCGGACCGCCCCCAGTCGTGTGTGGAGCATGGCCACCCCCTGCCATCGGCAGTAGTGGGCGACCAGCGGCATGTCGGTAGACCTGGAGGTGGCGTGTCCAGGCCGACAACTCCCCCGGTGGGCTCAGTGTCAGGCTCCTCCAGCCTCCCCACCGGGGCCTGGAGCACCAGGCGACACACTTCCCCAGGCAGCACGCGCGCCCCACACACACAGGCACGGCGGCATCTCCCTCCTGCGTGTGCCACCGCGGGGTACGGGGGCGGTCATCAGTCTGGTAGGCCTTGAGACCGGACAACCGTGAACCCGCCGGACCAGTTGTGACGCGCAGGGAAGGGCGATGTCCGTGGTCCCGGAGGTTCGGATGAGGCCTTGACCCTACCCAACCCAATCCAACCCCCCCCCCCGCATCCCCCCCAGCTGGGGAGCCACGGGCGCGGCCCTCCGCCCCCCCGGAGCCGGGGGGGCGACGCGGTGGGGGGAGCGGCCGCTGGACCTGCTCCCGCAAGCCCACACTGGCGTGCCGGGGCAACGTGCACAACGGAACAGTATGGAGGCCGCGCCCCACATGACCCTCCCGTGACCACAGCCCACTCAGGGAACGCAGAGGGGGGGTTCAGGTCTGCAAGGGCCCCCGGGGGAGCGGTCCGCGGACCGCCCCTCACCCTCCCCACCCCGGGGCAGCACTTCGGCCCCGACCGCATGCACACGCCGGAAGGGAGCGCGCCGGCGACACGAGGGGGGCCAGGATTGAGTACCGCAGGCCGCCGCCCAGAAGGGGAGCAGGGAGGCCGCGGCGCGACACCCCCCCCCCCCCGCCCCCCCACCGGCCCGCGGCCCGCTGGGGCCCCGGCCCCCACCCCCCGAGGCAGGGGGGATGGTCCCCCCCCGCCCGAGAGAGGAGCCGGAGCGCGACCCGCCCCCCCGCCCCAGCCGCCGGCCCCCATGGGGGCCGCGAAGAACAAGCGAGCCCGCGCCTACGCGCCAGGACGCCGCACAGATCGTACCCAGTGAGCACGAACCGGAGTGGTATGGGGGGCCACGCCCCCCATGGACAGCGCAACGCCAGTGACCCCCGCTTTGTTGCCTGCCCAGGGAAGGCAGAGGGACGGAATGAGGCAGAGCGACCCCCCGCCCTACAGGCCCCCCCCCGGCCGCACAACTCGGGGGTACGGCGCACGCCCCCCCCCCCCCCACCCGCCCCCCAGCACATGAACGCCACGGACCCGCCCCGCGGCGCGCAGCCCCCACAGGGCGTGCCGGCCGAGGGGACAGAGCAGGGCCCCCACACCCGCACGCCCGCGCCCACAACACGTGGATCGCGGGCCCCGGCAGCCCACCCAGTGGGCGGGCAGTCGGGGGAGGGGGAGCGCATGACCCCAGACGCTTCTCGCAACGGTAGAAGGCACCCCCCCGGGGACGCCCTGCCGCCACCCCCACAACCCCAAGCCAAGTAGGGGGGAACGGGGACCGGACCGCCCCCCCCCAAGCACGCCAGACGGAGCAAGGGACCGGAACAGGACACGCAGAGGGGCACGGACCACGTGGAACGGCCCTACCAGCGCCCAGTGCCGGGACCATCCGAGGTGCGCACGCCACACCACCCAGGGGGGGGGGGAGCGGACACCGCGAGAGCGCGAGCGCACACACACGAAAGGGACACGCGGGGACTACCAGAAGGGCAACCGGACCGAGCGCGCGGAACGCACAGACCACGTGGAATGGCGTACCAGCGAGCGAGGGTAAGGGACACCCGGACGGGACAGCCCGCCACACGCAGCGCGGAACACGCGGGGCAGGGAGGGGGAAAAGAGAGAGACACAACACCAGGTACCGGCCCGAACCCCCCGAACCGGCCGCGAGCGCCGCGCACACACAGACGGGGCACTGCACCCGCCAAGGCAGTAGTGGCGCACAGCGCCACGCCCCAACCCCTAGGCTAGGCAGCCTCCGCGCCAGCCCAAGGGGGTCCCACTGGCGACAAGCCAGTAGCACGGGCCCGGCGGCGCCGGCGCCCCGGGCGACCACGCATTAGGGGGGCGACGCAGTGGGTAAGCGCCCGCAGCCACGGCTGCGAATTGATGCACTGACCGGGGAGTGGCGGGACGGGGAAGCCGGGGAAGGACGGGGCTCCGAGCTCTGTGAACCCGGGGGACTCCGCCACCAGGCAGGAGGTGCGTCTTGGAGGGCCCCCCACTAGGACCCGGTGGGGAGGATATCACCTGGCCCGACCAGGTGGCCCCCCGGGGCCGAAAGGCGTCTAGTACCCGCAAAATCAAACCTCAAACCTCAAACCGCATAGCGTCCTTTCTCGCTTGTGTCTCGTTTTTCCCTCACCTTGCTTCACTCTCTAGCGGTGAGTAAGGTAGGTAAGCCCGCACTTTCTGAGTGTCTATTTTTTTTCGATTGACCCTCAGAAATTTATTGATGGATCCACCAGCAGTCCAGGCTGCTCGGTGATTAACGAAAATCCTGGGCTGTTCAAGTTCTGGGCTGATCCCGTGAAGCCGTGGATTACCATGAAAAGTCCCAAAGCCGCAATTTGGAGCCGAGGCAAGCGCAACAACCTTGCCGTCAATTTTTTTTGCCTAGCGCAAAGCCGCAACCGAGAGCGCCGTCCTTTGCCTAGCTTCGCAACGCCGTTTTCTTGGCAATGTCGCAAATTGGGCTCAGGGAACGTTCCGAAAATGACAAGGCCGAAAGCAAACAGCTAAAGTCCGTGAAAAGTTTCATTGCTCGAACTCAGGCTAAAGTGGATGCCAAACTGACTCAAAGTCGGCTTCTCCCTACGCTTTCGCCGCCAAGCGCGAGAACGACCCGTATCACCCTTCACTCGACCTTTCCCGGTCACGTGAGGAAGGCACGTCATCCAATGTCATTTCAGACGATGAACAACCGAAGATGTCGCACAAGAACTCTTCCCATTCGCCGAGACAACGGCTCACACCGCCCAAGAACCACAACATCAAGTCCAAGCGCCCACACCGCCAACCAACTCTGAGAAGGTGCAAGACTCCGTGCCCGAAGGCACACGCGAGAACACCGAAGGAAGCCATCCAAGTGATGCCGAAGAGTTGAAACAACAAGAAGAAAGTCGCGAAGACCCGTGTGGAGATTCGGCAATGAACAACAAAGCCGTTCTCAACGACAACGCAAGGAGAACCAATGAGGTTGAGCCCGACAACTCCCTCTTAACGCCACGAGAGGAGCAATCTACGCCAAGCGCTATTCTGTCTCCCGAAGGAACACACGAAAAGGCCGAAGACGGGGAAGACCCTACTCCCGATAAAGCGGATGGTAATTCCGGAAAACCCTTCTTCAACCCTTCCCTTGTTCCAGATGGTGTCTTTGCAAAATTCTTGGTCAAACATAAAGGTGAGATCAACACACACGATCAACAAGCACTATGGGGAGAAACACATGCCCAAGACACCTTAGGAATTGATACAAATCAACCATATGTTGGAGAAACACCACAAGCAAATCATCTATAATCAAGTACACCCAACAATAGACCTTTGCGCGAGCAACGGGTGCACCTTTTTCCATGACATTGATTGCTCCGACAACAATGCCTACTCCACAATTGGACATGACAATTTCAGGTACCTCAAAGACATCCTTCATCACCACCCAAAATTCTACATCTTTCCACACCCACAAGACTACTACAACTCCAAATACAAATACGGCAACACGTGGACCGAGTGGGCCCATGCCATCAACGAAGCCTTGCAAGAAGCCTTTGATTCCGGTGTTGTGTACGAAGGCTCCTTCATTCTCCCGGGAATGGAAGACAACCTTTCGGCTGAGACCCTCTACATGAACCCCTTGAACCCCGGCATGATCTCCCTCGCCCCTTGGGTATGTGGAGTAGACCGGCTTTCGGATGCCAATACATACAACCCATCTCCTAATCCCGATGGCTACGTGCGGCTCAACTTGCTTGACTCTCCTCGATACCCATATTTTCACCTTCACCTCCCCACCCGTCACAAGCACCACGCACACATCCGCTACGGCGACATCATGCACCCTCACACTTCCCTACAATGGGCTAAAAATAAGGTAGACGGCACCGTCCAAGTGGCCGCGGTGCGCACAACGCTACGATTCGAAGTTGCACGGCATTTGCTCCCAAACTTCACCGTCTCTTATCCAAAAGAGCTTTCCAAAAAATATAAGCGGGAACGAGGAGAGTATAGGCGGCGTTGTGGTAACGCCTGGGACTTTTTTGCCCTCGTCAACCGCCTTTTCCATTTCGAAAACGACCACATCTCGGTCAACTCCAAAAATGCTTTCTTTCCGGAGGAAGGCATACAGCCTCTACAATCATCCCCCGAACATATGTTCCGCTTCGACTACACCATTCCAACCCCCCTCGCCGAGAAGCTTCTCTCCACCATCTTACAACACCCTTTGTGGACACTCGGCAAAGTCTTTTGCATCCGTGGTTCCGATCTAGGGAAGGACAAAACTTTCAAAGTTGTACCTTCGAAAGCATACAAACAGGCCACGCCGGACTTCAAACAAATTGACGTGTGGAAATCCCTCCTTACTAGCGAGGCCGCGCGACGGTGCGGTATCCTGGGGGCCATTCCCAGAACACAACACGAGTTTTAGGTGTGCATGAACTATCACAACATCCCCTTGCTCCCCCAACGAGACTCCCTCACTTCCATGAGTTACATGCTCTTCCAAGAGAATAACCTGGTCACGTATCGGGGCACTACGGGAGCCATGATCTCTTGGGGAGGATACTCCCCTTGGCGCTCCAAACACCCGGGACACAAAATGGACCTCTCCGCCTCTCCCCGAAATGTGCACAAAGATGCCCCTCCCCCACCCTCCCCAGTGAAGGCTTGCTTCAACCCCCTACCCGAACCTCCTGATCCAGAACTGGTAGAAGTACACGCCCCATCATCCACACCGGACGTTGATGTAATGTTCGGGGTCTCCCTGCTTGGGAAAATTCAGCACATTTCCTTGTTCAGCGCCCCCATGGCTAAGGTGCGAGTCTACCGAGTGAAATATGTTCATCACGAATCCGCGCTCCTTGCAGAAGGCTTCACTGTGTCCCAACTCGTCTTTCACCCCGAATGCCCCGACACAGCTGCGCGTGACAACCTTTTGACTCCCGCCAACCCCCTAGTTTCGGAAGCCCAGGGTTTCCTGTCACGTGTAATCGAGGCGGCGACTGCCTACGGCAGCGCGGAACAACTAAGTCTCGCGAGGGACCATTACTTGTCCACAAGCAAACCCCTCTCCCTCACAGAAAAGATCGCACAGCTCCACCTCCAAACGGGAAAATTTTTTGACCCCATCCCGGAAATAACAGGAGCCTTCATATCCAATGAATTTTTCTCAGAAGAAGAAGAGGCCCTGGTGATGTCCTTCAGTGCAGATGAAGATCACCAGTGGCTATCCGAGGGGCACCGCACAATGCTTCATTTCGGATTCAGGTACAATCCAGAATCAAAAGAAGTTGAACCTTTTGAACCGACCCCTCCTGAGTTTATTCAAGCGATTGGGCTACGGGCATTCTCTGCCTGCGCCCAGGTCCTGCCTTCCTCTCTCTTGTGCCCCAATATGTGGTCAGTGGCTCGATACGAGCCTGGCAACGGCCTGAGGAGCCACGTAGACGTCCCTCAGCTGGGCCCTTATGTCCTGGATGGCTCCTTTGGATCAGGTGCGGAAATGGCTTTCGAACCGCGTTGCCTCCCCGGATCCACCCTGTTTAAGAAAAGGCAAAAAGTCTTCCTACAGCGCCGCAGCCTCCTCCTAATCTCTGGGGAAGCCCGCGACAAGTGGAAGCACCAAATCCCAGCTCGCGACTATGACACAGTGGAGAAGCGGCGCATTCCCCGAGAGTCCAGGGTATCCCTTGTCTTCCGTCACACTGGTGTAGGAACGGACCTCCATACGACATCCTCAGAGCCCCCTGATCCAGGGCAACATGAGACGAAGTAATGAACCTACAATCGGCGTCACCCTTCTGTGCACACGGGACGTGGTCTTCGCTTTAAGACCCCGCATACCCTCCATCACCATTATTGCATGTTCTCAGGCATGGCAAGGCCATCGATCTACCACTCCCCCTGTGCGTAACATTAAATCCCCAACCCCTGTGACCGCCAGGTATGCCCTGACCGGGCTGATCTGTGCTCACTGTGTACCAGACCACAAAGTCCTGTGTTTCCCCTTGTGGGAAGCTCTGATGAGTCTACCGAATGCTATCCATCCCCATATTCTTTCTGCCCCCCTCCCACTCGTCATTGCCACCGCAGGAGAAGTAACATGAGACGGTGTCAAGAGGTCCTCGCCCGCGTGGGCGTGCACGGTGCCTCCCTCACCGCCACCGTCTCTCGCATTACGGAGATTCTCCCTGTTGAGCAAGCACACATCAACCCGAGAATATTGGTCCCAGACACAAGTGTCTCTACAGACCTGGCTATACATCCCTCTCTTCGCACTGCATGTGACACGACCCTACACCACTCGCCCAAAGCATACGCACAAGCACTTCACTCACGGATTTCTGCACTAGAACAGTGCAACCCCGACCCCTCAATACAGAATGAGGACCCTGCCCACATACCAACGCTCCTGACACCGGACTCCCCAATGGGCGCCCGCTGTTCCTCCATTCGGACACCCTCCTTCCCCCCTCCCCCCCAAGTGCACAAGCCCTTCAAGCCTAAACGCTTGCGCCCCCCCCCCCTTCTCTTCCCTCCGTCCCGGCCATCCGTGTCGTGTCCTTCAACACGGCAAAGAGCCAGAACACGCCGGCGTCAATTTTGCATTTCCTAAACGAGGGATATGACATTATACTCCTTCAGGAGCTAAACTCTCCCCCTCTCCTCCCACAGCGGTACGCCTTCGGCAATGACCGCGCTAAAGTCTTCTCAAATGTCTGCGGCCAGAAAAAACGGGGTGTCGGTCATTGCAGGCCCGCGCATCGCGAGATATACCAGCTGTGTCCCGCCCAGAGACAGCGACGGCCTTATCTGTGGTGCCAAAATATCCCTTCCAGAAGCAACTCCCCTGCACGTCTTCTCAGTTTACTCCCCCCCGGTGCACACGGGGCCCCAGCTCCGTACCGAGACACCATACAGCGAGTTCTTGCTTCTTATTTCAACGCCGCCCAAGGGAGGGGGCATGTGGCCCTACTCATGGACACATGTGGGGACACCCTCCCACCTGGGACACATGGACCGGGTGGCCGCGACAATGCCTTCTCAAGCACATGCGGGAGCGGGCTCAAGAGGCACATGACATAGGGCAGTGGGAGGGACAGGACGTCCCCTTGGTAAGACCTTCTTCCTGCATTGTCAAAGGAGGCATCCCGAGCTCCCGAAGATACCTACCTACCTACCTTCTTATTTCAACGATCATCCCAATCACATCCTGGGGGGTGATTTTAACTGCGTTCTGGATCCCGAACCTGACCAGCACAGCTTGGTCGATCTACATGAGTGGCACTGGCTCGCGGGGGGAGGTGGAATACCTCCCATCTAGGTTGGTGGACACTGTCAGGTCAGAGCATCCCTCCCTCAGGCAGTATACCCGCTACGCAAGCGACCGCTGGGACAGCGAAGCAAGGCTGGATTACATCTTTGCGTCCCCTCGCCTTGTGTCGCACTATCCCCTTCTGGATGCGTCGGTCCTCACGGACTACACCATCTCTGACCACCACCCAGTGGCTGCGGTCTTCCAGTGCCCCTCCCTGATCCTTCTGTCTCAGCTCCCACTCCCCCCTTGCATTTTTCGGAAGCTTTCTAGTGACGAAAAGCAACAATTCTCCAACAGCGTACGGCTTATCTCTGACTGGTGCCTGGACCTCCAGGACGCCCCTGCCAGGGCCCCATTGGAAGAGATCATCACTGCCACTGATTCTCTCCTTATGCAGGTTGGGTCTGCGTACCACAAAATCACGCGTCCGAAACCACAGCGCAAGGACCAAGAGGGCTACGGCAAGCTCAGGAAATTATTACACTCACCCCCGCCTCCTTCTTCCCCGGCATTTCCCGAGCACATTGCGGAAGTTCAGTCCGTGGTAAACACCTTACGGTCCTCGGACGAAACCAAAGCGGAGAGAAAGCTTCACAGTAGTCTGGTCCGTGGGGTCCAGATGAAAAGCACTGTTGCTCGCACCCTCTGCCCTAAAGACCTGGAGCCTCTCGTAGTCAGAGACCCAGCTACCAAAGAGCTCCTGAGTGACCCGGCAGATGTAGCTAAAGTTTTTGAGGACCCCCTGCTTCATCTCGGAGGGCATCCAGATTACGCCCCCCCCCAGGACTTCGTCGACGAGGTCCTGTCCCACTCGCCCACATGCCCCGTTTCTGCCAAGAGCGACCACATACCTCCTGTGACCTGGCAGGAGATCCAGAACCACTTCAAACACAGTAAGCCATCAAAAGCCGGGGGACCGGACAAACCAAACAACTACATCCTGGCCCTCTGTCCGGAACCCATTCAACGTTTTTTCAACTTCATTTTGAACCGCTTCCTCCATTCCCCGCTGCCGCCGCACTGGCTATGCGCGAAAATATGTTTACTTTATAAAAAAGGCGACCCTTTCTCCCCCTCAAACTACCGTCCTATTGCCCTCTTAAACTGTATTCACAAACTCTTGGCCACTTTTGCCTGCAAACACCTGCGCGCTCAGGCTTTTGCACACGACATCCTTTCAGAAATCCAGCACGGTGGCCTTCCCGGCCACCAATGCCCTGATCATCTGTATCATCTCAAAGCCCTTCATGCAAAGTCGAAGAAGAGTTACTCGCTGTTCATCGATTTCAATAAAGCCTTTAATTCAGTGCCTCATGGCACACTCTGGACCGTCCTCGAACGGGCAAACTTTTCTACTTCCACAATTTCTCTCATAAAGCAACTATACTCCTTCCCTCAAGACAGCCCCATCATCAATGGCCGCACTCCCCACGCATACCTCCAAACCAGGGGCCTCCGACAAGGATGTCCCCTCTCCCCCCTACTCTTCATTCTCTATCTCAACTCCCTCTTCCACCATTTTTTTGCCACTGTGCCCCCCCCCCCGGGCAAATACCCGCACTAGCCACCACCCTTACATCGACGACATCCTGAACAGAAGTGAGGACGTCATCTACATCCAAAACAGTCTCAACTACTTCGATGGGCCAGCCAGGAACTGGGGTCTGGACATGAATGTGTCTAAGACCGAAGTCCACGCCAATGGCACAGCCCCCCAAAAAGAGTTTCTGACACCCAGAGGCTCGGAGTTCCTCACGTACAACAAGAAAAACGGGTCGCCCGCACACATGCTATAAATACCTGGGGGTTTATCTTTTTACTTGCCACCAAGCAAAGGGCCTGTTTCACATGCTCAAGGCGGAGATATAGAGTTTTTTTGCCCGGCTCTCTCCCTTGCCTCTTACACTTAGTGAGAAGGTCCGCCTGACGAACTCTCAGCTGGTCCCAGCACTCGCCTACCGCTTAATCACCCACTCTCTTTCCCCCAACCAGCTCGAAAAGCTTCAGTCACTCATCTGGGCGGGAGTTGCGTCTCGAAGCATCACACGTCTAGTCTCCCCCAAAGACCGTTTCGCGGCTCGCCCAAAGGGAGGGTTGGGAATGAAGTTCCTACCGCACAGCGTCCACGTTGCCACCGTGAACTATGGATTACGGGCCCTTTGCGGCCTTGCCTCAAAGTCAGTTGGCCCCCTGTACGTCCAGTCTTTACTCAGCTCGAACCAGAGGGCCTCGGACCCAGTGCAAAACTCTTTTATGCACTCCATCCATGCCCTAGGCATATCTTTCCACAGCATAGGCCCGTGGAGACCCACTGCTATTCGGGATCTAACGCCTGGTACCCAGCTAACCGTAAGGTTCAAATCAGGACAGGCCACAGGAAGAGTGACCGAGGCCACCTCCAAATGGGCCAACGTCTCGTTCCACGACGGGGTCTACTCGGTGGATACCCACACGTCCTACACCATGCACATGCCATGCCACGCCGTCATGAATTACTCCCGCCCCTCTCACTTCCAGCTAGTCCCTGAATTTTTGCGCCCTCAAGAGACCATCCCCGAACCCCCAGCGCCACCGCACAATGCACACGCACTGGGAATCAGCCAACACGGCCATCTCTTCGCTCTGCAGGCACAATACTACCTAGAGAAGAAGTCTCTGGACGAGTGGGGATGCCACGATACCGCGGAGGCACTAACCAGGCCGCCGACCCCCGGCCTACAGCGGGTGTGGCTGTATTCCGATGGCTCCTCCGGTGAGTCCGGCCATGCGGTCGCCGTCACGGCCTTTCTACCCGACGGTACAACCAGAGTCCTGTGCCTATCCTCACCGCATCCCTCTTCTCTGGGTTCGGACAGCGCCCTACTTCCCATGACCAACCCCCTGCACATCATGTGGATTAAAGGTCACGCCGATTTTATTGGCAACGAAATCTGCGACCATTTCTCTAAATGGGCAGCTCACAGCCTGATTTTTACCCCGGACCTCTTCCCCCCCCCCCCACTGGGTTCAGTGGCGGTACACCACCTGCCTGTCCTCCACAAGTTTAAGGTGCAGCAATTCCGCCACCTATTGCCGCAGCATTCCCATAACAACATAGCGGTCGGCCCCAGCTTCAGCCTGTACAATAAAGCTTCCTGGTTTTCGTCCCTGTTTTTCAAACTGGCGTCCGGGTGCTACAATGTGCACGGGTACCAGTGGAGCAATATGCTTCACGACTACCACTATTCCAGGTGCGGACTTCGACCCTCTATCCTGCCTGGCCTTCTGCAAAGCGTTGGACCAGCACGTCCAGGCATACGTCTCTTCCTGGGGACCCCTATTCAGCCCCATTGTCCTGCACTGGTGGCTCTCTGGACCCTCAAAGGCTGACCGCAGGAACTTCATGAGAACTCTGGTACCTAAGTCCCTATGGTCATGCCTCTCCCAGCCAATCCCGGGCTCCACTCGCGCCGAGCACAGGGCGGTGCTTGGCCTAGCCCCTGGAGGAACGCGTAAAGCACCTGGACAAGACCGTCCACCAAGCACATGACTGGCTGTGTTCGAATCCTCTCCCGTGGGACCCAATACTTTGGGCGCACCCCTCCGACCCTCTCAACCGCTTCTTGGTCTCGCAGGGTGCGTTCAGTACCTCCGTCCACATGCCCCCTTGGACCCGCCCCGTATACCAGCACCCCCCACCTCTCCCCAAACACGCCTTAAAAAAACCGTCCAAGCCAGCGTCAGCCAAAGCACAACCCGCCACTCGCCGCGCGCCAAAAAACTCCAAACGCCCGTCCAGCCGCGCATCCGCACCACGACCCCCCCTCCCCTCGGCCATTCCCCGACCTCCTCAGCACTCACGCCCACGGCCACCACAAAAACCCCATCGATCACCACAAACCCATCAGTCCACAATCGTTTGGGCGCCCCCAAAGCGCGCCAAGACCGCTCTCCCCCTCCCACCCCCACGCTCCAAGGCACGCTACCGTCAAACACGCCTACCTCTCCCCTCTAGGCCCACCGCTACTAGGTGCCAAGGTCCGTCTGCCCCTGCCCCCCCCCACTTCAACGCCTCCCGGGACATCCGAAATTTTTTCCGCCCATCCGGCGACCTTCTGTCTCCTCCTCTCGACCCCTTCAGCCCTCTGCCCCTTCCTGAACCCCCCCCCTCCCCCACAGGGTAAATCAGCGTTCATCTAACCTGACCATCAGGGCAAGCGTGTACATATCTTAATATGTTGTTGTAAATACTTTCATTGGGGGACGTCAGCCCCAGAACAAGTTGATGCGGTTAACAACATTCAAAAAAAAAGGTAGGTAAGCCCAGGTGGGGCCACCCCCTGGTTGAGTTCGTGATTGTGGGTAAGATTAGGAGGAAAGATTGATCAAAGGGGCCGGGTTGCAAAAACTCGTGCATGCTAGTGCATTCACACATACATTAAAGGGTAGGCCACGCAAAATGCGCACGGTAAACCTTGTTTAGGTTACCCAGGGGCTCCACCCTACGTTATATAAGAGAACGGGTGGAGCTTCTGAAGCTTGCTTGCTTGATAGGGCACGTTTGCGGACAGCGTATTATAGGGCAGACTGAGAAGCGTATAATACGTGGAGTCTGTCTTGGTTCCTCCGCCGCAAAAGCTCCTGCATCCGCCTTTGTTCTTCAGGTGGGAAGGTAAGGGTGAATTCGTGCAGTCTCAAGCCGTGCTAAACTATGCGGCGCTGTTCACACAAACAACACACTGCGACTCGGCCAGGAGTGGCAAGCGCAGTCCAATATCCTCAACATTCACGCTATGCACGCCAAAAGAGCACCCCTTCCCTCCAAGCCCTAGCAGGGAAACGCGTTGTGGCGTCCCTGTTAGGCCACAGACGCTTAGTAGCTCTGTGTTTTTCTTGCACTCTCACAGGTGAGCCGCTAGGGGTCGTGACTTATTCTTCAACACTACCCAGTAGAGCGTGCGTGTAGGAGTGGTAGTCCTGTGTGGGGGCTTGAGCCAGTTGCAGGAGTGCTGGCCCACCAGGATGGTGCCACTGTAGGGGGTGTAGGACCTGTAGTGCGTGTGTCACTGTCCCACCTTTTTCCTGCAATTTTAGCGAGGTTGGTGGGCAGTGGCAGTGGATAGGCTAGACTTTGGCCATAGTAGCAAATAGGCGTTTTCAAGCCTTCATAGCTTTTGGCCACCCCTCCCTGTAGTAGGCAGATAGGTAGGGAAAATAATACCTGGATTAGTACGCTGGGTATTCCCCCAAGGTTTTGCGGCAGCACAGAAATTGGGCGCTTAGGAGAGGAGAGACCCGGGGCGTACCCCGTGGCACCGGTTAAGACAATCCTCCAGGTTTAGCAAGCGTGCAGACTGGGGTATAATTAGGACCCCATTTCTGCGGCTTGCTCTCAGGACTTTCGGGGTAGCACACTCACACATACACTTAGGCAGGTAAGGGTATGGTTCAATCCCTAGCTTTAGTCTTGGAGGCAGGCGTCTCAGCGAGCCTCAGCAACTCACCAAAGTTTTTCTGGGACAGGTAGTCCGCCAGAACTGAGTTTAGACGTCCCTCAGGTGGTACAAACACAGAGAAGGGCTCCCAGGTGGCCTCTTTGACTCCAAACCCTTCCCAGAGGGTGAGGAAGCGCCACCCCTGGCAATAGCGGTGGCGTACGACAGACTTCACCAGGTAGAAGCCCTCCTTAGCCATCCCCTCGGCGTTCACGTCGGGGAGTTCCCCTTCAACTTCCATAGGGCTGGCAGCCCCTTTGTAGGTCCAGGGCGGCGATTTCCTCGTCGTTTAGCTCCCACTCCTCACCACAGAGGTCTTCAGGATCATAGTAGTGCTCCAGGTGCTGAGCAGCGCACACCAGGGTCCCCGCTAGACGGGGAGAACACCGCACTGTGATACGGTGTCCATCCACAGATAAAATCTTGTAGGGCCCGAAGTAGGGGTCATCGCTGGTAGAGCGTGGCCAGGCGGGTAGTCGGCTGTGGTGCACCAGCATCCAGTCCCCCTCTTGGTAGGTGGCAGGCACCCGGTGCTTGTTCTTCTTGTTCCACTGACGCTCCCTCACTCTCTGGAGCATAGCCTTGGCCTTGTCCACCTTCGTTTGTTGCTCTTGGACCCACTCGGACACAGAAGAATGAGTGTCTTCTGGATAGGGAGCATGTAGGAACCACGCCGGGCGCCCTAGGAATAGCTCATGGGGCGAGTAGCCAGTCGCCGAACTCTCTTGGGAGTTCATCATCAAGGATATGACGGGGAGTAGTCTCACCCAGTCTCTGGTGCGTTCAGTTTTGCACCATATCCTTACATTCTCCTTGAGGACACGAATCTGTCGCTCACATTGGGGGTTGCTTGTGTGCGAGTAGGGGATCCTTGTAGACACCTGGACATTGAGGGACCTCAGGACCCTCCTGTACCAGCCGGTATCTGAGTGTACCACGAGGGCGAAGTCATAGCCCCCGAATTTCGGCATCTCCGTGTAGTCCACGTAGAGAACACTTTTAGCACAGTGAGGGATGGGCAGGGTCGAGTAGAGACCTCTGTCCCTGATATCCCCAGGTTTGCAGGACCTACACGGACACTTGTCCACGATAGGCTGGAGGATCTTCCGCAGTTGGTCTTCAGTCCATGTAGTGTGGAACCACTGCTTGAATAGCCTCAGGGTACGGTCAGCACCCACATGACCGCTGGACTCATGGGTCCACTTTAGCAGTGCTGGGACTCTGTCACTGGGTACCACGATGCGGTCTTCGTGCCGGAGGTAACTCTTGTCCCTCTTCCACTGTTCTTGGTTGACCAAAAGGGGTTCAAGGCGTTTCTCCAAGCGCTTGTAGATATCCCAAAACTCCTTCAGGTACTCCGCTTGTTGGATTCCATCTAGGGGGCGTATCATAGTCATGTTGAGATCCAGGTGCACGTCCATACGGCTGAACGCCTCCTTACCCAGCGCTTCAGACCGGGCACCAATCAGGGCGTCGAAGTTGTTGCGGCTGATGTAGTCTGCGCACTCGTTCTTCACTCCCTGGATGTGGTGTACCGTCAGCCGTAGTTGGCTGAGGTAGGTCCACCAGCGCCGTAGCTTGGCCTTCTCAGGTGGGGGACCCTTCTGGAAAGTGCGCACCGGCTCTTGGTCGCACAGCCAGACCACAGGGTTACTCCCCAACAGTCGTGCCTGAGAGGATAGCACCAGCATACCCGCGAGCAATTCCTGCTCATAGGTGGAGTAGTTCACCCTGGCGTGGTTACATTTCCAGTTCCACTGACCCAGGGGTACTAGGACCCACTTGTCGTCAGGGTAGCTGTGCTTGAGAGTTCCATCTCGGTGGAGCCCTTCAGTCCCCCATTGGGAAATAGCCGAGTCGAACTCCTCCTTCTCTAGTGCTTGCCATTGGAACAACGTTCCACCACCGCCCACATTGCTGGCGTCGGTCACCAGGATAATCTCCCCTTGTGCCCAAGTAGGTAGGTAGATAGGTAGGTAGGTGCACTCGGTCTTCGAGAGGCGCCCCATGGTTCCCCCTGGCGTCGGCCCTGTGACGAACAGGAAGAGGCTCCGCGCGTGAAGAGGGGAGGCGGCTTACATCCCGCTAGACCTGACTGTTGGCCCCCAACAAAGGGGCCCGGGCAACACCGGGAGGGCTGATCGCCGCCGGCGTGACGTGCTTGTCTCGCCGGGAGAGTGGGCCCCCGTGCTTGCCCACGTCCCCTCCTTTGGGCGGAACCCTAGAGGTTCACCGGACTTCCTGGCGTATCCCGTTCCCAAGGCATGCATGCACGTTCTTGGTACTAGGGTTCCGAGGCGCTTGGGTGTTGCACGCTCCGCCTCGAGTCCCAAAGCAGCGCAGGCCTTAGGATGCAGCCTTACCCCAGGTCTTCGGATCTCGTTTGGCCGGGTCAGCTGCATGGCACGGGCTGCCTCAGTGCCCGGGCTGTGGACACTGGGTTTCCTACTGTTGTGCGGCGGTTGTGTTTGGGTCCGGGTTGCGGTTGGGTGTGGGTTTAGTTAACCCCGCCAGTCCTGGCTGGGGTCTTGGGTGGGTGTTCTTGGGCACGGCTTGTGGTGTTGTCCCTCTTTTGCCGGCTGTTTGTTGTGTTCGTGGTTGGGATTAGGTTTCGGGCTGCTTATGGGACGTGTGTGGTTGCGTGCGCGCTCCGCTTTCATCCGCCGTTTCCGGTTCTGGTGTGCGGTGTGGGCGTGCGTGCTGGGGTTTGGGTTTCGGCTGCGCCCCGCTTCTCCTTGGGGGGCTGTTGGCGTGTGTGTGTGCTCGTGCGCCCGTCCCGCGTGGTCTCCTGCACCTGCTGGTTGGGGTTGCTGTGCGGGGGTGCGTGTTTGTGCGCGCGCCCCGCTTGTTCCCTGCCTTTCCTGGCTTGGGTGCGGTTTGTGGGCGTGCGTGCTCGGCCCGGGTCTCGGCTGTGCCCCGCCCTTCTTAATTGGGTTGTCGGGGTGTGTTTTGTTTTTTCTCTTCCTCCTTCTGTAGTGCTTGCCATCGGGACAACGTACCACCACCGCCCACATTGCTGGCGTCGGTCACCAGGATAATCTCCCCTTGTTCCCTAGGCACGCCCAAGCACTTAGCGTTGGCCACCTTGTCTTTGAGCTCGTCAAACGCTTGTTGCTCTTTTTTTTTAGACATGGCGGTTTCCCGCCCAAAACATCATCACAAACTGCTCACAATGCGAGGTTCCTCGAAGGACAGCCGCGGGAATGGAACCCGTACAAATAGATCATGCTACTGTAAAATTCCCTGGGTGCAAAGCACTGCCAAGTGAGGCACCAATAGCCTAGGGAGAGTGACAAACGGCAATCAAATATTCCTGGGCTACCAACAGGAGAGGAAGCAGTTTGAAAGGCGTGATGAAACTAAAAGAGATAGGGCATGACCAGAGTCCTGTTGGAGTAACACCTCTGGTTGGTTTGCATCTGAAACAAGGCAGACCAGCAGAGTTAAAGGGCTTGAAACTGAAAGCAGGGCCATCTGCAGTAAGACAAAATAATAGAATATAAATAAGGGCCTTGGTTTGCAGCCTCCAGTGAAAATGGGTGTGCCTGTTTGTCTGGATTGTCAGAGAAATCCAGTGGTCTGTAAGCCTGGAAAAGAACCTGAGCTCTGTGACAGATGAATCACCCCAGGTAGACAGAGTTCACAGATAAGCAGACATATAAACCAAAAAAAAATTCCAGGAGCAGAGGTGGGTATGCTGGCACCAGGAAAAGAAAAATAACTGAATCGGCGAACGTGATATGAGGGGGGGGGGGGAGCTGTGGCTATGGGAAAATGGGGGGCAGGTGGGATCTATGGTTTCGGGGGGGGGGGGGGGCTTTCATGCATCTTTCAGTAGGGAGGGGGGGTTCAGTAGGCGTCTTTTTGGAGCAGAGTAGAGAGATTTTGGGAGGTGGTGGCCGGAATTGGTGAGATTGGAATGTGGAGATGAAGTTGAGGGAAAAGATGTTGTGTTCGGGAAGTTGTGGGATGTGAGGCTCAAGCGGTGGAATTTTGATGAAGGTTTTGTTTTGTGAGAGAAACGCTTGTTGCTCTTGTGGGCCCCAGCGCCAAGTAGTACTCTTCTTGATCAGGTCCGTAAGAATGGCGCTCGTGTAGGTGAAGTTTTTGATATGGCGGCGATAGAAGTTGCACGCCCCAATGAAACTGCGTACATCGTGAAGTCCTTTCTTGGGGTCTCCGTGTCGTACCTTAGCGTCCATCAGGGGTTTGGCCTTAGAGGCCGCTGGGGTCCACCACCCATAGCCAACGTCAAACCCCAGGTACTGCATGGTCTCCTGCATGAACTCACACTTCTCCGGCTTGAGTCGTGTGTGGTTCTCCTGGCAGACCGCAAAGAAGTCACCCAACTGAATTAGGTGATCCTCCTGGGTATTGGTCCCGAGGCATACATCGTCGATGTGAGCCTCCATCTGGGCCCCACAGGATATGAGTTCTTGCACCTTAGCTCTCCCTCGTAGGATGGACAAGATCTTGTTCATCAGCTCTTGGAATAGAGCGGGTGCGTTGGCTACGCCAAACGGCATGACCTTCCACTTGAACACCCTCCCCTGAGGGGTGATGAAGGCCAGTAGTTCCTGAGCGTTGGGCGTCACGTCCACTTGCCAGAATCCGCTCCTCTTGTCCATCTTCGTCTTGTAGCGACAAAAGGCTATCTTCTCAAGGGTAGACTTCATATTAGGAATGGACCCTGAGTGGTTCAGCGTTTTCTTGTTCAGCTCTCCGTAGTCCACTACCAGACGTTTGGCTGTAGACCCAGGTTTAGCCACCAGGAAACAGGTCACAGACTTCCTGTCGTCCACACTTGTCTGTCCTTCCCTCCCTTCAGTGGCCATTTCTCAGGTACAGGTTTGCCACTTGGCGTCGCCATTGCCATCTCTCTTTACACTGACCATCTCAGGTCTTTTCCTGCTGTTTGTACAGTACTGGCCTTCGTCAGGGCCATCTGGGGCTCGGGGAGCCCTGCTGCCACTCACAGCCCCACCCCCAGTGGAGTCGAAAAATTTTAGATCCAGGGACTTCAGTTTAGTGCCCCTGGCCCAGGGTTACAGGTGCCTAGTAGCAGTTTTTGTGCCTTTTGGCAGGGCCATTTCTCTGTTTTTGGCCAACAGAACAGGTCAATCCTGCCAATCAAAACGCACTTTGGGGTGCCAAAAGCTAAATCAACTGTCTTGTGGAGTTTGGAGCTCAGCCTTGTTTTTTGGCTCCAAACCTATGAACGGACACCCTAATCAGAGATTTTGGGGAAATCTGAGCTGGGTTGGTGGGGACATCAGAAAAGCCCCCCCCCACAGCCCATGATTAGTGTCATCTCAGCATGCATTTCTGAATCTCCCATTTCTTTTTCAGAAATCAGTTCTGATTTTCAGCCAACCCCCTCAGTTTCAGCTTAGCGGGGGGGTTGCTGAGTGTTGTGCCTTTGCGTGGGTAGTAGAGCCACTACTAGCTCTAGGCTTCTCTACCCATGTTCTTGTGTCTGGTGGGGAGAGAAGCCATGTGAGGCTCCTAGGCGGCCTTCACCCCTTGGTACCTCTTGCCTTGGGGAAGTAGTCAAGTCTACACGGCCTAGGTTGCGGGAGTCCCCCTACCTCCCTGGTAGGTTGGGCCGGAATATGCCGTAGTGGCGTGACCCCATTCTCTTCCCCCTTGGGGTTGCTCTTAACCAACATTTTCTTTTTTTTTGGCACTCGCTTGTCTTGTTGTTGTTTTTCGGCCACGGCCCCATGGTGTGCCCCCCTGGGTTGTGTCCTAGTGGGGGGTTGTAACCAGACAAGCTCGCGCGTTCACATCGCGGATACATAAATGTAGTAATTGCTGCATATTTGTTACTATTTGTGCATATTCAATACTTCACTTTGTGCACATTTAGATTCCATCATGATTCCACAATGATCCAATGATGCCATAGGCCTGTGCCTGTTTCAATGCTATGCTAAGCCTACCCGCAGCTCATGGCCACTGAAGCAAGGACGTATGGGAGATCTATCCCAATTGAAGGAGGACCTCGAACAGAAGATCACCACCTGGCAAAGAGAGGTAGATCTTAAGCTCATGAAGAGTGTGTGCGGTGCCCATGTGAAGACCCCAGAGGAGGACGACCTCTCGGAGGAATGTGTACGTGAACCCCCTCGAGCGTGCCTATGTTGCCATCGTCCACCGGAGATGGTTGAACGAGACCTACTTTATGCCTATGAAGGGTTGAAGGATTCTACCAAGGGCGAAGAGTCGGTGGAGGATCACCTCCAGACGTCTTTTACTCAGGGGGCAAGCAATTTACACTCCGACGAGGACATGGAGGGCAAGATCAAGCTATTGGACCCGCGGGTACAGAAGCTTATAAGGACCTATCTGGAGGCGTTCAGGGAACTATCACCCCCAGCTTCATGTGACAAGGTGGTACAGATGGACCTGAAGTTGAAACCCGAGTTCGTGGGTCACAAGATCCGGAGGAGACCCTATCCGGCTCCTAAAGAGCAGGCCGACAAGATTGAGCGACAGATACAAGAATGTATCGACGCTGGCCTAGTCCTGGAGTATAAGGACGGGGACTACCCCCAACACTGCAGCCCCTGACTGGACAGACAGTGCAGTGGATCAGAGATGTGCAGTGATGTGCTGACAGTGTGACTGACTGACAGCAAAACAAACAAACAAGGGCCGGGCAAACTGATTTTCCCACAGCCCCAAACGATGGCTCTCTCTCTCTCTCTTTCTTCCCCTCACGTTTTGCAACCGAGCAAGGCGAGTGCCCAGAACCCGGTGTTCTGCAGAAGGGAAAGCGGCCTCAGCACACTGTTCCCAAACATCAGTACCATCAGATGGCCAAAGTTAGGTACCAGAGTTCAGGAACTAAGTAAGTTTCTACCCACAAGCTGGGAGGGTTCCTGTTATACCCACAAGCTGGGAGGGTTCCTACTAAACATCCGGCTAGGCTAGGGTGTTGATTACCCACAAGCTGGGAGGGTTCCTGTTACACCCACAAGCTGGGAGGGTTCCTTCGAGCACCTTAACCACAAAATTACTCAGATGAGGTTTGGACGTGGGGTTTAAGTCCAAATACCCCGTGCATGTCTGCACCCAACTCAACTCTCACAGGGTGCACTGCCACCTACAGTGCTGCACCATCAGTGGTGCTTTTCCCTGGAGGTTATTAGCTGGTCTTGCCTCTCCCCACCTCCCTCATTTGCAGGGAATTTTTTTAACACAGTTTTTTACACCTCCCAGGATTGGTTACCTAGGCTGAAAACTGGGTGGGGGTGAACAAAGCAATAAAACACCTGTTGCTCCCTGGGAGGAGGCCAAACAGGAGCCTCAGCACTTGGCCTAAGGCTATCTCAGTCAAATCCCCAGCCTCAGCCGTAGGCTTAAGGCTTCTCTTATTTTCTCTTAGGGTCATTGTGATCATAGTTGCTCCAGTGCAACTTATGTTAGATGTTCGTGTGCGGAGGGTTTCCCAGCCCCCCCCGACCCAAAAGAAAAGGTGGTTAGTTGTCACTGCCTTACTCCCCGTGCTCCCAAACACTCACGGCGAGCACAAACAAACACCAACAAGCGCTAACAAGCGCAAAATCCTTTCCTTGGTGGGCCGGGTGGTACCCAACTAACCACGTCAAGGCAATGACAGCCAATGACCCAATTTTTCGCACAAAACTTATCTCAAACTCCAAAGAGAGCACAATTCGAAGCGAAGAGAGCCAAAAACTGTCGACGGACATCAACTCAACCAAAAAGGAACCAAGATTAGACCACCCAACAAGCCCACGCACCTGCCCCCCCAGCCACCATGACAGCAACACTCAAACTGCCACAAAAAAGGCAGTAGGATCCAGAATGAATAGTAAAACAGGTTTCGTAAGCTCCAAAGGGAGGAAAACTCGACGAACGAAACGACGAACGCGTCGAAACTCTACGAAACTCGAGAAAACTCGACGACGACGACGAACGAACAAAACGAAACTGCACTGATCCTACACTAATCCTAACCCACACTGTATACCTTACCTTAGCCTTATAACCAAAAGAAAGACAGGATGAACACAACAGCGTCGACCCAGGGGGCTTGGCTGTCCCCCTGGGGACAAGCAAAGCTGCCGGCGAAAGAAACAAAGCCCAGGAGGCGCGCCTGGCCTCTCTGGGCACCGGATCTAGCCCCCTTTTCTGCTTTGAGGCAAAAGCCCTCAATAATTCAAAATAAGGCCTTTCAAGGCCCCCACTCAAAATCAAGGCCTAAAAAGGCCACAGTAGCGCAACAAAAGAGAAACTAGCCCCTTTATCTGCTTTGGGGCAGCTACAAAGGCCACTCGTGGGCCATGAATGCCATGATGCAAAAAAAGGCCACTCAAGGGCCATACCATGTATGGTGCAAGAAGGCAAACAACTGTAACACAAACACAAGATTATTATGTAGCCTCTTGATTATTGTACCCTTCTACTCACAGTGACCCGCTGAGAAGGCAGCCCAAACCGACGAAGGCGACGAACCCGACTCAGCCACCACAGCACCCGCGAAGTACTGGAAGGCAATGGTCGGGGCAGCCAAACCAGAGATCTCCAACCCATAGTCACCAGGGTACTCACCAGTCAGGTAGTCTAGGATGGAGGCCGCAAAGAAGGCGATGTAAGGGCCCCAAGGCCGGATGCGGGGCCAAACTTGGCAAAGAAGGTGTATTTGATCATAATGCAACCCCAGCGACTGAAGTGTTCTGGGAGAGGGTGAAGGGGAGGCGTAAAACCCCAAATACCCCAAATAAACCCCAAAGGTGAAGGTAGGGGCACCAGTAGCCCCAAAATCCAAATAAGGCCGTAATGGCCATAGCCCTGGCAAGCCTGCTGCAGAGTAGCGCAGCAGCAGGACCGTATTCAGCAAAAAAATCTTTGCTGTGGCCTCGGCACAATGAAACAGGCACAGGCACTGAAGCCGGTTCGGACCCCCGTGGCCATCTTGGGGTCACTTGGGGTGTGTATCTATGTGCCGGCAAGCCGCCATTGGCTGATATCATACTCTCCCATCCACCTGAACTAACCCGATGTGATAGTGTGATAGGTTTGGCCATTCCGGCTACGAGCGGCCATATTCAGTACCGAGGCACCGCCAGCGGAGATTTATATATCAGAATATCAGGAATCAACAGGGTTTTATTATCATAATGTTTCCGTAATTTTTCAGCCTTCCGTTCTGATGGTCAATGTATCCGCGACTGTCAGTTGGCTCGCGATTTTGCGTTAACCGATTGGTTAACTGTTATTTCCAGATATTTTGGCGGAAATCCCGATGAAGGGTCAGATTTCATCAGTAAAGGGTTCGTTGCTTCCGCAATTTTCATATTATACACTCGCAATTTTCTAAATATGCACTCGAAATTTTATTCTGAATTTTTCGCGATGACGAAATCGGATTTTCGACTTCGACATCGCCGCACTTGATTTGGCCTTCTTCGAGTGGTCATACTCTTTTCCCTATGCCCGAATCAGGTTTCCCTTATACTTGCCACCCATTTGACTGGGAGATATAAGGGAAACAAAAGCGAATCGTGGGACCACTTTGAAGGATCATATCTACGCGCGAGTGTGAGGAAACAGAATACGGAAGGTTGCGTTGCAAGCGCCTTGGTCTCAACTTGATTTAGAAAGCATCAAACGTCTTTGGTGTGTACACATGCCCGGTGTGGCAAGGGATAAGGGTCAGGAGGGTATATAGTGATATATAACTCTTGGACCGTGCAACCGAATATTTTAATGCGACTTTTGAGTGTACCGCATGAGTGTTGGGGTTGCATAGATACTTTCCTTGGGTTCCCACGCATTTTTAACGTGAGGTTATGTCCATGGAGGGACATGGCATATCATGGTGGGAGCCACTTTTGAGGGTATGTTTTATATGCATGGTATATGTCCTGATATGCTCACGCCCATGTTATATATCTTCGTGTGGCCGAAGAGATGGGGAGCCATACGTGACAAGGGTTTTGCCCATGTCCCAATTGTGGAATTCAAGGCGCTAGACTAAGTCTACCGCATATGTATTGCTCATGGTATGTTTGGCAAAGAGATCCATGAGTGCACTCCCATTTTCATGGGGCAGGTATCTCCATGCGCCCGATTGGGGATCCAAGTGGGGGAATTGTTCGCAAATGGTTCCAATCATGTGTGTATTGATGAGCGGATATCATGGGTGAGCATGGAGATATACTATCATGACAACTTTGTATTGGGACATATTTTCATGTTTTTGACCTCAATTTTTGCTCATTTTTGCATATTGTGTACTTACCTGGTCGGCAAATAGCAAGAAGCCTTTGGAGAGTCGAACCATGGTATGTTGTTCATATGTTGGCATATGCTTTGGAGTTGAACACCACCATATGCCTGATCGCGTACTCCATTTGGCTTGGCGCACGAAGGATTATAAGATTTGGTCTCAAGAGCATGGGCTGACTTGGGCAGAGCGTTGCGCCCATATTTGAAGGGGTTTCGAGGGTAAAGTGGGGATGTACATGGGCATTGGCCTTTGGTCTCTATCCTCCATGAATATTAGACTTCGATTCCATGCCTGCTTTGAGCCTTCGGATAAGTGGTAACTTCAATTTTGAGCATATATTTGATATATGGCCAATATGGTGTGAATTGGCAGGTTTTTAGGCATGTTATGAGTTCAAACTCATGGGGCATATCTCCAAGCCCATTCGACTCCAAGTCCAACCAAGGTTATGTCAGGGTAGGGCATGGTCCCGAGTGCCACTCCAGGACATGACACGCCACCCCCCCTATCGGGCTAGGATTTAGAGGCTTGGGAGTGAACATATTTTTGGGGTTTATGAAGTGACTTGTGACACATGGCATTTAGCCATCTTATTTGATTGGGTTCAGGGCATCATGTTGGTGAGTCAAGGGAAGGTCTTGAGTCCAGGGAATGAGGGGTTTATGGCTATGAATGTGTATGTTTACCTCTTTCCTCAACTTTGCTTTATTTGTGTTCATATGCCAATTTCAGGGCTTTCTTCCTTGGTGCACCTCTTGTACATGCCCGCCACCGTGGGAAGACCGGTGTGCTGAACGGAAGCCCGCATCGTGGATTGGATTGTGAATCGGGTTATTGCTGCATTTGTGGGATCTGATTGCTGTTCAGGGTTGAAGGAGGGTTGTATTTTCGATTTTCTATATTTTTGGATTTTGGACCCGGGACTTTGAGAAATGCAAGCATTGTGAAAGTGCTGCCCTGGGTCGTTGATGGTGCCGGAGGGCTCGGGGCCGGCAAGACCAGTGGGGCAGGCACGCGAGGAGTCGGCCTGAACGTTGCTATTGGGGGTAGAACTGGAGACTCGGACACCAACGGAGGCGAGAGCAGCAACAACTGAAGCAAGATCCATGTTGAGTGTTATCCGGCAGAAAATTCAGTCTATGAAGAAAATTGATGCGGATTATTCTATGCACATCTGAGTGTCCATATCTGTCTGAAAAGATTTAAATAAATCCAATTGTGAAAAATATTTGGCCGATCTGGCCCGCGAGCGCGCGTCAGCGGCAAATGGCGATTCCAGCTAAATGATCGGAACGCGGCGCATTTACGGGGAATGGACCGCGGAATCAGATCCGGCATCTCAGAAATATATAGGTCTGATCCTGAGACTGAGCTGCGAGGCGGCGATTCCGCCGGAGCAAAGAAAATGACCAAAATGTAGCCAATCTGGGTTAGATCAGTGAAAATCTGAGCAGATGGGGGTTAGCCGCACTTACACTCCCCCTCCAAAAACACACTGGGGTGTGTCGCTACGTCAACGAAGAACGTAGTGCGGGTAAGTCCCAGAAAAAAATAGAAATGTAGCCTCGATGGGGCGAAATCTGCTTGATCTGACCTGATTTGGGCTGAATTGGCACTGAATCAGGCTGGATGAACCTGAAATGAGACAGAATGAGAAGTGACGAACAGTCCTCCGTGCAGTAAAACATTAGGTTAAGGGCTAAAGAGCATGTAAACGTATCGAGAATCGATACCAAACCATGCACTGGTTGAGAATGAGGTAGATTATTGGTGAATTGAGTGGCGGAATCAAGAAATGGAGTGACATCCCAGCGCTCTGGCACAGTTTCGCTGTCGCGGGCACGCTACGGCGTCCTCGCCGAACTCTACATCGTGTTAGTCCCGCTTTTCTCGTTCTGAAAAGTGCAGCATGTGCTTCAGATTTGGCGCATCTGGTGGATGATCACAAGATTCAATCCTGCTGAATCAATTTGAACAGAGATGGAGGAGATTAAGCAATCACAGAGAGGGAAAACAAATACAAATGAAGTCTGCAGGCCCTAAGTGAACCACAGAAGGTAAGGATGCTTTTCTGTTCACTTAGATCTAAACAGATCTTCGAGGAATGAGGGGAGATGACAGGGAAATCAACCTAAATTGTCCTAAAATCAGCAAATTCCCTAAGATGAAGGTGAAATGAAGCGGAATGTCTAGAACTGAAACTACTAACACTTTCGTTTAGACTAGAGTTAATATATATTGTCGTTTATTCAGCTCAATTGTGCTTTCCGGCACGTTGGTTCGCGAGCATCCAACAGATTCCATCAAAATGTGGATCATGTGATGATGCATCATGATGGGACATGATAGCCCTGGATCCTTGGCATGTAACGCGCCGAAGGTTCGCTGAAGGCGCTTTACTAACAGTATATAACTGAGAGACACCGTATTTACAGTGGCGACGGTGTCAATCGACTTGGACAAGGCCCATCTTTCGATTGAGTCCCACAAGACACTTGGATTCACCATTTTCGACAGTTCCAGGTCGGATTGAGCTCACATTGGCGTGTGCCAAAAATACAACGAAGCTTACGGACTTCAGAGGTTGCTTTTAGAAGTCCCTAGAGCTCCTATCTGAAGGCTGTCTGAACAATTGACGTCTGGGTTTCGTGCAACAGTGGCAGAATGAAGGACAAACCTGAGAAATACAAGGCAAATTTGAGGATCCTGGATCTGAATCTGGACTTTGGCTTCCGCATCACGGCAAATGAAGGTAAGATCTGAGTTCCTGGCGTCGCATCTGGTGCAGCCAGTACTACAGGGGGTGCCTGTAGGGGTGAATGTCGCTGGCCAGCGTTTTTACTATGTACATTTGCTTCCATCTGCACGAGTAGCCAAATTCCAAAGATGCACAGACCAACAGAGACAAGATTACCCCGAATCTGCCTGAATTAAGCCTGAGTTTGGTTTTTTCTGAACACGGCAGCACACTCCGTGGCTTTCGGTTTTCGACTTTCGATACGCTACCGAACGGAGACCAAAGAAAAATTGATTGATTGACGTCAAATTATCAAACATTCGCAGTTCTCCACATCATGACATAAACAGAAAGAATGAACAGTGGATTGAGCAGAATGTGGTTCTTTCAAGTGGAATTCGGCCAAGCACAAATACATGTGACCACCAACCTGTCTGGTCGGGCCCTCGTACGGCTTGGGCGCTGCAAATCAGCGGCCGAACTCGAAGCTTGGTCCTCATTTGGCTCCTGGGCTGGCCTGACCGCAGGAGGGGGGATCGACGGATCAGCCCTGGAATGTGGCTGCTGAGGGCCGTAAAAGGCTGGATCTCGATTCACCACAGGTCGTTTTCCGTCGCTCTCCACTTGTCTGTCTGGTTTCGACAGACAGTCTGTCAGGAGTACTCCAATTTTGGGGTGCTTCTTCAGGAAGTCGATGAACCCCTTGGTGTATCCATGGACAAAAGATTGGGCTGGTTCCCAGTTGTTGTGACTGGAATCAAAGCCCCTCCACTCACACAGAAATTCCCATTCGCCCTTCGCGTCACCTCTTGCTTCTAAAATCCTCTTGAGTTCGTACTTCCCCCCTTCGATGACCCGATCTGACAAAATTTTCGAAGTCCAAAAAAGGGGTTTGACCCGATCCTTGGGGGAGGGGATCTCTCTCTTGAGGCGATCGCCCGAAACGTCAATTTCCCTGCTGACATTCACACGAATCCTCCACCTGTTCTCACCAAGACGCGCTGTAACAGCGAATGGCCCCTCCCACAAGGGAAGAAGCTTGTCATCTCCGTCCAGGGTGGTTTCGGATTTTCGAAGCCAAACTCGATCATCGACTTCAAATTTGTGGGGGTTTTTTCGGCCTTGATTCTGGACCCAAAGCCAGTCAGCTTGATGCTTATCGATTAATTTAGAGACAGTTTTATCTGCTCGTTGGACGTCGTCCAAAAACAACGAAGCATCTTTACAAGGGCGAGGATTATTCAACGGCATGTTCCACCAACACTTCTTTCGTCCAAAGACAATTTCATTTGGAGAAAGGCCATGGTACAAAGGGGTGTTGTTGTAACGGCGAAGCAATGCGAAGAGAACTTCAAGCCAGTGGAAATCCTTCTCACTCGCGAGCTCCTTACGAAGCATATTTATAACAGAGCGGCCGGCTCTTTCGCCAGGCAGCGCTCGATGCGAGTGGATTTCACACCTGAGGTGGTGGATTCCAAGGTGAGCACATAATTCTCTCCACCATTCGGAGGTGTACTCTTTGCCTGAGTCCGTAACCACCTCGGATGGGACGTCCCAACCTCCCATCCAGGTCTGCGCGCACCATTTGGCGGCAGCCTTGCCAGTCATCGACTCGATGTTGCAAGGCAACACCTGCATGTAGCCGGAATGACGGCACTGAATAAGGAGCACACCATTGACTTTTTTATTAGTCCAATGGCACTCTTCGTCATCGAGTTCACCGAGATAGAAGAAATCACTGGTGACTCTGTTAAAGAGGCGCTCCGGAATAGGATGTGGCCTGAGATGGCCGTGCTTCTTCGCGCTGGGGGGCGTCGAGACAGCACATTGGGCACATCCGGCGGCTACTTTCATGCAATGAGTATATAGCCTTGAGCCAAACAACCTATGTTTAATCATCGACCATAATCGACGGCCATGTGCGTGGGGGGACTCCCATTTGTGCCACCAGTTTAACACTCGGGGGGCCAGGGCGTCTGGTACGCACAATTTACCCTCCATCCACAGCTTCCCCCCATCCAAAGAATACTCCGAAAAAATCCCATCCTTGTGAGCATCTTTGGATTTGAGATTTCCAAAGACCTCTTTAAACATGGGATCATGCAAATAATCGGACGTCCAGTCACGGATGATCAGGGAATCTTTCGGCAGGGGTGGAGTTTTGGCCGGATCTCGACGCTTAATGCCCTGGATCAACCGAAATCGACTTACTCGTCGGGTATAGTCAAACCGTTTCACACTCCCTGAGGAGGGATCGGTGACTTTCTCCACGACTTTCAGTGTTTTGGTGCAGATCTCATGAGCATGCGCCGGATCTGAGAAGGCCGTGATGTCGTGACACGGCAATGCATGCTGTTTAACTGCGCATTGCATGCATTCACGTCGGAGGAGCTTTTTTTCCTCTTGATCCCACTCGATCACGACGTGGCGGTCCTGCTCCGTACCATGGATGTTGGTACTTTGCAGCCCCTCTGAAGCGGGGTAAGCCCATCGGCTCAGAGCATCCGCTACCCTGTTGTGTTTTCCAGGCAAATACGACACATGGAGGTCAAACAGAGAGAGAAATTCGTGCCATCTGGCCCGTCGACCAGCTGGGCTCGCGACAGTATCAATGTGTTCGGTGGCCCAATACTCCAGAGATCGATGATCCGTCAGCACCTCGACTCGATTGGTGCCAACCCACGATTGGTACTTTTTTAAAGCACAGATTATGGCGTAGGTTTCTTGCTCACGCGGCGACCATTGCATTTGGCGTGGGGCTAGCTTCCGAGACCAAAATGCAAGAGGGTAATGATCACCTGTGGCTTCATCAACCTGTTCAAGGACAGCTCCGATCGCGTACCTAGAAGCGTCGGTTCTTATTTAGAAGGGTCGGTCGAATTGCGGCACATGCAACGTGGCGACTTCGCAGAGGGCCGCCTTCAAGTGATGGAAGGCCTCCTCGCACTCGTCAGTCCACTTGACACGAACCTTTGAACCTGCCTTGCCTGCATCTCTCCCTACCTTCAATAATTCAGTGAGGGGGGCAGCAAAATTGGCATAATTCGGCACAAAAGTGTGGTAAAAATTGCAACAACCCAGGAATCCTCTCAACTCCGTGATCGTCTCAGGGCGCTTCCACTTCTGAATAGCGACGAGCTTCCCTGGACTGGGTCGTCGGGTGCGGTTCTCTAGGAGAGAACCACAAAATTCGACTGATTTTAAAAATAATTTTCCCTTCTTTGGCCCACAAATCAGCTGATTGGCATCAAGAATGTCCAAAACCTGGTTCAGCTGCTTTTCATGTAGGGCCACCAGCTCGGCTTCGGTCAGTCCCTCCCCCTCCGTCGCGATGATTATGTCATCTATGTACACACTCACGAAGGCACGAAGCTCAGGATGAGCTGTAAAAAGTACATCCTCCATCATTCTTTGAAAAAACGAAGGGGCGTTCTTCAGGCCCATGGGCATGACCGTCCACTGGACTGGGCCACATGGCGTGCACATACAGGTGAGAGGTCGGCTGTCCTTCGTCAACGGCATTTGGTGAAAGCCGTGACGGAGATCAAGCACAGAAAACAAACGACCTCTTGCCCTCTTGGCGATTTCCTCCTCAATGAGGGGCAGGGGGTGTGAATCCGCCTTGGTTTCGGCGTTGAGATTGCGAAAATCAACAACCATTCGCCAACCATCAATAGTGTTCTGGTCTGCAGGCGGCGGCTTCGGGACTGTGAAGGGTGCACAGCACCATTCGCTGGTCATACAACCCTCAAGCCAACCAAATTCCCTGAGATTTCTCTCGATTATTTTTCTGAGGATCTCATGTTTGTGTCCATGGTTCTCATAAGGACGCTGTTTCTTCGCCTTGTAACCTTCACGAAGCTCGATGAAGGCTTCACCGAACTGCCCACGGACAGGGGGGTCCTTGATCAACTTCCCCGAAAGGGTTGTGTCCTTCCGTTCCTCAAAACTCTTTTCTCTTGACTTGGAACACAATTCAGTGTCCACCTGATCGCCAGGAATTACTGTCGAAAAAACTTTGGCGACTTCTTCGGCCTTGGCAGGAAGAATCTTCTTACGGATGTCCCTAAACAGGTCCGTATCAACTGCCTCTTGAAGATAGGTGGGTCGAGTGTCGACATTCCAGAGATTATCTTCGTGATCCAGCTCCTCGAAAGGATCTATGAAAGCTTCCACAGGGGGTTTTTCATAAAAAACTCTGAATTTGCGGCGCGATTTAAAATTTTTCTTCGCCCGTGTACTGAAGATTCTTTTCGATGTCGATCGTATTGGGGAAGAGAGAGACGAGGCGGATCCATTTGACGTTGGATCACCTTGGGTATCTGACGGACAAAAATCAGAAAAAATAGATCCATCATCAGTACCACGCTCAACCTCAGGTTCAGACCCAACACAGGAATCAGTACCAGAATCAGCAGAATTAGAGTCAGAAAGCTTTCCATCCACCAGGAATGCAAGCGAATTCCAGGACTGCTGTGGCAGGGGACCTGTGTCGTCCCTGGCATACAGCTTAATCTTCCTGGGAAGTTCGATGTAATCTACACAAATGTCTTGTAATTCCTGAAACCAAGGCTTGTCGTCCCACAAGGGCACAACTAAAATCGCCTGGGTTTTATCTTGCTTGATTTTGTGGATAACCTGCTGGATTAAGTGAAACGGAGGATTAATCCATAACTTTTTGTCCCATTTATGGGTCCAAGCGTCGCGAAAATGCTTGTCAAAGCGCTTGTTCTCGCGGTTAGTAGCATCATACTGTGGCCAAAAGGAATGGTGTTCATAAAAATATTCACAAATTGAATCGCGCCATTTGTCGACAACTCTGTAGGATGAAGAGTGCCAGCGCGAAGGGCGTCGTGGCTGGGAGTCCCTACGAAGACATTCTAACTCTTGGGACTAATCGGCACTCCCATTCACCTCTGCAATTGTGACATCTTCGCCAAATTTTGGTGTAACCTTTTGCTTCAAAAATTCTTCTGCACTTTTAAACCCTGCGTGCAAAAAACGAAATTCAGGACGCTCCAAGGGACCTGACTCCAGCAAAAAACAACGCCGATGACCTACGGGCGCCACCCTGTTCTTGCGAAGCCAAGGATGGCCCAAGTAAAGGTCATACTTTATGTCGGCACGATAGAAGTAGTCATCCTTAAGGACAACTTCCTCCACATTACCTTCTTCCCAAAGGTCTTGAGCGACCAAATGAGTTGATATATAACAACCGCGTTGCCCACCTGCGAGAGAATGTCCAGAAACTCCCTCGAGGGTAACAGGATGAGGCGATTCAAACACGCAGTCGTCGGGTAAGAAAGAATTGGATTGGAGATTTACCTCTGATCCATTGTCACACAAACAAGTGGCGAGGTGGAAATTTCCCTTGCAATCAGAGACCCACAGCTTTGTGACAAACTGACGGGCCCTGTGCTTGGACTGTACACCAACCTCGTCCACTACAACAGAAGGATCCGCTGCCGGATCCAGGGGAGAGGAGACAAGCGACCCTACATCAAGTAATGGTCGATCTGGAATCTGGGGATCATGCCTGAGATCGCCTGGGGAGGGGCGATTTTCGTGGCTCCCCTAGGCGTTCTGACCTCCAGTGGCTGCGTTAACATTGTGAACACAGCCTGATTCGTCGATCCACTCATCTTGGAACGGATCATCTGCTGGATTCAGGGCATTTTCGACATAATCTCGATCCGCATCGGACACCTGATCTGCACCTGAGACCTGATCCACACGATGGTGGCCCTTTCCACGTCCACGGCAACGGCCGCCGGATGATGGACCTCCACCGTCGCCACGCCCTCTGCCCTTACCAGAGAAGGGGGTTCCCGAAGGATTTCCCTTACCTTTACCCTGGGATCCTGGAGCATTTCCCTTGTTTGTACCGGATTGAGGGGTTTGGCCTGGATTTCGATTTCCGCCTCCGGCGTTGCCATTGGGATTTTTCTGGCCGTTCGGCTGCCCACCGGAACCGGATGGAGTCCGATCTCCTTTGCCTTGGGACCCGCCAGGGCCTCCGGTATTTTTATTTCCACCGGAGGGGGTCGGATTCCCTTTTCCAGCCTTTCCACCATGCACCTGTCTGTCATTCCTGTCTGAATTCTGCGGATTACTGATATTTTCACCAATCACCTTGTGATCGTAAGGAGACCATCGGTGATTACCAGTAGAATGCGTCTTAGCTCGGTTCGTAGAACCTAAAAGAAGGCAGATGCTACAGTGATCCTGAACATTCCGGGTGTCATTCACCTTTTTGTTGCCCTTTTGGGCCCCATTTTGGGTGTTTTGCTGGGTATTCTTGTTTCCCCCAAGACCCTCATGGAAATTTTGATTGGCGGCGTCAGCGAGCCGCTCAACCTCTTCCCACAATTCCTTCGGGGTGAACGAAAACACCCAGTTCCTGGCCTTCAGGCGATGGCCATGGAAGCTTACTCCCCTGTTGAGGACTTGGACAAACAAGTCCCGATCCTCGTGTTCATTAAACTTGATTTTCCACGTGTTTTCAGTGAATTTCACCTTGGTAAACGACGTGGGGGAACACTTTTGAAGTGATTCCCTGACGAAGAACCTGTTGGCCGAGGCATCGAAGCCTTCGACCTCCGCCCACCAGGTCTTGACCTTTTCTTCGGATTGTTTATTCCGAAGGGTGGCGGCAGTCTCGGAGGGGATCTTATCAAAAATCAGATTTTTCAGCTCGACACTAGAAAATTTTTCGCCTGAATGTTCAGATTCTTCCACTAAATTCCAGAAGCGCTGTCTCTTGTCTTGCACTTCGTGCAAGATTAATCGCGAGAATGAAGGAAAATTCTTCAACATCTGGTGGTAATGGTCCTCTGGCAGCCGGGATCCACGTACCTCCAACTGTTCCCACACCTCATCAAAGGTAAGGGGGGAACTTGAATCCTCACGATCACTCCAGGTCCTGAGCCAAGTGTTGGCCGGCGCTCCCTCAAGGCAGTCCAAGAGGGCCATCAGGAACTGATCATCTTGGAGTTTTTGGGTCTTAACCCACAGTTTAAATTCCCGTTGGAACTGAGGCCAACGTCTGGGGTTTCCATTATACTTCTGTTGCTTGGCAACCTGACGAAGTCGCAATGAAGTGGGATTAAGAAGCGAATCCAGCCCAACACCGGCCGTAATGGCAGACACCTTGGCGGCATCATTCACCACACCAGCTCCGGCGAGGGTCTGGGCGAGCAACAGCTGGGCTAATGCATTGGAATCAGCAGCAGGAGGGGCAGTACGGGAGGCAGTTTGCTTGGCATTCTGAGCCTCAGTCCTAGCCTTCGCCGTCCTACTCTGAGATTGAGAGATTGTAACCCTTTCCTTTAGTTTGGTCCTGCTGATCCTTGCATCGGTGGTCTTGGAGTCCGTCGAAGGAGCAATTGAAAAAATTTCTGTCACCTCCTCCGACGGTTCTGTGGCTTGTTCCACCGATGATGCGCCCTCAGACCGCATGTGCGTCTGGAAAAGATCTTTAATTCCCAGCGTTTGAATGATGAGTTGCATTTGATCTTTGAGCAATTGGAGCTCAGTATCTCGCTGGAATCTGCAGGAGCAGTCGGCAGGACAGTACATACCGTGTCCTGAAGGGCCTGAGCAGGCTGTCGGACCGCTAATCTCAGTGGTTCGCAGCCAGGAGTCCACTTGGGGAGCTCCTTCAGCCCTAATTTCCAGGCTTGCCTGCCTGGCTGCATCTAAAATTCCTTCCTCAACCGCGGCGGCTAGATCGTCGCGGATGGAAACAGGGGGATGAGGGGCGGAGGGCCCGGCAACAGGTGCCTTGGTCTTCTCCTTCGGGAAGGGGCTTGCCTCCCAGATCTGCAAAAAAATGGCAAAGGAGTCATCTTCTTGAGAACGCCACCACATCCTGGTATTAATTTCTTCTTGAAGAAGGAAAAAATATTCCATTAAAAAATCAGAGGCGATTCTTTCTTGTCCTATCAGCTTAGACGTGGCTAATAGACAAAGGGCCTCAAGCGCCTCAAGGTTACGGGTCACTTCTGAAGACAAATGGTCGTCCCATTGTGCCCAAGAGGCTGGTCGATTATAGCTAGGTACCTCACCTGGACCACCCATCTCAATGTCGTTCAGATCGGCGTCGATGGTCTCAAAATGTGGACATTGGTAAGGAGTATTGGTACCTGCCAGGTCCGTAAGCTCCACCGGAGCGTTGCTATCGGCGTAGGCTGGCAGATTCCAGCTGCTTGATGGCCAATTTCGACTGGGATTGGGATGGTAATTTGGGTCTCCACAGCTGCTGATTTGTGCCCTTCTTGGGCAGCTTGGGCTTGCGCAAGGCATTCCTCTCAAGGCCTCGTTCGCACAGCACCAGGGCAACGTAATCGTTACTTCTCCGGAAGCAGCGGGGTCTACGGGGCCGTACTGGGGAGCTAACTGTGGTTGGGACACCAAAGGAACAACATTCAGGTAGCCTCTGCTACCATGAAAGTGCTGCCCTGGGTCGTTGATGGTGCCGGTGGGCTCGGGGCCGGCAAGACCAGTGGGGCAGGCACGCGAGGAGTCGACCTGAACGTTGCTATTGGGGGTAGAACCGGAGACTCGGACACCAACGGAGGCGAGAGCAGCAACAACTGAAGCAAGATCCATGTTGAGTGTTATCCGGCAGAAAATCCCAGTCTATGAAGAAAATTGATGCGGATTATTCTATGCACATCTGAGTGTCCATATCTGTCTGAAAAGATTTAAATAAATCCAATTGTGAAAAATATTTGGCCGATCTGGCCCGCGAGCGCGCGTCAGCGGCAAATGGCGATTCCAGCTAAATGATCGGAACGCGGCGGATTTACGGGGAATGGACCGCGGAATCAGATCCGGCATCTCAGAAATATATAGGTCTGATCCTGAGACTGAGCTGCGAGGCGGCGATTCCGCCGAAGCAAAGAAAATGACCAAAATGTAGCCAATCTGGGTTAGATCAGTGAAAATCTGAGCAGATGGGGGTTAGCCGCACTTACACATTGATCAGGAGCAAATCAGCAGGGATTACAAGCGGAAGGGGCACAGCGGGGGCCGGTCCTGGTAGGGACCTTCTTTATGGTAGCAGAGGCGTACCTGCTGCCCCTACCAACCGCCGACCCGGGGACTTGGGCCATTATGAGCCCTGCCCAAGTACGCCCCGGGTGCGTATTGTGGACTCGGTGGAGACCACGCCGGAGATTGGAGCCATAGAAGAACCGAGACGTTCAAGAGCATGGCGAACTCCGGAAGTTGAAGCCCGAAGAGAAGTACGACATTCGGGAAGAGGAGGACGTGACATGGAGGACCTGGTCTCCATGTGTGAGCGTCGCTGCCGAAAGGCATGCAACCTCCGCTCTGCCGCGGCGGACTCTGATGAGGCCTGCCATTCAGGCAGCAGTGGAGGACGGGCCCGGCGCTACCGGAAGCGCGGGTCACCCAAGTCCGCGGCAAGGGACGCCGGGGCTATGGACACGGACCCCAGCCTGGTCAGGCTGTGGGAATCCGAGGGGCACTCCGAGGGCTATCGGACAGCCTACGAGCCACCTTCGGAGTCGGAGATGTCCGCGCCGATCGCCAGGGCGCACACGGCCCCCGAGCCCGCCCTGAAGCACGACGCCGAGGGCTTGGAGAGGCCAGCCAGGGCCCGGACGGCACCTGTGCCCCGGCACACGGGACCAGAGACGGACGCCATAGGCGATACGCCCATGGGCGATGAGTCTGAGGTGCCGAGAACCGCGGGATGCGCTGAATCCGGCGGAAAGCACGCTGCGTGCCACTGCGAGCATGTGTCCTTCCTCATGGGCAAGTACCCGAAGATGGGGATGGACGCCATCGTGCATCGCCTTGACCTCTCAGTATCTCGCTGGAATCTGCAGGAGCAGTCGGCAGGACAGTACATACCGTGTCCTGAAGGGCCTGAGCAGGCTGTCGGACCGCTAATCTCAGTGGTTCGCAGCCAGGAGTCCACTTGGGGAGCTCCTTCAGCCCTAATTTCCAGGCTTGCCTGCCTGGCTGCATCTAAAATTCCTTCCTCAACCGCGGCGGCTAGATCGTCGCGGATGGAAACAGGGGGATGAGGGGCGGAGGGCCCGGCAACAGGTGCCTTGGTCTTCTCCTTCGGGAAGGGGCTTGCCTCCCAGATCTGCAAAAAAATGGCAAAGGGGTCATCTTCTTGAGAACGCCACCACATCCTGGTATTAATTTCTTCTTGAAGAAGGAAAAAATATTCCATTAAAAAATCAGAGGCGATTCTTTCTTGTCCCATCAGCTTAGACGTGGCTAATAGACAAAGGGCCTCAAGCGCCTCAAGGTTACGGGTCACTTCTGAAGACAAATGGTCGTCCCATTGTGCCCAAGAGGCTGGTCGATTATAGCTAGGTACCTCACCTGGACCACCCATCTCAATGTCGTTCAGATCGGCGTCGATGGTCTCAAAATGTGGACATTGGTAAGGAGTATTGGTACCTGCCAGGTCCGTAAGCTCCACCGGAGCGTTGCTATCGGCGTAGGCTGGCAGATTCCAGCTGCTTGATGGCCAATTTCGACTGGGATTGGGATGGTAATTTGGGTCTCCACAGCTGCTGATTTGTGCCCTTCTTGGGCAGCTTGGGCTTGCGCAAGGCATTCCTCTCAAGGCCTCGTTCGCACAGCACCAGGGCAACGTAATCGTTACTTCTCCGGAAGCAGCGGGGTCTACGGGGCCGTACTGGGGAGCTAACTGTGGTTGGGACACCAAAGGAACAACATTCAGGTAGCCTCTGCTACCATGAAAGTGCTGCCCTGGGTCGTTGATGGTGCCGGTGGGCTCGGGGCCGGCAAGACCAGTGGGGCAGGCACGCGAGGAGTCGACCTGAACGTTGCTATTGGGGGTAGAACCGGAGACTCGGACACCAACGGAGGCGAGAGCAGCAACAACTGAAGCAAGATCCATGTTGAGTGTTATCCGGCAGAAAATCCCAGTCTATGAAGAAAATTGATGCGGATTATTCTATGCACATCTGAGTGTCCATATCTGTCTGAAAAGATTTAAATAAATCCAATTGTGAAAAATATTTGGCCGATCTGGCCCGCGAGCGCGCGTCAGCGGCAAATGGCGATTCCAGCTAAATGATCGGAACGCGGCGGATTTACGGGGAATGGACCGCGGAATCAGATCCGGCATCTCAGAAATATATAGGTCTGATCCTGAGACTGAGCTGCGAGGCGGCGATTCCGCCGAAGCAAAGAAAATGACCAAAATGTAGCCAATCTGGGTTAGATCAGTGAAAATCTGAGCAGATGGGGGTTAGCCGCACTTACACATTGATCAGGAGCAAATCAGCAGGGATTACAAGCGGAAGGGGCACAGCGGGGGCCGGTCCTGGTAGGGACCTTCTTTATGGTAGCAGAGGCGTACCTGCTGCCCCTACCAACCGCCGACCCGGGGACTTGGGCCATTATGAGCCCTGCCCAAGTACGCCCCGGGTGCGTATTGTGGACTCGGTGGAGACCACGCCGGAGATTGGAGCCATAGAAGAACCGAGACGTTCAAGAGCATGGCGAACTCCGGAAGTTGAAGCCCGAAGAGAAGTACGACATTCGGGAAGAGGAGGACGTGACATGGAGGACCTGGTCTCCATGTGTGAGCGTCGCTGCCGAAAGGCATGCAACCTCCGCTCTGCCGCGGCGGACTCTGATGAGGCCTGCCATTCAGGCAGCAGTGGAGGACGGGCCCGGCGCTACCGGAAGCGCGGGTCACCCAAGTCCGCGGCAAGGGACGCCGGGGCTATGGACACGGACCCCAGCCTGGTCAGGCTGTGGGAATCCGAGGGGCACTCCGAGGGCTATCGGACAGCCTACGAGCCACCTTCGGAGTCGGAGATGTCCGCGCCGATCGCCAGGGCGCACACGGCCCCCGAGCCCGCCCTGAAGCACGACGCCGAGGGCTTGGAGAGGCCAGCCAGGGCCCGGACGGCACCTGTGCCCCGGCACACGGGACCAGAGACGGACGCCATAGGCGATACGCCCATGGGCGATGAGTCTGAGGTGCCGGGAACCGCGGGATGCGCTGAATCCGGCGGAAAGCACGCTGCGTGCCACTGCGAGCATGTGTCCTTCCTCATGGGCAAGTACCCGAAGATGGGGATGGACGCCATCGTGCATCGCCTTGACCGCCTGGACAACGCCAAGGACGGTCTAGAGGAGGACGTCGCGGGGATCCTGGATGACCAGTCGGCCGCGGGAAAAGACATGGAGGAGCTGCGAGCGGAACGGGACCGGTACCGGGAGAATCTGGAGCTGGCCCTGGAGAAGCAGCAGCGAGTGGTGGACAGCCTCCTCCACCTGGTGGAGGACATGTCGGGACGCCTGAAAAGGCTGGAGGAGCTACAGCCCCTCGCCTCGGGTCCGGAGCTCCCGGCAAAGCCGGCCGCGGTAGAGCTGGTGGAGCGGGTTAAGACCCTCAGGAGTGCCATGGAGAAACCCATGGGCGGCCCTGCAGAGGCACCGTACGCGCCTCCGCTTGTTGACCCGGGTGCGCTGCCGTTTGTTCCCATGTTCAGCGAATCCACAATGCTCGGGGAACACACGGCACCGGCTGGGTCCATGCGGGAAGGGCACGTAACCACGGACCCGAGGAGCCTGACGGTACAGATGTCCCATGCCGCCCAGGATGTACCGATCACGACGAATATGGTAGTTTATGCGGAAGAGAAGATCGAGAGTCAGACCATGCAGGGGCGAACCATGGAAAGCGCCGACGGACATGGTCGAGGTCATCCGGGCGGAAACCTGTGGGCGAAGGACCCCAATACGGGGATATGGACGGCCGATGGAGCAAATCCTTCCCGCATTCCAAACCCCATGGGTTCAGGCCCAACTGGACCGCACTCCATGGAGGAGAGGGATGTACGGGGAGTGTACTCACACCCCCCGGCCACAGGTGGTATCCGTCTCGGTGGAGTGGTGGCTGGAGACGTCAGAGACGCCATCAGGATTGACGACCTCAGGGGAATCAAAATCCCCTACTACGATGGCAACTCCTCCAACCTGGATGACTTCATCCTGGATTGGGAGGACTTCGCCAAGGAGGTCGTCGGCGAGATGCGGGGAGCGCCGCGGGATAAGTGGGTATGCCGGACATTCCCACACCGGCTGGCGCAGGACCTGAAGGAGGAGCTGCGGGATCAGATCCGGAAAGGACTGATCCGCACAGAGCAGGCCTGCCTCCAGTGGTTGGAGGACGAGGAGCGGGTGGACGCTCCGAACCAGAAGCTGGAGGACTTGTGGTCCATCCCGCTGCCGCTGGACCGCGGTGAGTTGCGGGTCCGGGAGTGGAACCGGTATCTGCGGAAGTACCGCAGATGCCTCAAGCTGGTGGAAGACTGGAACGAGGCCAGTGAGATCCGCCACCTGCTGAAGGACGTCCTCCCCGGCAACTGGAAGAGGAGAGTGGAGGACGAGGAGAAGAAGCGCGCCAAGAAGCGGGTGGCGGTGAGGATTATGGCGGCGGAGGATACCCATGTGGGTATCATGGAGTTCTTCAGGAGGAACCTGGGCGAGCCCAACCGGATGTTGGGACTGAAGAACGCCGTGTACGTGGAGGTATTTGGAGACTCCATGGGGCAAAGGTTGCTGCGCCTCAACAACGTGGAGTGGAGGCGCGGGGAGCCACTGAGGATGCAGGTCATCTTCGCCCGCATGAGCCTGGACGAGATCGTGAAGTACATCACGGTGGAGTTGAAGCTCAATGCGAAGAACGAGGCTCACGTGCAGGATCGACATGGTCATGGACAACGAGGACACCGAGAAGACCGCCATCATCGGGAGATCCAGGAGGACACGGCCAACTTCGCGGAGGATGGTAGTGGAAGTGGCCAAGATCACTGGACCGGGTCCCGGGAGGATCACGACGAGGCCCACTCCTTCGCGTTTGTGGCGCACAACGTGAGGAATCATGGGCAGGATCGGTCCAGATGGAGCCAGGTGGGACCCAATAAGAGCAGAGCGCCAAGGAGGATCGGGAACCCACCGCTCTCGTTCCGGGAGTACAGGTCTCAGCACGACTGGTGCTGGGTCTGTTATGGCAAGGGAAACAACCATGCCCACGACCACCGTCAGTGCAAGGTGTGTGAGGCGGACAAGAAGGCCTACTTCGCCGCCCACCCCGAGAAGAAGCCCAAGGAGCAGCGGATTTCCGATTGGAAGGCGAAAGGCGGAGACGGGGGAAAAGGCCAAGGCAAAGGCCAAAGAAAGGGGGGAGGAAGAGGCTATGGTGGTGGACCTGGCCAAGACCGACGAGTGAGGTCGATCGAGGAGGTTGCTGAGGACATGTTGAGGACTTTGGAGGAACTCAAAGCCCAGCAACGTGGTGGACAAAGTCCTGGTGGATCGCAGCCGGAAGGGGCTGCGGGAAGCCAAGTCTAGAGGAGCCCCCACGGGAGTGGGACCTCGGAGGTCTCTCCTCCGAAAATCAGTGGAATCCCAGAGAAAGCGAAGGCACATCGGGTGCCGAGGAAGGCTCCGGTAGAGCCAAAACCACTGAGTTTCGCCACTCCCAACCCCTGGAGCGCCCTGCCAAGGGAAGTACATGTGGGTACGGGACATGGCAAGAAGGAAGGAGCGCCCACGGAGAGCCCCGTGGACGGGCAGGACCAACCCAAGATCTACACCATCCGTGACCATACCCTTGAAGTCCTGATGCACCCGGACGTGCTAGAGTTGCATGCCGTGAGAGTCGTCCATACACCTCATGGCGACGAGCGGCAGTTGCACTTGAAAGTGCGAGTACGGTGTGGAGGAGAGGAGAAGGTGGTGGATGTGTTAGTGGATACGGGTGCCCAGGTGAGCCTGGTCCGGAGAGGGTTGTTCAAGGAGGAACTCCTGCAGCCCAGCCGGAGACCGGTCCGCCTGAAGGTCGCCAACGGAGAGATCATGGGTGGCGGCACCCATGAGGCCACCATCAGTATGGAATTCTGGGAGCATGAGCGCTTGAACCGCCCTGATCAGGCGAAGAGAAGCACTCTATCCGGGAACTTCTATGTGGCCGACATTACCGATTGGGATATGATCATGGGGTATGATTTCATGGTGGCAAATGCCATCTGAGCCCTTCCCCATCGTGCAACGCTGGTCCGGGGGGATGATGAATGCCTAACATGGCTGTCCACGCACGATGCATGCGGATCATCCCAATGGAATGCTGAGGAAGGGGATCGGATCGTCCGAGCGGTGCAAGCTGTGGGTGCCAAGTCCAGAGGAGACCGCGGAGTTCAGCTCACGGAGTATGGAATGGCGCCGCAGGTGTACGACAGGATGATCCAGACGCTGGGAGCCGAAGCGCCCGAGACGGACGTCTTCGCTTCCCGGGATGCCCCACTTCTGCGGAAGTGTAGGAGGCATTGGCATCGAGGAGACTCAGCCTGGCATAAGCATTGGGGTCTGAAGGAGTGGGGGCCCATGTATTGGCATGGCTCCCTGGATAACACCAGACGTACGGTGGAGAAGATCATCGCGGATAGGGCGAAGGGGATCCTGGTCATAACCGGCATAGGATCCACCCCATGTCCGCTGGAGGGTCTCAAGTCGACGCTGGACTCCATCACCCTGAACGAGATGTCATTCGAGCCAGAAGAGGAGTTGTTCATCGTTGCCAAGGGTGTATCAATGCCCTCCCCGGGTCAAGCGTGGGGTACCAAGGCTTTCCTGGTGGATGGGGCGCAAGCCCAGCCCACAGGTGATGAAGCATTCATCCGTAGGGTGGAGGCGGTGCCCATGAAGGTCATGTTCGAGCCCAAGGACGGGGCGGATCAGCCAGTTGATGGCATTGACATCCTGTCCCACTCCGAGATCGACGACGTCGTCAACTACATGCGAATGGGGATGCACGATCGTGTGGCAGCCAAGAAGAGGCGGGCCATGGTCACCTCTCCGCATTGGTGGGATGACAAGAGGTTGGTCACCGGCAAGTACGAGAAGGATGAGTTCGTGGCGAGGGTCATGGATCACATCGCGGACCAATACGATGGTCCGGTTGGGTCTGACCCGCCGACATGGGATTTTCCATAAATAGGGGCCGATAGCGACAGTAACCAGCCCGATGCCGCAAATTTCCGAAGATTATCGGTGGGAAGTGCACCCCACGACGATGAAGACGGCATATTGGACGAGGAGAAGTCGGATTCAGACCCGGAAGAGGCCTATACCGCAGTGCGGTCGGTTGTATCGATACCGAAGCAAGCGGCTGAAGAGGCCCAGGAGAACCCGAAGGTCGCCGAGCTGAAGGAGAGGTTGATCAAGGCCTATCCGCGGCTATTCAGTGGCGTCGCCAACAAGAACCCTCCAGATCGTGGGAGGTTTGGCACAGCGAAGATCAAGCTGAAGCCGAATCCCAAGATCTATCGTCATTGGGAGTACCAACTTCAGGGCGATCGGGCCGAGGCCATGAAGAAGTTGTTGGCCGAGTTCATTGAGCGGGGATAGATCGAACCCTCCGACAGTGAGTGGGCCAGCCCAGCCTTCATCGTGCCCAAGAAGGAGAAGGGCGAGTGGAGGTTGGTGGTTGATTACAGAGGTTTGAACGAGCAGACCGAGCACGACTCGTACTCACTTCCCCTGATCGACTCCATCCTCCAAAAACAACAGAAAAAGCGGATTTTCACAGTGTTGGACCTGAAACACGGTCATCACCAGATGCCGCTACACCCGGACTCCAGGCCCTGCACAGCGATGTCGACGCCGCTGGGGCCCATGCAGTGGAAAGTGGTGCCCATGGGCGCCAAGAATGGCAACGCCGCTTTCCAGCGCAAGATGGAGGACCTACTCGGTCCTGTCCGGGACTGTGCCGATCCCTTCGTGGATGACATCATCATCGGGTCCGGCACGGAGAACATGACTGAGGACGAGCTCATTGACGCGCATGAGAAGGATCTGCGCCGAGTGCTCAGCGAGTTGGACAAGCACAACATGGTGTGCAAGCCCACCAAAGCCTCACTCTTCGTGAAGGAAGTGGAGTTCGCGGGTCACGTGGTTGGTCACGGGCAACGCCGTCCCATGCCTGGGAAGCTGGCGTCCCTGCACCACTGGGAGAAGCCCCAGACCATCAGCGAACTCCGGTCCTTCATGGGGTTCTGCAATTACTATTCGGGTTATGTCCGGATGTATGCAGAACTATCGGGGCCGCTGCACAAGATGCTGCAGGTGGGCAAGTTCGATGGCCGGAAGGGGAGCAAGAAGAAGCTTGCCTGGACCCCTGAGGCTGAGGATGCGTTCAACCGCCTGAAGGAGCGACTCCTGGGGCAGTTGGGGCTATTCCTGGTGGATCCGGACAAGGGATTCGTGCTACGGACGGACGCCTCGGACTATGCTGTAGGGGCAGTCCTCGAGCAGATCCGAGACGACGGGTCACATGTACCCGTGGCGTTCTGGAGCCGGATCCTGGCCGAGGGCCAACACCGAACCTGGACAGCGAGGGAGAAGGAGACGTACGCCATTGTTTGTGCGCCCAGAAAGTGGTCGGGCCACATCGGATTGCAACCGGTGGTGGTCTGTACAGACCATCAGTCCCTGCAGAGCTGGCACAAGGAGCACGTCGACACCCCCTCGGGACCGGCGGCAAGGAGGGCCCGATGGCATGAGACGTTCGCCAAGTTCGACCTCAGCGTCGTATACGTCCCGGGGAAGGACAACACTGTGGCAGATTGCCTCAGTCGATGGGCCTGGACCGCGGGCAAGGCTTGGATGGACATATCCAGCCATGGGGACGCCGAGGAAACCGAGGAGGCCAAGCGCATCATCGAGATGGAGAAGGGGGGTCAAGTGCTTTGTGGTGATGGCAAACCGTACGGACCTGGCCAAGTTCCGGGGTGCCCGCGTCCAAGCTATTCGAGAGGAAACCCTCGAGCAATGGATGGTGGCCCCTGTAGAGCTAGTCAGGTCCGTGCTCTCAGAGGACTGGTCGGATGACTACGCGGCATCCGAGCACTGGAGCAAGTACTGGAATGCCGTGAGCGCCCCGTCGGACGACGAATGGCCCGAGGGCTTGACCGAGGATGGGGACAAGTTGTTCCTCAAGGACAAGCTGCTGGTGCCCGAGAACCGAGTGGAGGAGCTCATTGACCATTGGCACAATGCCCAGCTCATGCATCCTGGGCGAGACAAGATGCAGCAGGACCTGGAGTGGCGTTTCAAGTTCCCTCCGGGGTACTATGCCATCCTGGATAGGTACTGCAGCGACTGCGCCGTGTGTCGGGCCACGAAGAGCCCTAACCACTCCACAGCGGGCAACCCGGTGTATACGGCTATACCGGAGGCCCCTATGCGGTCCGTGGCCATGGATGTATTTGCCATGCCTGAGGTCACCGTGAAAGGAGAGACCTACGACTGTGTCATCCTGGCGGTGGACAGGCACAGTGGGTATATCGTGGCGGTCCCTGGCAAGAAGTCCAAGAAGAAGGACAAGAAGGACAAGCATGGAGTGGGGCTGCAGGCCAAGACCGTCGCTAATGCCATGATCCGGCATTGGCTGATGATTTTTGATGTCCCGGCTGTCATCTGCAGCGATCGGGGCAGTCAATTCGTGGGGACGTGCTTCAAGACGATGTGCAAGCACATGGGAATTCGGCACGCCAAGACCGTGGCATACCACAGCCGGTCGAATGGCCGGGCTGATGTGGCCGGGCGGCAGATGTTCGAGAAGTTCCGCCAGCTGCACATCGACGAACCGGGCCGGAGTTGGTACAATTCGCTGTGGAGGGTACTCCAAGCGTATCACGACCTTCCGGGGCCCACTGGACTGTCGCCCCATTCCTACGGGATCGAGTGTCACACACTCTCCCGTGGTTCAACCATGGCAAAGTGGCCCAAGATGCGAACGCCATGATGGCTGAGGCGGACGACACGGCGGCCAAGGTGTGCAAGGCACTACAGGACGAGCATGACAAGAGGGCCAAGTACTTCAAGCAGGGAAAAGTCCAGAAGTATGCTCTCCAAGACACCGTGTGGGTGGAGCGGCACCACAAGGATGTCCTGTCCAGGCATCGGCAGGCATCTTGGTATGTGCCGGGGGTAATCGTTCGGAAGGTCGGGCAGGATGTGTATGCGGTTCGTGTGGGGGATAACAAGATCCTGGACCGCGACCATACCCAGCTTCGTCCCCGAGCACCAGACCCCAGCGGACGTCCCGTCACCTTCGAGTTCACGGCCGGCGATGTGGACTCGGACGACGAGGGTGAGGACGACGACTTCACCGCCGAAAAGATCCTGGCGGACAAGCCGGACCCGGGGACGCCTGGGGGTAGGCTTTATAAAGTCCGTTGGAAGGGATTCGCCGCATCCAGGGATTCGTGGGAGCCTCCGAGCAGTTTTGTGCCGAGGTACACCACGGTCTGGATGGACTACCTGAAGAAAAAGAATATTTCTTTGGATGTCAAGGACGTGTTGGTCCATTTGGTTGCTGCTGTAGCACCGTAATGGATCCCCCTTGGCATTTTGTTTGTTTCTGTGATTGAGGAGACGGGTGAGGGCGTTCATCCGGGGATTTTTCGGCCTTGATTGGCCATTTACCCCCTTCACTCGATCTCCACGTATATATTTCATCGTGGTATACGTATTTAGATCGATCGACGACGTTTCTCTATCTTTGAATCTCTTGGTCCATGTTGTAGATCAAGAGGAGACCGGATATGGCGTAGGGCACCGATTTTCAGTGTCCTCACCCCTCCCTTGGGGCATGGGGGACGCCTACGACGTGTGTGGGGCCTCCATGTGTCCTTGGGACATGGAGGGGGGGGTTGGAGCCCATGGGGGTCCTCACGTCCTCTCTTCAATGACTTCCGAGCGGTAACAACGCTCTGAGAAGGGGGGTGAAGCCGGTTCGGACCCCCGTGGCCATCTTGGGGTCACTGGGGGTGTGTATCTATGTGCCGGCAAGCCGCCATTGGCTGATATCATACTCTCCCATCCACCTGAACTAACCCGATGTGATAGTGTGATAGGTTTGGCCATTCCGGCTACGAGCGGCCATATTCAGTACCGAGGCACCGCCAGCGGAGATTTATATATCAGAATATCAGGAATCAACAGGGTTTTATTATCATAATGTTTCCGTAATTTTTCAGCCTTTCGTTCTGATGGTCAATGTATCGGCGACTGTCAGTTGGCTCGCGATTTTGCGTTAACCGATTGGTTAACTGTTATTTCCAGATATTTTGGCGGAAATCCCGATGAAGGGTCAGATTTCATCAGTAAAGGGTTCGTTGGTTCCGCAATTTTCTAAATATGCACTCGAAATTTTATTCTGAATTTTTCGCGATGACGAAATCGGATTTTCGACTTCGACATCGCCGCACTTGATTTGGCCTTCTTCGAGTGGTCATACTCTTTTCCCTATGCCCGAATCAGGTTTCCCTTATACTTGCCACCCATTTGACTTGGAGATATAACGGAAACAAAAGCGAATAGTGGGAACACTTTGAAGGATCATATCTACGCGCGAGTGTGAGGGAAGAGAATACGGAAGGTTGCGTTGCCAGCGCCTTGGTCTCAACTTAATTTAGGAAGCATCAAACGTCTTTGGTGTGTACACATGCCCGGTTTAGCAAGGGATAAGATAAGAGGGTATATAGTGATATATAACTCTTGGACCGTGCAACCGAATATTTTAATGCGACTTTCGAGTGTACCGCATGAGTGTTGGGGTTGCATAGATACTTTTCTTTGGGTTCCTACGCATTTTTAACGTGAAGTTATGTCCATGGAGGGACATGGCATATCATGGTGGGAGCCACTTTTGAGGGTATGTTTTATATGCATGGTATATGTCTTGATATGCTCACGCCCATGTTATATATCTTTGTGTGGCCGAAGAGATGGGGAGCCATACGTGACAAGGGTTTTGCCCATCTCCCAATTGTGGAATTCAAGGCGCTAGACTAAGTCTACCGCATATGTATTGCTCATGGTATGTTTGGCAAAGAGATCCATGAGTGCACTCCCATTTTTATGGGGCATGTAGATACGAGTGGCGAAGGTATCTCCATGCGCCCGATTGGGGATCCAAGTGGGGGAATTGTTGGCAAATGGTTCCAATCATTTGGGTATTGAATCATGAGCAGATATCATGGGTGAGCATAGAGATATACTATCATGACAACTTTGTATTGGGACATATTTTCATGTTTTTGACCTCAATTTTTGCTCATTTTTGCATTTTGTGTACTTACCTGGTCGGCAAATAGCAAGAAGCCTATGGAGAGTCGAACCATGGTATGTTGTTCATATGTTGGCATATGCTTTGGAGTTGAACACCACCATATGCCGGATCGGATCGATGGCTTGGCACACGAAGGATTATAAGATTTGGTCTCAAGATCATGGGCTGACTTGGGCAGAGCGCGGCGCCCATATCTGAAGGGGTTTTGAGGGTAAAGTGGGGATGTACATGGGCATTGGCTTTTGGTCTCTATCCTCCATGAATATTGGACTTCGATTCGATGCATGCTCTGAGCCTTCGGATAAGTGGTAACTTCAATTTTGAGCATATATTTGATATATGGCCAATATGGTGTGAATTGGCAGTTTTTTTGGCATGTTATGAGTTCAAACTCATGGGGCATATCTCCAAGCCCATTCGACTCCAAGTCCAACCAAGGTTATGTCAGGGTAGGGCATGGTCTTGAGTGCCACTCTAGACCATGACACGCCACCTCCCTCTTTGGGCTAGGATTTAGAGGCTTGGGAGTGAACACATTTTTGAGGTTTATGTAGTGACCTGTGACACATGGCATTTAGCCATCTTATTTGATTCGGTTCAGGGCATCATGTTGGTGAGTCAAGGGAAGGTCTTGGGTTCAGGGTATGAGGGGTTTATGGCTATGAATGTGTATGTTTACCTCTTTCCCCAACTTTGCTTTATTTGTGTTCATATGCCAATTTCAGGGCTTTCTTCCTTGGTGCAATTCTTGTACATGCCCGCCACCGTGGGAAGACCGGTGTGCTGAACGGAAGCCCGCATCGTGGATTGGATTGTGAATCGGGTTATTGCTGCATTTGTGGGATCTGATTGCTGTTCAGGGGTGAAGGAGGATTGTATTTTCGATTTTCTATATTTTTGGATTTTGGACCCGGGACTTTGAGAAATGCAAGCATTGATCAGGAGCAAATCAGCAGGGATTACAAGCGGAAGGGGCACAGCGGGGGCCGGTCCTGGTAGGGACCTTCTTTAGCACAGGGTATCATTGGATCATTGTGGAATCATGATGGAATCTAAATGTGCACAAAGTGGAGTATTGAGTATGCACAAATAGTAACAAATATGCAGCAATTACCACATTTATGTATCCGCGATATGAACGCGCGCGCTTGTCTGGTTACAGCATAGCTTTCTCGCCACCAACCTCCTCTTGGAGTCCACGTACTCCCTTAGCCTGGATCGGGTGTCCAGCCCTTCATCCACGGGGTCTTCCACCCTCATGGAGACTAGGGGTTTCAGTGGGGCGACGTACTCGGCGTTCTTCACTTCATCCACGCATGTCTGCACGAAGAAGGCGTCGTGCTCAGTTTCGTCATCTGAGTGGATAGAGCTGGGGAGCTAGGATAGTCCACACTCAGAGGCTCCAACAGGTACAAGTACATGGCGCGGTGAGTTGGGGGCGTTGGTGTTAGTAACGACGTATTCATCTCCTCCGGGTATAGTCTCAATATCATCTTGAGGTCGTAGTCGATCCTTCAAGTCACCCAAGGTGAGTCCATCGCTTTCTCGTTGTATAGCCTGGACTAGAGTCGAGTCCAGGTCCTCCCAGGGAATGGAGGTAAGACCTCCGTCCACCACGCTGAGCATACTTCCCCATCTGGGCTTCCCGATTGGCGTCTTACGCCCCAGAGGCACGTATATGGCCTCATCAGGTAACCGAACAGAGCTGATAGTCAGCCTGTCCTGGAGGGTTTGCCAGTACTCCTTGCCCCCATGGGCTCCCCAATCAGGGGACCACAGGACCATACGGGAACGCTCCAGGGCCACCTTGGTCAAGACGTTCCCCAGTTCACTGAACCTGGGGTTCCCGTAGGCCATCCCGAAAGAGGGCGAGTAAAACTTGTATCTGCAGTTTTTCCCCTTGCTGCAGTAAAGGTCCAAGACATGTTGCTTGTCGCTGGCGAACAACTGCACACTCAGGTCTTCTCTGGAGTAACCCAACTCCTTCAGACCTTGGTTTAGGACTTCTCCCAATAGTTGATAGTCCTCAGTTTTGGAGGCAGCCATCATGTTCGAGGGCTCTTCCTTCGATACCCTCAGGTAGCTCGAGGTATGCTCCCACTGCTCCAGTGGCACGGACTCTCTGCCATTGCAATGGCCCACGTAGAGGAGGTAGGGCGCTTGCAGCGTAAGGGATTGTATCTGGGAGTGCTGCACAAAGAAGTCAGTCCCCAATACAAAGTCGAAGGCCTCCGTGTCCATCGCATAGAACCGATGGGCGATAGTTCGGGAGCCCATAGGTCCCTGCACTTCACAGTCCCCGCAGCTGTGCACCACTTGTCCATCCCCCATTTGTATAGCCGCGGTGGTCATGGTGTTCTTCAGGCTCCCACAAGGTAAAGTTTTACTTGGCCACTACAGATATGGTGGCTCCAGTATCCAATACCCCCAGGTATTCACGTCCCCCTAGCTGGATACGTACCCAGAACACCAGGTCCAGGGCCCCACCGCAGCGTCCCCGTCAGAACTCCGCGGGACAGGTCACCTCGAACCCCTTGTTCCGCAATTTGCGGGCCATTGTCATGAAACGGCTTCTCTTCTTAGACTTGCCGTCATCACCACCGTCATGCTCACGCTTGGCCCCTTGTTCTCGCTGGGCCTGAGTTTGCGAGCGTGTGGTGGGACCAGACTGCCCTCCAGAGGGCTCGGAATTCCCGCCTGGATTAGGGTTGGGGTTACCTCCGTTCTTGTCCGACTTCTTGGTGTCCTTGTCTGGCTGGCGGTTAGCGCCTCCTCCTCGTCCATCTTGACTCTTGTCTTGCCCTTTTCCACGTCCTGTCGACTTGCCCTTGCCGGACTCGGTGCTGTTGCCCTTGCCACCGCCCTTGCCAGAGCCTTTGCCAGAATCCTCGCCCTTCAGCTTCGTCGACAGGCGCTGCTTGTGGTAGCACTCATCCTGGTAGTGCTTCCTCTTCCCACAGACGGCACAGGTGATAGTACACCTGTAGTGATCCGGCATCTTAGCCTTGGCGCCGGTGTTGGTCTCCTGCTTCTTCCCTTGGACTACGAAGCAGTCTCGCTGCTCGCAGTCAGGGGCGTGCTGCAGGTGGCCAAGCTCATCTCTGGCATCACACCAGAAGAGCTCCTTGACATTGTCCATGATACGGGCATGCTTAGGGGTAGTCCCCTGTCCAGGTCTGGGTCCTTGGTACCCTTTGCCATGGCTTGCAGAGCCTCCACCTCCAGGACAGTAGGCGTTCAGGTGCTGGTCGCTTTCTTTCTCCAGCGCCAGCTCCAATAGTAGCACGAACAAATCCTCGTAGTTGAGGGCTCTAGCCTTGCGCTCTGCCGTTGACCGGCACTCGTCCCACAGCTCCCGAGGGAGCTTAGCCACCAACCAGAAAAGCAGGTCGTAGCTGCTGTAGGAACCGGGCGTCAATCGTCCAGCCCAGTGATCAAGGTCAGCCAGTAGCTCAGAGACCCTGCCAGGTTTGGGGTTGTTGGGCAGCACGGCCAGTTTCTGGATCTCGGCCCTGATGGAGAGGTCGGTTTCATAGGTTGGGTACTGCATCTCCAAGGTGGCGGACTTAGTTGTGATCTGCTTGACCTGCTTCTCCAGGTACTTGGTCTTGCAGCACTGCAGGAGCAGAACACACTTGACTCGCCCACTAGCATGGGTTTGACCGGTCATTCGGAGGAACCGGCCAAAATTCTCAGCGAACTTGCTGAGGTCCTTACCTGTGAACTCAGGCAAGTTCACCACGATCTTGGAGGTGGCAATAGCCTTAGCCTCCTGAGACCTGCGTACCTCAGGACATTTGGTCTTCCTCTTCTTCTTGTTCTTCCGCCCACTCGGTTTCTCGGGGTCCTCAGGGTCGTCGTCCTCCGAGGTCGAAGCTGAAGTCATGGACGGCGGCTCATCATCAGAGGGGTCTCCGCCTAGGTCACTAGAGCCATAGGGCTCCACATCAACCATAGCTCTTAGGGCTGTCAGCCCCCAGCCGGTCCAGCTCGGCTCTCGTGGAATTCACCACGTGGCTGTAGGGAGGCTGGGCCGTTCTTGGTGTGAAAGGGCTTCTCGGTATCACAGCAGGGGTCGGCATCGGTCGGCTCCTCAGGCTCCCCAGGGTGTTTGTCAACCCTGCCACCAGGTGATTGGCCTATACTCGGTGGGGTGAAACTTTCACGGTGGTAGGTGACGCTTGGGGAGGAATCAGGGGCTCCAGTTTAGCCCGAATCTCTTGAGTGAGGTCACCAACAAGTTCAGAGGTGGCTCCTCGGAGCGCTTCTTTAATCTCCGACCGCTTCAGGGACCTGTTGGAGGATCTCCCCGATCCTCTACTCCTGCTCCCGCATGACTCAGGGCCTCTCCTCAGCCCACTCAGGGTGGCATGACCAGGAACATCGACATAGGCTCCCGTAGCGGGTAGAGGATGGTGATAGTCTGTCGCATACCAGCGCGGCGCAGAACTGGAGGCCACTGGCTCACTGGCAGTAGTTGCCTCAGGAAACGCAGTGGTAGATTGGTCCACACCATAGGCAGGCTAGGTAGGCATACCAGTAAAGCCTGTGCCCTCAGCCATAGGCGGGGTGGTTATGGGTGTGGATGTTGCAGCGGCTGGGTCTGGAGTTTGGAGTGTGGTGGTTGTAGGAGAGGGTGATGCATGGAGGCCAGAAGCGCTTGGTGCGCCCTCGAAGGTCGACTCACTCGTCGGGTCTTGCCCATGGTCTACTCCTTCGTCTGCTATGCTTTCTCCTGCAAATTTCTCTCTCTCTCTCTTTCTCTTCAAAGGGTTGGTGTTCACCCCCTCGACTGAGAGGGCCCGGAAGGCCGACTGAAGTCCCTCCAGCGAGTCATCAGCCATGTCCACTGGCCCATGTAAGGGCACCGAAGGTACAGCGCTAGGTCCAGGTCCAGGTTCACCAGGTGCTGGCATTGCTGGTGCCTCAGGCGCCGTCCTCACGTCGGTGTCCTCCTTCTTTGTTTCCATATTCTCGCCCTTCTTGCTTATGACAGTACTCGGCGCACTGGATGTACGGCACGGGGTTGCTGCCGGTACGCAGAGACTGTCTGCCTCTTGCTACCAGAAATTCTTATAGTGTTTTCAGCACTGTGCTTTTGATGTGCCTCTCCTGCTGCTTGCTGCTGGTGTAGGGTTCCTGCTGCTTGTTTTTGATGAGGAAAATGTTTTATTTGTTGAAATACAACCAATCCAGAATAACCCAAGCCAGAGATAAGCAAGTAGAAGATAAACAGGATCAAAGCATGGAGGGCTGCAGTAACAAAGAGTTAGATAAAGACAACTATCAACAATAGACCACAGCAATTAACATACATTGCAACTCAAGATGAAATATTTTACATGTTTGAGAAGAACTGATTGAAAAACTGCCCCAAGGGCTCACATCCTTCCATAGTGCCATCTAGAGATGTGCACTCCTTGTTTTTGGGTCCCATAGGTGCTGAGGTGGCATGGCTTGTGGCGCTGAGGTCACTGCCATGTGACATGGGATATTCCTACTTAGCTAGGCTGACTGGGTATTGAACCCAGGACCTCTCAAAAAGAGATGCCCCAGCCCCCTAGGATGCATACCACTAGGATAGCTAAGAATTCAAGAGAAAACATAGATAAATTCATAGGCTCTGCCTTCAGTATATCAGTGCCTCAGTCACCCAGGAAAACATGTTTTAGTGCATATAGCTTGGGGATTAAGGGTTCCACACAACATCCTGATTTAGTGTTTGGTTCCATAGGTCAAAATGTGTTATCACCCATTTTGGTTAGGCCAATACTAAGATAAAAATGCAAGAGTGCTTAGAGCACCTCCAATACAACTAAAGTATACCGTAAAACATTGAAAAAGCACTTTTTTTTACTGGCAGGGGCGAGATCTTGGGCTGTCCTCCCAGGGTTTTGCTTTGGTTGCCAATACATCTCAGTTGCAGCGCGGGGCTGTGGGCGCGGACTGAAAAGGACGGCGGTGCAAAGACCGGAGGCTGAGATGAATGCTAAACCCGGGGGTTGTCTACCACAAAGGTACACGCCGCAATGGACGATGGCCCCTGGGGGAAAATGCGCTGTGGCTCGCCAAAGAGCCCTTTCGATTCGAAAATGGCTGTTGCTGGTGGCACACCCGAATCTGCCGGTGGATCAAAGAGCGAGGGAGTACCCGCAGCAAACAGGCGGTCTCCCTCAGGAGCATGGACGGGAGGGAAGGCGTTTGTTGGTGCATGGACCTGAGGCTTGGGAGTGCTTGGTCCTGCCCGTGCGCCCCGTCCGATGAATCGCGGTGACCGGGCCCCAACTATAAAAGGGCACACAACAGAAAGCAGGTGGCAAGCGACTGACGGGGCACAGACGCGGCACGCAACTAACATTCCGCTGGCACAAGCGACAGCCACGGCACGCAACTGACATTCGGCTGGCACGGTCGACAAACGCGGCACGCAACTGACATTCGGCTGGAACGGGATACAGACGCGGCACGCAACTGACATTCGGCTGGCACGGGCGACAGACACGGCACGCAACTGACATTCGGCTGGCACGGGCGACAGACACGGCATGCAACTGACATTCGGCTGACACGGGCGACAGACGCGGCACGCAACTCACATTGGGCTGGCACGGGCGACAGACACGGCACGCAACTGACATTCGGCTGGCACGGGTGACAGATACGGCACTCAACTGACATTTGGGCGGCGCGGGCGACAGACACGGCACGCAACTGACATTCGGGCGGCGCGGGCGACATACGCGGCACGCAACTGCCATTCGGCTGGCATGGGCGACAGACGCGGCACACAACTGACATTCGGCTGACACGGGCGACAGACACGGCACGCAACTGACATTCGGCTGGCCCGGGCTACAGACACGGCACGCAATTGACATTCGGCTGGCACGGGCGTTAGACACGGTGCGCAACTGACATTCGGCTGGCACGGGCGACAGACACGGCACGCAACTGGAATTCGTCGGCGCGGGCTACATACACGGCACGCAACTGACATTCGGCTGGCACGGGCGATAGACACGGCATGCAACTGACATTTGGCTGGCACGGGCGACAGACACGGCACGCAACTGACATTCGGCTGGCACAGCTGACAGACACGGCACGCACCTGACATTCGGTCGGCGCGGGCGACATACGCGGCACGCAACTGACATTTGGCTGGCACTGGCGACAGACACGGCACGCAACTGACATTCGGCTGACACGGGCGTCAGACATGGCACGCAACTGACATTCGGCTGGCACGGGCAACAGACGCGGCACGCAACTGACATTCGCCTGGCACAGGGAACAGACACGGCACGCAACTGACATTCGGCTGGCACGGGCGTCAGACACGGCACGCAACTGACATTCGGCTGGCACGGGCGACAGACACGGCACGCAACTGACGTTCCGTCGGCGCGGGCAACAGACACGGCACGCAACTGACATTCGGCTGGCATGGGCGACAGACACGGCAGCAACTGACATTCGGCTGGCACGGGCGACAGACACGGCACACAACTGACATTCGGCTGACACGGGCGACAGACACGGCCCGCAAGTATTATTCGGCTGGCACGGGCGACAGACACGGCACTCAACTGACAGTCGGGCGGCGCGGGCGACAGACACGGCACGGAACTGACACCCGGTGCGCGCGACAGATGCAGATGGCATGGCCGGACAGGTAAATGCAACCGACAACGCTGGGCATGCGGCGTGACACGCGCGCCACAGGACTCCATGGAACGCACTCGATACCGATCAGACAGGGGACCAGCACAGTCCTTCAGCGGGCGGGCCCGGCTGAGCGCCACCGTCGACGTCTGCGGGTCCGGCTGAGGATCTGGTGGTTTGGCGCGCGCCGCAGACACGGCACCCGAACTGGCAGCAGCTGCGCCCCGGCGCAGGGACCGCCCAGATTCCGGCGCCAAGGCGGCGCGGAGCACCACGGATCAAGCAATCTCTGATGCGGATGGGCGCAACAGCGCGGCGTACGCGGACTTCCGTGCGCCGCCGCCGGTTGCGCGGAGAGTCGGGTTGGGGGTTGTGTTGGGGGGGGGAGGGGGGGGCCTGGCATCGCCGTCCTGGTGTGTCTGGCAGGTGGGGCGGAGTGTCGCCCAGGGCCCGCTCCCCAGGCCGGGGCGCGACGAGTCGGCCGCGCCGTGTGGTCCAGGCCCAGCGGCACGGCGCACATCCCAGGGGCGTAGGGTAGCGTGATCATGGAACGAGACGACTGCACATACACGGAGCCAGAGCTGCTGCTCCCGGGCGAGAGGGAGGGAAGGAGGGCGCGGGCAGTGGATGTGCCACAGGCAAAACGATTCGCGTACAACAAGAGCGGCTGCTTGCAACCGACAGCAGTTGCCTCGCAACCGACAGCGCTCGGCGTCTGGCAACTGACAGCGGTTGCCTCGTAACCGACAGCAGTTGGAGTGTGACCGACAGCGGTTGCCTTGTAACCGACAGCAGTTTGAGTGTAACCGACAGCGGTTGCCTTGTCACTGACAGCAGATGCATTGCAACTGACAGGCGGACAGCAGTTGCATTGCAGCCTGCGGCAGTTGAAGTGTAACCGACAGCAGTTGCCTTGCAACTGACAGCAGCAGGCGTGTAACCGTGCAACCCCCGCTGCCCGGCAACCCTCGGGTGCCCCCGTTCGTTCTGCGTCTGTCTCGGCGCTGGAGCAGGACCGGGGGGCGGGGCGAATCCAAATGTGGCTCAGACGGGGGCGAAGATGGCGTTCACAATGCACGAGGGGCCCGAGGAGGATGGGGTTGGGGGTTCGGAGTGGGGAGGGGGAGATCGAATGCATTGCATGAGCCCGGCGGCTGATCCGGGCTCCAGCGGCCGGTCACAATCGATTATGCGCTGTGCTGAGGACCCGGACGGTTGCCTCATGGGACTGAGATGGCACCACCAAACGCAGGGCCGGGACATTGTGTTGGGCGTAGGCGTTGCTCCAACAGGCCTGCCATCCCGCCATGCCCCGGTTCAGCAGCCGTCCGCATGTAACCGACAGCGGCTGGCGTGTAACAGACAGCATTCGGCGTGTAACCGACACAGCGGTTGGTGTGTATACTACAGCGGCGGGCGTGTAATCGACAGCGGTTGGCATGCAACTGACAGCGGTACGCGTGTAAACGACAGAAGTCGCGTGTAACCGAGGGCGGTTGGCGTGTAAACGCAGCGGCGGGCGTGTAACCGACAGTGGTTGGCATGTAACCGACAGCGGTTCGCGTGTAACCGACAGCGGTTGAAATGCAAGCGACCCGCCTTGCGAGGCACCCGACAGCTGTGGCAGGACCGCACGGCTGGCGGACTCCATGCCGCGTGCATCACGCGGCCCGGGAGCCGTGCCGTGGTCAGCATGACGAGCATGACGAGGGCATGAACCCGCAGAGGCAGTGGCCAGACAGCCGCCGCTGGAAGGCTGCGGGGGCGACGGCCACCAGCTGCTGGCACGCCACTGCGCCGGCCGCCTCGGGCCAGGGTGGCTGGTCAATGACGACCCTTTGCCACCCGTTGTTCGTGGTCCAGCCGTTCTTCTCTAGCGCCGCCCAAGGCTCTGCCTTGCGCCACCCGTTGTCCACCGAGTCATCCGTGCCAGAGCCCTTGGACTCACTGCGGGTGTCCAGGGCGGCCCACGTATCCGCCCGCCGCCAGCCGTCGTTCGTGGTTGAGCCTTCTCGCGGGAAGGTGCACATTGCTGCCTGTCTCAGCCCGTCCTCCTTTGTCGTCTCCTCCAACACGCTGAACTTCTTGCCAGTTCGCAGTACCTCGACCTGGTCCTCGTCCGGCATGAATCTACCCTGATCCAGTGCCTGCAGTGTATGTGGAGGGTGAAGTGGGGTGGTAGGAAGAGTGCGGAGGAGCCGCAGTGGGCGCAACTGCGGGGGGTGGGGGAAGGCACAAAGAAAACAACAGTGAGCGGCAGAAAGAAAGAGAGGGAGACAGAGCGAGAGGAAGGCCAAGACTGCAAAAGGGAGAAAGAGAGAGAGAGAGAGAGAGATAGATAGAGAGAGAGAGAGAGAGTTACAGAGAGGGACGTGGAGGGAAACCGGGAGAGAATATCAAGAGGGGAAGAAGAGAGCGGGGGAAGACACACTCAGGGACAAGAGCGATTCAGGGGGGGGGGGGGCAGGGGAAGAAGGGGGACGGGTAGGGTAGAGAGGGGAAGAGGGAGAGGGGATGAGGGATAGTGATTTGATTTGATTTGATTTGAGGGCCGATCTTGAGGTTCACAGGCCGCCCGGGGGGCGCTCGATGGCTGTGCCGACGACTCTGCATATCGGCTGGCCAGGGAGAGCGAGAGGGAGAGAGGGAGAGAGGGAGAGAGGGAGAGAGAGAGAGAGAGAGTGTGTGTGTGTGTCACAGAGCTAATCGGTTTTTGTCTGGGGTAGGCCATTTGGCGTCGGATTTTGGCGCATGGTCTTGTGCATCCACGCTAGAAGAAGGGACGCCCATGAGAAGGCACGCTGACCCACCTTGACCGGAAACCCGCGGAGCGAGTGGGCTACGGGGGCCGCTGCCAGCGAATGTGTGACCCTGAGGGTTGTGCGACAGTTTCGGGGGCTGTGGGGGGGGGGAGGACCCCTTCTTCCCCCCCTTTGCTGACCCAAACCTTGGGGGTCGGCGAGTCCGGCGGTCAGCCACCGGGCTCCCCCGGAGGGGGGGGGGGGGTCAGTGGGTACCACAACATACAATCCCCATGACACGCTGATCATTTTGTATATGCACAAGTGGGGTAGGATTTTTTCAAAAAAACTTTGCCTATCAACTCAGGCTCCCATCAGCCAAAGTCCGACCCGGAGGCCGGGTTGGCATCAAAATCCTTTTTTGTGCTTTTCAGCCATTTTTGAATTCTCCACAAAATTCTGATTATTTAGAGTACAGACACATAGGGTCGAACACCAAAATTTCCCCCTGCCATATGCCTAAAACAAAATCTCCGGCGCCCACAAAACCCATTGTTCTGTACTGCAATTTTGGGGTCTACAGAGGGGGACCAGGATCGGCCCCTGTGGAGTGGGCTAAGTGTCATTGAGGGAAGCGCGGCCATGTTGCCGTTGGAGATCCGGTGACACTACGGCTGGGCATTGGGCCGAGGGCTGCTGAGTGTGTGTGTCACAGAGCTGCAGAGAGTCAGGGTCAAGAACATTGACGGGCACACACACATACACACACGTTGAGAACCGCGACACAAGAACAAAGCGAACACACACACACACACACACACACACACACACACAACACACACACACACACACAATGGGAACCACAAGCAGAAGGAAAAAAAGCAAGAGCGTAAGAAAAGCGGTCAGAGAGAACTACTCAGGAGCTGCATGCAAGCCCCAAACGTCTTTCGTTCTTCCAGAGAGTTGAAAGGGTATGCAGAGCCTCATGTGCCCCGGGCGAGGTGCAGGGTTCAGAATACGCCCTGAGCAACCTTCCAGACAACGAAAATCAATCTAACATGGAGCCTATATTGTTCACCCACATATTTTGGCTGCAACCCCCCAATTCCACACGCGGCCCTCGAAGGGGCATAGAGGAGTACATAATGAGGGCCGTGCCAAGGCTGAAGCAAATGCAGATTGGCGCACCTGGCGGGTTGGAAAAACTCAGGCCAAATGCCGCCAGAGAGGAGGACATCGGTGTACCTAGAATCCTCCCAAGCCACATGTTTTCTCAGCCAGTGTATGAAGCGACACACGGCAGACTATTTTTTAGTGCACGGTAAATGGCAGAACAGGGCATCCCCCACGCTATCTGCCCCATGGGGTTGCGGCGAAAACAATGTGCATGCCCTTATGATACCCCTCAATGCACACCCTGGCGTCGTCACTTGACACGGCATTCTGGGCCCAAGCAAGGGAGGAGAGCATCTGGCCGCTCTAGGAGGTGAGGTAGGGCAAGTGGGTAGATAAAAGGTCCATAACAATGCAGGGGAGGTACTCTTCGGCAAAGTAGCAGGGGGCGACAATGAGTTAAATGTACCACACCCACTAATCTGGTCTCAAAGTGGATGGGTGAGTGATCGCTATGCCTTCACACAACCCCCCCCCCCACCAACTACCCAACAGAAAGGAAGAGACATGGCAAAAGTGTCATCTGTCATACACTCACATACGTTTTTCATGTACTGAAGCCCTGTCCCCCTGACCTGCCCTGTCCCGCCCTGTTCCCACCAAGCAATCACAAAAAACCGTACCATAAACACCTGTCAAAAACTCAAGGGTGCTGCTGTCTGGGTTCCCCAGGAACATGATGACAGCGCTGCGCCTGGCCAACCGGCCATTATTCGGCGCCTCGTAGACATGCCCGCGCAGGCCAATGGGATCTGGTCCCGTACTACAAAAGAACACTTCACTACAGAACAAGGGGGGTGGCAGGCTGGTACTGTCCCGAACTGTGGCAGGTCTCTCCCTTCGTCCCCCCCTGTGGCAAAACCTAGGTTATTGCTAACCTACGTTTTGCATGTACTGAAGCCCTGTCCCCCTGACCTGCCCTGTCTCGCCCTGTTCCCAGCAAGCAATCACAAAAAAAAACATACCATAAACACCTGTCAAAAACTCAAGGGAAAAATAACCATGCCTGCTGCACCCCCCCCCCCTAAACTACCTGTCGGTGAACACACAGTCAATGGGCGTGTAAACGCACAAGCGGTGCCAAACGACGCCGTGGTGAGGGTGAGGCAGAAGCTGGCTGGCAGGTTGCTGGCCGATATACTCACCTGCTGCAAAGACAGAGGAGGGAGGGAGGTAGGCTCCCACGCCCCAGACAAACCAATTTGTCATCTCTGGGTCGACAGAACAGGCCCAGAGCGATATATACATACCCACAGTGCTCAACAGGCTCCCACACCCTGGCTGCTGGGAAGGCCAGATGCGTGCCCAGACCCAGCGGTGGAGAGGCGACAACTTGCAGAAAGAAGTCAAGCGGGCCCCCATGCCCACTCCGCGTCTCAGGCCCAAACGGGGCGCACCCTGGGAGGGAGTCAAAAACACAACATCCCGCCAATGCCATTGCGTTCACACTCGCACACTCGTACACGCGGAGAGACAAACACGCAGTCTTTGTGGCCCCCCCTCCCCCGGTACAGCCGGGGCATACTGCAGGCAAAAGCCGGATTCTGGTCCCGTACTGCAAAAGAACCCTTCACTACAGAACAGGGGGGGTGGCAGGCTGGTACTATCCCGAACTGTGGCAGGTCTGCCCCTTCATCCCCCCCTGTGGCAAAACCTAGGTTATTGCTAACCTAGGACTTCCAGACCACATATTTTTGACAACGGTGTAAAGACTATGCATGTGTGTGTGTGCGTGTGTGTGTGTGTGTGTGTGTGTGTGTGTTGGCTAGGGGAGGGGAAGGGGGAGATGCCACATGAAAGAGGAAGACTTGCATGGGTATATGGGCCGCCTCCATTGAAAAAGGAGGGGGGTGTTCGCATATGGACCTCTGTTCATGACGATGGGGGGGGAGAGGGCTCCTCCCCCCACACGCGGCCCTCGCCGAGGCCAGAGGCTCTCTAGGGGGGGGGGTGTAACTTCCGTGCCCGCGCGGCCGTGCCGTTCCGTCGGGTGCTCCAGGCAAACGACAGCCTCTCGCCAGGGTCCTATCTGGGGGGGGGGGGGCTCCTTGTGTCGCTTCATCCTTTTCGCCCCGTTGTTGGGGGCCGTGGGGTGGGTGGGCCTATGGCTTGTGCGCAGCCCCCCCCCCCCCCCGGGGTGGTCACTCCCACAAGTCGATTGGGTGCTGGCGTGCCCCCCGCCGCCGGGGTGCGTTGGCTGGCCAGGCGTGCGGGCAGTTGTGTGTGTCGGGGTTTGCAAGGTACACAGACTCCCTTCGGGTAGTCATTGTGCCCCCTGCTTCAGCCGTGCCGTACTCCCCGGTGCGTCGAAGCACAAGTCCGGGCAAGGGGGATTCCCATGCCGTTCGCAGACCCAGGACTTTGTCAAGCACCTTCCGGTTTCCTTTTTCCGGGCCGCAATCCGGGCCACATGTGGCGTGAAGGTGGGAATCATGGGCCGTCCATCCCCAAGATACTCCACATTCCTGCCATCAGGGTGACGATCAGCCGCAGCACCCTGCCCTTTTCCTGGAGGGACATATCCCCCCGGCGAACTTGGATTGTGGGGCCGGCGGCAAGGGCCGCCCTGCGAATGCTTCAAAGTCTAGGGCCAAATGCATGACAAACACCTGCCAATGCGCCCGCGGAGTGCGCGCGTGCATCTGGGGCAGTTTCAGCCATGTCAGCTTGGAGTGCCACCGTAGCACCATGGGCAGCAAGTCGGGTCCCCACTTCTGCTGCTTCCACGGTGCCGGGATGGCTAGGTGGCCTCAATGAGTCAGGTTGCGGTATCCGCATTGGGCTGTGGCCGCGCCTGCCACGCGGCTTTCATTACCTCTGTCCATGGATGAGTGGGTTGACGCAATCATCATTCACACTGCATCTGTACTGGCGTCCGCAAGGATATGCCTTGAACAATCGGGATGAAATACACCGTATCCATCCGTCACTAAGGCATAATGTCTATGAATATCAGACATTGCAATGGCAACTTGAAAAACGTAATGGAAAGTCCGCATTAGAGGTGCCTGCATACTACAAACCATGTGTGCTGCCACCCACTGGCACTGCAAGCAAGCACTCCTTTGGCTCTCAGTCACTGTGGCTGTCCTAGCTTGTGCTGAGTATGTTTTTCAAGCAGCATCATGGTCGGATGGTCGCGATCAGGGTGGGTGGGTGTGAAGGGGGGGGGGCAGGGGCGGGCGGGCTTTCACTTCTGGGTGGGGGGGGGGGGCTCCAGCCGGACCCCCCCCCAAAAAAAAGGGCTCAATTGACGGGACGCCAAAATCCTACCAAAACTGACCCCCGGGCCTCGGAGGTGACCCAGACCAAAAATCGACAAAAAATGAAAATGGGATTTTTGGAATCAGCGTGTTGAGGTAGTTCAGAAACTTCATCCTTTGCCATATATTTGGTGAAGAGAAAATTGACCAAATTTCATGCTCAAAAAATGATTAATGGTGCCTGTCAACTGAGCAATTTTCCCACCCCCCCTCCCCCAGTTTTTGGGGGCTCTATTGACCCCCCATCCCCAGAAAGTGAAAGACAGCGCCCCCAGAGGGTAGGGCGGCAACAAGAGTAAGAAAAAGTGCTTTTCCAATGCTTTAAGGTATACCTTAGTTGTATTGCAGGTGCTCTAAGCACTCAGGCATTTTTATCTTAGTATTGGCCCAACCAAAATGGGTGATAACACATTTTGACCTATGGAACCAAAGACTAAATCAGGATGTGGTGTGGACCCCGTTATTGCCAAGCTATAGGCACTAAAACATCTTTTCCTGGGTTGCTGAGGCACTGACATACTGAGGGCAGAGCCTATGAATTTATCTATGTTTGCTCATGAATTCTCAGCTATCCTAGTTGTATGTACCCTAGGGGGCTGGGGCACCTCTTTTTGAGATGTCCTGGGTTCAATCCCCAGTCAGCCTAGCTAAGTAGGAATATCCCATGTGACATGGCAGTGACTTCATCGCCACACGCCATTCCACCTCAGCACCTATGAGACCCAAAAACAAAGAGTGCACATCTCAAGATGGCACTGTGGATGAGAGTGAGCCCTTGGGGCAGTTTTCGAATCAGTTTTTCTCAAACAATTAAAATATTTCATCCTAAGTTGCAATATATGCTAATTGCTGTGGTCTATTGTTGATGGTTGTCTTTATCTAACTCTTTGTGACTGCAGCCCTTCATGGTTTGATCCTGACCTTCTTCTACTTGCTTATCTCTGGCTTGGGTTATCCTGGATTGGTTGTATTTCAACAATAAAACATTTTCTTCATCACAAACAAGCAGCAGGAACCCTACACCAGCAGCAAGCAGCAGGAGAGGCACAACAAACACACAGTGTTGAAATCATCATAAAGCTTTCTGGTAGCAGAGGCAGACTGTCTCTGCGTACCGGCAGCAACCCCGTGCCATACATCCAGTGCGCCGAGATCAGTCATATATAAGCAAGAAGGGCGAACGAATATGGACACCAAGAAAGAGGACACCGACGTGAAGGATGCTCGAGAAAGCATAGCAGACGAAGGAGCAGACCAAGGGCACGACCCGACGAATGATCCTACCTTCGAGGGCGCACCAAGCGCTTCTGGCCTCCACGCATCACCCTCTCCTATAACCACCACCCTCCCAACTCCAGACCCAGCCGCTGCAACATCCACACCCATGACCAACCCGCCTAAGGCTGAGGGCATAGGCTTTACTGGTATGCCTACCTACCCTGCCTATGGTGTGAACCCACCTATTACTGCGTTTCTAGAGGCAACTACTACCAGTGAGCCGGTGACCTCCAGTTCTGCGCCGCGATGGTATGCGGCTGACTATCACCATCCTCTACCCGCTACGGGAGCCTCTGTGGATGTTCCTGGGTATGCAACCTTCAGTGGGTTGAGGAGAGGACCTGAGTCATGCGGGAGCAGGAGTAGAGGATCGGGGAGATCCTCCAACAGGTCCCTGACGCTGTCGGAGATCAACGAGGTGCTCCGAGGAGCCACCTCTAAAATTGTTGGCGACCTCACTCAAGAGATTCCAGATAAACTGGAGCCCCTGATACCGCCCCAAGCGTCACCTACCACGGTGGGAATGTCACCCCATCGAGTACAGGCCAACCACCTGGTGGCAGGGCGTACAAACACCCTGGGGAGCCTGAGGAGCCGACCGATGCCGACCCCAGCAGCGATACCTAGAAGCCCTTTCGTGCCAAGGACGGCCCAGCCACCCTACAGTCACGTGGGGAATTCTTTGAGAGCCGAGCTGGACCGGCTGAGGCTGACAGCCCTGAGGGCAATGGTGGATGTGGAGCCCTACGGCTCCAGTGACCTAGGCAGAGATCCCTCTGATGATAAACCGCCGTCGATGACTTCTGCTTCGCCCTCGGAGGACGACGCCCCTGAGGACCCCGAGAAACCGAGTGGGCGGAGGAAGAAGAAGAAGAGGAAGACCAGACGTCCTGAGGTACGCAGGTCTCAGGAGGTTAAGGCTATTGCCACCTCCAATATCGTGGTGAACCTGCCTGAGTTCACAGGCAAGGACCTCAGCGAGTTCGCTGAGAATTTTGGCCGGTTTCTCCGATTGACCGGCCAAACCCACGCTAGTGGACGGGTCAAGTGCGATCTGCTCCTGCAGTTTGGCAAGACCAAGTACCTGGAGAAGCAGGTCAAACAGATCGTGACTAAGTCCGCCACCTTTGCCGATGTGTTGGTTGCCTTGGAGAGGCAGTACCCGACCTATGAAACCGACGTCACCATCAAAGCCGAGATCCAGAACCTGCCCATGCTGCCCAACAACCCCAAACCTGGCAGGGTCTCTGAGCTATTGGCTGACCTGGATCACTGGGCTGGACGATTGACGCCCGGTTCCTACAGCAGCAACGACCTGCTTTTCTGGTCGGTGGCTAAGCTCCCTCGAGAGCTGTGGGACGAGTGCCGTTCAACGGCAGAGCGCAAGCCTAGAGCCCTCCACTACGAGGATCTATGTGTACTACTCCTGGAGCTAGCGCTGGAGAAAGAAAGCGACCAGCACCTGAACAACTACCGTCCTGGAGGTGGAGGCTCTGCAAGCCATGGCAAAGGGTACCAAGGATCCAGACCTTGGCAGAGGACTACCCCCAAACACGCTCGTATCATGGAAAACGTCAAGGAGCTCTTCTGGTGTGATGCCAGAGACAAGCAGGGTCACCTGCAGCACGCCCCTGACTGCGAGCAGCGAGACTGCTTCGTAGTCCAAGGGAAGAAGCAGGAGACCAACACCGGCGCCAAGGCGAAGATGCCAGATCATTACCGGTGTACCATCACCTGTGCCTTCTGTGGGAAGAGGAAGCACTACGAGGATGAGTGCTACCACAAGCAGCGCCTGTCGGCGAAGCTGAAGGGTGAGGATCCTGGCAAAGGCTCTGGCAAAGGTGGAGGCAAAGGCAAAGGCAACGACTCCAGCAAGGGCAAGTCGAAAGGACGTGGACAAGGGCAAGACAAAAGTCAAGGTGGCCGAGGAGCAGGCGCTAACCGCCAGCCAGACAAGGACAACAACAACAGGGACAAGAACAGAGGCAACCCTAACCCTAATCCAGGGGGGAACTCCGAGCCCTCTGGAGGGCAGTCTGGTCCCACCGCACGCTCGCAGACGCAGGCCCAGCGAGAAAAAGGTGCCAAGCGTGAGCATGAAGGTGGTGATGACGGCAACGCTAACAAGAGGTGCCGTTTCATGAGGATGGCCCGCAAATTGCGAAACAAGGGGTTCGAGGTGACCTGTCCCGCGGAGTTCTGACAGGGACGCTCCCGTGGGGTCCTGGACCTGGTGTTCTGGGTACGTATCCAGCTAGGCGGACGCGAATACCTAGGGGTATTGGATACCGGAGCCACCATATCTATAGTGGCCAAGAAGATTTTACCTTGTGGGAGCCTGAAGAACACCCTGACCACCGCGGCTATACGAATGGGGGATGGACATGTGGTGCCTATGGGCTCTCGAACTATCGCCCATCGGTTCTGTGTGATGGACACTGAGGCCTTCGACTTTGTATTGGGGACTGATTTCTTCGTGCACCACTCCCAGATACAATCCCTGACGCTGCAAGCACCCTACCTCCTCTACGTAGACCACGGCAGTGGCAGAGAGTCTGTCTCACTGGAGCAGTCGGAACATACCTCGAGCTACCTGAGAGTATCGAAGGAGGAGCCCTCGAACATGATGGCGGTCTCCAAAACTGAAGACTATCAACTATTGGGGGAAGTCCTAGACCAAGGTCTGAAGGAGTTGGGTTGCTCTAGAGAAGACCTGAGGGTGGAGTTGTTCGCCAGCGACAAGCAGCATGTACTGCACCTTTACTGCAGCAAGGGGAAGAACTGCAGCTACAAATTTTACTGGCCCTCTTTCGGGATGGCCTACGGGAACCCCAGGTTCAGTGAACTGGGGAACGTCTTGACCAAGGTGGCCCTGGAACGTTCCCGTATGGTCCTGTGTTCCCCCGATTGGGGAGCCCATGGGGGCAACGAGTGCTGGCGAAACCTCCTAGACAGGCTGACTATCAGCTCTGCTCGGTTACCTAATGAGGCCATCTACGTGCCTCTGGGGCGTAAGACGCCTATTGGGAAACCCGGTAGGGGGAGTATGCTCAGCGTGGTGGACGGAGGTCTTACCTCCATCCCCTGGGAGGATCTGGACTCGACTCTGGTCCAGGCTATACAACGAGAAAGCGATGGACTCGCCTTGGGTGACTTGAAGGATCAACTACCACCTCAAGATGCTATTGAGACTATACCCGGAGGGAATGAATACGTCGTGAGTAACCCCAACGCCCCCAACTCTCCCTGCCATGTACCTGTTCCTGATGGAGTCTCAGAGTGTGGACTATCCGAGCTACCTAGCTCTATCCACTCAGATGACGCAACTGAGCACGACGCCTTCTTCGTGCAGACCTGTGTGGAGGAAGTGGAGAACGCCGAGTACGTCGCCCCACTGAAACCCCTACTCTCCATGAGGGTGGAAGACCCCGTGGACGAAGAGCTGGACCCTCGATCCAGGCCAAGGGAGTACGTGGAATCCAAGAGGAAGTTGGTGGCGAAAAAGCTATGCTGCGCTAAGCCTACCCGCAACTCATGGCCATTGAAGCAAGGACGTATGGGAGATCTATCCCAATTGAAGGCGGACCTCGAACAGAAGATCACCACCTGGCAAGGGGAGGTAGATGTTAAGCTCATAAAGAGCGTGTGGGTTGCCCATGTGACGACCCCAGAGGAGGACGACCTCTCGGAGGAATGTGTATGTGAACCCCCTCGAGCGTGCCTATGTTGCCATCATCCATCGGGGATGGTTGAACGAAACCTACTATATGCCTACCAAGGGTTGAAGGATACTACCAAGGGCGAAGAGTCGGTGGACGATCACCTCCCGACGTCTATTACTCAGGGGGCAAGCAACTTACACTCTGACGAGGACGTGGAGGACAATCTCAAGCTATTGGACCCGCGGGTGCAGACGCTTATAAGAACCTATCTGGAGGTGTTCGCAGAACTACCCCATCCAGCCTCATGTGACAAGCTGGTACAGATGGACCTCAAGCTGAAACCTGAGTTCGTGGGTCACAAGATCCGGAGGATACCCTATCCAGCTCCTAAACAGCAGGCCGACGAGATTGAGCGACAGATACAAGAATGTATCGACGCTGGCCTAGTCCTGGAGTACAAGGACGGAGACTACCCCCAACACTGCAGCCCCTGTTTCCTGGTGGCTAAACCTGGGTCTACAGCCAAACGGCTGGTAGTGGACTCCGGAGAGCTGAACAAGAAAACGCTGAACCACTCAGGGTCCATTCCTAATATGCAGTCTACCGTTGAGAAGATAGCCTCCTGTCGCTACAAGACCACGATGGACAAGAGGAGCAGATTCTGGCAAGTGGACGTGACGCCCAACACTCAGGAGCTACGAGCCTTCATCACCCCTCAGGGGAGGGTGTTCAAGTGGAAGGTCATGCCATTTGGCGTGGCCAACGCACCCGCTCTATTCCAAGAGCTGATGAACAAGATCTTGTCCATCCTACGAAGGAGACCTAAGACGCAGGAAATTATATCCCGTGGGGCCCAGATGGAAGCACACATCGACGATGTATGCCTCAGGACCAATACCCAGGAGGACCAGCTAATCCTCTTGGGTGAGTTCTTTGCAGTCTGCCAAGAGAACCACACACGACTCAAGCTGGAGAAGTGTGAGTTCATGCAGGAGACCATGCAGTACCTCGGGTTTGACTTTGGCTATGGGTGGTGGACGCCAGCGGCCTCTAAGGCCAAACCCCTGATGGACGCTAAGGTACGACACAAAGACCCCAAGAAAGGACTTCATGATGTACGCAGTTTCATTGGGGCGTGCCACTTCTATCGCCGCCATATCAAAAACTTCACCTACACCAGCACCATTCTGACGGACTTGATCAAGAAGAGTACTACTTGGCGCTGGGGCCCACCAGAGCAACAAGTGTTTGACGAGCTCAAAGACAAGCTGGCCAACGCTAAGTGCTTGGGCGTGCCTAGGGCACAGGGGGAGATTATCCTGGTGACCGACGCCAGCAATGTGCGCGGTGGTGGAACGTTGTTCCAATGGCAAGCACTAGAGAAGGAGGAGTTCGACTCGGCCATTTCTCAATGGGGGACGGAAGGTCTCAACCGAGATGGAAATCTCAAGCACAGCTACCCTGACGACAAGTGGGTCCTAGTACCCGTGGGCCACTGGAACTGGAAATGGAACCAGGCCAGGGGGAACCACTCCACCTATGAGCAGGAATTGCTCGCGGGTATGCTAGTGCTATCCTCACAAGCACGACTGCTGGGGAGTAACCCTGTGGTCTGGCTGTGCGACCAAGAGCCGGTCCGCACTTTCCAGAAGGGCCCCCCACCTGAGAAGGCCAAGCTACGGCGTTGGTGGACCTACCTCAGTCAACTACGGCTGACGGTACACCATATCCAGGGAGTGAAGAACGAGTGTGCAGACTACATCAGCCGCAACAACTTCGACGCCCTGATGGTGCCCGGTCTGAAGCGCTGGCTAAGGAGGCGTTCAGCCGTATGGACGTCCACTTGGACCTCAACATGACTATGATACGCCCCCTGGATGGACTCCAACAATCGGAGTACCTGAAGGAGGTTGGGGATATCTACAAGCGGCTGGAGAAACGCCTTGAACCCCTCCTGGTCAACCAAGATCAGTGGAAGAGGGACAAGAGCTACCTCTGGCACGAGGACCGCATCGTGGTACCTAGTGACAGAGTCCCAGCGCTGATGAAGTGGACCCATGAGTGCAGCGGTCATGTGGGTGCTGACCGTACCCTGAGGCTATTCAAGCAGTGGTTCCACACTACGTGGACTGACGACCAACTGCGGAAAACCCTCCAGCGTATCGTGGACAAGTGCCCGTGCAGGTCCTGCAAACCAGGGGATATCAGGGACAGAGGTCTCTACTCGACCCTGCCCATCCCTCACTGCGCTAACAGTGTTCTATACGTGGACTACACGTAGATGCCGAATTTCGGTAGCTATGACTTTGCCCTCGTGGTAACCTGTGGGTTGACCAGGTTTACCAAGGTGTTCCCATGTACCAAGCACATTACCGGGGAGGAAACTATCAAGATACTCCTGGAGGAGTGGTTTTGTGTCTATGGGGCGCCCAAGGAGATCAACTCCAATCAGGATGTACGAGTGCGCTCAGATACAGGCTGGTACAAGAGGGTCCTGAGACCCCTCAATGTCCAGGTGTCTACAGGGATCCCCTACTCGCACACCAGCAACCCCCTATGTGAGCGACAGATCCGTGTCCTCAAGGAGAATGTAAGGATATGGTGCAAACCTGAATGCACCAGAGACTGGGTGAGACTACTCCCCGTCATATCCTTGATGATGAACTCCCAAGAGAGTTCAGCTACTGGCTACTCAGCCCATGAGCTATTCCTAGGGCGCCCGGCGTGGTTCCTACATGCCCCCTATCCAGAGGACACCCATTCTTCTGTGGGTGAATGGGTCCAAGAGCAACAAGCGAAGGTGGACAAGGCCAAGGCTATGCTCCAGAGAGTGAGGGACGCACCAAGGGGACACCGCGGAATACCCACCCACAGTGAGGCCCCGACACCCGCTACCCGCCAGCAACCTACCACGGGCCCACCCCACACCCGAGCAAATAGCCCCCCCCCCCCCGTGGAAACGATACACCCCAGCCACACACCGCCACTCACCACCCACGGGCACCGCACCGGGGCCACAACACGCCCAAGAAGCCGCGACCCACCGACCCGCGGACCCCGCGAACGCAATACCCCGCACCACTGGGCCCACTCAACGGTGGACCGACACCCCCAAGCACCACACGACAACACCCCCCTGGTTGCGACACTCCAGTCCCGCACACCCCGCCCCGGGGGACCCCAGGCCCCACGCCACACCGACCCCGCACGACCCACGTACTGAAACACGCCAGGAGGACGATCAAGAGACCACGCGGGGCTGCCCCACACTGCCAGAGGACAAACCACGGGCGACAACCCACCCCACCAGACCTGGACACGGTGCCCCCCCCCCCCCCAACGGGAAGGCCACCACACAGCACAACACCACCGTACAGCACTGCACCCCCCTCCCCCAACCGGGGGCACGGGACACCACAGCCCACCAACGCAGGAACGAAGCCGCGCCCCGCCGACTCCGCGCCCCACCGGCACCACCCCTGGAATCCCCGCACACTTCGCGCCAGCTCAACACCCCAACACGTGAACGCGCACGATGACCCCATGGCCCTGGACATCGACAGCCTGCTAGAACTGGAACTCCAACACACGGAAGACACGGAGCATCATATGGACCTCACCCCGCCGGAGCTCGAGCCCGCAGCAAGCGGCCCCGCGGACCCCAGCCCGCATAATGCCCCCCCGCGCCCCCCCCCCCCGCGAGCGGGCGCCCTGGACGCACCTGTCCAACGCCCTGCGGCGCCACCACCCCATGCACGAAGCCAGCAACGGGCCTGCCAAGTACCGGGCGTCCCTCGAGCACGACCTGCCCGACGTCACGGGGCCGGGACTCCACGGGTACACCACCGCCCCCCCCCCTCCAGGCACCCCCACACAAGAATGGGAGGACGAGTACGCTGTCGGCTTCACCGACATGACGGCATACGTGGAAAGCGTGGAGGACCCGGGGCAAGACACCGTCCTCAGCCTCCTCGCCTACCACAGCTGGAGATGGGGCCACCAGGTCACCACCCACCGACCGCAGGACGGGCCCCACCAGTGGTCCCCAGAGCAAACGGCGAACTGGGACATCGTCCTCCAACTCACCCCCGAGGGCTTCTACATCCTCACGCACAGCGGAGTACCCGACGCCACACCAAATGCACAGGCGCTGCCGCTGGCCCAGCCCCAGGAGGACGACGCAGACGCACCCCCCCCCCCGGAGGAATGTAATTGGGACCCCCCCACAGCCACCACCGAATGCATGCCGCACCGGCTCACCAAACGTCACCTCCCCCACGACTACCATGCCACCAACGACTCTCGGGGACGCCGCACACTGCCCCTGCAGTAGGCATCACCCGAAGGCACCTTCACGTGGGGGGGAATCCTCCCCGGCACCGTGGCGCTCACGTACCTGTGGCTCCGGGACGCGGAGACGCACGCGCAGCCCCCCGGCACACACCTCCTCCTCACCCTGGAGGGAGAGGCCGCCGTCGAAAACGTCCACACAGCGGAGGGAGAGGACTACGTGACGGCGAACGCAAACACCGCAGTGTGGCTACACGCTCACGAGCACACCACACCCCCCACCGTAGTACCGGGGTCACACCCCAGGCACGTGGTCATCGTGCGACTGCCCACAGGAGCAGACACAGGAAGCGCCCAACAGGGATGGGCGGACAGGTGGGCACACGTGTGCGCCTCCCTGCACGAAGGGCTGCACAGACCCTCCCTCACCAGTCACGCCCTCGAGCCGGCCCCCACGGCGGCCGAATCCCACACCGGGGCGGCCCCCCCCACCGGAGTCTGGGCCTACACGCGCACCCTCCACCGCGAGGCAGCGGAAGCCCTCAAGACCGCCATCTCCAACCACCAAGGCCTCGTGCACACCCCCCACGATAACACACAAAAGGGCTACACCCTATGGTGGCACCACCCCGCACCAGAAGGGGGCCTGCAGCCACCGGCAGACCAGCCTGGCATCGGCCCAGACCTCACGGCGATCGCCCACGCCGTCGCCGCCATGGCCCAGCAAGTTGGGGCGCCACCCCAGTGGGCACCGTCCATCATCAAGGAAACGGCGGCACGCCACAACCCAGCTTTCACACACTTCCGGGGACGCCCCATTCATCCCACCCTACCGGACCTCGACCTCCCCGCCCACGATGCGTGGGCAGTCCACATCCTCGTGCCCCACGACACCGCGCCCAAAACGGGGGACGCGACGGCACGCATCACCAAACAACTCCCCAATACCGCACTCCACTACGACATACCAACGCCAAACGTCATCGTCACCCACAACACGGGTCGCGACCACTACTACCTCCAGGCCACGCATGAGCGCTCCCCCGTCACCATATACACCTTCACCACCTACCCTGGCCTCCAGCCACCGCAACACCACCCGCGCCCGGCATGGAAGCATCCCCTACACGTCGCCCCAACCCCGCGCAAAAGGCCCACCCACCACGCGCCCCCTCCCGCCGACAGCACCGCCCTCCACACCGCCCGCATACGGGCCGCGGCGCACGACCAAAGCCACCTGCTCCCACGCATTAACAGTGGACCCGGCACCGTCACCGAGGCCACCCACAAAAGCACCTTGAACCTACTGGCTCGCAAACTACGCCCCAAAATGGCACTGGAGGACACGCTCTGGATATACTATGGCGAAAGCCGCACGGCACGGGTGGCGGACCTCCGCAACATCATCCTCCGCCACATCCAGCGCGCGGTAGGGCCCTTCACCGTGTACGCGGTACCGCACCCCATAACAGCCCCATGCACCCACTGCAACCCTCGGTGCGCGCTACCATGCGCAGGCGCTCTGCAGCAACCCCTGCCCACCCCTACCTACAGGGGGGGCATATTCCTCGGCACGATACCCGGGGACCCACACCCCTACCTCCTGCCCGCAGCGGACCGCCACCACGCCATAGCGCTACACCTTGTCGAGCACCTGGCGGTGGGACCATCCCCCTTCCAGAAACGCCCCCCCCACACCCCGCCCGCCAGATGAGCAAACGCACGCCACACCTGGACCCAAACGCGCCATCGCACTCTTCACCCTAAAGGCGGAAGCCACCATCCCCCGAGACCTGGAGGGGGAAAACCACCTCATGGTGGAAGGGCTGACGGAACACGTCCTGATCGCAGCCATGTACGCCACGGCGTCCGCCTCCCGCCTCTGGGAGGACCGCCCCTCCCCACCTCTAGCCCAAGCAGCGCAGGACGCCCCCGACGCGGGCCCCACCGCCGAGGACATCCACCAAATCCTCAACATGCGAGCACCCCCGAAGACCCACCCTGCGGTCCGCCCCATCCAGCTCGTCAGCTGGGACGCCATGGACGCCCCCCCGACCACCACGGAGGTCCACATCCTCAAACACCGGGACACCTGGTGGACGGTGGAATGGGACGACCACGGCAAGGTCCGACGGGCAACGGCACACGCCCCCGACGACGAAGTCCCGCCCCCACCACGCGGAGGGGACCGCTTGGGACTCGCCGCACGCATCCCCCACGCCTCAGAGGCAGCCTGGGAAGCGCTACACTACGCCCTGTACTGGGCGCAGGGGGCGCCAGAAGGCCCCCTCCCCCCGGAACGCACCCCAGCGTGGACACGCCACGCCACCCGCTACACGGCCCACATGCGCCGCCACGGGGCAGGCACCGGGCACCGGCTCCTCACCTGGCCCACGGACCCGCCCGACGCCCTGCAGGAGTCCGAGGAAGTGCTTGGGCTCATGACCAAGCAAGTGTTCCAGCTGAAGGACCGCGTCCCCACGTCCAAGCCCGACGTCCCAGCCGCCCGCGAACACCCCGTGTTTGCACCGGGCCACACAACCGTACAGCAGCCCCAGGGCGCACCTCCCCAACAGGCACAACCCGCTGCCCGACGCCGCCAAGGTGCGCAGAAGCGCAAGGCCCCCACACAGGCGAAACCCGCGCCAAAGCCAAGGGCCAAGCCGAAGAGCTGGACCAAAGAGGAAGCCGCTGCCCTGTATCCCGAATATGCCATCGGCACCCAGGTGCAGCTGCCCTTCGAGTACCCCACGGCCGCGGGCCCCTCCAAGTGGATATGGGCCGCAGGGGAGGTCAAGCACCGGTACCTCGTCACCGGGGACCACCAGGGGTTCAAGATCCACGTCAAGTGGGACCCAGCCACCCCCAATGACAAGAAGCTGGGGCGCACCATCGAACTCTGGCGAGACCGAACCGGTCGTGAGGTGGTCCCCATGCAGCTGTGCACCCCCGACACGGAGCACCTCACCGGCACCGAGTACACTGGCGAAGTCCACAATGCATGGGCCCTACCCCAGCTCCAGAAGCGGAACCGCAGGGCACCCGCAGCTCAGGGCATCATCGACCTCCTCGACGCCTGACGGGGCCAGGGCCGGACACAGCCCGCCCCCCCAACTACCGGTCCCTTGAAACCGGCGCCTGCGGAAGCCCACGCCCGCATCAACATCCTCAACGAGCCCGCGGTCACCTACGACCCCGCCAAGGCCGCTACACTGCAAGCCATGCCCGGGCCGCACCACCAAGGCGCAGACCTCCTGGGGTTCCTGGAGCAAGCCCTCCGCAGAGCGGAGCAACCCGAACCAGCACCGATCCTGGACCCGGAGGGGAACAAATATCACGCCCACTGGGAACGGGGGGTACCCCTCTACCACAAGACGTCGGTCACGGTACATGCCCACCCCGACCTCGGAGTGGATGGTCGCCTCGGGGCGTACGAGTGCGTGGGGCCCGGATGGCAGCTAAACGTGCTACTCACGCACGTCCCAGTTGGGGAGGAGACCAAGGACTTCCTGGACACCCTGAGCCTGGCGTACCGCCGACTCTCCCTCCTGGCACCCACCATCATCATAGGCGACCTAAATGCCGCCCCCATTGACGACGACCGCACCAGCCCACCCACAGCCACCGACACAGCTGTCCGGGACGCCATGCACCAACTGGGCCTCACCGACCTCACGGCAGGACTCACCGGCACACCCTCCCATTACCCCCACCAAGCCGGCACCCACCCATCCCGCACCGACACGTGCTACGGGGACCCAACCACGGTGCGCGTCCACGAAGCAGCCTACAGGGACCTCCCGCCCACAGGCACGGGCCACCGGCCCCTCTACATCGACCTCATCATCCCCAACCTACCCCCACCCGCGGCCACCCTGCCAGACGACACCCTCCACCCCACACTGCAGTTCCCGGCCGAGGACGACCACGGCGCCTGGCACAGGTATAACAGGGCCCTACACGCCATCCTGCGCCGCCCAGGTGCACCCACACTCACCACCGCCATGCGCCGGGCGGCACAAGCGTGCGGCATGGAGCGTGACACCAACCACACGAGAGCACCACCAGACCTCACCCTCCAGCAACTCGTCCATGGCATCTGGACCACGAAAGGGGAACTCGCCACCCTGCTACGCCCCAGCACACCGGAGGCACGAGACGGGGACGCCCACCTCCGTGCGCTCCTCACCACCCGCCGCCACCAACTCCAGGAATGGCACGCCCACCGCATAGCGGCCGCAGCCCAAGAACGCGAAAGATACGGCAGAAACGACAGGCCGTACAAGTCCTTACGGTACGTCAGCCACATCCTGGAGGACACGGGGCGCCGTACCATCCACGCGGTACGCACCCCCGAAGGAGGCCTCACCAATGACCCCGACGCCGTCCTCCAGGCAGTCCTGGACAGCTTCCAGGCACAACACGGGGACGCCCTCCCCGAGCTCGACCCCCACACCAGAAACACCATCCGCGAGCATGTGCCCAGGGTCTTCAACCGGGAACAGCGGCGCGCCATCGAACACGACCCCTTCAGCATCTCGGAACTGCAACGCGCCCTAGACCGCCTGAAGAAGGGGGTCGTGCCCGGCGTCGACGGTTTGCCGGCCGAAGCGTACCAACGTCTCACCCTGCCCGTCAAACGCTGCTTGGCAGCCCGCCTGTGGGACATAGTCACGGGCACCACGCCCATCCCCCCTGAGTGGGCCAACCTGGTCCACCCCCTCTACAAAAAGGGTGACTGGGCGCAGCCGGAGAACTGGCGGCCCATAGTCTGCGCCACCACCGAGGTCAAGCTAGTGTGGACGCTCATCCTAGGCCGCATCGCACCAGCGGTCTTCGCCCACGTGCCCGCCAGCATGTGGGGAGCCATGGCCGGCAGGTCCCCCCACGAGGCCATCTTCCTCCAGGACACCGCACTGGACATGAACCCCTACGAGATGATCATCGCCTCCCTCGATGTCCAAGGCGCGTTCCCCCACGCCCCACACCGGCTCCTCACGGAGGTATGGGATGCCATGGGCCTCCCATTCCTATCCTTCATGACCGGGTACATCCAGACCCGACTCTACGCCGTCATCACAGCCGCAGGCCTCACCCCCTGGACCGGCACAGACAGCAGGGTCCCCCAGGGAGGCGCCGAAGGCCCCTTCCTCTACCTCCTCGTCACCCTACCACTGGCATTCGAGCTAGCACGGGTATACCCGGGGTACGCCCCATACCCGCTACGGTCCCCCCTCATCAACTTCGCGGACGACAACCTCCTAACTACGGCCAACGGCCACCGCGACCCTGAGAACGCAGGGCTACCAACGACCACCGAACAAGCGTCCGCCATTCTCCAACTCACCACAACCTACCTGGACGCCCACCAGCTCCTAGTGCACCCCCGCAAATCGGTCGGGCTGGCCGACGCCAAGACCCCCACCCCCCACATCGGGAAAGGCGAACCCCTACACCTGGAAGACACCACAGTCCACCTGGGAGTCACACAGGCCACGCGGCACCACCGCATCACACTCCCAAGCAAGCTAGAAGAGCGCCTCGCCCGGCTACCCCATATTGCCAGGGGGGACCTCCTGTCTACGCAGGGCCTGGCGTACTTCATGGAAGCAGTGCTCAACGCGGCCATCGGGTACCAAGCCCTGCACCTCCCGCGCCCCTAAGACGCACTACGGCACGCTCGACAGCAAGTGACGAAGGCATGGGCGCAACACGGAGGCTGGCCCACGTCTTTCCCCAAGGAGGCCATGATGGCCCACTGGCGCTACTACGGAGACAATACAGGCGCCCTGGTCGACATGGCCTATGCCAAACACGCAGCACACCTCCTACACAGGGTAACACACAACCACCAACCAGAAGTTCGCGAGGCGGCAGCCATACGCATAGAAGAAGCGCAAATGGCCCGCAACACCTGCCCCCGGTGGATACTGGCGCAACACGGCGTCTCCACCTCCGTGGGCACTGGCATCTGGGCCCAGCTACAACTCCTCCTACCGCACCACACACACGCCATCCTGACAAACCACCACTGCGATCAACAGGGGCCACTCGTGGCCACACACACCGACATCCACCGACGCCCGGCAGGCGAGGTGGACACCCTACGCCTCGTAGGGGCCACCATCACCATAGTGTATATCACCCCAACACAGATGAAGATCATGGCCCAATGCGACGCCCACCACGCCCCATTCCTTTCCGACCCACAATGGCCAGCACGCCACGTCTTCCAAGCGTACCTCCGCGCATGTGCTACGAAGGCAGGGCGCAACATGCCGGGGCCCAAGGACATCGACACGTCGTACACAGCCTTCCAGCGCCAGCACCCCCGGCCCCGCCCGAGCGAGCACGAGACCCCCAACGACGGCGGCACGACGCAGGGGGAGCCCACCCCGTCAGTCGAAGGCTAGACACCACCCACCATCCTGCTACTAGCACTAAACGGCCACAAACATGCTACCCGCACTGTCCAGCGACACCATGCCCCCTGGTCCATCCCCAAACACAATGCACCGGAGACCGATGTACCACCAGTCAGACACCGTGACCAGGGCATACCACGCACGTGCTGGCACTGCGGCCCGGCAGCCCTCGACACTCCGTGGCCCCTGCTGCACCTCATCTCCACCCACTACCGCACCCCCACCGCCGCCGCCACCGTCGACCAGCAGGCATGGCTCTCCCCCTGGTTTCACACGGTACCCCCAGACCACCCGGCGCACGTAGCCTGGACCAGAACACCCACGGCGACATGGACGTTCACCAACGAGCGGGCAGACCCGGACAGCGTAGCCATGGAGTACGACCGCTGCGACCCACACCGCGCAGGACCTCAGGAGGCACCCATGCGCCCCCTACAGCACAAATGCCCCACCCTCCGCGGCGACAAAGACGACAAGGAGCGGCGACAGACCATCACGTGCCAGAAGTTCCACCCCAACACAGGATACCTCTTCCACCTGATGTACGCGTATATCACCCAGGGACGCCCAGACAGGGGCCTCCTCCGCCTCACCCCACGAGCCCAGGCCATCATCACCCAGGGGATAGGCGTCTATGCAACGCCACTACTGCAACCCACGCAAATCACCGCCAGAACCGTCCAGGGGAACCCCATCTACGTCTATCACCCCACAGCAATCGCCCGCCTACCCATACCCAGCGACACCGACATCATCTACTTCACTGACGCATCCGGCACCCAGCAACGCACCCCCACGGTCGGTTGCGCCTCCGTGCGCATCACCCGGCACGCGGACGGCCTCCACGTGGAACACCACACCGGGGCCACCATCTTTGGGGCGTCCTCCCACGGCGAACTGCGCACCATGGCAGACGCCGTCACGACGATCCGGCCCCGCAACATCTGGGTAGTCGTGGACGCCACGGTCGACATCCACCTCACCAGGCGCCTTGCGGACCTGCCCCTCCACAAAGCACTCGAATCGGGCCTCACCACACAAGCGTTGGGACTATGGATGGCCTTCAAGGGCATGCACCCCAAGGACGCCCTACACATCATCAAGCAGGAGTCACACCGCTACGCATACGGCAATGGACGCGCAGACACGCAGGCCAAACACCAGAACACCAACCACACCCCAGGGCTCGAACGCATGCGACTGGACACCCCACACCACAGCCACCTGCAGCACCTGCCCCCGATACCCCCGGCCACACAGCCCCCCCAATGGATGCCCGGGGACACGCCGTACACGGATCGAGACAAGCAGTACCACTACCCCACAACCATCCAGCAACTGGCCACCACACTGGGCCACCCAGCGAACACCGAACTCCTCCGACGCCTCGAAGACTCCGTCCACACCCCCCTCTACTACTCCACCCTGCGCCCGGATAGCCTCCCAGCACACCTACAAAAGCCCCGACTCCAACTCGCCCTCGAACAACTTCCCCTCCTCACCCGATACCACCGATGGTATACGCGCCGCTCGATCCACGTCCCCGCAGGACACACCAAATGCATCTGCAGCCACGCGGAAGAAGAAACATGGGACCACTCCAAGGCGTGCCCCCTGTACAGAGTACTGGACACCCTCACAGACTGGAACCCAACCCGCACCATCGCACAGCACGCCAGATGGCTGACGCAGTCCCCGGCGACCCAGCAACTCACCACCGTCCTCAAGCAGACGGAGGTGCTCGAGGCAGTCCGCAGGGGACTCGTCCCCACTGCCGTCTACACCTTGCTACGCACCCACGCGGAGGACCCCCAGGCCACGGCGGCGCACATGCAGCGGACGGCCGTTGCCAAGACGGCGGAGCAGCTCACATACCGCACCCACAAATACCTGCAGCATGCGGCAACCCTGCCCCCAACAGACCAAGCCCACCTCCTCAAACTCCTGTTCTACCAACCATGAGAACCTACCCCGTGACATACCAACACGGAACCCCCACCAGCACTGGCACAGCACAGACGGACACCACAGGCACCGCACACACTCCCACAAGCATGCGCGCGCCACCAGCCCCCATCCCCCCACGCCGCCGTCCGTCAACAGGTACCACCAACCACCAGCCACCGCATGTCCCCTCTGCGTTCGCCGGCGGCTACCACAGACAGCCCTGCCCTGCAACCCAGACCACTGGGTGTGCCTGGGAGCCGCGCACCGCCTCACCCGCTGCCCCCACTGCGGGGACCTCAACCCCCGCCACCGCGAGCGGCCCGCGGCCCCAGCCGCATCCCACCCCGCCAGCCACCCCAGCTTCTTCGGGTTCCTCACCGACACCCTCCGGGACCACCTGGGAGGGTACTACGTGGCGGACGCAGCGGAGGCGGCTTGAACGTGGCGGCCCGCCACATCCTCCTCGCCCTATATCTCCACCACCGAGACCTACACCTCCCAGACCCACAACTCCCGGCCCCCCAAGCAGCAGCCCTGACGCCGGAAGCGTGGGCCGACACGGCACCAGAGGAGATAGCAGCCAACCTCCCAATCACTTGCCGCCGGTTCAAAAACGCCCTCGGCCGACGGAAGGGAACACCTTACCCACTCAGCGCACTCCTCTACCCGGCACACCACCCCCACCCCGCACAACAGACGCCCCCGGAGGGCTGGGCGTCTTTTCGGGACGCCCACCTGGCCGCCCCCGACGAGGCCACCGCCACGCGGATGGGCCTCACGGACCAGGAAACCTACGTCAGAGGCCTCAAGACGAGCCTCCAAGAGGCACACCGCTGGCACGCCCGCTCCCCGTGGCCCCCAGAGGGACAGGGGGGTTCACCCGCCCCCGACACCCACCAGGCCAAGAAGACCAAGACAGGTCAGGGGGCCCGCCAACGCGCCCACCAGCAGGGCGCGACGCCCCCACCAAGGCCGGGTCCAGCCACACCGCACCACCCCACGCCCAGACCCCCGGGCACACCAACAACACCGCCACCGCCAGGGCCAACACCACCACCGTACCGCAGCACCCAAACCCTGCAGCCCAGTCAGCCACCACCGCCCACACATGTCCACACCATGCCAGGACCACCAGACGCGCAGAGCCAGGGGACGTGGCACCACCAACACTACCACCACGCCCCCGTCCCTCCCAACCCCTACCCCCTACTGCCCCCAAGCTACAGCGACCCCCACCAGCTACATCCCCACCACGCCCCAGCACAACCAGGCCCCGCGAACCACCCACCCCACATAGCGCACATCACCGCACCACACCATCACGTATTCCACCACCACCAGCCCCTGCCACCACACCCACCAACGCCGGGGTACCACACACAACCGGCACACCCTCCACACCACCACCACGCGGTCCAGCACCACCCACCGCCCCCGCTACACGGGCCCACGACATACGAGCCACGGTACACCCCCATGGACCCGCGAGGAGCCGCGCACGCACACCAGCGACACCAGGGCCTAGTAGGAGCGCCCCACCACCACCAACAGCCCCCCCACCCACACCCCATACCAGCGAGCACCATCCACCAGCAGCCACCCATCACATACGGACCACAGCCCCACCCGGGGGCTCATGCGGCCGCCTCCCACCCGCACCCCGGCACCACAACCAGTCAAGAACCGCAAGGGCCACACGGCGCACACACGCAACACCCACACGACCCACGGGGACGCCCAGACCCCGAGCCAGCACAACACCCACCCCCGCCCCCCCCACCCCACCACCACCAGCAGCCCCCCCACCCACACCCCATACCAGCGAGCACCATTCACCAGCAGCCACCCATTACATATGGACCACAGCCCCACCCGGACGCTCATGCGGCCGCCTCCCACCCACACCCCGGCACCACAACCAGTCAAGAACCGCAAGGGCCGCACGGCGCACACACGCAACACCCACACGACCCACAGGGACGCTCAGACCCCCAGCCAGCACAACACCCAACCCCGCCCCCCCCACCACCAACAGCGCCACCCCCACACCACCCCCCCCCGCCCCCCCCCCGAGACCAGGCCACGGACACAACACGCGGCAGCCAGCACCAGCCAATTGACGTCGATACCCCCGCAGACACACGCCACCACGAATCCCCCCTCCCGCAACCGCCACAAGAGACCCCATCACCGGACCCCACGCGCGACAACGACGATCACCCCCCCCAACCCACACCACCCCCCCCATCACACCCCGCACCACCAGTCGCCGCACCGGCCGAACCCTACGCCCTACACAACCCCGCAGCGGTACGGCAGCACCTCCGGGGACTCGGGGAACAGGACGTCGTGCTGTACCTCCGCACCTCCGGCACCAGCACCCCCATCCGGGCGGCCACCCTGGTCCAGGCGGCCACCCTGGGGGAAGGCGTCAGAGACTTCCTCTTCGACGCCTTCCTCCACGTCGCCCGACACGAGCGCCCCCCACGCGCCACCCCAGACGGCGAGAGCCCGCCCCCCACGGGGAGCCGGATCTGGGTGCCCCCCATCGACTGGGGGCGACACCTGGTCGGACACCCCGTGCCGGGGCGAGTGGACACCAAGGGCCGCACCCGCTACCACGAGCCCGACATGGCCCACCCCCCACCAGACGCCACCCCCGACAACACCAAAGAGTGGGAGCGGGAAACATGGGTAGCCCGGTTGGCCTCCCTGAGCAACTTCCGGCACCACGTCCCGGGGGACATCCCCACCCCCGACGAGCAGCAGCCAGCCCCCTCCACGTACATGACCCTCATGTACAATCTGCACTACACCCTCTCCAACACCACCTACGACGCACCCACGGACCACTGGGTGGTACACGGCACCGACTCCCTCCTCCCCGCCGACTACACCCCCCCCCACACAACCCAGGCCCCGACACGTACGCCAGGGGGGACGACCCGGACGACCCCCACATCTGGGGCACGTGGGAACCCAAATCCCTGGACACGCTGCTCTCCATCCGCAGCGGCTACCAGGGCCTTGGTAGGGCGATGTATTGCCTCGCCAAGTGGACCCAACGGACCTGGGGGATCCCCACGGACCCATGGGTGTGGGTGGTCACGCTGCGCCCCCAGCAGAGGGAAGCCCCCAAACCGCAGGGGACCCACCCCCCCACACCCCACCACCGTACAACTATGCCCGTACATGGTGGCAGCCCGCCTCATGACGCTGCTGTGGCCGGGCCCCCACACCCCCACCCAAAACTACCCCCACCTCACAGAGGAGGACATGCCCGGCATCCAGCGATGCTTCTTCCAGACCCTCGACTACCTCAAGCAAACACATCCGCACGTCCTGGAGCAGATATGGCCACCCCCCGGGTAACCCACGTGCCCGCGCAGCCGAGACAACGCCGCCACGCCAGCACCAGCACGCACGGATCACCAGGGAAAACGCGCGCACACGCCCGGTGCCCGAACCTGCACCCTCGTTCTCGCTACTTACAGGACCCAGCATCATACGCCCGCCCCCGAGGCCCCGGACCCTCCGCCGTCTCCCACAGCCCTCTCCACTGCCTCCGACTCCACAACCTCCACCACCACGACCACCTCATCCACCACCACCACCACGTCCTCATCCAGCACTCCACCCCCCAGGCCGCGGGGGACACCTCCCAAACGGGCCTCCAAACCCGCCCCCACCGCGAGCAGCCCCGCTGCCGCCAAGGCCCACGCCCCGACGAAGCCCACACCCACGACCCAGCCGAAGCCCAAGACCGCCGCCAAATGGCCACCCAAACCCAAGGGTCAACCCGCAGCCAAGCCCAAACCCAAGCCCAAACCCGGCGCCACGACGGCAGCGCGAGCACGGCCCCCCGAGGAAGTCCTCTACGACATCCGGCCCCAGCCGTCCCAGGCCCGAAGGCAGCAGCGCCCAGCGCGGCGCCCCCCCACCGTCACCGACGCCACCGCCACCACCTTCATGGCGGAGCGCGCTGCGGCCGAAGCGCGACGCACCTCGTCCCGCCACCTCTCAAAGCCCGCACCCCAGGCCCACGGACCGCCCCCGACCAAGCCAGAACGACGCCAGACTCCACCAGCAGCGTCCCCGCCCCCCTACCGGCCCTCGATGACAGCCCACATGCAACGCATGCCCCACTACCGCCGCCGCCGCGAATCCCCGCCCAACCCCGAGGCGGAGACCGCACGCGCACATCCGCGGGTCCACATCCGCGTGCACCCCCACTCCCCACGCACCCCCACGGAACAGGACTACGAGGAATCCCCCAGGCCCGCCACCGCCGCCGGTCCCCACGACCCCGTCACACCCACCCACGCCCACTCCTCCGCCCAAGAACGCAGGCCCGCCCAGGAACAGTGGTGGCAGCGCTGGACCCACACGCAGCTCTGGGAGCTGCGGAAGTGGGCCCGGGGAGAGCCCTCCCTCGAGGGCCTGGTCCATCGGCCCCGCAAGGGGTCGGTGGAGAACTGCCGCCTCCGGCCGGCGGGGGGGTGGATGCCGCAGGCCGCATGGGAAGCCATGCTGGCCGATGCGCTCCACCCCCTGGGAGTCCACCCCCGCAACCTCCCCGCGCCCCAGGACCACCCGTATGTCCTCAGGCGCCTGCGGGAGACCCTGAAGGAAACGCAGCGAGACGGCATCCGCCTGTGGGACATCACCCAAAGCCCAGGCCCCGCACACACACACCCCCTCACCACCCCACAAGCGTCGGCGCACCAACACAGACGACACCCACAGCACCCCAGGAGCCCTGCGCGCCACACAACACGACGCGCCTGACCCCCCAGCCAGCGGCGCCGCCATCTAACCCCGTTACCCAGCAAACCACCACCACGGGGCACCACGCCAGGCCCCGCCCAGAAGTCACCAAACGAACCGGACGCCGAAGGAAGCCAACACACACGACAACGAGCACCACTACGCCCAAAGGCGCCGAACCCAGGCCCGCTACCCTCAGCACGACACACACGTCGCTGGCGTCACTCCTCCGCCGTGCCCCCTCCCACGCCCCCCCCCCCTCCCGCCGCACGTCCCCACGCCGCCCAGCACCCAGCCCCACACACTGCGCCACAGCATCGCCCTAGTCCGGCTCCTCCACCATCGCGCCACTTGGCACCTCACAGTAGACCGCCGTCCTGTGGTCCCGCTCCCCCCAGCACCGCTCCCGGGGCCGCACCCGACCCACGTCGTGTTCGCCCCCACGTCGCGGGCCGCGGACATCCTCCCGCTCCTCGCCGCCACCCCTCCCGGGCATCGCATACTGCTTGCCGCCAACCCCTCGGTCCTCAGTGAGGTCCTCATCGGGCCCGCCGACGCCCTGCACGTGCGCCCGCTGCTGCCCAACCTGCACGCTGCGTACGCCCCCGGCACGCCCGTCGACCCCTCCGTGTGGGACTCCCAGTGAGGCCACCGGCCACCGGCCGGCCCGCATGCACCACCCCGCACTCGCCTCGGGCGCACGACCCCGTGGACGCCGCTACCCACACGCCCGGCCCCGCGCAACCGCCTAACCGAGCCAGAACCCAAGCACAAATCAAACCCGAGCCACACCCCGAAACCGCTAACCCTTGACTCCTAACCAAGCCCGCCGAGGGAACACCGTAACCACAGCCCACACCCACAGCCCACACAGCCGCCTAACCAGCCAGCTCCAGAAGCAAAGAGACACCTCACCAAACCCACCCTGACCCAAGCCCGTGTACATCAGGACGCGCGAGCCGCACCCCTGGGGCGCGACCGCCGCCACAGCACCGACGACACACGCCAGAGGACACAACGCTATTGCACCGCCGCACCAGCTGCCCGTGCCTGTGCCTGCAGTGTACGCGCGCCCCTGTTTTTCTCTTTTTTGTTTTTTCTTTTTTTTTTCCCGAAAAAAAAAAAAAACAAGTAAAAAAAAAAACAAAAAAAAAAACAAAAACGAAAATTAGGGGGGGAGGAAGAGGGACACAACCACCCATGGCACACGCGCACCGCACACAGCACGCACACCGGTGAACAGGAGCCCAGTGGCCCAGGACACCGCACATGCAACACAACACACCGAGCGAGCACACCGGTGAACAGGAGCCGGCTGGCCCAGGACACAGCAGACGCACCAGAGCAAACCGCGCGGGCACACCGGTGAACAGGAGCCCAGCGGCCCAGGACACTGCACACACGTAGGGCGGCCGAGGGACAGGAAAGAACCCATACCGCATGGGTCGGACGCACTGGGGCGACCCAGCCGACCCACCGGGCCAGTGGCAGGAGCGGTACTCCAAGGCCACTGGTCCGAGCCCGGCCAGGCTGCATCGGGGACCATGGCAAACGTCAGCCAGAGCCATGGAAGCAACCGGTGACAGGCGAGCCGGTACACAGTCCAGGAGGGGGTCACCTGCCAAGCAGAGTGGCCCCGCAACTCAAGCCACAAGGGTGAGGCGGTCGTACCGTAGACAAGCGGGAGCAATACCCCTTGTGGTGAGAGATACTCCACACGGCTGGGCAGCCCCCCAGAGCTGCCGCCCAAAGGAGGGGGCATGTGGCCCTACCCATGGACACATGTGGGGACACCCTCCCACCTGGGACACATGGACCGGGTGGCCGCGACAATGCCTTCCCAAGCACATGCGGGAGCGGCTCAAGAGGCACCTGACATAGGGCAGTGGGAGGAACAGGACGTCCCCTTGGTAAGACCTTCTTCCTGCAATGTCAAAGGAGGTATCCTGAGCTCCCGAAGATACCTACCTACCTACCTCCAGAGAGTGAGGGAGCGTCAGTGGAACAAGAAGAACAAGCACCGAGTACCGGCCACCTACCAAGTGCGGGACTGGGTGCTGGTGCACCACAGCCGACTACCCGCCTGGCCATGCTCTACCAGCGAGGACCCATACTTCGGGCCCTACAAGATTCTATCTGTGGATGGACACCGTATCACCGTGCGGTGTTCTCTTTGTCTAGGGGGGACCCTGGTGTGCGCTGCTCAACATCTGAAGCGCTACTATGACCCTGAAGACCTCTGTGGGGAAGGGTGTGAGCTTAACGACGAGGAGATCGCCGCCCTAGACTTACAAGGGGCTGCCAGCCCTATGGAAGTTGAAGGGGAACTCCCTGACATGAACGCCGAGGAGATGGCTAAGAAGTGCTTCTACCTGGTGAAGTCTGTCCTACGCCACCGCTATCGCCAGGGTTGGCGCTTCCTCACCCTCCGGGAAGGGTTTGGAGTCGAAGAGGCCACCTGGGAGCCCTTCTCTGCGTTTGTTCTACCTGAGGGACGCCTAAACTCAGTTCTGGTTGACTACTTGTCCCAGAACAACCTTGGTGAGTTGCTGAGGCTCGCTGAGACGCTTGCCTCCAAGACTAAAGCTAGGGACTGAACCTTACCCCTAAGTGTGCTACGTATGTCTGTGTGTGTCTCACTTCTCTCCCGGGCGTGGCTCCCGAATCAACGGGCTTCGCTGATGTCGGACCGAAGGTCCTAGTCAGTTACTAGTACCACTCCTATGGCGCCCAATTTCTGTGCTGGCGCCTATCCATGGGGGAAGACGGCAAAAGCCCTACCTACTAGAGGGGAGGGGTGGCCAAGTGTGCTAAGGGCATACAAAACGCCCATTTTTGCTAAAGGCCAAAAGCTAACGCACTCCCCTGCCCACGTGGCAAAGCACGCGGGACAGGAGACACCACTACCCTACACACCCTACCTACAGTGGCACCATCCTGGTGGGCGAGCACTTTTGCAACTGGCTCAAGCCCCCACTCAGGACTACCACTCCTACACGCACACTCTACTGGGTGGCGATGAGGATGAAGACAAGATCCCTAGCGGCTCACCTGTGAGAATGCAAGAAAACACAGAGCTACTAAGCTTCTGTGGCCTAACGTGGACGCAACAATGCGTTTCCCTGGTAGGGCTTGGAGGGAAGGGGTGCTCTTGTTGCGTGCACAGCGTGAATGTTGTAGAGGTCGGGCTACGCTTGCCACTCCTGGCTGAGTCGTAGCTTGTTGTTTGTGTGATCAGCGCCGTATATTTTAGCACGGGTCAAGGGACTGCACCAGTTCACCCTGACCTTCCCACCTGAAGAGCAAAGGCGGATGAAGGAGCATTTGCTGCGGAGGAATCAAGACCATCTCCACGTATTATACGCTTCTCAGATGGCCCTATAATACGCTGTCCACAAATGCCCCTATCAAGCAAGCAAGCTTAAGGAACTCCACCCGTCCTCTTCTAGAACGTAGGGTGGAGCCCCTGGGTAACCTAAACAAGGGTTGTACGAGCGCACCACGCGTGGCCTACCCTTTAATGTGTGTGTGAATGCACGAGCATGCACGAGTTTCGAAGTTACCTGTGTCAATCACTGTCTTTCCTACAAATTTTACCCACAATCACGAACTCAACCAGGGGGTGGCCCCACCTGGGCTTACCTACCGTACTCACCGCTGGAGAGTGAAGCAAGGTGAGGGAGAGGCGTGACACAAGCGAAAAACGTCGCTATGCACTTGTGTGTATGTCTAATCACCCTGATCCTACCTCTCATCATCTGCAATCTTTCCAATCTATCCCTCTATGGTTTGTTAGCGCTGCTACAAGGCACGTTCACGGAGACACGAGACGAGCAATGTGCATGCTGCATACGAGACGAGCACACCTGTGGTTTATACCTGATTCATGGAAGTCCTTCTGTTGATTTTTGAAATATTGAATCTTGAATTCTTTCTGCCATTGTGGGTGGAATCTTTAAGCACATCTTCTTATGTGTGTCTCGTCATTTTCCTGTCTACGTGAGACATACGTTCAGAATCTCATTATTTCTTTTTTTTCTGGCGCTTCGCTAGGAGCAGCTCCTGCGCGCCGCCTTTTTCTGCGTAGGAATTTCTTGATTTAAAAAATCAAGAGATGACTACAAATTTTATAAAAATGTGCATCTGATGAACAATTGGATTCTGTCCAGGTGTGTGCCTTCAGAAAGGTTCTAGGCCATCATTTGACGGATTCAGGTGTTTTCGCTTCGCGCTTGCGTGGATTCGTCCCACATTCTCCCATTCCTCTGTTGTGCAGACCTCCTCGCAAAGCCTCGTTGAGTAGGCCGCTGTTCTAGCCGAAAAGCAGCAGCAGAAGACTGAACCAGAATCAAGACCCCTCCAAGGGGCAATTCTAATTAAATCAGCGCACCCTCGCCCCAGTATCAGGACAGGTGTCTCCATCAGGTTCCTTGAGACTTGGGTCGAGCGTCCTATGAGAGTCTGGCGTTGGGTTGTGTTACGCTGCAGCTTGGAGGGAGGTATGCACATGCATATGGCCTTGGCATGCCCTACTCTAACCCCACCAAGCCACAGGAAACCCGGGAGTGCCAAGAGTGCTGAGTTTTCTGTTGGAGATTGTCATCAACAATGCAGCAAGAGTTGCTGGCCATGGTAAAGCGCTCTTTTCCAGTGTTAGGGAAGCGATGGGTATTTTAAAGTAGGTGTGGAAACCAAGGAAAGGCGAAGAAAAAATCCCCTTTTCCTGAAAATGCGACAGTGGTAGCCACCACAGCACAGGGGGGGAGTAAGAAAAAGTGCTTTTCCAATGCCTTAGGGTATACGTTAGTTGTATTAGAGGTGCTCTAAGCACTCAGTCATTTTTATCTTAGTATTGGCCCAACCAAAAGGGGTGATAACACATTTTGACGTATGGAACCAAACACTAAATCGGGATGTGGTGTGGACCCCTTTATCCCCAAGCTATAGGCACTAAAACATCTTTTCCTGGGTTGCTGAGGCACTGATATACTGAAGGCAGAGCCTATGAATTTACCTATGTTTTCTCATGAATTCTTAGCTATCCTAGTCGTATGCACCCTAGGGGTCTGGGGCACCTCTTTTTGAGAGGTCCTGGGTTCAATACCGAGTCAGCCTAGCTAAGTAGGAATATCCCATGTGACATGGCAGTGACCTCATCGCCACACGCCATGCCACCTCAGCACCTATGGTACCAAAAAACAAAGAGTGCACTTCTCAAGATGGAACTGTGGATGAGAGTGAGCCCTTGGGGCAGTTTTCCAATCAGTTTTTCTCAAACATGTAAAATATTTCATCCTGAGTTGCAATATATGCTAATTGCTGTGGTCTATTGTTGATAGTTGTTTTTATCTAACTCTTTGTGACTGCAGCCTTTCATGTTTTGATCCTGACCTTCTTCTACGTGCTTATCTCTGGCTTGGGTTATCCTGGATTGGTTGTATTTCAACAATAAAACATTTTCTTCATCAAAAACAAGCAGCAGGAACCCTACACCAGCAGCAAGCAGCAGGAGAGGCACAACAAACACACAGTGTTGAAATCACTATAAAACCTTCTACAAGGGAGACCTGGGAATCAGCCCCGCGGACCTCGAACACACAAACCCTTGGCCCAGGAACTTGCTGTCCCTCAGGTTGTGCTGCCACTTGATATTGAGAATGGCATCGGGCCCAAAAGCCTCGTACTGCCTCCTCACCACTTCATCATTCAGCTTCAGCGAGCCTTTGAAGCACACCTCCTTGTCCCCCTGGTACCCCGACAGCTTCACGCCGCACCGTGTCCCCCAGATCTCTGGGGGCCCCATCTGGAGGGCCTGCAGCGCAGCCTCTGGGCTCTCAAAACCCACAAACGCCACGCCAACGGACGTCGCATAGTTCGCGTTCATCTTGAACTTCATGCGCCAAAGGCCGGCGTCGGCCTAGTACCCACGGAGATCGCTCTCTGTGGCGGAAGCTGGCAGGTTCCACAAGTACAGTTCGGCGCTCTTGTCCTGGCCCACACCGACCACTGGCCTCTCTACCTCCACCTGCCGGCCCTGCACTATGGGGACAGGCAGCAATGCGGCCTGTTTTGCGGCTTCTTCGGTGTTGAACACAATGAGCCCTGCAGTGGCGACGTGCATGTAGAGGCATCATGTATGACTGCGTGTCAACAGCCTAGACATCGACAAACCACTGATGAGGGTACGTTTGCCCAGCGCGCGCCTGGCGCGCCCAGCATCCAAATGCATGTTCTGGCCATCTATCACAATGCTTTACCCCCAAACATCACCCCCTCCTCCAGCCCAGGAACCCGAAGCACAAGCACATTGTATGACTGTTGGCAATCAATTAAATTCTCATTTTTTTGCCCAACAAATGGGACGATCACATGCCAAAGAATCCCCCTCTTGTGCATGACGGATCACTCACGTGGCCACAGCGAAGAGTGGTAGCCCTTAACCCCAGCTCAAGGGGCCACACCAATGCATGGAAAAAAGTTGCCCCGGCGTGCTAACGTACTCTCGATATGCTTCACATGCACTCATGCGGTCTGTGGATTGTTGGAACCGAAATATGAGAAATGCGAAACACATAATACGCCTGGTTTGTAGAAGTATTTCAGAAACATACATATTCAACTGCACAGGCTGCAAAAAAAAACAAAACAAAGTAGAGGAACATGCAGCTACACAGCCTAGGAAGGAAAGGCACACCAGCCAACCTTGCTGCTAGCAGGACTGGCAGGCAAGGTTTGTAATTTGTTTGGTATATAGAACGCAATATTGGGAGCAGGACAAGAATAGTAGTGTGGTATGGTGTGGTGTGGTGTGGTATGATGTGATGGTGTGGTGTGGTGTGGTGTGGTGTGATAGGATGTGATGATGTGGTGTGGTGTGTTGAGGTGTGGTGTGGTGTGGAGTGGTGTGCTGTGGTGTGGTGTGGTGTGGTGTGGTGTGGTGTGGTGTGTTGTGGTGTGCTGTGGTGTGGTGTGGTGTGGTGTGGTGTGGTTTGGTGTGGTGTGGTGTGGTGTGGTGTGGTGTGGTGTGGTGTGGTGTGGTGTGGTGTGGTGTGGTGTGGTCTGGTGTGGTGTGGTGTGGTGTGGTGTGGTCTGGTGTGGTGTGGTGTGGTGTGGTGTGGTGTGGTGTGGTGTGGTGTGGTGTGGTGTGGTGTGGTGTGGTGTGGTGTGGTGTGGTGTGGTGTGGTGTGGTGTGCTGTGGTGTGGTGTGGTGTGGTGTGGTGTGGTGTGCCGAAGGCGCTGTTACCAAAGGGCAAAGGCCGGGATGTCTACCCACGGGTACAGGTAAACGGGCTGGGCTGTGTGTGTTGTGTGCGCGCTGTGTGTAAGTGTGTTGTGGCATAGCCGGACCAGTGCACTCTCGCACTTGGCCGACACTGCCTTGCCGACGCCTGCGCGCAGTCACACAGGGTCTCATTTGCCCACTGCACCCTGCGTGCCGCGCTGCACCACCAGTGCCTTCTGTGTGGTGCACTCTGCTTGGTGCTCTGCACCACACTGCACTGTGTGTGCCCTGCTGCACTGTTGTCGTGGGCAGGGGGCAGTGGGCAGTGGAACTCCTGCAATGCACTGCCGCACTGCCTGAGGGCAGTGGGCAGTGGACCTCCTGCAATGCACTGCCCCACTGCCTGGGGGCGGTGGACAGTGGAACTCCTGCAACGCACTGCCTCACTGCCTGGGGGCAGTGGGCAGTGGAACTCCTGCAATGCACTGCCCCACTGCTTGGGGGCAGCGGGCAGTGCAACTCCTGCAATACACTGCCTGACTGCCCTGGGGCAGTGGGCAGTGGACCTCCTGCAATGCACTGCCTCACTGCCTGGCGGCAGTGGGCAGTGGAACTCCTGCAATAACCGGGCGCACCGGCCTGGGGGGGACGGGGAGCCCAGCCCAGGGGGTGGTCGGAACCTCCTGCAAGGCCCATGGGGAGCCATCATCTTCCAATAACCGGGCGCACCGGCCTGGGGGGGACGGGGAGTCCAGCCCAGGGGGTGGTCGGAGCCTCCTGCCAGGGCCAATGGGGGGCCATCTCCTTCAGAGAACCGGGCGCACCGGCCCGGGGGGGACGGGGAGTCCTGCCCAGGGGGTGTTCGGAGTCTCCTGCCAGGCCAATGGGGGGCCATCTTCTTCAGAGAACCGGGCGCACCGGCCTGGGGGGGACGGGGAGTCCTGCCCAGGGGGTGTTCGGAGTCTCCTGCAAGGCCAGTGGGGGGCCATCTTCTTCAGAGAACCAGGCGCACCGGCCTGGGGGGGACGGGGAGTCCTGCCCAGGGGGTGTTCGGAGTCTCCTGCCAGGCCAACGGGGGGCCATCTTCTTCAGAGAACCGGGCGCACCGGCCCGGGGGGGACGGGGAGTCCTGCCCAGGGGGTGTTCGGAGTCTCCTGCAAGGCCAGTGGGGGGCCATCTTCTTCAGTGGGCAGTGGAACTCCTGCAATGCACTGCCCCACTGCTTGGGGGCAGTGGACAGTGCAACTCCTGCAATGCACTGCCTCACTGTCCCAGAGCAGTGGGCAGTGGAACTCCTGCAATGCACTACCTCACTGCCCTGGGGCAGTGGGCAGTGGAACTCTTGCAATGCACTGCCTCACTGCCTGGGGGCAGCGGACAGTGCAACCTCTGCAATGCACTGCCTCACTGCCCTGGGTCAGTGGGCAGTGCAACTCCTGCAATACACTGCCGCACTGCCTGGGGGCAGTGGGCAGTGCAACTCCTGCAATGCAATGCCTCACTGCCTGGGGGCAGTGGGCAGTGCAACTCCAAACTCCTGCCACGCCCTGCCTCACTGCCTGGGGGCAGTGGGCGGTGCAACTTCTACAATGCACAGGCCTCACTGCCTGGGGGCAGTGGGCAGTGCAACTCCTGCAATGCACTGCCTCAGTGCCCTGGGGGCAGTGGGAAGTGGAACTCCTGCAATGCACTGCCTCACTGCCTGGGGGCAGTGGGCAGTGCAACTCCTGCAATGCACTGCCTCACTGCCTGGGGGCAGTGGGCAGTGGAACTCCTGCAATGCACCGCCTCAACGCCTGGGGGCAGTGGACAGTGCAACTCCTGCAATGCACCGCCTCACTGCCCTGGGGCAGTGGGCAGTGAAACTCCCGCAATGCACTACCTCACTGCCTGGGGGCAGCGGGCAGTGGAACTCCTGCAATGCACTGCCCCACTGCCTGGGGGCAGTGGGCAGTGGAACTCCTGCAATGCACCGCCTCACTGCCCTGGGGGCAGTGGGCAGTGCAACTCCTGCAACGCACTGCCTCACTGCCTGGGGGCAGTGGGCAGCGCAACTCCTGCAACGCACTGCCGCACTGGCTTGGGGGCAGTGGGCAGTGGACCTCCAGCAATACACTGCCGCACTGCCTGGGGGCAGTGAGCAGTGCAGCTCCTGCATTACTCTGCCCCACTGCCTGGGGGCAGTGGACAGTGCAACTCCTGCAACGCACTGCCTCACTGTCTGGGGGCAGTGGGCAGCGGAACTCCTGCAATGCACTGCCTCACTGCCTGGGGGCAGTGGGCAGTGGAACTCCTGCAATGCACTGCCCCACTGCCTGGGGGTATTGGGCAGTGCAACTTCTGCAATACACTGCCGCACTGCCTGGGGGCAGTGGGCAGCGCAACTCCTGCAATGCACTGCCTCACTGCCCTGGGGCAGTGGGCAGCGGATCTCCTGCAATGCACTGCCCCACTGCCTGGGGGTATTGGGCAGTGCAACTTCTGCAATATACCGCCGCACTGCCTGGGGGCAGTGGGCAGCGCAACTCCTGCAATGCACTGCCTCACTGCCCTGGGGCAGTGGGCAGTGCAACTCCTGCAACGCACTGCCTCACTGCCTGGGAGCAGTGGGCAGTGCAACTCCTGCAATGCACTGCCTCACTGCCTGGGGGCAGTGGGCAGTGCAACTCCTGCAATGGGTGGTCGGAGTGTAGTGCCGGGCCTGTGGGGATGTACTACTGGGCGCACCGGCCTGGGGGGATGGGGAGTCCAACCCAGGGGGCGGTCGGGGCATCCTTCAGGGCCTATGGGGGGCCATCATTTTCGGAGAACCGGGCGCACCGGCCTGGGGGGGACGGGGAGTCCAGGCCAGGGGGTGGTCGGAGCCTCCTGCAGGGCCCATGGGGAGGCGTCATCTGCTAATAACCGGGCGCACCGGCCTGGGGGGGACGGGGAGCCCAGCCCAGGGGGTGGTCGGAGCCTCCTGCAAGGCCCATGGGGAGCCATCATCTTCCAATAACCGGGCGCACCGGCCTGGGGGGGACGGGGAGTCCAGCCCAGGGGGTGGTCGGAGCCTCCTGCCAGGGCCAATGGGGGGCCATCTTCTTCAGAGAACCGGGCGCACCGGCCCGGGGGGGACGGGGAGTCCTGCCCAGGGGGTGTTCGGAGTCTCCTGCCAGGCCAATGGGGGGCCATCTTCTTCAGAGAACCGGGCGCACCGGCCCGGGGGGGACGGGGAGTCCTGCCCAGGGGGTGTTCGGAGTCTCCTGCAAGGCCAGTGGGGGGCCATCTTCTTCAGAGAACCGGGCGCACCGGCCTGGGGGGGACGGGGAGTCCTGCCCAGGGGGTGTTCGGAGTCTCCTGCCAGGCCAATGGGGGGCCATCTTCTTCAGAGAACCGGGCGCACCGGCCTGGGGGGGACGGGGAGTCTTGCCCAGGGGGTGTTCGGAGTCTCCTGCAAGGCCAGTGGGGGGCCATCTTCTTCAGTGGGCAGTGGAACTCCTGCAATGCACTGCCCCACTGCTTGGGGGCAGTGGACAGTGCAACTCCTGCAATGCGCTGCCTCACTGTCCCAGAGCAGTGGGCAGTGGAACTCCTGCAATGCACTACCTCACTGCCCTGGGGCAGTGGGCAGTGGAACTCTTGCAATGCACTGCCTCACTGCCTGGGGGCAGCGGACAGTGCAACCTCTGCAATGCACTGCCTCACTGCCCTGGGTCAGTGGGCAGTGCAACTCCTGCAATACACTGCCGCACTGCCTGGGGGCAGTGGGCAGTGCAACTCCAAAACTCCTGCCACGCACTGCCTCACTGCCTGGGGGCAGTGGGCGGTGCAACTTCTACAATGCACGGCCTCACTGCCTGGGGGCAGTGGGCAGTGCAACTCCTGCAATGCACTGCCTCACTGTCTGGGGGCAGTGGGAAGTGGAAGTCCTGCAATGCACTGCCTCACTGCCTGGGGGCAGTGGGCAGTGCAACTCCTGCAATGCACTGCCTCACTGTCTGGGGGCAGTGGGCAGCGGAACTCCTGCAATGCACCGCCTCAACGCCTGGGGGCAGTGGGCAGTGCAACTCCTGCAATGCACTGCCTCACTGCCCTGGGGGCAGTGGACAGCGGAACTCCTGCAATGCACTGCCTCACTGCCTGGGGGCAGTGGGCAGTGGAACTCCTGCAATGCACTGCCTCACTGCCTGGGGGCAGTGGACAGTGCAACTCCTGCAATGCACCGCCTCACTGCCCTGGGGCAGTGGGCAGTGAAACTCCCGCAATGCACTACCTCACTGCCTGGGGGCAGCGGGCAGTGGAACTCCTGCAATGAACTGCCCCACTGCCTGGGGGCAGCGGGCAGCGGAACTCCTGCAATGCACCGCCTCACTGCCCTGGGGGGAGTGGGCAGTGCAACTCCTGCAACGCACTGCCTCACTGCCTGGGGGCAGTGGGCAGTGCAACTCCTGCAATACACTGCCGCACTCCTCCGGGGCAGTGGGCAGCGCAACTCCTGCAACGCACTGCCGCACTGGCTTGGGGGCAGTGGGCAGTGGACCTCCGGCAATACACTGCCGCACTGCCTGGGGGCAGTGAGCAGTGCAGCTCCTGCATTACTCTGCCCCACTGCCTGGGGGCAGTGGACAGTGCAACTCCTGCAACGCACTGCCTCACTGTCTGGGGGCAGTGGGCAGCGGAACTCCTGCAATGCACTGCCTCACTGCCTGGGATCAGTGGGCATTGCAACTCCTGCAATGCACTGCCTCACTGCCTGGGGGCAGTGGGCAGTGCAACTCCTGCAATGGGTGGTCGGAGTGTAGTGCCGGGCCTGCGGGGATGTACTACTGGGCGCACCGGCCTGGGGGGATGGGGAGTCCAACCCAGGGGGCGGTCGGGGCATCCTTCAGGGCCTATGGGGGGCCATCATCTTCGGAGAACCGGGCGCACCGGCCTGGGGGGGACGGAGAGCCCAGGCCAGGGGGTGGTCGGAGCCTCCTGCAGGGCCCATGGGGAGGCGTCATCTGCTAATAACCGGGCGCACCGGCCTGGGGGGGACGGGGAGCCCAGCCCAGGGGGTGGTCGGAACCTCCTGCAAGGCCGATGGGGAGCCATCATCTTCCAATAACCGGGCGCACCGGCCTGGGGGGGACGGGGAGTCCAGCCCAGGGGGTGGTCGGAGCCTCCTGCCAGGGCCAATGGGGGGCCATCTTCTTCAGAGAACCGGGCGCACCGGCCCGGGGGGGACGGGGAGTCCTGCCCAGGGGGTGTTCGGAGTCTCCTGCCAGGCCAATGGGGGGCCATCTTCTTCAGAGAACCGGGCGCACCGGCCCGGGGGGGACGGGGAGTCCTGCCCAGGGGGTGTTCGGAGTCTCCTGCCAGGCCAATGGGGGGCCATCTTCTTCAGAGAACCGGGCGCACCGGCCCGGGGGGGACGGGGAGTCCTGCCCAGGGGGTGTTCGGATCCTCCTGCCAGGGCAATGGGGGGCCATCTTCTTCAGAGAACCGGGCGCACCGGCCTGGGGGGGACGGGGCGTCCTGCCCAGGGGGTGTTCGGAGTCTCCTGCAAGTCCAGTGGGGGGCCATCTTCTTCAGAGAACCGGGCGCACCGGCCCGGGGGGGACGGGGCGTCCTGCCCAGGGGGTGTTCGGAGTCTCCTGCCAGGCCAATGGGGGGCCATCTTCTTCAGAGAACCGGGCGCACCGGCCTGGGGGGGACGGGGAGTCCTGCCCAGGGGGTGTTCGGAGTCTCCTGCAAGGCCAGTGGGGGGCCATCTTCTTCAGTGGGCAGTGGAACTCCTGCAATGCACTGCCCCACTGCTTGGGGGCAGTGGACAGTGCAACTCCTGCAATGCGCTGCCTCACTGTCCCAGAGCAGTGGGCAGTGGAACTCCTGCAACGCACTACCTCACTTGCCTGGGGCAGTGGGCAGTGGAACTCTTGCAATGCACTGCCTCACTGCCTGGGGGCAGCGGACAGTGCAACCTCTGCAATGCACTGCCTCACTGCCCTGGGTCAGTGGGCAGTGCAACTCCTGCAATACACTGCCGCACTGCCTGGGGGCAGTGGGCAGTGCAACTCCAAAACTCCTGCCACACACTGCCTCACTGCCTGGGGGCAGCGGGCGGTGCAACTTCTACAATGCACGGCCTCACTGCCTGGGGGCAGTGGGCAGTGCAACTCCTGCAATGCACTGCCTCACTGTCTGGGGGCAGTGGGAAGTGGAAGTCCTGCAATGCACTGCCTCACTGCCTGGGGGCAGTGGGCAGTGCAACTCCTGCAATGCACTGCCTCACTGTCTGGGGGCAGTGGGCAGTGGAACTCCTGCAATGCACCGCCTCAACGCCTGGGGGCAGTGGGCAGTGCAACTCCTGCAATGCACTGTGGTGTGGTGTGGTGTGGTGTGGTGTGGTGTGCTGTGGTGTGGTTTGGTGTGGTGTGCTGTGGTGTGGTGTGGTGTGGTGTGGTGTGGTGTGGTGTGGTGTGGTGTGGTGTGGTGTGGTGTGGTGTGGTGTGGTGTGGTGTGGTGTGGCTTGGTGTGGTGTGGTGTGGTGTGGTGTGGTGTGGTGTGGTGTGGTGTGGTGTGGTGTGGTGTGGTGTGGTGTGGTGTGGTGTGGTCTGGTGTGGTGTGGCGTGGTGTGCTGTGCTGTGCTGTGCTGTGGTGTGGTGTGGTGTAATATATTTTTTGGGCGTTCAGACTAAGATGAGCCGGCAGAGCCTGCTCACTTTGCAGTACTCGAGATAACCTGTCGGAATCAAGGCTCAGAGCTGTCACGTGCTACAATGATCCCACAATGGCGTGGTAGCGGATCTGACACGTAGTGAGGGTTAGCTGAGTCTGAAACCAGGTTATGCAGTGGGAGACTGCAACGCCCGTAGGCTTCCCAGTGTGCACAAGGCACAAAGACTGTGTAGGCTGAAAAGGGCAGCGGTGTGAAGTGGTGTGCCGAAGGCGCTGTTACCAAAGGGCAAAAGGCCGGGATGTCTACCCACGGGTAAAGGTAAACGGGCTGGGCTGTGTGTGTCGTGTGCGCGCCGTGCGTAAGTGTGTAGGCCTCGGCAGGGGAAGGGGGAGTCGGGGAGACCTGGTGAGTTCGCCTCTGGCGACCGCGCTTATTCCAGGAGCTCCCGCTGCACCCCTTCCCTTTCTGCTTGCTGGTGCAGGCGCAGCTCCTGCAACGCCCACGCCATCGTGCTGCCCGGGCCCAGGCGGGCCTTCAGCAGTGTGGCACGCGCCTTGGCGTGGGCGTACCGGATCCGTATGGACTCCTCCACGACGTGGCGGAGGAACTCCGTGCCCAGCGAGTGGGGCCCCGTACACTCCAGGTGGGCCAGCTGCATGGAGGGGGTCCGCAGGGCTGCCGCCCACTGCTCCAGCACAGTCGGTTCCCACAGCTGGTGACGCACTGGGGCCGCCCGTGGCCCCACCTTCTGATCAAGCCACGCTGCGAGGCGCCGGCGGGCGGGCCCCCACTCTTGCGATTGAGCCGAGCAGGCCCACAGGTGGGGCGCCGTCTCGGGCTGTGTCCCGCACAGGAGGCACGTTGTATCCAGCACCGTGCCGCGGTGAGAGGAACGGTGGGCCAGGACGGTCATGGTCGGGACGTTGTCCATGCGATGCGCCGTGATGTGGCGTTGCTGGTCGTGGTCGAACCAGTCCAGGGGGAGGCCCCCCCCTGGCATGAAGTTTACCCCCCAGCGTGCCTCGTAGATGGCTTGCGCCGGTATGGAGGCCCGGTCCTGCAACCAGTCACTCAGCGCCGTCGGGGAGAGCTGGCACTGGTCGCGGAAGGGCACTGGGGGGATAAATGAGTAGGGGCGCCTGAGGAGCCACGTGAGGTCTACCTTTGTCTGCTCCCGCGTCGCTGCGTCCACACGGACGTTGAGGTCCGTGATCCAGTGCGACGGCGTGGTCACCACATTGATGGCAGACCTCGGGGAGAGGCGCTGCCCCCCGAGGACAGTGGCGCAGAGGTGGTGGATACCATCTCCGCAGTGCCCTCCTTCCTGGTACGTGCGGAGGGCCCCCACTGCTGCCTCCGAGTCCGACACCAGCCAGTAAACCCCCTGCTGTGTCGCCAGCCGGCGGGCATACGAGAGAAGGGCTGTCTGAATCAAGGCTCAGGGCTGTCACGTGCTACAATGATCCCACAATGTCGTGGTAGCGGATCTGACACGTGGTGAGGGTTAGCTGAGTCTGAAACCAGGTTATGCAGTGGGAGACTGCAACGCCCGTAGGCTTCCCAGTGTGCACAAGGCACAAAGACTGTGTAGGCTGAAAAGGGCAGTGGTGTGAAGTGGTGTGGTGTGGTGCGGTGTGTTGTGGTGCGATGTGGTGTGGTGTGGTGTGGTGTAATATCGTGTGGTGGTGCAGTGCCGTGCTATGCGTGTGACAGGCTCACAAAAGGCAAAGACGCCAAACTTCACCGATGAAGTCTCCGCATGCATTCTGAAACCACTTGACTTGGTCCACTGCGCAGTGCCCCATATGCTCTCGGTAGTGTGCCACTACATCCTCTGTGGCAATGCCATTTGGGCAGTTTAGCAGCAGTAGTTTGTAGGACCCCGGGCGCTCAAGGATGGATTCACGGGGCGTTGCCGACTGCGCTGTCGCACCAGCCCTGATTCTGTTTCTGAGTGATTTTGATACCATTTTGTTTGGTAGCAGAAAAGGTCTGAAGCGCTCAGGTGCTGGTCCACACTTCAAACGGGTTCGGCTGAATGAAAAGGCCGCTCTGCAACACCAAATGGACTGACACGCCATGCAATCGCAACCTTAACGCACCCACGCCCACAGAGGGGGACTCAGGAGGGGCACAGGAAAATACTTGCATGGCGCATGCCTTTTGAGGTGGTCACCCCGGGAACAGCTGGACTATGCACCACTCCTAATCCCCACCAAAATACCCTCTATGATTCCCCAACACTATTTCCGATCATCATTTCGAACTAATTATTTGCAATATTTTTCCCCACTGTCATTTCTCACTTACGATCCCCCTTGCGCCAGGGGAGAAGGGCATATGGAATCTCGGACCTCTACAGACCTCCAGCCGCTGAGTAAGTGCAGTCAGTCATTGGTCAACTGGTGTCGGCCGGCCATCGCCTGCTGTTGGTCAAGCGGCAACGTCCGTTGATAGAATGTCAACCACCGTCGGTTACCTGAATCCCGCCACCAATAATCTTTAGCCGTCCTTGGCAGGGCAAAAGAATCTTGTTCATACAGGACAGAACGCCCCCCCCCCACACACACACTTACATACTACCCTCAAAACATCACCCCCTCCTCCGGCCCAGGAATCCGAAGCACAAGCAGATTGTATGACTGTTGGCGATCAATTGAATTCCTTTTTTTTTCGCCCAACAAATGGGACGATCACATGCACCCTACGCTTGTAGACCCCATCATGGCGACCCACCTCAAACTCAAAAAACCACATCTTGTGCGTGACGGACCACTCAAGTGGCCACACCGAAGAGTGGGAGGGTGTCCCAGGTTGGAGGGTGTCCCCAGATGTGTCCATGGGTAGGGCCACATACCCCCTCCTTTGGGTGGCAGCTCTGGGGGCTGCCCAGCCGTGTGGAGTGTCTCTCACCACAAGGGGTATTGCCCCCCCTTGTCTACGGTATGACCGCCTCACCCTTGTGGCTTGAGTAGGGGGCCACTCTGCTTGGCAGGCGACCCCCTCCTGGATTTTGTTCCATGGCTCCAGGTGACGTTTGCCATGGTCCTCGATGCAGCCTGGCCAGGCTCTGACCAGTGGTTCTGGAGTACCGCTCCTACCACTTGCCCGGTGGGTCGGCTGGGTCGCCCCAGTGGGTCCGACCCATGGGGTATTGGTTCTTTCCTGTCCCTCGGCCGCCCTGCGTGTGTGCGGTGTCCTGCGCCACTTGGTTCCCGTTCACCATTGTGCCTGCGTGGTTTGTTGTGTTGCGTCTGCGGTGTCCTGGGCCACTCGGCTCCTGTTCACCGGTGCGCCCGCTTGGTGTGGGGTGTTGCGTGTGCGGTGTCCTGGGCCACTTGGCTCCCGTTCACTTGTGTCCGCTGGGGGTGTGGTGCTGCGTGTTCGGTGTCCTCGGCCACTTGGCTCCTGTGAGTAAGAAAAAGTGCTTTTCCAATGGTTTAGGGTATACCTTAGTTGTATAAGAGGTGCTCTAAGCACTCATGCATTTTTATCTTAGTATTGGCCCAACCAAAATGGGTGATAACACATTTTGACCTATGGAACCAAACACTAAATCAGGATGTTGTGTGGACCCCTTTATCCCCAAGCTATAGGCACTAAAACATCTTTTCCTGGGTTGCTGAGGCACTGACATACTGAGGGCAGAGCCTATGAATTTATCTATGTTTGCTCATGAATTCTTAGCTATCCTAGTTGTATGTACCCTAGGGGGCTGGGGCACCTCTTTTTGAGAGGTCCTGGGTTCAATACCCAGTCAGCCTAGCTAAGTAGGAATATCCCATGTGACATGGCAGTGACTTCATCGCCACACGCCATGCCACCTCAGCACCTATGGTACCCAAAAACAAAGAGTGCACATCTCAAGATGGCACTGTGGATGAGAGTGAGCCCTTGGGGCAGTTTTCCAATCAGCTTTTCTGAAACATGTAAAATATGTCATCCTGACTTGCAATGTATGCTAATTGCTGTGGTCTATTGTTGATAGTTGTCTTTATCTAACTCTCTGTGACTGCAGCCCTTCATGCCATTCAGGCCACCGCCAACCACCCACAGCACCAACCTCCCCAACACCAGAGTCAACCGGTACCACCCCACCAGGAGCACAAACCGACCAACCACCAGCCACGAGTGGCACGCCCGGAACCGCCGACCACCCAAACGCAGGCCGCGCCCAGCACCAACACCAACAACACCCACGCCAACAGACCACCACGACACACGCAAACCACCAAGTATCACCTACGGCACCCTCACCATCGGCAACACCCACGCTGCCAACACCCAAGGCACTATCCACACCACCACCAACCCCACCAACGACGGGCCAGGGTGCCGTCACCTACAACACCCCTACCACCACCACCACGACCCCGGCACCAAGTAACACCTAGGGCACTGCCACCAACGGCGTCACCAAGGACGCCAGCACGGCTGGCGAACGAACGCCACCGAGCCCTCAGCCAGGAGTGGCGAGCGCCCACACCCAGCAACACCCAACCAACCACGCCCAAACCCAGGGCCAGGAACTGCGACACCCACACCTGCACCGCCACCAACACCCAAACCAAACGCCACAACACCCTCACCAGCGGAAACACCCGGAACAAACGGGGACGCCGTCGGCAACACCAGCAAGCCCGGCACCCAGCACGACGCCTGAGACACCCTCGCCAACAACGGACCAACACAAAAACCACCCAACGACCATGTTACACCCAAGGCGTTACAACCGCGCCACCCACCGACCCGCACCCAGAACCACCACCAGCAGCATCCACACCACCGGAAACGCGAACACCACCAACAATCAAGCCAACACAACACCCTCACCATCACCATCACCGGCGGCACCGCCGTCCTCACCATCGCCTACATTGCCTACGCACCGACCAACACCGGATACAACGCCTAGATCACCCAAGCCAACAGCATCAAACACACCATCGCCAGCATCACCCCACCATCAGCGTCGCCACCGGCAACCTCTGCCACCGGAGGAAACCAAAGCCACCACAGCCGGTGAACCAGCAAACCACCAACCCCCGGCCAGAGGAGGCAAAGACCCATCAACAACAACACCCCCGCCACCAAACCAACCACAGGGCGCCATCCACCACGCAGTCACCAGCGGCACCCACACCACAGGCGGCACTACCCTCACCAACAGCATCAGCAGCAGCCCACACCACCTACTGCACACCCGCCCAGACAGAGCCACAGGAACCAGCCAACGCCCAACCCCGAACACAGGCCACTGACAACCCACACACAAACCCACACCAACCACCAGCAGCATCAACAACATCAGAGACGCCCTAAATCACAGCAGCGCCCGCAACGACCTCACCACCGGCATCACCGACGGCACCACCGACAGTGCGACCTCACCAACAGCAACCCGGAGCGTCAACGACAGCCACCACGGCAACACCACCCGGTACGACACCATCGGCAACAAGGACACCGAGGGGGCCAAGGCCAACCCACCAGCCAGCGACGCCCATCAGAACCTGCGCCAGGAGTGGCGAGGTCCCCCCTCCGCCGTCAGAACACCACCAGGGCAACACCTACAACACCCTACAACGCCAACACTCACAGCTTTCCCGGCGGCGCCCCCACCAACACCAACACCGGCACCACCGACAGCGGCAGCACGGCGACACCGCCACCCACCCGCAGCATTGACACCCTCAACCACAACCGAAGCAACACCTGTCGCTACAGACCCAAGGACAGCCGAAGGAAATATCCCAACACCAGAGACAACCGGCACCACCAGGACCACAAGCCAGCCAAACACCAGCCACGAGTGGCACGCCCGGAACCGCCGAACACCAAAACGCAGGCGGCACCCAGCACCAACACCAACAACACCCACGCCATCAGACCACCGAGAGACACGCCAGCCACCACCGTGACACCCTCACCGTCGGCAACACCAACGCCGCCAACACCCATAGCAATATCCACACCACCGCCAACCCCACCAACGACGAGCCAAGGTACCGTCACCCACAACACCCCTATCACCACCACCACGATCCCGGCACAGAGTAACACCTAGGGCGCCCCCACCGACGGCAACACCAAGGACGCCAGCACGGCTGGCGAACAAACGCCACCAGCGCCACCCACCAGGCCCCCAGCCAAGGGAAGAAACAGCAACACCACACACCATCACACCCACCGCATCGACATCACCCGGAGCATCGTCAACATCAACCAGGGGTCCCCACCACCCAAGCAGCACAAAACACCACAGCAACACCACCACACCCTCACCACCAGCGACACCAGCAGCACCCTCCGCCAGGAATGGCGAGGAGAAAACCCAACAACGCGGAGCCACCCAGCGTCCCCGGCACCCTCAACATCGGACCGCCACCACCGGCACCAACCCCCAACACACCATCGTCACCAACGCCACCGACCCCTGACGCAACAACCACACAGCCCGCACAAACGGCACCAGCCAGAGCACCGCCGACAACACTCCCGGCCAACTCTCAAGAACACCACCGAAAGCACCACCAAAAGCCACGACAACCCCAGAATACGGGTTCCCCTTCCCACTCCCCACCATCTGCACAACCAGCAACACCGTCACCAGCACCAACCGGAACACCGACAACGACAGCCTCACCAACAACCGACACCCCCACTACCGCTGGCACCCACCAGTCACGCCACCCACAGTCGGCGCCACCCACCAACGCCGCACCTGAAGCCGGTTCGGACCCCCGTGGCCATTTTGGGGTCACTTGGGGTGTGTATCTATGTGCCGGCAAGCCGCCATTGGCTGATATCATACTCTCCCATCCACCTGACCTTACCCGATGTGATAGTGTGATGGGTTTGGCCATATTCAGTACCGAGGCACCGCCAGCGGAGATTTATATATCGGAATATCAGGAATCAACAGGGTTTTTTTATCATAATGTTTCCGTAATTTTTCAGCCTTCTGTTCTGATGGTCAATGTATCCGCGACTGTCAGTCAGCTCGCGATTTTGCGGTAACCGAATGGTTAACTGTTATTTACAGATATTTTGGCGGAAACCCCGATGAAGGGTCAGATTCCATCAGTAAAGGGTTCTTTGCTTCCGCAATTTTCATATTATACACTCGCAAAATTAATCCGATTTTTTCAGACTTTCAGAATCCATTTTCGACTTCGACATCGCCGCACTTGATATGACGAATCCCGAGTGGTCTGACATTTTTCCCCGATCACGAATCAGCCTTCCTTTTGTTATGCCCTTCATTTGTCTTGGAGATATAGTCGAAACAAAAGTGATTCGTGAGACCACTTTGAAAGGTCATATCTCCGGCTCACGGCGAGGTATAACAATTTCGAGAATTGGTTTGGAACCGCCTTGGTCTCAACTTAATTTGAGAAGCATCAAACGCCTTTGGTGTGTACACATGCATGGTATAACAAGGGATAAGGGTCAAGAGGGTAGAAAGTGATATATAACTCTTGGACCGTGCAACCGAATATTTTGTTGCGACTTCCGAGTGTACCGCATGAGTGTTGGGGTTGCATAGCAACTTTCTTTGGGTTCCTACGTATTTTTAACGTGAAGTTATGTCCATGGAGGGGCATGGCATGTCATGGTGGGAGCCACCTTTGAGGGTATGTACTATATGCATGGTTTATGTCTTGATATGCTCACGCCCATGTTATATATCTTCGTGTGGCCGAAGAGATGGGGAACCACACGTGACAAGGGCTTTGCCCATGTCCCAATGGTGGGATTCAAAGCGCTAGACTAAGTCTACCGCGTATGTTTTGCTCATGGTATGTTTGGCAAAGAGATCCATGAGTGCACTCCCATTTTCATGGGGCATGTAGATATGAGTGGCGAAGGTATCTCCATGCGCTCAATTGGGGATCCAAGTGGGAGAATTGTTCGCAAATGGTTCCAATCATTTGTATATTGAACCATGCGCGGATATCATGGGTGAGCATAGAGATATACTATCATGACAACTTTGTATTTGGACATATTTTCATTTTTTTGACCTCATTTTAAGCTCATTTTTGTGTTTTATGTGCTCAACTGGTCGGCTGACAGTAAAGTGCCTAGAGATCTGTGAACTATGGTATGTTGCTTATATGTTGGCATATGCTTCGGTGTTGCACCTCACCATATGCCGGATCACGTGGTCACTTTGGCTTGGCACACAAGGCCTCACAAAATTAGGTCTCAAATTCATGAGTTGACTTGTGAAGCATGTCATGTACATAACCGGAGGGGTTTCTGAGGCAATGATGGGATATTCTTGGGCATGGACCTTTATTTTGTATCACCGTTGTATGCTGCTTTCCGGTTTGACACATGCATGGAGCATTTGGATATTTGCCGTATGCGTTTTTGAGTATATAATTGACTTTTGGGCATAATCGTGTGATTTGCCTGATTTTGCCATGTTGTGAGGTCATCTTCATGGGGCAGCTCTCCAAGCCCATTCGACCCCAAGTCCAACCAAGGTTATGTCAGGGTAGGGCATGGTCCTGAGTGCCACTCTAGGCCATGACACGCCACCTCCCCTATTGGGCTAGGATTGAGAAGCTTGGGAGTGAACACATTTTTGGGGTTTGTGTAGTGACTTGTGACACATGGCATTCAGCCATCTCATTTGACCCCGTTCAGGGCAATATGTTGGCGAGTCAAGGGAAGGTCTTGAGTTCAGGGAATGAGGGGTTTATGGCTGTAAATGTGTATGTTTACCTCTTTCCCCAACTTTGCTTTATTTGTGTTCGTATGCCAATTTCAGGGCTTTCCTCTTTGGTGCAATTCTTGTACATGCCCGCCACCGTGGGACGACCGGTGTGCTGAACGGAGGCCCGCAGTGTTAATTTGGATTATGGATTGGGCTATTGCTGTATTTGAGGGATCTGGTTGCTGTTCAGGGTTGAAGGAGGATTTTATTTTCTATATTTTTGGATTTTGTACCCGGGACTTTGAGAAATGCAAGCATTGATCAGGAGCAAATCAGCAGGGATTACAGGCGGAAGGGGCACAGCAGGGGCCGGTCCTGGTAGGGACCTTCTTTATGGTAGCAGAGGCGTACCTGCTGCCCCTACCTACCGCCGACCCGGGGACTTGGGCCCCTATTAGCCCTGCCCGAGTACGCCCCGGGTGCGTATTGTGGACTCGGGGGAGACCACGCCGGAAGTTGAAGCCCGAAGACAAGTACGACGTTCGGGAAGAGGAGGACTTGACATGGAGGACCTGGTCTCCATGTGTGAGCGTCGCTGCCGAAAGGCATGCAACCTCCGCTCCGCCGCGGAGGACTCTGAGGAGGCCTGCCATTCAGGCAGCAGTGGAGGACGTGCCCCACGCTACCGGAAGCCGGGGTCACCCAAGCCCGCTGCAGGGGACGCCGGGGCTATGGATACGGACCCCAGCCCGGTCAGGCTGTGGGACTCCGAGCACTCTGAGGGCTATCAGACAGCTTATGAGCAACCCTCGGAGTCGGAGGAGACGGCCAGACCGCCCACAAGGGCGAACACGGCCCCAGAACCCAGCCTGGAGCATGATGCCGAGGCGTTGGAGAGGCCCGCCAGAGCCAGGACGGCGCCCGTGGCCGGCACACGGAGCCAACGCGGGATAGCATGGGCGACACACCCATGGCGGAGGACTCTGAGGCGCCGGGAACCGCGGGATGCGCCGGATCAGGTGGAAAGCACGCTGAGTGCCACTGCGAGCACGTGTCATTCCTCATGGGCAAGTACCCAAGGATGGGGATGGACGCCATCGCGCATCGCCTAGACCGCCTGGACAACGCGAAGGACGGTCTAGAGGAGGACGTCGCGGGGATCCTGGATGACCAGTCGGCCGCGGAGAGAGACATGTCGGAGCTGCGAGCGGAACAAGACTGATACCGGGGGAATCTGGAGCTGGCCCTGGAGAAGCAGCAGCGAGTGGTGGACAGCCTCCTCCACCTGGTGGAGGACATCTCGGGACGCCTGAAAAGGCTGGAGGAGCTACAGCCCCTCACCTCCGGTCCAGAGCTCCCGGCAAAGCCGGCAGCGGCAGAGCTGGTGGAGCGGGTTAAGACCCTCAGGAGCGCCATGGATAAACCCATGGGCGGCCCTGCAGAGGCACCATACGCGCCTCCGCGTGTTGACCCGGGTCCGCTGCCGTTTGTTCCCATGTTCAGCGAATCCACAATGTTCGGGGAACACACGGCACCGGCTGGGTCCATGCGGGAAGGGCACGTAACCACGGACCCGAGGAGCCTGACGGTACAGATGTCCCATGCCGCCCAAGATCTACCGATCACTACGACTGCCCATGCAGCTTATGCGGAAGAGGAGATCCGGAGCCAGACCATGCATGGGCGAACCATGGGAAGCGCCGACGGACATGGTCGAAGTCATCCAGGCGGAAACCTGTGGGCAAAGGACCCCAATACGGGGATATGGACGGCCGGTGGAGCAAGTGCTTCCCGCATTCCAAACCCCATGGGTTCAGGCCCAACTGGACCGCACTCCATGGAGGAGAGGGATGTACGGGGAGTGTACTCACACCCCCCGGCCACAGGTGGTATCCGTCTCGGTGGAGTGGTGGCTGGTGACGTCGAAGACGCCATCAGAATTGACGACCTCAGGGGAATAAAAATCCCCTACTATGATGGCAACCCCTCCAACCTGGACGACGTCATCCTGGATTGGGAGGACTTCGCCGAGGAGGTCGTCGGCGAGATGCGGGGAGCGCCGCGGGACAAGTGGGTATGCCGGACATTCCCACATTGGCTGGCGCAGGACCTGAAGGAGGAGCTGCGGGATCAGATCCGGGAAGGATTGATCCGTACGGAGCAGGCCTGCCTCCAGTGGTTGGCGGATGAGGAGCGGGTGGACGCTCCAAACCAGAAGCTGGAGGACTTTTGGTCCATCCTGCTGCAGCTGGACCGCGGTGAGTTGCGGGTCCGGGAGTGGAACCGGTACCTGCGGAAGTACCGACGGAGCCTCAAGCTGGTTGAGGACTGGAACGAGTCCAGCGAGATCCGTCACTTGCTGAAGGATGTCCTCCCTGGCCACTGGAAGAGGAGAGTGGAGGACGAGGAAAAGAAGAGAGCGAAGAAGCGTGTGGCGGTGAGGATCATGGCGGCGGAGGACACCCATGCGGGTATCATGGAGTTCTTCAGGAGGAACCTGGGCGAGCCCAACCGGATGTTGGGACTGAAGAACGCCGTGTACGTCGAGGTATTTGGAGATTCCATCGGGCAACGGTTGCTGCGCCTCAACAACGTGGAGTGGAGGCGCGGGAAGCCGCTGAGGATGCAGGTCATCTTCGCCCGCATGAGCCTGGACGAGATCGTGAAGTACATCACGGTGGAGTTGAAGCTCAATGCGAAGAACGAGGCCCACGTGCAGGATCGACATGGTCATGGACAACGAGGCCATCGAGAAGACCGCCATCATCGGGAGATCCAGGAGGACACGGCCAACTCCGCGGAGAATGGTAGTGGATGTGGCCAAGACCACTGGACCTGGTCTCGGGAGGATCACGAGGAGGCCCATTTCTTCGCGTTTGTGGCACACAACGTGAGGGACCATGGGCAGGATCGGTCCAGATGGAGCCGGATGGGACCCAAGAAGGGCAATGAGCCAAAGAGGATCAGGAACCCACCGCTCTCGTTCCGAGAGTACAGGTCTCAGCACGACGGGTGCTGGGTCTGTTATGGCAAGGGAAACAACCATGCACACGACCACCGTCAGTGCAAGGTGTATGAGGCGGACAAGAAGGCCTACTTCGCCGCTCACCCCGAGAAGAAGCCCAAGGAGCAGCGGATTTCCGATTGGAAGGCGAAGGGCGGAGACGGGGGAAAAGGCCAAGGCAAAGGCCAAGGAAAAGGCGGAGGAAGAGGCTATGGTGGTGGACCTGGCCAAGACCGACGAGTGAGGTCGATCGAGGAGGTGGCTGAGGACATGTTGAGGACGTTGGAGGAACTCAAAGCCCAGCAACGTGGTGGAGAAAGTCCTGGCGGATCGCAGCCGGAAGGGGCTGGGGGAAGCCAAGTCTAGAGGAGCCCCCACGGGAGTGGGACCTCGGAGGTCTCTCCTCCGAAAATCAGTGGAATCCCAGAGAAAGCGAAGGCACATCAGGTGCCGAAGAAGGCTCCAGAAGAGCCAAAACCACTGAGTTTCGCCACTCCCAACCCCTGGAGCGCCCTGCCAAGGGAAGTACATGTGGGTATGGGACATGGCAAGAAGGAAGGAGCGACCACGGAGAGCCCCGTGGACGGGCAGGACCAACCCAAGATCTACACCATCCGTGTCCATACCCTTGAAGTCCTGGTGCACCCGGACGTGCTAGAGTTGCATGCCGTGAGAGTCGTCCATACACGTCATGGCGACGAGCGGCAGTTGCACTTGAAAGTGCGAGTACGGTGCGGACGAGAGGAGAACGTGGTGGATGTGTTGGTGGATACGGGTGCCCAGGTGAGCCTGGTCCGGAGAGGGTTGTTCAAGGAGGAATTCCTGCAGCCCAGCCGGAGACCGGTCCGCCTGAAGGTCGCCAACGGAGAGATTATGGGTGGTGGCACCCATGAGGCCACTATCAGTATGGAATTCTGGGAGCATGAGCGCTTCAACCGCCCTGATTTGGCGAAGAGAAGCACTCTATCCGAGAACTTCTATGTGGCCGACATTACAGATTGGGATATGATCATGGGGTATGACTTAATGGTGGCAAATGCCATTGGAGCCCTTCCCCATCGTGCAATGCTGGTCCGGGAGGATGATGAATGCCTCACATGGCTGTCCACGGACTATGCATGCGGATCATCCCAATGGAATGCTGAGGAAGAGGATCGAATCATCCAAGCGGTGCAAGCTGTGGGTGCCAAGTCCAGAGGAGACCGCGGAGTTCAGCTCACGGAGTATGGAATGGCGCCGCAGGTGTATGCCAGGATGATCCAGACGCTGGGGGCCGAAGCGCCCGAGAAGGACGTCTTTGCTTCCCGGGATGCCCCACTTCTGAGGATATGTAGGCGGCACTGGCATCGAGGAGACTCAGCCTGGCACCGGCATTGGGGTTTGAAGGAGTGGGGACCCATGTATTGGCATGGCTCCCTGGACAATACCAGACGTACGTTGGAGAAGATCATCGCGGATATGGCGAAGGGGATCCTGGTCATAACCGGCATAGGATCCACCCCATGTCCGCTGGAGGGTCTCAAGTCGACGCTGGACTCCATCACCCTGAACCAGATGTCTTTCGGGCCAGAGGAGGAGTTGTTCATCGACGCCAAGGGTGTACCAATGCCCTCCCCAGGTCAAGCGTGGGGTACCAAGGCTTTCCTGGTGGATGGGGCGCAAGCCCAGCCCACGGGTGATGAAGCATTCATCCGTAGGGTGGAGGCGGTGCCCATGAAGGTCATGTTTGAGCCCAAGGAGGGGACGGATCAGCGTATTGATGGCATTGACGTCCTGTCCCACGCCGGGATCGACAACGTCGTCAACTACATGCGGATGGGGATGCACGACCGTGTGGCAGCCAAGAAGAGGCGGGCCATGGTCACATCTCCGCATTGGTGGGATGACAAGATGTTGGTCACCGGCAAGTACAAGAAGGACGAGTTCGTTGCGAGGGTCATGGATCAGATCGCGGACCAATACGATGGTCCGGTTGGGTCGGACCCACCAACATGGGATTTTCGAAGAGTGGGTGCCGATAGCGACAGTCACCAGCCCGAGGCCGCAAGATTTTGAAGATTATCGGTGGGAAGAGCTCCCCACGACGATGAAGACGGCATATCGGACGAGGAGAAGTCGGAATCGGACCCAGAAGAGGCCTATACCGCAGTGCGGTCGGTTGTATCTATACCGAAGCAAGCGGCTGAAGAGGCCCAGGAGAACCAGAAAGTCGCCGAGCTGAAGGAGAGGCTGATCAATGCCTATCCGCGGCTATTCAGTGGCGTCGCCAACAAGAACCCTCCAGATCGTGGGAGGTTTGGTACAGCGAAGATCAAGCTGAAGCCGAACCCGAAGATCTATCGTCATCCGGAGTACCAACTTCAGGGCGATCGTGCCGAGGCCATGAAGAAGTTGTTGGCCGAGTTCATTGAGCGAGGATGGATCGAACCCTCCGACAGTGAGTGGGCCAGCCCAGCCTTCATCGTGCTCAAGAAGGAGAAGGGCGAGTGGAGGTTGGTGGTGGTGGTGGTGGTGGTTGGTGGTGAACGAGCAAACCGAGCACGACTCGTACTCGCTTCCCCTGATCGACTCCATCCTCCAAAAACAACAGAAAAAGCGGATCTTCACGGTGTTGGACCTGAAACACGGTTATCACCAGATGCCGCTACACCCGGACTCCAGGCCCTACACAGTGATGTCGACGCTGCTGGGGCCCATGCAGTGGAAAGTGGTGCCTATGGGCGCCAAGAATGGCAACGCCGCTTTCCAGCGCAAGATGGAGGACCTACTCGGTCCTGTCCGGGACTGTGCCGATCCCTTCGTGGATGACATCATCATCGGGTCCGGCACGGAGAACATGACTGAGGACGAGCTCATCGGCGCGCATGAGAAGGATCTGCGCCGAGTGGTCAGCGAGTTGGAGAAGCACAACATGGTGTGCAAGCCCACCAAAGCCTCACTCTTCGTGAAGGAAGTGGAGTTTGCGGGTCACGTGGTTGGTCACGGGCAACGCCGTCCCATGCCTGGGAAGCTGGCGTCCCTGCACCACTGGGAGAAGCCCCAGACCATCAGCGAACTCCGGTCCTTCATGGGGTTCTGCAATTACTATTCGGGCTATGTCCGGATGTATGCAGAACGCTCGGGGCCGCTGCACAAGATGCTGCAGGTGGGGAAGTTCGATGGCCGGAAGGGGAGCAAGAAGAAGCTTGCCTGGACCCCTGAAGCCGAAGATGCGTTCAGCCGCCTGAAGGAGCGACTCCTGGGGCAGCTGGGGCTATTCCTGGTGGACCCGGACAAGGGATTCGTGCTACGGACGGACGCCTCAGACTATGCTGTAGGGGCAGTCCTCGAGCAGATCCGGGACGACGGGTCGCACGTACCCGTGGCGTTCTGGAGTCCGATCCTGGCCGAGGGCCAACGTCGAACATGGACCGCGAGGGAGAAGGAGACGTATGCCATTGTCTGTGCGCTCAGAAAGTGGTCTGGCCACATCGGATTGCAACCGGTGGTGGTTTGTACAGACCATCAGTCCTTGCGTAGCTGGCACAAGGAGCACGTCGACACCCCCTCGGGACGGGCGGCAAGGAGGGCCCGATGGCATGAGACGTTCGCCAAGTTTGACCTCAGCGTCGTATACGTCCCGGGGAAGGACAACACTGTGGCAGATTGCCTCAGTCGGTGGGCCTACCCCGCGGGCAAGGCTTGGATGGACATATCCAGCCATGGAGACGCCGAGGAGACCGAGGAGGCCAAGCGCATCATCGAGATGGAGAAGGCCATGGAGCAAGAGGGGGTCAAGTGCTTTGTGGTGATGGCAAACCGTACGGACCTGGCCAAGTTCCGGGGCGCCCGAGTCCACGTTTTTCGAGAGGAAACCCTCGAGCAGTGGATGGTGGCCCCTGTAGAGCTAGTCAGGTCGGTGCTCACAGAGGACTGGTCGGATGACTATGCGGCATCCGAGCACTGGAGCAAGTAGTGGGATGCCGTGAGCGCTCCGTCGGACGACGAATGGCCCGAGAGCTTGACCGAGGATGGGGAAAAGTTGTTCCTCAAGGACAAGCTGCTGGTGCCCGAGAACCGAGTGGAGGAGCTCATTGACCATTGGCACAACGCCCAGCTCATGCACCCTGGCCGAGACAAGATGCAGCAGGACCAGGAGTGGCGCTTCAAGCTCCCTCCGGGGTACTACGCCATCCTGGATAGGTACTGCAGCGACTGTGCCGTGTGTCGGGCCACGAAGAGCCCCAACCACTCCACAGCGGGCAACCCGGTGTATACGGCTATACCGGAGGCCCCTGTGCGGTCCGTGGCCATGGATGTATTCGCCATGCCGGAGGTCACCGTGGAAGGAGAGACCTACGACTGTGTCATCCTGGCGGTGGATAGGCACAGTGGGTATATCGTGGCGGTCCCTGGCAAGAAGTCCAAGAAGAAGGACAAGAAGGACAAGCATGGAGTGGGGCTGCAGGCCAAGACCGTCGCTAATGCCAGGCATTGGCTGACGATTTTTGATGTCCGAGCTGTCATCTGCAGCGATCGGGGCAGTCAATTTGTGGGGACGTGGTTCAAGACGATGTGCAAGCACATGGGCATTCGACATGCCAAGACCGTGGCGTACCACAGCCGGTCAAATGGCCGGGCTGAGGTTGCCGGGCGGCGGATGTTCGAGAAGTTCCGCCAGCTGCACATCGGGGAACCGGGCCGGAACTGGCACAATTCGCTGTGGAGAGTGCTCCAAGCGTACCATGACCTTCCGGGGCCCACTGGACTGTCGCCCCATCGTATCCTGTTCCTACGGGATCGAGTGTCACGCACTCTCCCGTGGTTGAACCATGGCAAAGTGGCCCGGGATGCGAACGCTATGATGGCTGAGGCGGACGACACGGCGGCCAAGGTGTGCAAGGCACTTCAGGACGAGCATGACAAGAGGGCCAAGTACTTCAAGCAGGGAAAGGTCCAGAAGTATGCTCTCCAAGACAGCGTGTGGGTGGAGCGGCACCACAAGGATGTCCTGTCCAGGCATCGGCAGGCATCTTGGTATGTGCCGGCGGTAATCGTGCGGAAGGTCGGGCAGGATGTGTATGCGGTTCGTGTGGGGGATAACAAGATCCTGGACTGCGACCATACCCAGCTTCGTCCCCGAGCACCAGACCCCAGCGGACGTCCCGTCACCTTCGAGTTCACGGCCGGCGATGTGGACTCAGACGACGAGGGTGAGGACGACGACTTCACCGCTGAGAAGATCCTGGCGGACAAGCCGGACCCGGGGACGCCTGGGGGTAGGCTTTATAAAGTCCGTTGGAAGGGATTCGCCGCATCCAGGGATTCGTGGGAGCCTCCGAGCAGTTTCGTGCCGAGGTACACCACGGTCTGGATGGACTATCTGAAGAAGAAGAACATTTCTTTGGATGTCAAGGACATGTTGGTCAATTTGGTGGCTGCAGTAGCACCGTAATGGATCCCCCTTGGCATTTTTGTTGTTTCTGTGCTTGGGGAGACGGGTGAGGGCGTTCATCCGGGGACTTTTCGGCCTTGATTGGCCATCTACCCCCTCCACTCGATCTCCACATATATATTTCATTGTGGTATACTTATTCAGGTCGACCGACGACGTTTTTCTATCTTTGATCCCCTTGGTCCATGTTGTAGATCAAGAGGAGACCGGATATGGCATAGGGCAATTTTTATCAGTGTCATCACCCCTCACTTGGGGCGTGGGGGACGCCTACGACGTGTCTGGGGCCTCCATGTGTCCTTGGGACATGGGGGGGGGGGGGTTGGAGCCCATTGGGGTCCTCCCGTCCTCTCTTCAATGACTTCCGAGCGGTAACAACGCTCTGAGAAGGGGGGTGAAGCCGGTTCGGACCCCCGTGGCCATTTTGGGGTCACTTGGGGTGTGTATCTATGTGCCGGCAAGCCGCCATTGGCTGATATCATACTCTCCCATCCACCTGACCTAACCCGATGTGATAGTGTGATAGGTTTGGCCATATTCAGTACCGAGGCACCGCCAGCGGAGATTTATATATCGCAATATCAGGAATCAACAGGGTTTTTTTATCATAATATTTCCGTAATTTTTCAGCCTTCTGTTCTGATGGTCAATGTATCGGCGACTGTCAGTTGGCTCGCGATTTTGCGGTAACCGAATCGTTAACTGTTATTTAGAGATATTTTGGCGGAAACCCCGATGAAGGGTCAGATTTCATCAGTAAAGGGTTCGTTGCTTCCGCAATTTTCATATTATACACTCGCAAAACTAATCCGATTTTTTCGGACTTTCAGAATCGGATTTTCGACTTCGACATGATATGACGAATCTCGAGTGGTCCGACATTTTTGCCCGATCACGAATCAGCCTTCCTTTTGTTATGCCCTTCATTTGTCTTGGAGATATAGTCGGAACAAAAGTGATTCGTGAGACCACTTTGAAAGGTCATAGCTCCGGCTCACAGCGAGGTATAACAATTTCGAGAATTGGTTTGGAACCGCCTTGGTCTCAACTTAATTTAGGAAGCATCAAACGCCTTTGGTGTGTACACAGGCCCCGTAGAGCAAGGAATAAGGGTCAAGAGGGTAGAAAGTGATATATAACTCTTGGACCGTGCAACCGAATATTTTTTTGCGACTTTCGAGTGTACCGCATGAGTGTTGGGGTTGCATAGCAACTTTTTTTGGGTTCCTACGTATTTTTAACGTGAAGTTATGTCCATGGAGGGGCATGGCATATCATGGTGGGAGCCACTTTTGAGGGTATGTGCTATATGCATGGTTTATGTCTTGATATGCTCACGCCCATGTTATATATCTTCGTGTGGCCGAAGAGATCGGGAACCACACGTGACAAGGGCTTTGCCCATGTCCCAATTGTGGGGTTCAAAGCGCTAGATAAAGTCTACCGCGTATGTATTGCTCATGGTATGTTTGGCAAAGAGATCCATGAGTGCACTCCCATTTTCATGGGGCATGTAGATATGAGTGGCGAAGGTATCTCCATGCGCTCGATTGGGGATCCAAGTGGGGGAATTGTTCGCAAATGGTTCCAATCATTTGTACATTGAACCATGCGCATATATCATGGGTGAGCATAGAGATATACTATGATGACAACTTTGTATTTGGACATATTTTCATGTTTTTGACCTCATTTTAAGGTCATTTTTGTGTTTTATGTGCTCAACTGGTCGCCTAACAGTAAAGTGCATAGAGATTCGTGAACTATGGTATGTTGCTTATATGTTGGCATATGCTTCGGTGTTGCACCTCACCATATGCCAGATGGCGTGGTCACTTTGGCTTGGCACACGAGGCCTCACAACATTAGGTCTCAAATTCAAGAGTTGACTTGTGAAGCATGTCATGTACATAACCGGAGGGGTTTCTGAGGCAATGATGGGATATTCTTAGGCATGGACCTTTGGTTTATATCACCCTTGTATGCTACTTTCCGGTTTGACACATGCATGGAGCATTTGGATATTTGCCGTATGCATTTTTGAGTATATAATTGACTTTTGGGCATAATGGTGTGATTTGCCTGATTTTGCCATGTTGTGAGGTCATCTTCATGGGGCAGCTCTCCAAGCCCATTGGACCCCAAGTCCAACCAAGGTTATGTCAGGGTAGGGCATGGTCCTGAGTGCCACTCTAGGCCATGACACGCCACCTCCCCTATTGGGCTAGGATTTAGAAGCTTGGGAGTGAACACATTTTTGGGGTTTGTGTAGTGACTTGTGACACATGGCATTCAGCCATCTCATTTGACCTGGTTCAGGGCAATATGTTGGTGAGTCAAGGGAAGGTCTTGAGTCCAGGGAATGAGGGGTTTATGGCTGTAAATGTGTATGTTTACCTCTTTCCCCAACTTTGCTTTATTTGTGTTCGTATGCCAATTTCAGGGCTTTCCTCTTTGGTGCAATTCTTGTACATGCCCGCCACCGTGGGACGACCGGTGTGCTGAACGGAAGCCTGCAGTGTGAATTTGGATTGTGGATTGGGTTTTTGCTCTATTTGAGGGATCTGGTTGCTGTTCAGGGTTGAAGGAGGATGTTACTTTCTCTATTTTTGGATTTTGGACCCGGACTTTGAGAAATGCAAGCATTGATCAGGAGCAAATCAGCAGGGATTACAGGCGGAAGGGAAACAGCAGGGGCCGGTCCTGGTAGGGACCTTCTTTACACCCCGAACCACACCTACGCCCGAAACCTGCACCAGCACACCCGGCCGAGCCGTCAATGGCACCGCCGCCCATGGCACCGCCTACACTCACCAGCGCCACCACCACCCCGCGCGAGGCCAGGAACCCCTGGCGTCGCCAACGGCCTCAACGAACACCAACACCACCAACGCCACCAACGCCGGACGGGGACTACCCACAAACCAAGAACATCTACACCACCAAAAACCAATACACCACCCGCGGCACCCCACTGTCGCCAACGCCACCACGGCACCTATCGCACCTCCACCACCGGAGGCGACGTGGGCCACACCACCCGTCATCTACAGCCCCCTCGCCACCACCGCCACGTCCGGCCCACAAATGTTACGCCCCAACGACCAGAAACAACACCCTCACCATCGACACCACCGGCAACACCACATGCGCCCATACGTCACCTGCGCCATGCTCACCAACCATCACATCGTCATCAGTGTCCACGACATCAGAGGCACCAACACCACCGGCGACGACGACAGCGACAACAGCTGACCCACCAACTAACCACCATCAACCATAGCCCAACACCAACCTCATCTACGCTAACGCCCATACGACCCTCGCCAACAACACCGCCACCGACACAATCATCCACTCCGGCACCCACACCACCCTCACCACCAACATCACGACCACCCCCCCAGGGTCAGGGCTCGCGGGGAACAGAACGGCAGAGCGAGCACGCAACCACCCACACGCGTCGCCCACCCTATCGTACACCGCTCCGCAACCCGTCCCCCCCGCTTTCCCCGACAGGACGTGCGCTCGAGCCCACTGCTGGGAAGACGACTACGACGTCCTCCCGGCCATCCGACACCTACTGGCAGCCACGGCCCCGCGCCCACAAGCCCACCAGCAACCCACGGAACCGCAGGAGCCCGACCACCCCATGCCACCACGCTCCATATCCCCCGCGTCGACCGCAGACCAGAACGCGGAACACCAGCGAGAGGAGCCCGCCCCCGACCGCGCCGCCACGCCCCCACCGCCCCTCCCCCCAAAAGACATCTACGCCACACTGGCCAGCAGCCTAGCCCCCATGGACGCCGAGCAGTACTACCAGTCCATCAAAGGAGACCTCCCTTAGGACCACGCGACCCTCCAGGGGTGGAAGCAGGAGAAAAGGAACGACAACGAGTGGGGCACAGAGGAAGACCTTCTCTGGGAAGACACCTGGAAAGGCACCACGGACGCCTTCCTGGAAGCAGCAGCCGAAACCTACCCCCGCCCGCCCGGGGACACTAGACACGGCCTCCACGCCCTCCTAGCATTCCACAGCTGGAAACACCGCCACACCATCACCCTCCACCCCCTCGACCACAATCCACACCGATGGACACCTGAAGACGACGCCACCGCCGCCATCACCGTACAGCAAAGCCCCGAGAACCTGGAGGAATACCACATCACCTGGAACGATCCGGCACCCCACCCCCCCGCCTCCCCCACCCTCCCAGATGCCTTCGCCACCATCAGCGCAGAACTCCAGGAGGCGAAAGCCCCACAACAACTGGAAGAAGAGATGCCCCAGGCACCATCACCACCAACCACACAAGACAAACCCCGCACAGAGCCCCTCACCCACCCCGTCACCACAATGGAGCTCCCCCCACAACACCGCACCACCCCGGACCGAAATGGGTTTCGAGACCTGCCACGGGAATGGGCGGTCCACAACGGCACACTCCGATGGGACAAAATCACACCGGGCCTCCAGGCCATCCGCCTCCACTCGATCACCGGGCCCACCACCACCTGGGATCTACCGACGGGCCGCCACCACCTCCTCCTCACCGTCCAAGGCGATGCCACGATCACACCCACGGAGGGAGACCCCGTAATAGCAGCCCCCGCCCACGCCGTCCACATACCCCCGCAAGCATTGTCGGCACCTATGACGGTACATCGAGGTCCCACCCCAGGGCAAGCCATCGTCATCATCTACCCCGCCCCCAACGACCACACACACACCTGGCAGCAACGGTGGGAGGACATCCGGGGGGACCTCCTCCAAGAACACCTAGGGCTCACACGCACCCACCACACCCTACACCCGATACGAGGAGTAGGCCAAGCACCACACGGCATACACGCCCCGGGAGTATGGGCGTACGCCACACCCATAAACCCACAAGCAGCGGAGGACATCAAGACCGCCCTATCCATCCAGCAAGCCCAGACCGGAACCCCACACCGCAACACCCAACGAGGGTACACCATTTGGTGGGCATACCAAGACCACGACACCCTCACCCCCCAACCGGGGGCCCCCCCTCTAGACACCAACACAACCGCCCTCCTCCAAGCTGCAACAGCGGCAACCATACAGGTAGGGGCCCCGGAAACCTGGGGCCCACAATACCTGGTCGAAACCAAAGTGGCGCCCCACGCGAAGGCCCAAGACAAGCCCCCAACACCAAAGCCGCTCCACCCCCCACTCAAACTAGACCCGACGGAACACACCCCCCAGGATAAATGGGCGACCCACTACATCATCCCCCACACCACCACCCGCAAGAACGACGCCGCCAAGATCACCGTCACCCGCCACCTCCCCCACATCACACAGGTGTATGAGCTGACGGCCCCCAACGTCCTCGTCACCCGTCGCCGACACGACGAGCGATACACCATACAGGCGGAAGGGGCCGCCGCGACCACCCTGTACACATGGGCAACACGGGGGGACCTCCCACACCCCACCCTCCACCACGCCCCCTCCTGGCCCACCCCCTTCCACACAGCAGACCGCCCCAACAAGAAGCCCAAACACACAGGTGTGCACACCCCCGAGCAGGAGGCCCAGCACCGACACGATGCGAGGCGCAAGGCCCGCACCCTCCACGACGACCACACCATCCCCCGCTTCAGCGCCCCCCCCGTCAGGGTGTCAGATGCCACCCACGACCGCGCGATCACAGGCATCACCACGGACTGCCTGAACCCAGCGGCGTCGCGGGCAGACGCCGTGTGGATCAGCGAAGGGCGCTCCCACACACGGGCGGTGGCGCGCCTCCACAACATCCAACCCCACAAACTCGAGCGCGCCGTTGGACCCTTCGCCGTACACGTCACCCCGTACGGCATCGACCACCCCCGGTGTGAGCACCATGACCTGCCCTGCTCCACCACATGCACCTCGCCCCTGCGCCAACCGCTGCCGGCCCCCACCATCACGGGCAACATGTACCTGGGCACCGTACCGGGAGACCCGGGCATATACATCCTGCCCAACAGGTCCCGGGAACACGCCATCCCCCTCCACGGTGTAGAATCCCTCGCCCTGGGACCGCCCCCACCAAAACACCAACACAAGCACATCCCGGGGGACAAACGGACACAGGCGCCAGACGGGGGAAATAAGGCCCACCAACGCGCCCTAGCCCACATCACCGTCCACCCCGCAGCCCACCTACCAAAGGACTTCGGCACGGAGCGCCACATCGTCCCGGAGGGGCAAGCCCACCACATCATCACCGCTGCCCTGTACACCCTCGCCGCCCACGAACGCCACTGGGACCCCACAACCATCCGAGCGATGCCCCCACCACCGCAGGGCCCCAAAGATCCCGTCACCCCCTTCCACATCGATCAACTCCTAAGCCGCAGGGCCACCCCACACCTCCACCCCTCCAGGATACCACTAGCCATCGCATCGTGGGACACCCTGGACACGCCCCCCCAACAACCCGCCATCCACATCCTCAAAGCGGACGCCCAATGGTGGGTCGTCCACTGGGCACACGGAGTCCTCATGGCGGCCCAGGCCTATACCCTGGAAATAGACCCTGAAGACCCCCCACGGGGCCAGCAGCGACTCCTCCAGGCCACCACTCTCACAGGCCGCGAAGGCGCCCCCTGGGAAGCCCTCCACACAGCACTCTACTGGGCTCAAGGCTCCCCGAAAGGGGCCAGACACACGGGAACGCACAGAGGCCTGGGTCATGCAGGCCAAGGCCATGAGGAACTACCACCTACACCACCCCTTTGACGACAGCCCGGCCGCACTGCCATGGCCATCAGATCCCCCAGAGACCGTGCGCAAGCTCGCCGACATCATACGCAGCCACGCGAAAGCGAAAATGCAAACACCGGCAGAACCCCCACTGAGGGACCCGGACCAGCAAGCAACGCACCCCTTCTTCAAACCCCACGCCCCCCCAGCCCCGCTACCTCCAGTCCCGCCCAAGCGAGCGGGACGACAAAGGGGCGCACCCGCCCCCAACCAAGCCGGAAGAGCAGCGACCTCCCGACCCCCTGCATCCCACCCGACCCACCCGGCGAACCCAGACCAAGGTAGGTAGGTAGGTATCTTCAGGAGCTCGGGATGCCTCCTTTGACAATGCAGGAAGAAGGTCTCACACTGCCCTATGTCATGTGCCTCTTGAGCTACTCCCGCATGTGCTTGGGAAGGCATTGTCGCGGCCACCCGGTCCATGTGTCCCAGCTGGGAGGGTGTCCCCACATGTGTCCATGGGTAGGGCCACATGCCCCCTCCTTTGGGCGGCAGCTCTGGGGGCTGCCCAGCCGTGTGGAGTATCTCTCACCACAAGGGGTATTGCCCCCGCATGTCTACGGTACGACCGCCTCACCCTTGTGGCTTGAGTTGCGGGGCCGCTCCGCTGTGCAGGCGACCCCCTCCTGGACTGTGTACCGGCTCGCCTGTCACCGGTTGCTTCCATGGCTACGGGTGACGTTTGCCATGGTCCCCGTTGCCCAGACCAAGCATCCCCGTCATCCTCCCTCCCACCATTACCACCGCCCCACCCGGACCAAGCATCCTCGTCATCCTCCCTCCCATCACTACCACCGCCCCACCCGGACCAGGCATCCTCATCATCCTCCCTCCCGCCACCAGCACCGCCCCCGCCCAAAGCGTACCCAGGATTCGAAAAAGGCGCGAAGGTCCAACACCCCTTCCGCAACGACCACACAGGCGACCTGATCTGGTGTGAAGGCACGATCCAGTACCGCCTCCGCGACCCGGGGGACAAGGGGGGGCCACAGATCCGGGTGATCTGGCAGCGCCAAAAGGAGCTAGACCAAGGCAGCAGCGCCCCGGACAAGCCAGTAAGCTACACCCTGGAGCTCAGCAGCGCCCACCCCATCCAGCTCCGCACCGAAGAGAACAAGGCCCACACAGGCACCAAATACACTGGGGAGCTCCCCCCGGAGTGGAGCCAAGGCCTCCCCCCGCCGCGCCTACCCAAACGCCCACCAACCGGCAAAAAGTCCCCGAGCCCCAGTCCCCCTCCCTGACGGGGCAAGGGCCGAGGGCACAAGCCTCCACAGCCGCGGCCCGCCCCAACCGAGGCCACCGTCAACCTCCTCGACCTCAACCACCCGGCCGTCACATACTCCAAGGACGCCACAACCGCCCTCCAAGAGCTCCCGATGGCACAGGGGCCGGGATGGGTTCCCCACCACCTCACCCTCCAGGAACAAGGCGTACAACGCGACGACCCCCCAGAAACCACCCCCATATATACCCCGGACCAGAAAGCGTACAAATGCTACTGGCACAGGGGGACCCCCCTATACGCCCAAACTGGCATCCACGTCCACCTCGTCCACCACCTCAGCGTCCCAGGGAGGCTAGGTGTCTATGAGGTCGTCGGGGACGGATGGCAACTCAACGTCATCAACACCCACGTCCCCTTCGGCGAAGCCACAGAACCCTTCCTCCAACCCCTGGCCGAGGCATACCGCCAGATGGCCATGCTCGCCCCCACAGTCATCATCGGCGACATGAACGCCGCCCCCAGCCCGGCGGACCGAGGGGGACAGGCCACACCCCAGGAGCAAGCAGTTCGCGACACCATCGAAATCCTGGGGCTCGTGGACCTGACAGCCAACCTTGAAGGCCAACCATCCCACTTCCTCCACCAAACAGATGCCGCCCCATCCCGCATCGACGTATGCTATGGCGACCCCACCACCATCATCCGAGCGGAGGCCCGATATGGACCCCTCCCGCTGGGACCCACAGGCCATAGCACCCTGCACATCCGCCTCACCATCCCCAACCTTCCCCCCAGCCCCCCAGAGGATGCGGACCAAAGCCTACCACCCCCCCTGAAGATGCACCCACTGCATGACAAGCATGCCTGGTCCCAATATCACAGGGCCATAGACCGCGCCTGGCGCATCCAACCAGACCCCACCGACCTACTCACAGCCATGCGCACGGCCGCCGTCGCCTGCGGCTTCCAGCAACACCCCCACACAGACGACGACCAACCACCCACGGCCCTAGGGGACATGCTCCATGACCTCTGGCATGCGAAGCAACAACTGACGACCCTCCTCCACACCGACACCCCCCAAACCCTGCCGCCAGATACCCCACTGCAGGACACGGATAGCCCACATCAGGGCAGACCTGCAGCGGTGGCACATCCACAGGCAACAGTGCATCGCCCAGGAACACGAACGGTATGCACAACATGAACTCCCCTACAAGGCCATCCGCCACCTCAATGACGCCATGACCGACACCGGCCACCGCACCATCACCACAGTCCGGCAGGAGGACGGCTCCCTCACCAACGACCCAGCCACAGTGCTCCAAGCCACCCAAGACAGCTTCCTCAGGCAGCACACCCCCACCCAAGACACACTGGACCCAGACACCCAGGCCAAAATCGACCGCCTTCCTCGGGTCTTCAACCACGCCCAGAGGAGGCAACTGGAAACCCGCCCCTTCACCATCCACGAAGTCCGGCAGGCCATCCACAGTCTCCGGCAACACAAAACCTCAGGCTAAGACGGCCTCCCTGCAGAGGCATACTACCACCTCCCCGCCCACCTCCTCCGCATCTTCGCCCACCGCCTCTGGGACATCGTCACGGGGCGGACCCCCCTGCCACCAGACTGGGCAAACGTTGTCCGCCCCCTCTACAAAAAAGGGGACTGGGCAAACCCGGACAACTGGCGCCCCATAGTCTGTGCGGTCACGGAGGTCAAAATCGTCTGGACCATCCTCCTGCGCCGCATCTGCCCCCACCTGGACCCCCACATACCAGCAAGCCTCTGGGGGGCCATCCCAGGCCGGTCCCCACATGAGGCCATCTTCCTCCAGGACACCATCGCAGACATGCACCCGGGGGACCTCATCATCGCCTCCCTCGACGTCAAAGGAGCCTTCCCGAAGACCCCCTGGCTCCTTCTAGAGGCGGTGTGGAAACGCCTAGGCCTCCCCTTCTACAACTTCACCTCCGGCTACATCCGCACCCGCAAATACACGGTCCGCACTGGAGCAGGCCTCACCCCCTTCCTGGAGCCAGGCAGCGGGGTCCCCCAAAGGGGAGCGGAGGGCCCCTTCCTGTACCTTTTAGTGACGCTCCCCCTGGCCCTCGCAATCGAGCAGGATTACCCGGCCTACGCACCCTACCCCCTCCTCTCCCCCCTGGTGGGCTTCCCGGACGACACCAACCTCACGGTCACGCACACCCCACACGAACCCCATGCCCCGGACCCCGGGCCAACGGTCACCCAACAGGCCAATGACTTACTGGACGTGACCGTCTCCTACCTCTCCCACAACAACCTCATCGTCCACCCCACAAAGTCAGTGGACATGATCAAGGGGTCTGCCACACCTCCCACCCGAGGGCCACAAGGGCCCCCCATGCAAGTAGTGACAGCCACCACCCATCTGGGGGTAATCCAGGCCGCCAACCCTGAGGACGCCACCCTCCCTCCCAAGTTGCAATCACTCCTCGCCCATCTCCCCAGATATGCGTCCCCGACCACCAAGGCCCTCTGCCTCTCCCACCAGAGCCTGGCGTACTACCTCACCGGGGTCTTGAACGCCTCCATAGGCTTCCAAGCACTCCACCTGACACACCCCACCACTGCCCTCAAGCCGGCCACACGCGCCGTGACCAAGGCATGGGCAGCACACGGGGGCTGGCCCACCTCCATACCCACCCGCGCCATCCGAGCGGCATGGCCCCACTATGGGGACGCCATAGGGGACAAGGTGAAAGCGGCCTACACCAGACACAACGCCCTCCTCCTTCACCGCATGACCCACAACCACTCACCGGAGGTCCGCGAGGTCACCGCAATCCGCCTCCAAGCCGCACAACCGGCCCGCAACACATGCCCGCGCTGGGTACTCCACCAGACGGGCATGCTCACCAACATGAACACGCGCCTGTGGAACCAGCTGCAGCTTCTCCTCCCATCCCCACACCACGCCATACTCACCAACCACACGTGCCCAGAGGAAGGGCCTCTAGCGGTCCTCTGCGGGGACCTCCACCATCACCCCAAGAGCACCATCCCCACCATAGACCTTGTCGGGGCCTCCATCACCGTAGTATACGTCACCCTCCCCCAGATGCGGGTCCCGCACCACAGCGGGGCACACCACACCCCCTTTCTACAGCTTCCCGAATGGCCTCAATACGACCTCTTCCACCAGTACCCCACGCAGACGGCACGAGCAGCGGGACACACTCTACCGGGAAGCAAAGACATGCACACAGCCTACCGAGAATTCACAAAGCAACACCCCCGACCCATCCCAGCGACACCGCCCTACGCACCCACCGGATCAAAACACGAACCCGTCCCCCCGGTGACGGGCCCAGTCCCGTCACTAACCCTACTACTGGCCCCGAATGAAGTCAAACCCACGCAGACCAGCGTCATCCACCACGGGGCAAAATGGCGCGTACCGAAACACCACATGACCGCCCGAGACCTACCACGGGTCCCCCAAGATTACCAGAGCATGCCACGCACATGTTGGGCCTGTGACCCCGAGGCACCAACCACACCATGGCCCGTACTACACCTCATAGCACGCCACCACACCCATCCCACAACCCACCTACCACCACAGGCCTACGCATGGGTAGCCCCATGGTTCCACCGCACCGACACTAACCCCAGGATAGCATGGAACCCCGACCACGCGCCCAAATGGCTCTTCACCACTACACCCACATGGCCCCGCCCCGACCCGGCAGGAGTCGCCATCCGTTACAGCATGTACAAGCCAGGCAGAACGGGCAAGCACGAGCACCCCTACTATCCGCTCGACCACTCCTGCCACACACCGGAGCACCGAACACAAACCCTCACATGCCACGACCTAAACCCCGACACAGCCTACATCCTCCACTACATCTACTCCTACCTCACACAAGGACAGCCGGAGCAGGGACTCATAGCCCTGTCCCCCCAAGCGAAACACATCATCTCCAAAGGAATAGGGGTGTACGCCACCCCCATCCTGCAGCCCACAACCCCAGTAGCCCACCTCGCCACGGGCCTTGCCATATACGCCTACCTGCCCATGAACCCATGCCGCCTCCCACAACCATCACCGGCGGACCGGCTCTTCTTCACCGACGCCTCAGGCGAATCCGCCCTCACGCCCATCACCGGGGGGGCCACCATGCAGCTAACCCACACCGGGGGACACTACCACATGGACCACCACACGGGCCACACCACCTATGGGGCCTCCTCCCACGGGGAGCTAGGAGCCAAGGCCGACGCCATCACCGAGATCGCGGCCCACCTACCCGCCCACGCCCCGCACATCGTCCGGGTCTGGTTCGTGGTAGACGCCACTGTCGACACACACCTGATCCTCCGCATAGCAAGACAACCACTTCACAAAGCCACCGCGACGAGCCTCGGCACCCAGGCACTGCTGCTCTGGAAAGCCCTTCGCAGCCTTCCCCCCTACATCCAACTCCACATCGTGAAACAAGAGTCCCACAGACACCAATACGGAAATGGTAAGGTCGACAACCAGGCAGTACACCAGCGCACAACACACCTACCAGCCCTCCAGATCCCTGACCTCGGCCGCAACCACACACACCTCCAACACGTGCCCCCTGTACCCGAGCCCCATCAGACCCCGGACTGGGTACCAGAGGACGCCCCCTATTCCTCCCATGACAGAGCATACCACTACCCCAACCCCATCCAACATCTCGCCCGCGTGCTCGGCGACGCAGACAGCCGGGCGCACATCCAGGAGCTCCAGGACAGACTGCAAATTCCCCTCTACCACTCAGCGCTGCGCCCAGCAAACGTCCCAGCCCAACTCCAAAAACGACGCATCCAGCTCCTCAGGGAGCAACTACCATTCCTCACCAGGGTCGCCAGATGGCTCGCCCGCAAACACATCCACGTCCCCGAAGAACACACCCGTTGCCCGTGCGACCACACCACCCCGGAGGACTGGGAACACTTCAAGAAATGCCCCCTCCATACAGGCAGGGACACGCTAGTGGGCTGGTCCCCGGCAGAAACCCTGCAACAACACGAAGAATGGCCAACCCACAGCCACGCACACCAGGCCACCGAACACCTCTTCCGGGATCCCCTGGTCAAAGAAGCCACCATGAGAGGGGCGGTGACACAGGCCCTGCACCGACACCTCAGCAAACACACAGAAAGCCCCGTGGAGGCAGCAGCACACCTCCAGCTAGAGGCAGTCCGCAGAGCAGCGGCCAAAATGGTACACCGCAAACACCTCCTGTTAACATACGCGGAGCAACTCACCGACCCCACCGCCAGGGAACACATGCAGCGTCTCATCCATTACCATGCCGTGCATGACCCAGACGTCCACTAACCCACTCCGCGCCCCGCACGCGCCCCTCATCTCCATCCGCAGGCCTCCAAGACACCACCACAGCACCCCGAGGCCCATCTCTCACCCAAGAAGCCACCCGGCACCGCCCAGTCCCGCCGAGCCCCCCCAGGGCCCACCATACATCGACGTAGACGCGCAAGACCCCGGCAGCCCATCCAGCCCACCCCCCCCCCGGATCCGGGGCACCCCCGCCTCACACCGGCCACCATCCGCAACCCCGACCTCCTCCGAGCAACCCTCCAAGACAGGGCCCCGACCACCCCCCTGGGCTGGTACCGCCTACAAAACGACTGGACCAAGCTCACCGTCAAAGCCCTACTGGACCTGACCACCCCAGGCAGCGGCCTCCACGAGGCCATCGTAGACCTCGTACTCTGGCGAGCCCGCAAACACACCCAGGGCCAGCACGTCTGGATCCCCCCCATCGAGTGGGGCCAGGCCCTGACGCACGACACCGGCATCAACGTCACGCGTCAAGGGACCGTACGCCTACGACGGGCCCCAGCGGAGACGGACCACCCAGCGGACCCGAACCGCCCGGAGCAATGGGAACAGGCCACCGCACCAACCCGCGACACCGCCCTCCGCGCCGCCGGCCTCAGCACCCCAGACGACGACCTCCCCCCCCCACCTACAGACAGTGACCACCCCCCGCCGGAGGTCTGGGTTACAGTCCTCGAGCGCGGCCACTACTATGTGATAGCCGCTACGGCTACGTCCCCCGGCCCGCAATGGCTCATCCAAGGGACAGACACCATGTTCGCCCCAGAGACCGCCCCACCAGGGGCAGTAGGGGACCCCACCACCCAGCACAGGGTCCTCAGGGGCGTCCTCCAGCGAGGGGACAAGCCCCCAGCCCGCGCCCTGGCCCAAATCACCTCAGGGAAGGCGGGCTACCACCTGGGATTGGCCATGCTCTGCTTGACGCACTGGATCCAGCGCCGCTGGCCACCCACGGGGACCGTGCCCTGGGTTTGGGCCATCCCCACCGCCCACACACAAGTCGAGGCGGGCCCGGACGCACGACCAAACCCCCCCCCCAGACCGCAGCAATCCCTCACCTGCGGGTACCACGCCATCCACAGGGTCCTCAACCGCGCGGGTCTTAGCCCAAAGCTAGCATACCCCCTTCCCACCACTGACCAAGAGGTCCACCAGATACGCAAGCTCGTCTGCGAAATCCTTGCCGCGGCAGCAGAAGACTGCAAGCTTCTCCTCCAAACCGCCCGGCCTCCAACTGGCCACGCAAGCGCGCCGCGGCGAGCGGACACATACACCGACACAGCACACCCCACCGCACAATCCCCGCCCATGCCCCTCCCCTCTCGCTGCTCAACCGGAGACCCACACACGCCCACCATCGCGCGCACCCCTGGGCCCCGCGACACGGGCCTCCCCCACCCGCCCGAACACCAGCACACGCCCGCCACACACCCACCCGCCGGACACCCCTCACCAGCCCCCACGGGCGACAACCTACACACACCCGCCGAGGGGAGCCCCGCGCCCCGCGGCACACCCACCCCAACCAATGGCCCGCCCACGCCCCCCGCACACACCCCGAAAGACCCAGGCCCACCCCCCCCGGCCCCTGAATGCAGCCCACGCGAACTGTTCCCCCCCGCGGACGCCAACCCACACAACCTCGCACATTGCAGGACCCGGGCCCAGCCAAGCCCAGAAGGAGAAGGCCACAGCCCCGCGCCTCCCTCTCCCGCCGCTGCCGACCAGATCGGCCCGCCGGGCCGCCAGGTCACGACCGGGCCCCCCCAGCCGCCCGCCCCCAACCTACAGCGCGAGGACATGCCCTCCATCCTCCCCGCCGTGGCCGCAGCGGAAGCCGCCGCCCGCATGCCCGCCCGCATCACAGCCCAACCCGCGTCCACCACCTCCTCCTCATCCTCAGCCTCGTCCACCTCCTCCACCTCATCCTCCGACCCCCCCCTCCCCGCCGCCCTCATCCTCAAGGCCACGGCAAGAGCCAAAGCCGCGGCCGCACGCACCGACCCCCCAACCCCCACACAGGCGTCTCGGGCACCCCTGCAACGCACTGGGACGACCCCCGACCCGACATCGGCGCCCTCACACCTCCAGACAGAGGTACTCCTCAACCTGGAACCGGACCCCAACCCCAAACCCGACCCCAAACCCAAGCTGGCGCCCACGCGAGCACACACAACACCACAAACGCAACGACACAAACCCAACGGACACCACCCCCACCCGGACCCTCACCCAAGCCAGGACCCCCAACCCAGCGCAACCCACGCCCCCCTCCCACCGGCACCCACCACCAACGCAGAGGCGGCAGCCCAGCACGACCCCGTCCAAGCCCTCGTCCGCATCCCCGTCACCAAGCGCCCCGTCATCCATCCACCACAAACCACCACCACCGCCGGCCAAACCAACCCAGGGACGTGGGACCCCTCGACCACCGTCACCGTCAAGCCCGGCCCCAAGCCCGCCCCCCCTGCCCACCAGGTAGTGCAGCCCCGGGGACTGCCCACGATGCCCAACCCCCCACCCCCACAAGGGGGACCGGAATACCCACAAGGGGTCCATGGGCAATACCCGCAACACCAACCCCACCACTACCCACACCACCACCACCAGCGGCCCCACCACCACCACTACCAACACCAACCCCACCACTACCACTGCCCACCGCCCTACCCCACCGGGCCACAACCCCCCGTGCAAGAACAGCACCAGCGAATGGGATGGCAGCCACCGAGCGCTCCACCCGCATACCCCACCTACCGCCAGGGGCCAGCCCCCCCGTACCAGCCACCCCCCCCGTACCAGGAACCGTATCCGTATCCCCCCGGCCACCACGTCCACGCCGAAGGGGCCCCCCGGGCCCAACCCCGCCAAGGACAGTCACTCGACCCATACCACCAGCCGCTGCCGCCACCACAGTCCTACGTGGCGGATCCATGGACGACGGGGGACCCCCCCCCCCCCCCAGTACAGAGCGGCACCACGCGGAGCCCCCCAGGACCCACCGACGCCTCCTGACTGGCCCGACTCGAGCGATGAGGCCCGGTCCCGCAAACGGCGGCGCCCCCGCTCTTTCCCCGCACGGCACACTCGCCCACGGCGCCCACACTCCCCACACCGCCACCGCGCCTCAACCACCCACTCGCGCCGCTCCCGCTCCCCCAGGTGCCACCACGACCCCCCGAGACCCCGCTCCCGTCGCTCCCGCTCCCCCGGGCACCACCACGAGCGCCACCGCCGCCCCATGTCCACCTCCCCCTCCCCCCAACGGCCATACAAGACCCCGACCCCGAGCCCCCGCCACCACCGCTCCCGCTCCCCCCGACGCCGCCAGGCACGCCACCGCCGCCCCACGTCCACCTCCCCCTCCCCCCACACGCCCGGCCGGGCTCCCCGTTCCCCCCGCCGCCCATACCCATCCACCACCCCCAGCCCCCGCCACCACCACTCCCGCTCCCCCGGACGCCACCAAGCGCGCCACCGCCGCCCCATGTCCACCTCCCCCTCCCGTTCGCCCCTCCGCCCGTACCCGTCCTCCACCCCCAGCCCCCGCCACCGCCGCTCCCGCTCCCCCAGGCATCGCCACCCCCGCCACCACCGCAGGTCCACGTCCTCCCCCCGCCGCTCCAGGACCCCGGGCACGGACCCCCCCCCCCCCCCTCCAGGCCCCCGCCGACCTCGCCTGGTGGTCTGCCCCCGCTTTGCAGGAGCTCCGCCGCTGGGTGAAGTGGGCCGGGGGAGCGGGAAGGCACGAAGGGGTGCACATGGTGCATACCTTCGAGGAGATGCGCACCCGCACCCCCGTCAACCCCAACGAGGCCGCCCCGGAGGCCATCATGCCGCAAGCGGCATGGGAGGCCCTCCTCCGCGATGCAGACCAGGGCCTCCGCCCCCCCTACACCCCCCAAGCCCTCCGCCAGTGGCTCCAGGCCACCCACTCCCAGGCCTGGGCCGCCGGCGCCCCCTCCCCACCCCGCCCCTCCCGCCACCACCACACCAGGAAGGGGGAGGACAAGGGCAAGGGAAGGGCAAGGGACACCAAGGAGCACTCAGGCAAGAGGGCACCGAGGGGCCCCAAGTGAGGGCAGGCACTCACAGGGACAGGACGCCGGAAGAGACACCACATGGGGGCAGGAAACCACCCAAGAGCCAGGAAGGGGCTGGAGCGGGGAGCAAGGCACGGAGGAAAAGGGCACCACGGCAGGCGCCACGACCCACACCCAGGAAGGGCATACCACGACGGGGGGACCAGCGCCGCCCCACCCCCACCAAACACCCCACGACACCCGGGGGCGCACCCCCCAACACACACCACCGAAGCAAGCGTCGGACGCCATGCGGATCACACCAGCGCACAACCACCAGCCACCGGGAACCACACAGAGAATGGAGGGCACACCTACACGGGGAGAACGGGCCACACCCACAGAGGAAGCCGCAGGGAACGCCGCGGCACGGCCCACCACCACGCCCTCACCGCCAGGCGACGACCCCGGCCGCCACAAGGGCCACCTCACAGCCACCGGAAGAGGACGAAGGAACGGCCACAGCGACCAGGACTAGGGACCGAAACCCCGAGAGGACACGAGACCAAGGCACAGGCCCCCAGGGAGGGCAACCCCATGGACCGTCACGCGATCGACCTACCTGACCCACCAGCCCGAGCGGCACGCCCAAGCCCCCACAGCACGGACCCAGCGAGACACCCACACCTAACCGCACCCCCCAGCCACCAGCCAGCCACACTCCGGCCCGCACTCCGCACCACGTCACAGGCCAGGCTGACCTCCACTGACCCACCGCGGCACCAAGCAAGACCACGGCACACCGCACCACAGCGCGCCACAGTGGAACGCGCCACAGCACGACGCGAGGCGACGCGGCACAGAGCGGCACAAAGCGACACAACTGACCCTAACCTGAAGGACTAACCAAAGCCAGCCACCGCACACCCTGGAAGGCGCCGCACCAGCACGCCACACACCAGCACCGCAGGCCACACACGGGGCCACAGCGCGCCTGGCAACAACGGTGGCGGACCACCCAGAAGGTTAAAACCGGCACCGCAGAGGGGAAAGAACACGAACAACCCCAGCCCCCTAACCCAGAACCACCAGCAGCCGCCTGGCGCAGCCGCCCAGCAGGCAGAGCCAGGACCTAACCCGGCAAGAAGGGGCGCCGAGCCCACCGTGTACATAGCCCACCCGACCCATGGGGCCGGAACGCGGCCAAACAGAACGCAACCGCCAACAGCAGCCCGGAAGACAACACTGAATGCAGGCCAGTGCGTGCACCAGCCCAGGGAAGGCAGAGGGAGGAACAGGCAAGCCCCCCCCCCCCGAAAAAAAAACGGAGGGGGGAGGGGGAAAAGGCGCGAAAACAGCCCACAGCCGCCAAACCGCCCGCCAACACCACCAGAGGCGGCCAAACCCCCCCCCCAGAAGGCACCGAAGACAGGACCCCCAAAAAGGCACAGGGGGGCCACCCAGCCAAAACCGGCAACACCAAGCCAGGAACAGCGGCCCACCGGGAAAAGGGACACCGAAACGAGCAGAAAAAAAAAAAAGAGGGCCAGCAGCCCAGCCCGAAAGCAAGGAGATGGGGGGACAGGGACCACAAGGCCTGGGACAGGAACACCCAGAAAAAAAAAACAAAAGCACAAAAAACACACCCCGACAACCCCCCCAAGAAGGGCTGGGCACAGCCAAGACCCGGGCCCAGCACACACGCCCACACCGCACGCCGGAACCAGAAACGGCGGGGGGCAAGCGGGGCGCCCACGCAACCACACACGTCCCATAAGCAGGCCGAAACCGAACCCCAACCACGAACACCACAAACAGCCGACACTATAGGGACAACACCACAAACCGTGCCCAAACACACCCACCCAAGACCCCAGCCAGGACTGGCGGGGTTAACAAAACCCACACCAAACCGCCAACCGGACCCAAACACAAACGCCGCACAACAGTAGGAAACCCAGTGCCCACAGCCCGGGCACTGAGGCAGCCCGTGCCATGCAGGTGACCCGGCCAAACGAGATCCGGAGACCGGGGGTAAGGCTGCATCCTAAGGCCTGCGCTGCTTTGGGACTCGAGGCGGAGCGTGCGACACCCAAGCGCCTCGGAACCCTAGTACCAAGCACGTGCATGCATGCCTTGGGAACGGGATACGCCAGGAAGTCCGGTGAACCTCTAGGGTTCCGCCCAAAGGAGGGGACGTGCGCAAGCACGGGGGCACACCCTCCCGGCGAGACAAGCACGTCACGCTGGCGGCGATCAGCCCTCCCGGTGTTCCCCGGGGCCGCTTTGTTGGGGGCCAACAGTCAGGTCTAGCGGGATGTAAGCCGCCTCCCCTCTTCGCGCGGAGCCTCTTTCTGTTCGTCACAGGGCCGACGCCAGGGGGAACCATGGGGCGCCTCTCCACGACCGAGTGCACCTACCTACCTACCTGCAGCCCTTCATGCTTTGATCCTGACCTTCTTCTACTTGCTTATCTCTGGCTTGGGTTATCCTGGATTGGTTGTATTTCAACAATAAAACATTTTCTTCATCAAAAACAAGCAGCAGGAACCCTACACCAGCAGCAAGCAGCACGAGAGGCACAACAAAAACACAGTGTTGAAATCACTATAAAACCTTCTCGTAGCAGAGGCAGACTGTCTCTTCGTACCGACAGCAACCCCGTGCCGTACATCCAGTGCGCCGAGATCAGTCATATATAAGCAAGAAGGGCGAACGAATATGGACACCAAGAAAGAGGACACCGACGTGAAGACGGCGCCTGAGGCACCAGCAATGCCAGCACCTGGTGAACCTGGACCTGGACCTAGCGCTGTACGTTCGGAGCCCTTACCTGGGCCAGTGGACGTGGCGGAGAAATCGATCGAAGTACTTCAGGCGGCCTTCCGGGCCCTCTCAGTCGAGGAGGTGGACACCCATCCTGTGAAGAGAAAGAGAGAGAGAGAGAGAGAGAAGGATGCTGGAGAAAGCATAGCAGACGAAGGAGCAGACCAAGGGCACGACCCGACGAATGATCATACCTTCGAGGGCGCACCAAGCGCTTCTGGCCTCCACGCATCACCCTCCCCTATAACCACCACACTCCCAACTCCAGACCCAGCCGCTGCAACATCGACACCCATAACCAACCCGCCTATGGCTGAGGGCATAGGCTTTACTGGTGTGCCTACCTACCCTGCCTATGGTGTGAACCCACCTACCACTGCGTTTCCAGAGGCAACTACTACCAGTGAGCCGGTGACCTCCAGTTCTGCGCCGCGATGGTATGCGGCTGACTATCACCATCCTCTACCCGCTACGGGAGCCTATGTGGATGTTCCTGGGTATGCAACCTTGAGTGGGTTGAGGAGAGGACCTCAGTCATGCGGGAGCAGGAGTAGAGGATCGGGGAGATCCTCCAACAGGTCCCTGACGCGGTCGGAGATCAACGAGGTGCTCCGAGGAGCCACCTCTAACATTGTTGGCGACCTCACTCAAGAGATTCGAGATAATCTGGAGCCCCTGATACCGCCCCAAGAGTCACCTACCATGGTGGGAATGTCACCCCATCGAGTACAGGCCAACCACCTGGTGGCAGGACTGACAAACACCCTGGGGAGCGTGAGGAGCCGACCGATGCCGACCCCTGCAGCGATACCTAGAAGCCCTTTCGTGCCATTGACGGCCCAGCCACCCTACAGTCACGTGGGGAACTCTACAAGAGCCGAGCTGGACCGGCTGCGACTAACAGCGCTGAGGGCAATGGATGTGGAGCCTTACGGCTCCAGTGACCTAGGCGGAGATCCCTCAGATGATGAACTGCCGTCGATGACTTCTGTTTCGCCCTCGGAGGACGACGACCCGGAGGACCCCGAGAACCAAAGTGGGAAGAAGAGGAAGAAGAAGAAGAAGACCCGACACCCTGGGGGACGCAGGTCTCACGAGGCTAAGGCTATTGCCACCTCCAAGATCGTGGTGAACCTGCCTGAGTTCACAGGCAAGGACCTCAGCGAGTTCGCTGAGAATTTTGGCCGGTTTCTCCGATTGACCGGCCAAACCCACACTAGTGGACGGGTCAAGTACGATCTGCTCCTGCAGTGTTGCAAGACCAAGTACCTGGAGAAGCAGGTCAAACAGATCGTGACTAAGGCCGCCACCTTTGCAGATGTGTTGGTTGCCTTGGAGAGGCAGTACCCGACCTATGAAACCAACCTCTCCATCAGGGCCGAGATCCAGAACCTGGTCGTGCTGCCCAACAACCCCAAACCTGGCAGGGTCTCTGAGCTATTGGCTGACCTAGATCACTGCGCTGGACGATTGACGCCCGGTTCCTACAGCAGCGACGACCTGCTTTTCTGGTTGGTGGCTAAAGTCCCCTGAGAGCTGTGGGAGGAGTGCCGTTCAACGGCAGAGCGCAAGGCAAGAGCCCTCCACTACGAGGATTTATGCGTACTACTCCTGGAGCTGGCGCTGGAGAAAGAAAGCGACCAGCACCTGAACAACTACCGTCCTGGAGGGGGGGGCTCTGGAAGCCAAGGCAAAGGGTACCAAGGATCCAAACCTGGACAGAGGACTACACCCAAACACGCCCGTATCATGGAAAACGTCAAGGAGCTCTTCTGGTGTGATGCCAGAGATGAGCAGGGCCACCTGCAGCACGCCCCAGACTGCGAGCAGCGAGACTGCTTCATAGTCCAAGGGAAGAAGCAGGAGACCAACACCGGCGCCGAGGCAAAGATGCCGGATCATTACAGGTGTACTATCACCTGTGCCTTCTGTGGGAAGAGGAAGCACTATGAGGATGAGTGCTACCACAAGCAGCGCCTGTCGGCGAAGCTGAAGGGTGAGGATCCTGGCAAAGGCTCTGGCAAAGGTGGAGGCAAAGGCAAAGGCAACGACTCCGGCAAGGGCAAATCGAAAGGACATGGACAAGGGCAAGACAAAAGTCAAGGTGGACGAGGAGGAGGAGCTAACCGCCAGCCAGACAAGGACAACAAGAACACGGACAAGAACGGAGGCAACCCTAACCCTAGTCCAGGGGGGAACTCCGAGCCCTCTGGAGGGCAGTCTGGTCCCACCACACGCGCGCAGACGCAGGCCCAGCGAGAACAAGGAGCCAAGCGTGAGCATGAAGGTGGTGATGACGGCAACGCTAAGAAGAGGAGCCGTTTCATGAGGATGGCCCGCAAATTGCGAAACGAGGGGTTCGAGGTGACCTGTCCCGCGGAGTTCTGACGGGGACGCTCCGGTGGGGCCCTGGACTTCGTGTTCTGGGTACGTACCCAGCTAGGGGGACGCGAATACCTGGGGGTATCGGATACCGGAGCCACCATATCTATAGTGGCCAAGAAAATTTAACCTTGTCGGAGCCTGAAGAACACCGAGACCACCGCGGCTATACGAATTGGGGATGGACATGTGGTGCACAGCTGCGGGGACTGTGAAGTGGAGGTACCTATGGGCTCTCGAACTATCGCCCATCGGTTCTATGTGATGAACACTGAGGCCTTCGACTTTGTATTGGGGACTGACTTCTTCGTGCACCACTCCCAGATACAATCCCTGACGCTGCAAGCGCCCTACCTCCTCTACGTGGACCACGGCAGTGGCAGAGAGTCTGTGCCACTGGAGCAGTCGGAACATACCTCGAGCTACCTGAGGGTATCGAAGGTGGAGCCCTCGAACATGATGGCGGCCTGCAAAACTGAGGACTATCAACTATTGGGGGAAGTCCTAGACCAAGGTCTGAAGGAGTCGGGTTACTCTAGAGAAGACCTGAGGGTGGAGTTGTTCGCCAGCGACAAGCAGCATGTACTGGACCTTTACTGCAGCAAGGGGAAGAACTGCAGCTACCAATTGTACTGGCCCTCTTTCGGGATGGCCGTACGGAACCCCAGATTCAGTGAACTGGGGAAGGTCTTGACCAAGGTGGCCTTGGAACGTTCCTGTATTGTCCTGTGTTCCCCCGATTGGGGAGCCCATGGGGGCAACGAGTACTGGCGAAACCTTCTGGACAGGCTGACTATCAGCTCTGTTCGGTTACCTGATGAGGCCATCTACGTGCCTCTGAGGTGTAAGACGCCTATTGGGAAACCCGGATGGGGGAGTATGCTCAGCGTGGTGGACGGAGGTCTTACGTCCATTTCCCCGGAGGATCTGGACTCGACTCTGGTCTAGGCTATACAACAAGAAAGCGATGGACTCGCCTTGGGTGACTTGAAGGATCGACTACAACCTCAAGATGCTATTGAGACTATACCTGGAGGAGATGATTACGTCGTGACTAACACCAACGCCCCCAACTCTCCCTGCCATGTACCTGTTCCTGATGGAGTCTCTGAGTGTGGACTATCCGAGCTACCTAGCTCTATCCACTCAGATGACGAAACTGAGCACGACGCCTTCTTCGTGCAGACCTGTGTGGAGGAAGTGGAGAACGCCGAGTACGTCGCCCCACTGAAACCCCTACTCTCCATGAGGGTGGAAGACCCCGTGGACGAAGAGCTGGACCCTCGATCCAGGCTAAGGGAGTATGTGGACTCCAAGAGGAAGTTGGTGGCGAAAAAGCTATGCTACGCTAAGCCTACCCGCAGCTCATGGCCACTGAAGCAAGGAAGCATCGGAGACCTATCCCAATTGAAGGAGGACCTCGAACAAAAGATCACCACCTGGCAAAGGGAGGTAGAACTTAAGCGCATGAAGAGCGTGTGGGGCGCCCATGTGAGGACCCCAAAGGAGGACGACCTCTCGGAGGAATGTGTATGTGAACCCCCTCGAGCGTGCCTATGTTGCCATTGTCCATCGGAGATGGTTGAACGAGACCTACTATATGCCTACCAAGGGTTGAAGGATACTACCAAGGGCGAAGAGTCGGTGGAGGACCACCTCCCGACGTCTATTACTCAGGGGGCAAGCAACTTACACTTTGACGAGGACATGGAGGACAAGATCAAGCTATTGGACCCGCGGGTGCAGACGCTTATCAGCACCTATCTGGAGGTGTTCGGAGAGCTACCCCCTCCAGCCTCATGTGACAAGCTGGTACAGATGGACCTCAAGCTGAAACCCGAGTTCGTGGGTCACAAGATCCGGAGGAGACCCTATCCAGCTCCTAAAGAGCAGGCCGACGCGAGTGAGCGACAGATACAAGAATGTATTGACGCTGGCCTAGTCCTGGAGTACAAGGACGGGGACTACCCCCAACACTGCAGCCCCTGTCTCCTGGTGGCTAAACCTGGGTCTACAGCGAAACGGCTGGTAGTGAACTACGGAGAGCTGAACAAGAAAACGCTGAACCACTCAGGGTCCATTCCTAATATGGAGTCTACCGTTGAGAAGATAGCCTCCTGTGGCTACAAGACCAAGATGGACAAGAGGAGCGGATTCTGGCAAGTGGACCTGACGCCCAACGCTCAGGAGCTACTAGCCTTCATCACCCCTCAGGGGAGGGTGTTCAAGTGGAAGGTCATGCCATTTGGCGTGGCCAATGCAACCGCTCCATTCCAGGAGCTGATGAACAAGATCTTGTCCATCCTACGAAGGAGACCTAAGACGCAGGAACTTATATCCCGGGGGGCCCAGATGGAAGCACATATCGACGATGTATGCCTCGGGACAAATACCCAGGAGGACCACCTAATCCTCTTGGGTGAGTTCTTTGCAGTCTGCCAAGAGAACCACACACGACTCAAGCTGGAGAAGTGTGAGTTCATGCAGAAGACCATGCAGTACCTGGGGTTTGACGTTGGCTATGGGTGGTGGACCCCAGCGGCCTCTAAGGCCAAACCCCTGATGGACGCTAAGGTACGACACGAAGACCCCAAGAAAGGACTTCATGATGTACGCAGTTTCATTGGGGCGTGCAACTTCTATCGCCGCCATATCAAAAATTTCAGCTACACCAGCGCCATTCTGACGGACTTGATCAAGAAGAGTACTACTTGGCGCTGGGGCCCACAAGAGCAACAAACGTTTGACGAGCTCAAAGACAAGGTGGCCAACGCTAAGTGCTTGAGCGTGCCGAGGGCACAAGGGGAGATTATCCTGGTGACCGACGCCAGCAATGTGGGCGGTGGAAGAACGTTGTTCCAATGGCAAGCACTAGAGAAGGAGGAGTTCGACTCGGCCATTTCCCAATGGGGGACGGAAGGTCTTAACCGAGATGGAACTCTCAGGCACAGCTACCCTGACGACAAGTGGGTCCTAGTACCTCTGGGCCACTGGAACTGGAAATGGAACCAGGCCAGGGGGAACTACTCCACCTATGAGCATGAATTGCTCGCGGGTATGCTAGTGCTATCCTCACAAGCACGACTGTTGGGGAGTAACCCTGTGGTCTGGCTGTGCGACCAAGAGCCGGTCCGCACTTTCCAGAAGGGCCCCCCACCTAAGAAGGCCAAGCTACGGCGCTGCTGGACGTACCTCAGTCAACTACAGCTGACGGTACACCATATCCAGGGAGTGAAGAACGAGTGGGCAGACTAAATCAGCCGCAACAACTTCGACGCCCTGATTGGTGCCCGGTCTGAAGCGCTGGCTAAGAAGGCGTTCAGCCGTATGGACGTCCACTTGGACCTCAACATGACTATGATACGCCCCCTGGATGGACTCCAACAATCGGAGTACCTGAAGCAGTTTTGGGGATATCTACAAGCGGCTGGAGAAACGCCTTGAACCCCTCCTGGTCAACCAAGATCAGTGGAAGAGGGACAAGAGCTACCTCTCGCACAGGAACCGCACGTGGTACCTAGTGACAGAGTCCCAGCGCTGCTGAAGTGGACCCATGAGTCCAGCGGTCATGTGGGTGCTGACCGTACCCTGAGGCTATTCAAGCAGTGGTTCCACACTACCTGGACTGACGACCAATTGCGCAAAACCCTCCAGCCTATCGTGGACAAGTGCCCGTGCAGGTCCTGCAAACCAGGGGATATCAGGGACAGAGGTCTCTACTCGACCCTGCCCCTCCCTCACTGCGCTAACAGTGTTCTATACGTGGACTACACGGAGATGCCGAAGTTCGGGGGCTATGACTTCGCCCTCGTGGTAACCTGTGGGTTGACCAGGTTTACCAGGGTGTTCCCATGTACCAAGCACATTACTGGGGAGGAGACTATCAAGATACTCCTGGAGGAGTGTTTTTGTGTCTATGGGGCGCCCAAGGAGATCAACTCCGATGAGGACGTACAAGTAAGCTCAGATACCGGCTGGTACAAGAGGGTCCTGAGATCCCTCAATGTCCAGGTGTCTACGCGGATCCCCTACTCGCACACGAGCAACGCCCTATGTGAGCGACAGATCCGTGTCCTCAAGGAGAAGGTAAGGATATGGTGCAAAACTGAACGCACCAGAGACTGGGTGAGACTACTCCCCGTCATACCCTTGATGATGAACTCCCAAGAGAGTTCAGCTACTGGCTACTCGCCCCATGAGCCATTCCTAGGGCGCCCGGCGTGGTTCCTACATGCCCCCTATCTGGAGGACACCCATTCTTCTGTGGGTGAATTCGTCCAAGAGCAACAAGCGAAGGTGGACAAGGCCAAGGCTATGCTCCAGAGAGTGAGGGAGCGTCAGTGGAACAAGAAGAATAAGCACCAAGTACCGGCCACCTACCAAGAGGGGGACTGGGTGCTGGTGCACCACAGCCGACTACCCGCCTGGCCAAGCTCTACCAGTGACGACCCATACTTGGGGCCCTACAGGATTCTATCAGTGGATGGACACCGTATCACTGTGCGGTGTTCTCCCCGTCTAGGGGGGACCCTGGTGTGCGCTGCTCATCATCTGAAGCGCTACTATGACCCTGAAGACCTCTGTGGGGAAGATTGGGAGCTTAAGGACGAGGAGATCGCCGCCCTAGACTTACAAGGGGCTGCCAGCCCTATGGAAGTTGAAGGGGAACTCCCCGACATGAACGCCGAGGAGATGGCTAAGGAGGGCTTCTACCTGGTGAAGTCTGTCCTACGCTACCGCTACCGCCAGGGTTGGCGCTTCCTCACCCTCTGGGAAGGGTTTGGAGTCGGACAGGCCACCTGGGAGCCCTTCTCTGCGTTTGTTCTACCTGAGGGAAGCCTAAACTCAGTTCTGGTTGACTACTTATCCCAGAACAACCTTGGTGAGTTGCTGAGGCTCACTGAGACGCTTGCCTCCAAGACTAAAGCTAGGGACTGAACCTTACCCCTAAGTGTGCTACGTATGTCTGTGTGTGTCTCACTTCTCTCCCGGGCGTGGCTCCCGAATCAACAGGCTTCGCTGATGTCGGACCAAAGGTCCTAGTTAGTTACTAGTACCACTCCTATGGCGCCCAATTTCTGTGCTGGCGCCTATCCATGGGGGAAGATGGCAAAAGCCCTACCTACTAGAGGGGAGGGGTGGCCAAGTGTGCTAAGGGCATACAAAACGTCCATTTTTGCTAAAGGCCAAAAGCTAACGCACTCCCCTGCCCACGTGGAAAAGCACGCGGGACAGGAGACACCACTACCCTACACACCCTACCTACAGTGGCGCCATCCTGGTGGGCGAGCACTTTTGCAACTGGCTCAAGCCCCAACTCAGGACTACCACTCCTACACGCACGCTCTACTCGGTGGCGTTGAGGATGAAGACAAGGGTCCTAGCGGCTCACCTGTGAGATTGCAAGAACACACAGAGCTACTAAGCTTCTGTGGCCTAACAGGGACGCCACAATGCGTTTCCCTGCTAGGGCTTGAAGGGAAGGGGTGCTCTTGTTGCGTGCACAGCGTGAATGCTGAGGAGGTTTGGCTATGCTTGCCACTCCGGGCTTAGTCGTAGCTTGTTGTTTGTGCGATCAGCGCCGTATATTTTAGCACGGCTCAAGGGACTGCACCAGTTCACCCTGACCTTCCTCACCGAAGCGCAAAGGCGGATGAAGGAGTGTTTGCAGTGGAGGAACCAAGACCATCTCCACGTATTATACGCTTCTCAGATGGCCCTATAATACGCTGTCCACAAACGCCCCTATCAAGCAAGCAAGCTTAAGGAACTCCAACCGTTCTCTTATAGAACGCGGGGTGGAGCCCCTGGGTAATCTAAACAAGGGTTGTACCGAGCGCACCACACGTGGCCTACCCTTTAAGTCGTGTGTGAATGCACAAGCATGCACGAGTTTCGAAGTTACCTGTGTCAATGACTGTTTTTCCTACAAATCTTACCCACAATCACGAACTCCACCAGGGGGTGGCCCCACCTGGGCTTACCTACCATACTCACCGCTGGAGAGTGAAGCAAGGTGAGGGAAAGGTGTGACACAAGCGAAAAACGTCGCTATGCACTTGCGTGTATGTGGAATCACCCTGATCTTACCTCTAATCCTCTGCAATCTTTCTAATCTATCCCTCTATCTTTTGTTAGCGCTGCTACAAAGCACGTTCACGGAGGCACGAGACGAGCAATGTGCATGCTGCATACGAGACGCGCACACCTGCAGTTTATACCTGATTCATTGAAGTTATATTCTTATTTTTCGAATTCTTGATTTTTGGTTGATTCTGGCAATGTGGGTGGAATCTTTAATCACATCTATTTATGTGTGTCTCGTCATTTTCCTGTCTACGTGAGTCACACGTTGATAATCTCATTATTTCTTTATTTTCAGGCGCTTCGCTAGGAGCCGCTCCTGCGCGCCGCCTTTTTCAGCGTAAGAATTTCTTGATTTAAAAAATCAAGAGATGACTACAAGTTTTATAAAAATGTGCATCTGATGCACAATTGGTTTCTGTCCAGGTGTGTGCCTTCAGAAAGATTCTAGGCCGTCATTTGACAGATTTAGGTGTTGTCGCTTCGTGCTTGCGTGGATTCGTCCCTCATTCTCCCATTCCTCCGTTGTACAGACCTCCTCACAAAGCCTCGTTGAGTAGGCCGCTGTTCCGGCCGAAAAGCAGCAGCAGGAGACTGAACCAGGATCAAGACCCCCCCAAGGGGCAATTCTAATTAAATCAGCGCACCCTCTCCCCAGTACCAGGACAGGTGTCTCCATCAGGTTCCTTGAGACTTGGGTCGAGCGTCCTATGAGAGTCTGGCGTTGGGTTGTATTACGCTGCAGCTTGGAGGGAGGGATGCACATGCATATGGTCTTGGCATGTCCTACTCTAGCCCCACCAAGCCACAGGAACCCCGGCAGCGCCAAGAGCGCTGAGCTTTCTGTTGGAGATTGTATTCAACAATGCAGCAAGAGTCCCTGGCCATGGTAAAGCGCTCTTTTCCAGTGTTAGGGAAGCTATGGGTATTTTAAAGTAGGTGTGGAAACCAAGAAAAGGCCAAGAAAAAATCCCTTTTTCCTGAAAATGCGACAGTGGTGGCCACCACAGCACAAGGGGGGAGTAAGAAAAAGTGCTTTCCCAATGCTTTAGGGTATACTTTACTTGTATAAGAGGTGCTCTAAGCACTCATGCATTTTTATCTTAGTATTGGCCCAACCAAAATGGGTGATAACACGGTTTGACCTATGGAACCAAACACTAAATCAGGATGTGGTGTGGGCCCCTTTATCCCCAAGCTATAGGCACTAAAATATCTTTTCCTGGGTTGCTGAGGCACTGAGGGCAGAGCCTATGAATTTATCTATGTTTGCTCATGAATTCTTAGCTATCCTAGTGGTATGCACCCTAGGGGGCTGGGGCACCTCTTTTTGAGAGGTCCTGGGTTCAAACCCTAGTCAGCCTAGCTATGTAGGAATATCCCATGTGATATGACAGTGACCTCAGTGCCACAAGCCATGCCACCTCAGCACCTATGAGACCCAAAAACAAAGAGTGCACATCTCAAGATGGCACTGTGGATGACAGTGAGCCCTTGAGGCAGTTTTCCAATCAGCTTTTCTCAAACATGTAAAATATTTCGGCCTGAGTTGCAATGTATGCTAATTGCTGTGGTCTATTGTTGATAGTTGTCTTTATCTTACTCTTTGTGACTGCAGCCATTCATGCTTTGATCCTGACCTTCTTCTACTTGCTTATCTCTGGCTTGGGTTATCCCTGATTGGTTGTATTTCAACAATGAAACGTTTTCCTCATCAAAAAAAAGCAGCAGGAACCCTACACCTGCAGCAAGCAGCAGGAGAGGCACTACAAACACACAGTGTTGAAATCACTATAAAACCTTCTCTGTACACTGGTGTGCCTGCTAGGTGTGTTGCTTTGTGTGTGCGGTGTCCTGCGCCACTTGGCTCCTGTTCAACGGTGTGCCTGCTCGGTGTGTTGCTTTGCGTGTGCGGTGTCCTGGGCCACTTGGCTCCTGTTCACCGGTGTGCCCGCTCGGTGTGTTGCTTTACGTGTGCGGTGTCCTGGGCCCCTTGGCTCCTGTTCTCCGGTGTGCCCGCTCGGTGTGTTGTTTTGCGTGTGCGGTGTCTCCGCCACTTGGCTCCGGTTCACCGGTGTGCCTGCTCGGTGTGTTGCTTCCCGTGTGTGGTGTCATTGGCCACCTGGCTCCTGTTCTCCGGTGTTCCCGCTCGGTGGGTTGTTTTGCGTGTGCGGTGTCTGGGCGGGTTGGCTCCGGTTTACCGGTGTGCCCACTCGGTGTGATGTGTTGCGTGTGCGGTGTCCCGGGCCACTTGGCTCCTATTCACCGGTGTGCCTGCTCGCTGTGTTGCTTCCCGCCTGTGGTGTCCTGGGCCACCTGGCTCCTGTTCCGCGGTGTGCCTGCTCGGTGTGTTGTGTTGCGTGTGCGGTGTCCTGGGCCACGTGGCTCCTGTTCTCCGGTGTGCCCGGTCGGTGGGTTGTTTTGCGTGTGCGGTGTCTCGGCCACTTGGCTCCGGTTCACCGGTGTGCCTGCTCGGTGTGTTGTGTTGCTTCCCGTGTGTGGTGTCCCGGGCCATCTGGCTCCTGTTCTCCGGTGTTCCCGCTCGGTGGGTTGTTTTGCGTGTGCGGTGTCTGGGCAGGTTGGCTCCGGTTCACCGGTGTGCCCACTCGGCGTGATGTGTTGCGTGTGCGGTATCCCGGGCCACTTGGCTCCTATTCAACGGTGTGCCTGCTCGCCGTGTTGCTTCCCGCCTGTGGTGTCCTGGGCCACCTGGCTCCTGTTCCGCGGTGTGCCTGCTCGGTGTGTTGTGTTGCGTGTGCGGTGTCCTGGGCCACCTGGCTCCTGTTCTCCGGTGTGCCCGCTCGGTGGGTTCTGTTGCGCGTGTGGTGTCCTGGGCCACCTGGCTCCTGTTCACTGGTGTGCCTGCTCGGTGTGTTGTGTTGCGTGAGCGGTGTCCTGGGCCACGTGGCTCCTGTTCTCCAGTGTGCCCGCTCAGTGGGTTGTTTTGCGTGTGCGGTGACCTGGGCCACTTGGCTCCGGTTCACTGGTGTGCCCACTCGGTGTGATGTGTTGCGTGTGCGGTGTCCTGGGCCACGTGGCTCCTGTTCACCGGTGTGCCGGCTCGTGGTGTTGTTTTGCGTGTGTGGTGTCCTGGGCCACTAGGCTCCGGTTCACCGGTGTGCCCACTCGGTGTGATGCGTTGCTCGTGCGGTGTCCTGGGCCACTTGGCTCCTGTTCACCGGTGTGCCTGCTCGGTGTGTTGCTTTCCGTGTGTGGTATCCTGGGCCACCTGGCTCCTGTTCTCCGGTGTGCCCGCTCGGTGGGTTGTGTTGCGCGTGCGGTGGCCTGGGCCAGCGGGCTCCTGTTCACCGGTGTGCCTGCTCGATGTCGTCGGTGGGGGTGCTGTTGGGAGGTGGTGTGACGAGCGATGGCGCTGTTGGTGACGGGTACGGGCGCCGCAGGTGCTGTGGCGGGAGGTGGTGTTGCTGGTGCCTCCGGTGGTGTGGGTGTTGTAGATGACGCAAACGGGCGTTGGTGAGGCTGATGGTGCCGGTGGCAAGGGCATGGCAGGGCGTGGTGTAACGGGCGCTGGGGGCGTCAGTAGCACTGATGGCGAGGGTGCTGTAGGCGGCGCAGCGGGCGGTGGTGTCGCTGGTGATGCCGATGGCGAGGGTGTTGCGGCTGACGGTGTTGTTGGTGATTCTGATGGTGAGGGTCACGGGTGGCGGTGGTGTGGGCGGCGTTTGTGGCGGGGTAGTCGCAGGAGACGCTATGAATAATGGTGCCGCTGGCAACTCTGACGGGGGGGTGTGGCTGCGCCCTGGGGGCGTCGCTGGTGTTGTTGATGGTGAGGGTGTCGTAGGCGAGGGATAATGTGGGGGTACTGCGGGCCAGGTGCCGGGCGGCTGCCGGACCGGTAATGCTGGCGGTGCAGCGGGTGATGCGGATGATGAGAGGGCTACAGGGGGAGAGCGCTGCGGGTGATGTCGTTGGTGAGGGCGTTGCAGGTGTTGGAGCGGGCGGAGGTGCCGTTGGTGGCATCTGTGGTGCCGCGGGGGATGGAATGGGCAGCGGCGACGCTGGTGTTGTTGATGGCAAGGGTGATGTACCGTTGGTGCTGTCGGTGAGGAGGGTGCTGCAGGTGGCGATGGTGGTGCCGGTGGTGATGGTGTTATGGTGTTGCCGGTCGTGTGGACTGTTGGGGTCCTGTATCGGGTGGTGGCGAGCCTGGTGTGTGCTGCCCCTGGTGTGATGCTGGCGGTGGTGAAGCTAGGGGGTGCTGTAGCAAGGGCCGATGGTGAGCGGGTGATGGTGGTGGTGCCCTTGTGATGTCGATGGCGTGGGTGCTGTAGAAAGGTGGTGCAACAGGTGATGGCGTCGCGGGTGCTGCGGCGGGTGATGCGTGTCGTGTCGTGTCGTGTCGCGGGTAATGCCTGTGGTGACGGTGCTCCGGGCGATGCCATGCCGTTGTTGACGGCGCCCTTGGCGATGCCGTTGGCGAGGGTGCTCCGGGTGATGCCGTTGCGGGTGATGTGGTGGTGTGATGGGTGCCGCTGGCGGTGTCGGTGGTGATGGTGTCGGTAAACGTTGGTGGTGCTACTGGTGGCGTGGGTGGTGATTGTGCGTGCCGCAACGGACGCTGGGGGTGCTGCAGGTGACGTGATGGTTGATGGTGTCGCCGTTGACGTCGGTTGTGACTGTGCTGTAGGTGTTGAGGATGTGACGGCAATGTTTGTGGCGCCTACGGCGGGGGCACTGTGGGTGATGCTAGGTGTGGAGGCGTTGTAGGTGAGGTGCCGGGTGAATGGTGGGGCACCTGGCGGTGGCGTCGTGGGTGCTGTCGATGGTGAGGGTGTTGTTGGTGCAGCCTTGCGTGGCTGACGCTGGTGGGGAGGTAATTGCGGCAGTGCCGTCGGGTTTGACTGTCGGTTCCTTGGTGTGGGTGGTCAGGAGGTGGGTGTGGCTGGTGGTGTCGATGTTGAGGGCGTCGTGGGTGATGGGGAATGTGGGGGCGCTGTGGCGGCCGCGAGGGGGCTGGGAGACTGGTGCAATGGGTGGCGCGGGTGATGGGAGGGTTGTAGAGGGAGACGTGGTTGGTGAGGGTGTTGTAGGTGCTAGAGCGGGCGGAGGCGCCGTTTGCGGCGTCAGTGGCGCCGCCGGTGAAGGAATCGGTAGTGGTGATGTTGGTGTCCTTGATGGTGAGGGTGACGTACCGCCGGTGCTGCTGGTGGGGCTGGTGCGGGTTGGCGATATCCCTAGGGTGCATACCACTAGGATAGCTAGGAAATCATGAGAAAACATAGATAACTTCATAGGCTCTGCCTTCAGTAAATCAGTGCCTCAGCCACAGATGTTTTAGTGCACATTGCTTGGGGATTAAGGGGTCCACACAACATCCTGATTTAGTGTTTGGTTCTATAGGTCAAAATGTCTTATCACCTATTTTGGTTAGGCCAATACTAAGATAAAAATGCAAGAGTGCTTAGAGCACCTCTTATACAACTAAAGTAGACCCTAAAGCACTTTTTCTTACTCCCTTGTGTACGCTACCCAGGGGCTCCACCCTACGTTTTGTAACAGAACGGGTGGAGTTTCTTAAGCTTGCTTGCTTGCAACTCGGTTAGAGGACAGCGTATTATTCTCCGGCCTGAGACTTAGCCCACGCAAACTGCACCCTGTTTTGCGCGCCGAACTTTTTTTGCGGATGTATGATGAACGTGATTTTAGACGTAGTGAAATAAATTGCTTTTTTAGTGTTATGCAACTCTGTGTTCCTCAATGTGACGTTTTTTACATTTCTCTGGCGTTCTGAGTGCGCGAGACCTGGCGCACTCCAGATATTCAAAGTGAAGTTTATCACGAAACCTAAAAACCCGTAAGGACTGGCGTTTGCGGAAATACGCAGGTTTCACATGGTATTAAAAGTAGGATAGTGTTGCCCAAGGAGCATTGGAAGTGTATGACTGTCGGACTTCCCATGTTAGGGGAAGGACATGTACTGTAAAGTGAAAATAAATTACAAATTTAGGCATCCGGAGTGCGCGAGGCCTCGCGCACTCAGGTCACGTTATGCATTGAATTTGCAGAATGTAAATAACGCGTACAATTGCAGGTACAGTACCAGACGGACAAACACATTAGATTTTTCCGGTGTATGTCTGTGTAGACACCATGTTGGCCTGATTTAACGAGGTGTAGAACATTGTCAGAAGGAAACAATCAGTGCGCGAGGCCTCGGTCAGTTAAACGACGGAAGAAAATGAAAAAGCAGGCAGGTCAGGCTACGCCGGTATTTACATTCCCTTTCACGGCTACCACCTGTGACAGTCAATTATACATCGGTAACCTTCGTCATATTTTTCAAGGGATCAGGGGAATGATTTGCTTTTTTCCAACAGCCACTGAATGGCAGACATGTCCAGTTCTAATAGCGGCCGTAGCCTTCGCTGCCCGATAGATATGGTTTTTTTTCTCAAACTGGGTTTAAAGAGGGAAACAGAATAGGAAATAGTGGTTGCCAAAACGGTTTTCGGTTACTGGGAACGGAGCGCACGCAGACACCAAATACAATTTGCGGCGGCAGCACGCGCACCACAAATGAGGACAGGAAAAGGCCAGATGTTTTCAAACACATTTTTGTTAAAGATCGCTGTGCGAAACGATAACCAAAATATGTGCGCAAATCTAATTCTACAGAGAAAGACGCAAAATGCCACTTCGAGCCAGAAAATCCGTAACGCATCAGATGATAGCCGAAGTAAGCAAAGGAGCAGCAGCACTACGAGAGGCATGCACGGCAGAACCAGCATACCAAACAGCAGACAACCTGTGGAAAGGACTCAAACTAAACGACCTGGCGGCGCAACTGGTGTTAACATTTGCACAGCGACTCAGGTTCAACAAAAGAACACGCCACAGTTTCCCAGCAGCTACAAGGCAGGAGGACAAGCGCTGGGTGCGCATTTTGCGACAGGAGGGCTGCAACCTGTACCTGTTGATGCATCAACGGGCAGTACCAAAAAGGAAAAAACCGGGAAACAAAACAGGGTACCTAACGCAAACAGAAAGACGAACAAAAGTACGACTGGGGCAAGCAGACGCTGCCGCAGATACAGTGGACGAACAAACAGCAGCAGCACTTAAAGCAACGTGGTCACTGGTGCTTTCGTCGTGTTGCGTGCTGTGGATCGACAACTGGTACCGGGCACAATGCACGACACACCCAGACGAAAGTGACTGGTCGCAAAACTGTACTGCAATGGCAGTACTTTAACTGAGGCAGATGCCAACGTATTAGGCAGGACATCCAGCCATTGAGGACCTGGCGGCACGGATAACGACAGTCGCAAGGGCTCTGCAACAGCGTGAACGAAGAATCTTCCAGACTTTGCGTGACATGGGGTATGCAGATGGGTGTGCACCAGACACTGGAAACGTGAGGGCACCGTTGGACGTGAGGAGGGATGCAAGGACTGTGCAGGCACCGGTGTGGCGCCCGTTTGCCCTGTCAAAAGAAAAGGTAAGTGGTGGTACACGTCTGTTAATCTTGTTACACTTTGCAAAGGACACAGCACAACAGACAAACAGAGTTCTACCGCTGTTGGTTGATGAAAACATACACTACAGGATACTAAAGTTGTTGTACGGTGCCAAGAACCAACGATGGAACATGCGTGCGTACCTGCGTTATGTGCCTGTAGTTTACGGTGTCTGGCATGCCTACAAGTTCGTTGTTACTCATACTTTTCGGGTGTTCTGGCCTATTCTAACCTACCTAGGGAAAGGTCTGCTACAACCTGGTTCCACCATACTATCATACCCCAACCTGATAGTTACGGAAGAAACTATTGCTGCGCTGATGCTTGCCACACCCCGAATACTACGCCCGTATCGGCGCAAGGCACAAGCTGCAACCGCGATCGTTGGTCGTGACAATGCGCATGCCAACAGGGCAGCAGTGGCAAACGCTGTTCTGCATTTGTCGTCGGAGTGGTGCCCCTTGTTGTTGTACTTGGGCCACGTGGTACGGGAATGCAACTGGTCAGGGGAAAACAACGGTACAGGGTCACGAGCTCAGGAGGTGTTGCAGTTGAGTTTGTGTCTGTTGAGCAGGCTGCGTCGAGGACCGTGTGACACCGTATTGAAGTACGAACGCACAATCATGTGCACATTGTTGTACAACAGCAAGTGGCACCAGGACCTGCCCGGTCAGCTACACTCGGAGGAGTTTGGAGAAGGGATGTTGAGCAAGTTGGTGCGGGACAAGGCGAGAAACACGGGTTCTGTTACTGTTGAGAAGGTGGAAAACCATTACTTGTTACTAAAGGTTTGTCCTGGTGGCAAACACGTGGGGGTACAAAACTTTCCCAAGAACCTAATACACAGGATGCGACAACGACTGACGAGATTTGTGGCGACAGACCGGATTTGCATGGCCTATGTGGGACGGGAGTCGGACAGAGTCAGCACCGTTGCAACTTCCTGGCCGCGGAGGTTACCGAGATGTCCACCCTCACCTACACAACGCTTTGGTTACGACCACTACCGGCTACTTGGTCACAGCGTGCTAGATGCCCTCATTGACCAGAAAGCAAATCCCACCAACCAACTAAAACGGAAACTGGATGCTGTTGTGGGGCGGAGAACAGATATGGATGCCGACAGACAGGAAGCAGCAACACGCAACGTGCAGCAACGCTTGCGGTAACTGACGGCCGCAGTGCGCGAGGCCTCGCGCACTAAACGTTACCAAAAACAGGTATGTAATGCGATGTGAGTGCGCGAGGCCTCGCGCACTGAGTAGTTCGCTAAGTGCCTTGGATTAAGTCACAACAAAGACAGTTGTGGAACAGATTTGCGAAAACGACCTGCAAAATACCGTCTCGACTGATTTCAGACTTCAAATGACCGTGTTTCATGTCATGCCATTTGCCCTTTTGAGGTATTTTTTCGCATCATGAGTGAACCAGGGTCGCCAGAACGTCCAGCACCAGACGCAGAGGCCATGGAGTTGTCACCACGGACCTACCAAGGGGACACGCCGAAGAAAGGACGCAAAAAGAAGGGTAAGAAGAAGCCAATACTGGAGATGAAGCTCACAGTAAACGTGCAAGAGTTGCTGCGGCAGGAGAATGGTAAAGCCGGGAAGGTAAAGACTGCTGATCTGAGAATTGCCAAGACCAAGGAGCGCGGACAGATCCGATCCATCAACTATGACGACGTTGCCAGGAAAGTGACGGGATACCAAGCACTGCCACCAGCTGGACCGTTGCGCGTAACGGCGTGGGAAGATAGTGGTATGACTCGCTTCGCCTTCTCTTTGCTCCGGTACGTGATTTGCTTTGCAGATGGCTCACTTTACGTTCTGAATGGTCAACATGGCACAGAAACATGCAGAAAGATTCAGGAACTGTGTCTCGCAGAAGGCAAAGAATTGGAGGACTGGCAGGAGTTTTGCTACGTTGACATTCTGAAGTACGAAACACCTTGGAGGATCCGGGCCAAGGTTGCAGGATTGCAACAAGCTGGCAGCCAGTCTGTGACGTGGATTTCGCTGTCCGAGGCGCTGGACAACATGTTGTTGTACATTGAGGACCAGAAGCGGGAAAAAGAGCCACAAGATTTCGAGCGGTTCAAGATTGCTGTTGTCCAGGCTGCCGTCAACTCTGCGTTTCTTGCACCTGAGGCTTTGAAGGAAGCAGGACACACAGTATGTATTCGTGTATCGCACGCCTACAGTGCGCGAGGCCTCGCGCACTCCATGACACTGTTTTCCCTCGCAGGACTCGACATTCAAGAACTGGAGGGACATCTTCTCCCTGGCGTATTACTGCGGTCGTGAGGCGGTTACTGGAGTAAGAAAAAGTGCTTTTCCATTGCTTTGAGGCATATTCTAGTTGTATTAGAGATGCACTGAGCATCCAGGCATTTTTTTCTTAGTATTGGTCCCACCAAAACTGGTGATAACACATTTTGACCTATGGAACCAAACACCCAATCAGGATATGGAGTGGACCCCTTAATCCCCTTTCAATGTGAAGTAAAACATCTTTTCCTGAGTTGACTGAGAACTGACATATCCAAGGCGGAGCCTCTGAATTTATCTATGTTTTACCATGAATTCTTAGCTATCCTAGTGGTATGCACCCTAGGGGGCTGGGCACCTCTTTTTGAGAGGTCCTGGGTTCAATTCCTGGTCAGCCTAGCTAAGTAAGAAGATCCCATGTGACATGCCAGTGACCTCATCGCCACATGCCCTGCCACCTCAGCACATATGGGACCCAAAACAAAGAGTGCACATCTCCTGAGATGGCACTATGGAGATAGAGTGACCATGGGGCAGTTTTCTAACTCTTTTCCAAACCATTTCAGCTATCTTTGTGAATATGCATTCATTTGTGACCTGAGTTGCAGTTTCTGTGAATATCCAATCATCTTTCACTGTTTACACTGCAGCCCTTCATGCTTTGATCCTGATTATCTTCTTCTTGCACACTTCTGGCTTGGGCTATCCTGGATTGACTTGGATTTACTGTATTTCAACAAACAAAAGCTTTTCATCTTCCAAAACAAGCAGCAGGAAACCCTACAGCAACAGCAAGCAGCAGGAGAAGCAAAAACACAGTGCTGAAACCACTATAAACCTTTCTGGTAGCAAGAGGCAGCCTGTCTCTGCGCACCGGCAGCAACCCCGTGCCGTACATCCAGTGCGCCGAGTAGGGGCAAATATAAGCAGAAGGGTGAAAGAAGATGGATCCAAGAAAGGAGGACGCCGACGCGAAGACAGCGCCAGCGCCTGAGGCACCGGCAAGGCCAGCACCTGGCGCTGTACCTTCGGCGGAGCCCTTACATGGGCCAGTGGATGCGGCTGAGGACTCCCTGGATGGACTCCAGACGGCCTTCGGGGCCCTGTCTGTCGAAGAAGTGGTCTCTCAGCCTCAGCCTGTGAAAAGGAAGAGAGAGAACGAGAGCGAGAAGGATGCTGGAGGAGGAGCGGACGAAGGAGAGGAGCAAGGGCAAGACCCGACGAATGTCCCAACCTTCGAAGGCGCACCAAGCGCTTCTGGCCTCCACGCATCACCCTCTCCTTTAACCACCACACTCCCAGCCGCTGCAACATCCACTTCCACAACCAACCCGCCTATGGCAGAGGGCACAGGCTTTACTGGCATGCCTCACTACCCCGCCTATGGTATGGGCCCACCTACCACTGCGCTCCATGAGGCAACTACTGCCAGTGAGCCGGTGGCTTCCAGCTCTGCGCCGCGATGGTATGCGGCTGAATATCCCCATCCACTACCCGCTACTCGAACGTATGTGGATGTTCCTGGGTATGCACCCGGCTATGCAACCCTGAGTGGGTTGAGGAGAGGACCTGAATCTCTTGGTGGCAGGAGTAGAGGATCGGGAAGATCCTCCAACAGGTCCCTGACGCGGTCGGAGATCAACGAGGTGCTCCGAGGAGCCACTTCAAAAATCGTGGGCGACCTCACGCAAGAGATCAGAGAGAAGCTGGAGCCCCTGATGATCCCGCCCGAAGCGTCACCTATCTCTGTGGGAATGTCACCCCACCGAGTCCAGGCCAACCACCTGGCGGCAGGGTTGACAAACACCCTGGGGAGCCTGAGGAGCCGACCGATGCCGACTCCAGCACCTTTTCCGAGAAGTCCTTTCGTGCCGAGACCGGCCCAGCCGCCCTACAGCCACGTGACGAACTCGACGAGGGCCAAGCTGGACCGGCTGGGGCTAACAGCCTTGAGGGCTATGGTGGACGTAGAGCCTTATGGCTCTAGTGATCTTGGCGGAGACCCCTCCGATGACGAGCCGCCGTCGATGGATTCTTCTTCGCCCTCAGATGACGATGACCCTGAGGACCCCGAGGACCCAAAGGGTAAGAAGAAGAAGAAGAAGAAGAAGAAGACCCGACGCCCTGAAGGACGCAGGACTCAGGAGGCGAAGGCTATTGCCACCTCCAAGATCGTGGTGAAGCTGCCTGAGTTCACAGGCAAGGACCTCAGCGAGTTCGCTGAGAACTTTGGGCGGTTCCTACGACTGACCGGCCAAACCCACGCCAGTGGGCGAGTGAAGTGCGACCTGCTCCTGCAGTGCTGCAAGACCAAGTACCTGGAGAAGCAGGTCAGGCAGATCGTGACTAACTCCGCCACCTTTGCCGATGTGTTGGTTGCCCTGGAGAGGCAGTATCCGACCTACGAAACCGACCTCTCCATCGGGGCCAAGATCCAGAACCTGCCCGTGCTGCCCAACAACCCCAAACCTGGCAGGGTCTCTGAGCTGTTGGCTGACCTGGATCACTGGGCTGGACGACTGACGCCCGGTTCCTACAGCAGCGACGACCTGCTGTTCTGGTTGGTGGCCAAGCTCCCTCGAGAGCTATGGGACGAGTGCCGTTCGACGGCTGAGCGCAAGGCTAGATCCCTCCGCTATCTATGCGTGCTGCTCCTGGAGCTGGCGCTGGAGAAGGAGAGCGACCAGCACTTGAACAACTACCGTCCTGGTGGTGGAGGTTCTGGAGGCCATGGCAAAGGGTACCAAGGGTCCCGACCTGGGCAGGGGACTACCCCCAAACACGCCCACGCCCGTCTCATGGAGAACGTGAAGGAGCTATTCTGGTGTGATGCCAGAGACGAGCAGGGCCACCTGCAGCACGCCTCTGACTGCGAGCAGCGAGACTGCTTCGTAGTCCAGGGGAAGCAGCAGGAGAAGAACACCGGCGCTAAAGCGAAGCTGCCGGATCATTACCGGTGCACCATCACGTGTGCATTCTGCGGTAAGCGGAAGCACTACGAGGATGAGTGCTACCATAAGCAACGCCTATCGGCGAAGCTTAAAGGGGAAGATCCTGGCAAAGGCTCAAGCAAAGGTGGAGGCAAAGGCAAAGGCAACGACTCCGGCAAGGGCAAGTCGAAAGGACGTGGTGAAGGTGGTCAAGAGAAGGGTCAAGGTGGACGAGGAGGAGGCGCTAACCACCAGCCCGACAACAAGAACAAGGACAAGAACGGAGGCAACCCCAACCCTAATCCAGGGGGGAACTCCGAGCCCTCTGGTGGGCAGTCTGGTCCTACCACACGCTCACAAACGCAGGCCCAGCAAGAACAAGGAGCCAAGCGTGAGCATGAAGGTGGTGTCGACGGCAACGCTAAGAAGAGGAGCCGTTTCATGAGGATGGCCCGCAAATTGCGGAACAAGGGGTTCGAGGTGACCTGTCCCGCAGAGTTCTGACGGGGACGCTCTGGTGGCACCCAAGACCTGGTGTTTTGGGTACGTATCCGACTAGGGGGACGTGAATACCTGGGGGTATTGGACACTGGCGCCACCATATCTATAGTGGCGAAGAAAATTTTACCTTGTGGGAGCCTGAAGAACACCATGACCACCGCCGCTATACGCATGGGAGATGGACATGTGGTGCACAGCTGCGGCGACTGTCAAGTGGAGGTACCTATGGGCTCCAGGACTATCGCCCATCGGTTCTATGTGATGGACACTGAGGCCTTCGAATTTGTACTGGGGACTGACTTCTTCGTACAGCACTCCCAGATACAATCCCTGACGCTGCAAGCGCCCTACCTCCTCTACGTGGACCACGGCAGTGGCAGAGAGTCTGTGCCACTGGAGCAGTCGGAACATACCTCGAGTTACCTGAGACTATCGAAGGAGGAGCCCTCGAACATGATGGCGGCCCCCAAAACTGAGGACTATCAACTATTGGGGGAAGTCCTAGACCAAGGTCTGAAGGAGTTGGGTTACTCTCGAGAAGACCTGAGTATGGAGTTGTTCGCCAGCGACAGGCAACATATACTGGACCTTTACTGCAGCAAGGGGAAGAACTGCAGCGACAAATTTTACTGGCCCTCTTTCGGGATGGCCTACGGGAACCCCAGATTCAGTGAACTGGGGAAGGTGCTGACCAAGGTGGCCTTGGAACGTTCCCGTATGGTCCTGTGTTCCCCCGATTGGGGAGCCCATGGGGGCAACGAGTACTGGCGAAACCTCCTGGGCAGGCTGACTATCAGCTCTGTTCGTTTGCCTGATGGGGCCATCTACGTGCCTCCGGGGCGCAAGACGCCTATTGGGAAGCCCGGATGGGGAAGTGTGCTCAGCGTGGTGGACGGAAGTCTAACCACCATCCCCTGGGAGGACCTGGACCCGACTCTGGTCCAGGCTATACAACGAGAAAGCGATGGACTCGCCTTGGGTGACTTGAAGGATCGCCGACGACCTCAAGATGCTGTTGAGACTACACCCGGAGGAGATGAGTACGTCGTGACTGACACCAACGCCCCCAACTCTCCCTGCCGTGTACCTGTTCCTGATGGAGTCTCTGAGTGTGGACTATCTGAGCTACCTAGCTCTATCCACTCAGAAGACGAAACTGAGCACGACGCCTTCTTCGTGCAGACCTGTGTGGAGGAAGTGGAGAACGCCGAGTACGTCGCCCCACTGAAACCCCTACTCTCCATGAGGGTGGAAGACCCCGTGGACGAGGAGCTGGACCCTCGATCCAGGCTCAGGGAGTATGTGGATTCCAAGAGGAAGTTGGTGGCGAAAAAGCTATGCTACGCGAAGCCTACCCGCAGCTCATGGCCACTGAAGCAAGGAAGCATCGCAGACCTATCCCAACTGAAGGAGGACCTCGAACAGAAGATCACCACCTGGCAAAGGGAGGTAGATCTTAAGCTCATGAAGAGCGTGTGGGGCGCCCATGTGAGGACCCCAGAGGAGGACGACCTCTCGGAGGAATGTGTATGTGAACCCCCTCGAGCATGCCTATGTTGCCATCGTCCACCGGAGATGGTTGAACAAGACCTTCTATATGCCTACCAAGGGCTGAAGGATACTACCACGGGCGAAGAGTCGGTGGAGGACCACCTCCCGACGTCTATTACTCAAGGGGCAAGCAACTTACACTCTGACGAGGACATGGAGGACAAGATCAAGGTATTGGACCCGCGGGTACAGAAGCTTATAGGGACCTATCTGGAGGTGTTCGGAGAACTACCCCCTCCAGCCTCATGTGATAAGCTGGTACAGATGGACCTCAAGCTGAAACCCGAGTTCGTGGGTCACAAGATCCGGAGGAGACCCTATCCAGCTCCTAAAGAACAGGCCGATGAGATCGAACGACAGATACAAGAGTGTATCGACGCTGGCCTAGTCCTGGAGTACAAGGACGGGGACTACCCCCTACACTGCAGCCCCTGTTTCCTGGTGGCTAAACCTGGGTCTACAGCCAAACGGCTGGTAGTGGACTATGGAGAGCTGAACAAGAAGACGCTGAACCACTCAGGGTCCATTCCGAATATGGAGTCTACCCTGGAGAAGATAGTTTCCTGCCGCTACAAGACCAAGATGGACAAGCGAAGCGGATTCTGGCAAGTGGACCTGACGCACAACGCACAGGAACTACTGGCCTTCATCACCCCTCAGGGGAGGGTGTTCAAGTGGAAGGTCATGCCGTTTGGCGTGGCTAACGCACCCGCTCTATTCCAAGAGCTGATGAACAAGATCTTGTCCATCCTACGAGGGAGAGCTAAGGTGCAAGAACTCATATCCCATGGTGCCCAGATGGAGGCTCACATCGACGATGTATGCCTCGGGACCAATACCAAGGAGGATCACCTAATTCACTTGGGTGAGTTCTTTGCGGTCTGCCAGGAGAACCACACACGTCTCAAGCTGGAGAAGTGTGAGTTCATGTAGGAGACCATGCAGTACCTGGGGTTTGACGTTGGCTATGGGTGGTGGACCCCAGTGGCCTCTAAGGCCAAACCCCTGATGGATGCCAAGGTGCGACACGAAGACCCCAAGAAAGGACTTCATGATGTACGCAGTTTCATTGGGGCGTGCAACTTCTATCGCCGCCACATCAAGAACTTCACCTATACCAGCGCCGTACTGACGGACTTGATCAAGAAGAGTACTACTTGGCGCTGGGGCCCACAAGAGCAACAAGCGTTTGACGAGCTCAAAGACAAGGTAGCCAACGCTAAGTGCTTGGGCGTGCCTAGAGCACAAGGGGAGATTCTCCTGGTGACCGACGCCAGCAATGTGGGCGGCGGTGGAACGTTGTTCCAATGGCAAGCACTAGAGAAGGAGGAGTTCGACTCGGCCATTTCCCAATGGGGGACGGAAGGTCTCAACCGAGATGGAACCCTCAAGCACAGCTACCCTGACGACAAGTGGGTCCTAGTACCTCTGGGCCACTGGAACTGGAAGTGGAACCAGGCCAGGGGGAACGATTCCACCTATGAGCAGCAATTGCTCGCGGGTATGCTGGCGCTATCCTCACAAGCACGACTGTTGGGGAGTAACCCTGTGGTCTGGCTGTGCGACCAAGAACCGGTCCGCAGTTTCCAGAAGGGTCCCCCACCTGAGAAGGCCAAGCTACGGCGGTGGTGGACCTACCTCAGTCAACTACGGCTGACGGTACACCATATCCAGGGAGTGAAGAACGAGTCTGCCGACTACATCAGCCGCAACAACTTCGACGCCCTGACTGGTGCCCGGTCTGAAGCGCTGGCTATGGAGGCGTTCAGCCGTATGGACGTCCACTTGGACCTCAACATGACGATGATACGCCCCCTGGATGGACTCCAACAATCAGAGTACCCGAAGGAGTTCGGGGATATCTACAAGCGCCTGGAGAAACGCCTTGAACCCCTCCTGGTCAACCAAGACCAGTGGAAGAGGGACAAGAGCTACCTATGGCACGAGGACCGTATTGTGGTGCCTAGTGACCGAGTCCCAGCGCTGCTGAAGTGGACCCATGAGTCCAGTGGTCATGTGGGTGCTGACCGCACCCTGAGGCTGTTCAAGCAGTGGTTCCACACTACGTGGACTGACGACCAACTGCGGAAAATCCTCCAGCCTATCGTGGACAAGTGCCCGTGCAGGTCCTGTAAACCAGGGGATATCAGGGACAGAGTTCTCTACTCGACCCTGCCCATCCCTCATTGTGCCAACAGTGTGCTATACGTGGACTACACGGAGATGCCGAAGTTCGGGGGCTATGACTTTGCCCTCGTGGTAACCTGTGGGTTGACCAGGTTTACCAGGGTGTTCCCATGTACCAAGCACATTACCGCGGAGGAGACTATCAAGATACTCCTGGAGGAGTGGTTTTGTGTCTATGGGGCGCCCAAGGAGATCGACTCCGATGAGGACGTACGAGTACGCTCAGATACTGGCTGCTACAAGAGGGTCCTGAGATCCCTCAATGTCCAGGTGTCTACGGGGATTCCCTACTCTCACACGAGCAACCCCCTATGTGAGCGACAGATCCGTGTCCTGAATGAGAACGTACGGATATGGTGCAAAACTGAACGCACCAGAGACTGGGTGAGACTACTCCCCGTCATATCATTGATGATAAACTCCCAAGAGAGCTCAGCTACTGGCTACTCGCCCCATGAGCTATTCCTCGGGCGCCCGGCATGGTTCCTACATGCCCCCTATCCAGAGGACACCCATTCTTCTGTGGGTGAATGGGTCCAAGAGCAACAAGCGAAGGTGGACAAGGCCAAGGCTATGCTCCAGAGAGTGAGGGAGCGTCAGTGGAACAAGAAGAACAAGCACCGAGTACCGGCCACCTACCAAGAGGGGGACTGGGTGCTGGTGCACCACAGTCGACTACCCGCCTGGCCACGTTCTACCAGCGATGACCCATACTTCGGGCCGTACAAGATCCTATCAGTGGATGGACACCGTATCACCGTGCGGTGTTCTCCCCGTCTAGGGGGGACCCTGGTGTGCGCTGCCCAACACCTGAAGCGCTACCATGATCCTGAAGACCTCTGTGGGGAGGAGTGGGAGCTGAACAACGAGGAAATCGCCGCTCTGGACCTACAAGGGGCTGCCAGCCCTATGGAAGTGGAAGGCGGACTTCTGACACAAACGCCGAGGAGATGGCTAAGGAGGGCTTCTACCTGGTAAAATCTGTCCTACGCCACCGCTATCGCCAGGGTTGGCCCTTCCTCACCCTCTGGGAAGGGTTTGGAGTCGAAGAGGCCACCTGGGAGCCCTTCTCTGCATTTGTTCTACCTGAGGGACGCCTAAACTCAGTTCTGGTCGACTACTTGTCCCAGAACAACCTTGGTGAGTTGCTGAGGCTCGCTGTAACGCTTGCCTCCAAGACTAAGGCTAGAGACTGAACCTTACCCTTACCTGCCAAAGCGTATGTGTGAGTGTGCTATTCCTAAGGTCCTGAGAGCAAGCCGCAGAAGTGGTGTCCTAATTATACCCAAGTCTGCACGCTTGCTAAACCTGGAGGGTTGGCTTATTGATGCCACGGGGTACGCCCCGGGTCTCCCCTCCCCTAAGCGCCCAGTTTCTGTGCTGGCGCAAAACCTTTGGGGAATACCCAGCGTACTAATCCAGGTATTGTTTTCCCTACCTATCTGTCTACTGCAGGGAGGGGTGGCCAAAAGCTATGAAGGCTTGAAAACGCCGTTTTGCTAAATGGCCAAAACACTGACCTCACCACTGCCACAGCCCACCAACCCTGCTAAAATTGCAGGAAACGGGCCGGACAGTGACACACGCCCTACAGGTCCTACACACCCTACAGTGGCACCATCCTGGTGGGCGAGCACTGGAGCAACTGGCTCAAGCCCCCACTCAGGACTACCACACCTACACGCACACACTACTGGGCGTTGCGAAGGCAAAGGTCTCGTGGGTCCTAGCGACCCTCCTGTGAAATGACAAGAGAACGCAGCGCTGCTAAGCAACTGTGGCCTAACAGGGAACGCCACAACGCGTTTCCCCTGCTAGGGCTTGGAGGGAAGAGGTGCTCTTGCGTGCACTGCGCAGATGTCGATGAAGTCGGACTCCCTGCTCTGCCACAGGCAGAGGCGGAGTTACTTGTTTGTGTGATCTGCGCCCTTGTTTAGCAGGGCATAAAAAACTGCTGCTGCACCAATCACCCTACCTGCCCACCTGTAAAACAAAGGCCAATGAAAGGGCGTTTGCGGCGGAGGAACCAAGCCACACTCCAGGTATTATACCCTTCTCAGTGTGACCTATAATACACTGTCCGCAAACACGCTGGAGGACCAGCTACCCTTGTCAAGCAAGCAAGCTTTAAGGGACTCCTCAGGTTCTCTTAAAGAACGTACCGAGGAGCCCCTGGGTAGCCTAAACAAGGTTTACCGTGCGCACTTCGCGTGGCCTACCCTTTAATGCGTGTGTGCATGTGCGAGTATGCACGAGGATCGTGGGCAAACCTGGCCATCTGAGCTTCAATCACGAACTCCACCAGGGGGTGGCCCCGCCTGGGCTTACTCACCTTACCTACCGCTGGGAGAGAGAGCAAGTGAGGGGCGCACGCGAAGAACGTTGCTATGCACTTGTGTGTATGTCTAATCACCCTGATCTGACCGCTAATCATCTGCAATCTTTCTAATCAATCCCTCTATCGCGTCCTATCGTTGTTAGCGCTGCTACAAGACTCGTTCACGGAGACACGAGACGAGCAATGTGTATGCGGCATACGAGACGAGCATACCTGTAGTTTATACCTGATTCATTGAAGTCTTTTCGTTCATTTTCGAATTCTTGAAAATTTGAAGCTTCTATTAGTGTGGGTGGAATCTGTATGTTTATTTTTTAATGTGTGTCTCGTCATTTTCAAGACTACGTGAGACATACGTTTATAATTCCATTATTTCTCCATTTTCCAGCGCTTCGCTAGGAGCCGCTCCTGCGCGCCGCCATTCTATGCGTATGAATTTCTGGATTTAAAAAAATCCAGAGATGACTATAATTTCTATAAAAATGTGCTTCTGATGCACAATTGGATTCTGCTCATGTGTGTTGTTTCAGAAAAATTCTACGCCGTCATTTGACGGATTTTGGTGTCGTCGCTTCGTTTTTGCGTGGATTCGTCCATAATTCTCCCATTCCTGCCTCTGCAGATACCCACGCGCAGCCTCGCTGAGTAGGCCGTGTTCGGGCCGAAACGCAGGTGCCTGGAGAGACTGAGCAGAACCAAGACCCCACCAAGGGGCAATTTTAATTTTTTCACGACCCCCTTCGCCCCAAGACAGGTCACAGGTCGCCAGCAGGTTTACGAGAACCCATGCGAGTGTGTATATTGTGTCTTGCGTTGGGTTTGTGTCGACGCTGCGTCTTGGAGAGAGGGATGCATATGCATATGTTTGGCATGCTCCCATACTAACCCAACCAAGCCACATGAGCCCCGGCAGCGCCATGAGCGCTGAGTCTTCTGTAGAAAATGTTACAAACAGTGCAGCAAAAGGGCGCCAGCCATGGTGAGCGCCCATTTTTCAGTGTGAGGGAAACTATAGGTATTTTAAAGTAGATGTGGAAACCAAGGAAAGGCCAAGAAAAATTCCCTTTTTCCTAAAATGCGACAGTGGTGGCCACCACAGCACAAGGGGGGAGTAAGAAAAAGTGCTTTTCCATTGCTTTGAGGCATATTCTAGTTGTATTAGAGATGCACTGAGCATCCATGTATTTTTATCTTAGTATTGGTCCCACCAAAACTGGTGATAACACATTTTGACCTATGGAACCAAACACCCAATCAGGATATGGAGTGGACCCCTTAATCCCCTTTCAATGTGAAGTAAAACATCTTTTCCTGAGTTGACTGAGAACTGACATATCCAAGGCGGAGCCTATGAATTTATCTATGTTTTTCCATGAATTCTTAGCTATCCTAGTGGTATGCACCCTAGGGGGCTGGGCACCTCTTTTTGAGAGGTCCTGGGTTCAATTCCTGTTCAGCCTAGCTAAGTAGGAAGATCCCATGTGACATGGCAGTGACCTCATCGCCACAAGCCCTGCCACCTCAGCACATATGGGACCCAAAACAAAGAGTGCACATCTCCTGAGATGGCACTATGGAGGTAGAGTGACCATGGGGCAGTTTTCTAACTCTTTTCCAAAACATTTCAGCTATCTTTGTGAATATGCATTCATTTGTGACCTGAGTTGCAGTTTCTGTGAATATCCAATCATCTTTCACTGTTTACACTGCAGCCCTTCATGCTTTGATCCTGATTATCTTCTCCTTGCACACTACTGGCTTGGGCTATCCTGGATTGACTTGGATTTACTGTATTTCAACAAACAAAAGCTTTTCATCTTCCAAAACAAGCAGCAGGAAACCCTACAGCAACAGCAAGCAGCAGGAGAAGCAAAAACACAGTGCTGAAACCACTATAAACTTTTCTACTGGCATGAAGAACCTCGAGACTAAAAGCAGGAGAGAGGAAGGTACAAGGAATGCCTTCAAGAAGCTGAAGGGGCTGCATCTACCGAGCATATTGCAGAAAGTCTGTGCGCACATGACCTGATGAACCTGAAGGACTCGACCTTACGCACCACCCAGAACTACATTGACGCGCAGATTACGGATCAATGGGTTATTTTCCATCTTCACCATCCGGACAATAAGCAGTATGTCAACCAGATCGCAGGTATGCGTCAGTGTCGCAGCTTCAGTGCGCGAGGGCTTGCGCACTCAACCACCGTTTTCGCAAACGTACAGCGGCCGATGCAAAGATCCGAGCAGAAGTCGCAGCACTGGGCAGGCCGCAACTGGAAACTGGGCTGGGAAATTGGGGTTACTGGCCGGACGCAACAAGTACGAAGTATCGGTCGCCGTGGGCAAAATGGAAGACGTTGACCAATGCACCTCTGTGGCGGACTGGGGACAAGGGCGCATCTCCATTACCACAGACGCTGGCCGTGCGGAAACAACTGCAAAGGAAGACTGAGGCACCATCATTGGCACCGTCACAGACACAGCTGAGTACTGGCGATGTGATCAATGTCTCCAAGCAGGACGAGCAAGGGAGCAAATTCTCTTTGACGGCCTGCCGTATTGACAATATTGAAGAGACACCGCCAGCCTGTTTCCGGGATCTGCAGTACCCGTTGTGGGTCATCAACGCTGACCTTTTCGTTGAATATGACACTGCAGGATTTGTTCCGAAGTGGCTGTTCGATGTGGTGATGCTGGGGAAAGACGTCCTTTTTTATGGCGAGGCTGATGTTGTGCACCGTATTGGCCGCGACATAGAGAGGCTCTGGCGTATGGAGAAGGACAAGGATCCAACCACAGTGCCATTCCACCATGTTTGGTTGCCGGTATACTCTTGGTTATCGGGTCCCGTGACCAGCAGTATGTAGGTAGGTAGGTATCTTCGGGAGCTCGGGATGCCTCCTTTGACAATGCAGGAAGAAGGTCTTACCTAGGGGACGTCCTGTCCCTCCCACTGCCCTATGTCAGGTGCCTCCTGAGCCGCTCCCGCATGTGCTTTGGAAGGCATTGTCGCGGCCACCCGGTCCATGTGTCCCAGGTGGGAGGGTGTCCCGACATGTGTCCATGGGTAGGGCCACATGCCCCCTCCTTTGGGCGGCAGCTCTGGGGGCTGCCCAGCCGTGTGGAGTATCTCTCACCACAAGGGGTATTGCTCCCGCTTGTCTACGGTACGACCGCTTCACCCTTGTGGTTTGAGTTGCGGGGCCACTCTGCCTGGCAGTCGACCCCCTCCTGGACTGTGTACCGGCTCGCCTGTCACCGGTTGCTTCCATGGCTCTGGGTGACGTTTGCCATGGTCCCCGATGCAGCCTGGCCGGGCTCAGACCAGTGGCCTTGGAGTAAGGCTCCTGCCCCTGGCCCTGTTGGTCCGCCGGGTTGCCCCGGTGTGACAAACCCATGGGGTGTTGGTTCTTTCCTGTCCCTCGTCCGCCCTATGTGTGCGCGGTGTCCCGGGCCTCTTGGCTCCTGTTCACCGGTGCGCTCGCGCGGTTTGTTGTGTCGTGTCTGCGGTGTCCTGGGCCACTTGGCTCCTGTTCACCGGTGTGTCAACTCGGTGTGGTGCGTTGCACATGCGGTGTCCCGGGCCCCTTGGCTCCCGTTCACCGGTGTGCCCGCTGAGTGTGTTGTGTTGTGTGTGTGGTGTCCTGGGCCACTTGGCTCCTGTTCGCCGGTGCGCCTGCTCCGTGTGTTGCTTTGCGTGCGCGGTGTCCTGGGTCACTTGGCTCCTGTTCACCGGTGTGCCCGCTCGGTCTTTTGTTTTGTTTGTGCGGTGTCCTGGGCCACTTGGCTCCTGTTCACCGGTGTGCCCGCGCGGTTTGTTGTGTTGTGTCTGCGGTGTCCTTGGCCACTTGGCTCCTGTTCACCGGTGTGTCTGCTCGGTGTGTTTTGTTGCGTGTGTGGCGTGCTGGGCCCCTTGGCCCCCGCTCACCGGTGTGCCCGCTCGGTGTGTTGTGTTGCGTGTGCGGTGTCCTGGGCCACTTGGCTCCTGTTCACCGGTGCGCTCGCTCGGTGTGTTGCTTTGCGTGCGCGGTGTCCCGGGCCTCTTGGCTCTTGTTCACCTGTGTGCCAGGCCGTGGTGTCTCGTCCCTTTGTTGCCCTCGGTGCACGCGCGTGTGCGGTGTCCTGGCCCTCGTGGCGCCCGTTCACCAGTGTGCGCGCTGTGTGCGGTGCGCGTGTGCCATTGGTGGAGGTGTCCCTCTTCCTCCCCCCCTAATTTTTTTTTTTTTTTTTGATGGAAAAAAAAGAAAAACAGGGGCGCGCGTACACTGCAGGCACAGGCACGGGCAGCTGGTGCGGCGGTGCAAGAGTGTTGTGTCCTCTGGTGTGTGTCGTTGGTGCTGTGGCGGCGGTCGCGCCCAAGGGGTGCGGCTCGCGCGTCCTGATGTACACGGGTTTGGGCCAGGGTGGGTTTGGTTAGGTGTCTCTTTGCTTCCGGAGCTGGCTGGTTGGGCGGCTGTGTGGGCTGTGGGTGTGGGCTGTGGTTGCGTTGTTCCCTCGACGGGCCTGGTTAGGAGTCCAGGGTTAGCGGTTTCGGGGTGTGGCTCGGGTTCGATTCATGTCTGGGTTTTGGCTCGGTTAGGCGGTTGCGACGGTAGCGGGCCTGGGTTCGGTGCCTTTGGGCGTAGTGGTGCCCGTTGTCCTGTGCGTTGGCGTCCTTCGGCGTCCGGTTCGTTTGGTGACTTCTGGGCAGGGCCTGGCTTGGCGCCCCGTGGTGGTGGTTTGCTGGGTAACGGGGTTAGGTGGCGGCGCCGCTGGCCAGGGGGTCAGGCGCGTCGTGGTGTGTGGTGCGCAGGGCTCCTGGGGTGCTGTGGGTGCCGCCGGTGTCGGTGCGCCGACGCTTGTGGGGTGGTGAGGGGGTGTGTGTGTGCGGGGCTGGGCTTTGGGTGATGTCCCACAGGCGGATGCCGTCTCGCTGTGTCTCCTGGAGGGTCTCCCGCAGGCGCCTGGCGTATGGAGAAGGACAAGGATCCAACCACAGTGCCATTCTACCATTTTTGATTGCCGGTATACTCTTGGTTATCGGGTCCCGTGACCAGCAGTACGTATCAGTTCGACGAGCACTGTATGTGGATCGGAACAACGAGTCGCTGGGATAAGCAGGTATATCTGCTTCTTCCGCCTGTTACGATGCCGTTGTGTGCGCGAGGCCTCTCGCACTGCTGCCTCCGTTATTCGTCTTTATACATCACATTTACAGTTGCCGAACTATGTGTCGTATTCCGCTGGACATTTCGAAGAGATGCAGAACAAGAACCTTGGTGGTTTCATGCCTCTGATTCACGTGCTGTGGTACCTGGACAAATATCTTTTTGGGCAACCGGTATTCTGATGCAGTGGTTGTTGTGGACGACACGCCTGCCATGGCGTCAATGATTGCGATGTCCGACCTCCGTACTAAAGTGGCGTTTCTGGCTGTGTCAGCGATCAAGCAAAAGGACCTTGGGAATGCCGTTGGAAGTGCTCTGCAGCATGCAATCATCATGCGGTACATGTTGGAGGCTGATCAGACGGAGCAGGGAGCAACAGCTGCAACTTGGGATACTCAAGAAGAGTGGCTTCAGCGTGGCCTTCCACTGTGGGTTTTGGACAGCAACCGAGGGCATGAAGGGCACCAGCAGGTGCATGCTGCAGAGGCCGTCCAGGAAGATGTCGTGACTGAGGCCCCCGCTGACGACACTGAGCCTGTTGCGCCTGCACCTACCTTGCCAATGCAAGCCAAGGTGAAGAAGACAGTCAAAGTTATACCAACTCAGGGTACTGCAGCCGGAAAGGGAACCCCCTGGAGTAGCAAGAAGCAGGCAAAAAGAAAAGAGAAGGAATAGGACAAGCCCGCGGAATCAGACGGTGACGATGCCGACGAGGAGGAGAAAGAAGAGGATACGGAGCAAGTACTGGAGACCCAGCAGAAGCGCAAGCGGGCACCCGCCGCTCACTTGGATGCAAGCCTCGAATCTGGTAAGGAACAGCCGGAGAAGAAAGCGAAGACTGCCGCCACCGCTAGTGCAGAGTTCAAGCCGCCCTCGCGTTCTGGTGCCCAGCCGTCTCGTGGTTCCGTTGCCTCTCCAATTGGGACAAGTGCGGTGGCAAGAAGCCTGGGTTCCAGGTTGGCTAAGGTTGCTGGACCGAAGAAGAAATAAGTCACCATTAACCCAAGTGTTTCGCCTCTTTTTGCGGTCATGTGTGCGCGAGGCCTCGCGCACTCGCCTTCGACGCGAATGCAATTATATGCCCTTAAGGGCTTGTACATTTTTGTCGAGCTTTTATCTCAGTGTTTGTATGTTGTGCACTTTCTGTCCTGTTTTGTTGCCTTCTGTACACAATTGTTTCCGTGACCTTGAGTGCGCGAGGCCTCGCGCACTCAGGTACACAAAAACGCAATTTAATTCGCAGGACAAACATAGGTGCAACTGGAGACCCGCAGAATGTCATTTTTGAAAATGAGCTCCCGAACAGGCACGTACCACTTGGGTTTTGAAATACAAAAACGACAAGATTGGTAAAACACACCCTTCAAATCAGACAAAATAATAGTTTATTTTAATAAACAAAAAGTGGAAAAAAGCAGCAAATTGGGTAAAATTGTATTTTTTTGGTGGTATCTGGGTCATGTGTGCTGCAAATGTCCAAAAAAAAATAGTTTTTCGGGTGGTCATTTTTTAGGTCCTTCCCTTCCAAAAGGGGGTGCAGTTTGCGTGGGCTAAGTGAGAAGCATATAATACGTGGAGGCTGGTTAGTTTCCTCAGCAGCTAACCGAGTTCATCTGCCTTTGCTTTCAGGTGGGAAGGTCAGCGTGATTGGTGCAGTTGGTTGCCGAGCTACACAGGGCGCAGATCGCATAATCAACCTACTGCACCTGAGCCAGGCTTGGCGAGGACGGTCCGACCTCATCATCATACACGCTGTGCACGCCAACAGAGCACTCCTTCCCTCCAAGCCCTCGCAGGGAAACGTTTGGTGACGTCCCTGTTAGGCCACAGTCGCTTATCAGCACTGTGTTCTCTTTTATTTTCACAGGTGGGCCAATAGGGCTCGAGCCTTCTCTGTTATGACCACCCAGTACCGTGTGTAGGGGCTAGGGTCAGCAAGCCTGGTAGGGACTGAGTGCGGTTGTGCTCACCCTGCCTTCGAAGGCTGGTTCTGGCATTAGTGAGTGTAGCGTAGTGGTGTCTCCTGCTCCGCGTTCCTTTCCACGTCGGCAGGGGAGTGAGTTATTTTTTGGCCTTTAGAAAAACGGGTGTTTTGTATGCCTTTAGCACACTGGGTCACCCCTCCCCTCTAGTAGGTAGGGCTTTTGCCGTCTTCCCCAAAGGATAGGCGCCAGCACAGAAACTGGGCGCCATAGGAGTGGTAATAGTACCTGATTAGGACCTTCGGTCCAACGTCAGCGAAGGCCGCTTCGCGAGCCACGCCCGGGAGTGAAGTGAGACACATAGAGACATATGTAGCACACTTAGGGGTATGTTAACGGCGCCCAGAAAGGTAGAACCCCATGGGTCTGGACCAGTTAGGGGTCCTAACTGTGGGCACGCTTGTCCCCAAGGAGGGTGGACACACCTTGCTTCACGGCGCCTTGCTTGTCTCTGCCCCTTGGAGTAGTAAGCCACCGCTCTTCGTTGGCTCCCCAAGGTCAGAACATTAGGGCAGAGCCCATGCAACACATGGTCAACAAGGCAAACACTCGCTGGGTGGCTGCAAATCTGATATGCGGCCATCTGGTTCATGCTGGCAACCATAGGCATGGGACTGCAGGGCACAGCCAGGGCAGGTGCAGGGTTCCGCAAGCAGCGGATGTGTAGGTTTCTGGAGCGCCCAACCCGATTGAGGGTGGGAGTTAGTACATTCACCGTGACTGGAGGTCTACAGGAGTCGTGAACCTGTCCTGGGACACACTGAGTAGGCCTAGCTATCCGCACAAGAGTACCCACCGCCCCTGGGAGGTTAGAAAACAGTAAATAGATAGGCACAGGGAAAACTGCCAGGCCTTACCTGGAGGTGATTAGTTTTTCTGGTTCCGCTGGGACCGAATCTTAGCACGGGTTAGTAACTGTCCCTCGTTGTTCTCAACGAGGTAGGAGCGAAAGATGGGGTTGATACTGACGTGTTCCCGTGGGGGGCCGGCCACGGGACGCTGCGGTGACACGCACAGGTGAGCAGGCAGGCAAGGCACTACGCTCACAAGGGCATCAATACGCCTGTGTCATGTGACAAAGCGTTTCAGAATCCTTGCCACTCTGCAAAGAGGGAACGAAAGTATGTACAGCAACACATCAGGATATGTACACATGGGGTTAAGACTGGACTGGGGTAAGGGCATCAAGGGACAATAGACACTCAGTCCCAACTCATATCCCAATCCCAGGTCCGACCCTCTCAGTGGCTGGTAGGGGCGGGGGCTCAAACACAACCCATGCCCTGCTCAGTCCGGACCCTGAAACCCTGCCAGTGGGAGAGGTGTCCCACCTAGCCACAGGCGAGTTCCTGGAAACCAAGGTACTCCGAGGTCAACCGACAGTGACTCCCCATGCTCCCTTAACGGCAGGTCCCAACTCCACTCTGAGCCAGAGATATGGCCCCGCCATTATCACCCAGGAGTTGGTAGCTGAAAATGGGCTGTTTCAGCCCAAACTGAAATTAACTCAAAAATCCCCAAAATTGACCCCTCGTCCGGACCCGCCAGAGGTAGGGACGAGGCAACTGACCCTATGCCCTTCGAGTACGAACTCCCTGGAGCCCTCACCCAACCTGGTTCCCTTTGAGGTCCCGGCAGCAGGGCAACACGGATGAGTCAAGTGGGGTCATGATGCCAAAATCACCAAAATTGGCGTCATTCCCACGCGCGGCTCGCTCGGCCAAGGTAAGGCCATTGGCTCACAGGGCAGGAGGCAGGACCTTGGACTAATATCTGAGTGTACAACTTGGATTAAGGTCCGGGCTCCCTATGGGCTTAGAGAAATGGGGCCGCCAATTGACCACACGGAAGGGGGAAATTGGGGTCCCAAAATTGGGTCATTTTGGCTGCTTGAAATGAGCCAAAATTCGGTGTGCTCCCAATAGTATATCTCGACGCCGGCTTGGAGATCAGATCCGGCATTCCATACGTGATCCACCGGGAGTCGAACAGAGACTCCCATGCCCTTGGCTCTCAAAGATCTTCATGCCACTCGGCGTGGTGACGATCCCAATTGGGTCCACAAATGTCAAAATTGCAAAATTGCCCACACTCACTTTGGGCTAGCGCCTTAACGAAGGTGGCTCCACCTCGCCCACGTGGTGTGTGGACCATGGGGACCATTACCCATAACACCCATGTCATATATGGTCCATTGGTCCATGCGTCCGGCGTGCACGAAGGTTAGAACATGGGGCACGGCGGGCAGCAAAAGTGGAAAAATGCACAAAATGGCCAAAAATGCGCACACTCATGGTTGGGGCAAATGAGGCACATGCCCGACTCGGACCGGAGTGTGCCATAGGATTGGTATCAAGTCATATTGGTCCAACATATCTTTTGGGCGTCGCCCAACTCCCCCGATATTGGGAATGGCAGGGTCGCCAAGTGAGCCCATGATTTGGGATAGTCCCAAATCGCCAACATGGCGGCCACGGTATGCCAAGCCTAAGAGGAGTCATTCGCCGGGTCCAAGATATGTTGGGCACCGAAGTATGTACCCTCATATCATACTTGGGTCATGATGTCAATCGAGCGCAACGTTGAGATACACGGTCGCCACTTGACATCATGACGGGCCAAAAATGGCAAAATTGGCACAAAGACAAACCAAAGTGCCTTGAGAGGCGCACAATTATATTATAATATCTTTGGCTTGGATCGTGCAATCAACTAATCCTTCTAAACACAATGACTTGACACCAATGACCTACGATCCCACATATGTGCTCCACTTGGGGCGCCTTGAAAGGTTACGAGCGCTACTTCCCAAGTGGGCACACGAAAATATGGAAAATTGCAAAACACCCACTTTGCTCCCAACGCATCGCTTCGGGTTCACCACACAAGCTTCCCTTCACGAAGGTTAGGCTTGCAATTGATCGTAGGGAGTATGGAGAAGGGGCTTGCACAATATGAGGTCCATTGGCGGGCTTGTCTTGGAGCAATGGACCCGCCAAATGGGCACGCAACACAACACATGGCACATACCAAATATTGCCCAAAAAGGCAGCTCCCACCACGATATGTCATGCCCCTCCAAGGGCATAACTTTGTGTCAATCGCTCATAGGAACTCAAGGAGAGTTCCTATGCGACACCAACACTTGCGCGCTACACTCGAAAGTTATCTTAACGCACGCAATATCATGGCCAATGTATCGTAACGCAAACTCTACCCTCTTGACCATGATCCATTACACTAGCGCGCACGTGTGGAGACGCAAGGCATATAATGCTTCCTAAATTACGTCGGGAGTATTGTGAATACATCCCACGTTTCCTTATCGTGATTGCTCGCAAGCGGCACGAGATATGACCCTCACAAGTGGCCTCACGAATCAACTTTGTTTTGCCCGTATCTCTAAGACAAATGGAGGGCAAGATAAAAGGAAAGTTGATTCGTGCATAGGGAAGCACGTAGGTCCACTCGAAGGAGGTCAAATCAAGTGCGGGGATGTCGAAGTCGAAAATCCGATTTCGACATCCTGAAAAATTCGGATTAAGGTTGCGAGTATTAATTATGAAAATTGCGGATGCATCAATGCAGTTCCTGGCGACTTTGGAGCCTTCGTCGCGGATAGCGTTAAAATTTCCATTAATTACAGTTAAACTGGCGGTTACGGTAAAGTCGCGAACCAACCGCCAGCAGTCAAAACAGTGAGTATCAGAACGGAAGCGTAAAAATTGACGGAAACAATATGAAAATAAAACCCTGTTGATTCCTGATATTCTGGTACACAAATCTCCGCTGGCGGTGCATCGGTTGCCGATGCGGGGCTTCACGGCACGGAACACGCCGTACATGGGGTTAGTGGACCGGAGACCGGTTGTATGCCGTAACCTGGCCATGGGGTTCTGGGTACCGCTTCACCCCCCTCCTTAGAGCAAACCCTGGGGGGGCTCGATAACACCCAAGCATGGCAGCGGGTACCCAGGACCATAACCTGAAGGGGGGGGGTGTCACATCCTCACTCCAGGCTGATGCAGGGTAGGCTGCCTAAATTCCACAGTAATTCCACAGTAAAATAGGTATGATGCTGTAAAAGCTCGTAGCACATGTATAGTATCAAGTATCAAGTCCCGGGTCCTGGCGGCGATTGTTCGGCATCCAAAGGACCCGTTAACCCATACCAGGCGCACCGGGTGCCGGCTGCTACGGTCACCACCACAGTGGCAGTGGCATACACGGCCAACATAGGCGACACACGACGACCGAGGTGGTCCCACAAGTCGAGAGCGACCACAAAGATCCATCAGGCTACCCCAAGCTTCCCAAGGCCCGCCGACTGGGGAGAGTCCCCACGGGTCCTTCCTCGGGCGCACCATGTCCATATCCATACGACGCGAGTCCAGAGTGCCATAGTCGAACTCCTTACGAACCCCAAATCGTAAGGGAACTCCTCCTGAAGGGATCGGGCATCAAGGCCGTCTTTTCCCTCGCCCTACTGCCACGAAGGCCATACATGAGGGAGTCCTCATGCAGTGTGGGCGGAGGCGTCGACTCCTCAAACCACCAGTTTCCCAGGCAGACTGACCGAGGTCAGGAGCACCGGAGGCCGCCATCCGAATGCAAGTGCGTCTGCAAATCGGTAGGCTCACACTGGGACTGACAGTGGCGGACCGCTGGGAGTGTAGTCAGGCAACTGGGCTTCCCGCCTGGCGCCATCAGGATCTCCACACATCACAGCGAATAGGGCAACACGGTATCACGGTATCACGGTATCAAGGCGCCTCCGTATCCCGATTCGTGGTGAAAAACAGTCCATCCCTCAGCGATGGGCTGATGACACTTAACATACAGATGCACATATCCTGGAGGGCAGAAAAACAAGCAACAATCTGGGTAAATAGGCGTGTAAACACACTCAGAACAGAGTGCCAAACCACGCCACGGTCAGGATAAGGCAAATGCAGGAGGATGGACAGGATAACGCCTGAGTTCAGGCATATATAGTCTCGAGACACACGTCGACTGGCCTGGATTCCGCAAATGCCATGGAACCAGACCACACACTCAAAAATCGCAATGCCGATGACAGCGGCATCCGTTGCGCAACGTCGTATGGGCTTCAAGGCCCCAAGAGCTCAAAAATATGAAGGTCAGTCGCCCTACCTGGTTTCCCAAGGATTCAGCAGGGGGGGTGAGTGACGAATAAAAGAAGAGAGGGGCCATCCTCCTCTGGATTCAGCAGGGGGGGGGTATATGGCCACTCTGTCACCGAAAGATGGAAGAGAGCAAGCAAGTAAGGGACGATTCGTCGGCCTCACAAGCGCTCATAACACATCAGGGGAGAGCTCAGGGCGCTGATCAGGCACCCCTGGCTGCAATCGCCCGGGTGAGTGCTGCCAAGTCCGAAACGTGGATCTTGGTCTTGTGCTTGCGGATGTACTCCATGAAGGGAGTATTGACCCGCGGCACAAACGAGGAGACGGGTTCCCAGGTGTCGTGGGACGGCCCATAGCCTCGCCAACGAACCTTGAACTCCAGACCCCCGGGTGCCGAGGCCTTCGGACGCTGAGCCAGGATCTTCTCGACAGTATAGTCGTCCTGCTCAGCATAGTCGTCGTCCGAATCGGCCTCATGTTTGGCGTAGTCCAGGGACACATGTCGGCCACGGAGGTCGGGTTCCCGCACACGGAGTTGACTCTCGTGGCGCTCCCGGAACTGTCCGTGACCCACCTTGATGCGGTAAGTGTCCTCACCAATCCTGAGGACCACCTCGCCGGGTGTGAACCAGGTTTTGGTGCGGTGGGTGCCCTTGGGGCGGGGTCTGATCACCCACACCGGGTCTCCCACCCTGAACCTCTGCGCTGTCGAGCTTGGGGCGGACTTCTGACGCTCAGCATGCTCCTTCTCAAGCTGCTGGCGGATGTCCCGCGCCGTTTGCTCTTGCCGCGCGAAGAACTCCTTGGCATCCATAGCCATGCCATCACCAGACAAGGGAAGTCCCCTACCCAGGGGGTCCCTGCCGAACAGAATCTGGTGAGGGGACAAGCCGCCCGGAGTGGGGGTGTCATGATGGGCCTTCAGAGCAGGCCACATCTCCTCAAACCAGTTCCGACGTGGATTGGTGATGTGGATCTTGCGCAGCCTCTCGAACAGCTGCCGTCCAGCCACTTCAGCACGGCCGTTAGACCGGCTGAGATAGGCGACGCTCTTGGCATGACGTATTCCCATGAGGGAACACATAGCCTTGAACCAGCCACCAGTAAACTGGGGCCCTCGGTCACTGCAAATGGTGCGGGGGATGTCAAAGACGGACAGCCAATGACGAATCATCATGACTGCCACTTCCTTGGCAAGCAACCCCTTTTTGCGTGCCGGAACGGCTACCACGTAGCCGCTGTGGCGGTCCACACAGAGAACCACACAGTCAAAGGTCTCCTTGCCAATGTGCACTTCGGGCATGGAGAAGACGTCCATGGCCACGCTCTCCATGGGCTGGTCAGGAACCGGGGTCCATTGGGGTTCCCCCTTGACGTTCCGGTTGTCGGGATTGCAGGCCTGGCAGACCGAACAACCCTTCCTGACCTTCTTGATGGCGGTGTAGAGAACGATATGGTCGATCTCGAACCGGCGCTGCATGTCAAGGGCTTGCTTCTTGACCCCTGGGTGCAGCATGTGGTGGTGCCAAGCTTCACACAGCTCGAGCACCCGGGACTCTGGGACTAGCAGCTTACCATACCGGTAGAGCTTGCCATCTTCCTCAGTCAGCCCCTTTGGCCACTTCTGCCCGTCGTCAGGGTCGGTCACAGCCCTATATTCGGCCGCAAAGGCCTCAGACTTGGCGTAATCGTCGGTCCAGTCGTCCTGGAGGCAAGACTCCGGGAAGAGGTGCTTGTCGGACTCAGTTTCCACAGGGGGTGCCGGACCGGGCCTTCCGCCCGCGGCACCCACAGGGGCGAGTACACTGACCGTTCTGCTCACGCTCGAAGCGAGGGGGCCATCTGCAGCCATGACGACGAAGCATTTAACATCCTCCTCCTCCATCAGGCGCTCCATTTCAATGATCTTCTTGGCTTCAGCGGTCTCAGCCTCATCGCCATGGGCAGAGATATCCTGCATGCCCTTGCTGGCGGGATAGGCCCACCTACTGAGACAGTCCGCCACGGTGTTATCCTTTCCAGGAATGTAAACAACCGTAAGGTCGAACTTGGCCAAGGTCTCGTGCCATCTTGCCCGTCGGGAGGCGGGACCTGAGGGGGTGTCCACGTGCTCCTTGTGCCACGACTGCAGACTCTGATGGTCGGTGCAGACGGTGACGGGATGGAGGGCTATGTACCCAGCCCATTTCCTGAGAGCCATGACGATGGCATACGCCTCCTTTTCACGGGGCGTCCACGTCCGTCTCTGGCCTTCCGCCAGGACTCGGCTCCAGAAGGCCACGGGCACGTGCCTCCCGTCGTCAAGCACTTGCTCCAACACAGCGCCTATGGCGTAGTCGGAAGCGTCGGTGCGCAGGACGAACCCTCGGTCGGGATCCACGAGGTGCAGACCCACTGCGGATAGCAGCGCCTGCTTCATTCCCTCAAAGGCACGGTCGGACTCTTCAGTCCAGACCAGAGCCTTCTTGGACCCCTTCTTGGTCTCCTCTCGGTTGCCCTTGAGCATGGTCGTCATGGGGGCTGCATACTCGGCATACATTTTGATATACCCCGAGTAGTAGTTGCAGAACCCCAGATACGCCCGTAGCTCAGAGACCGTCTTGGGCTTTTCCCAGTGCTCAATCGCAGCCACCTTGCCAGGTATGGGCTTTCGCTGCCCGTTCCCGACCACATGGCCAGCGAAGACCACCTCGCTTACCGCAATGGTGGCCTTGTCACTGCTGCCCGTGAGTTTGTGCCGAACCAGAAGGTCCAGCACTCGAGTGACGTCCCTTTCGTGTGCCTCCAGGAGCTCCTCGTAGCTCATGCTGGGGTCCCCGGACGCGATGATCACGTCGTCCACGAAGGGGTCCGCACAGTCGCGCACCGGCTCAAGCAGGTTCTCCAGCATCAGCTGAAAAGCCGCATTGCCGTTGGTAACGCCCATAGGCATCACGTTCCACTGGAGAGGTCCAAGTGGGGTGCTCATGGCTGTGCAGGCACGGGACTCTTCGGCGAGAGGCATCTGATGATAACCATGTTTCAGGTCAATCACCGTGAAGATCCTCCGCCGGTTTTTTTTTGCAGCATATCCTCAATGAGGGGCAGCGTATAGCTGTCGTGCTGCGTTTGGGCGTTCAGGCCGCGGTAGTCGACCACGAGCCGCCACTCACCGGCAACCTTCTTGGGGACGACGAAGCAGGGAGAGGCCCACTCGGAGTGGCACGGCTCAAGCCAGCCTCTCTGGATGAAGTCACGGAGGATCTTCTCCATGGCCTCTTTCCTCTCGCCCCTCAGGGCAAACTCCCGGTGTCGATACACACGGGGGTCCTGCTTCAGTCGTATCTTGGCCTCGCCATACGGTCCACGCACCGGTGGGGGGAACACAGGTTTTCCGCTGAAGAAGGTCTCGCCATACTTCTGCTTCAGCCTGGCCCTCAACGCCTGGATCTTGGGGCAGTCATCGGACTCCGCCTTGGCCTTTCCGGGCACTTGAACCACGGAGCTTACTTGAGGGGTAGCTACTCCGCTCGCTTTCAGCTCAGGTGGTCTTCCCAGGTGACCCAAAGGGCCATCTCTGGTCTTGCCTCGGAACAGATCGCCGTAGGTGGGTGGGTTACCGCCAGGCGGCTCGTCTTGGCTGGACATGTGGTCCAGCACCCTCTGTACGAAGGTATTCCCGTCATAGGAACCGGAGACGATTGAGTCCACTTCCCACCAGGCTTTGTCCTGGCCTTTGCCCTCACGCTGGTTCCCCCAGTCGTGAAAGGGCTGATCCATATACCCCTGAACCAGATCCCACTCCTCTTCAGTGAGGGGGTCTTCGGAGTCCGATTCTTCGATGTCAACAAGGGGAACCGCAAAGCATTGCCTCCAAGGCTCTGCTATGATACGGTTGACACACACGAAGTCTGTGGTGTCGGCCTGATCAAGGCCCCCATCCACATAGTGGAATTCTGTTGGCCATCTCTGGGGTGGCACGGGCTGTCCCTTAGCGTCCTGATAGACACTCTCTCCAGCCGGTAGGACGACCTTGTTCAAGGTCATGTTGGTCAATGAGGCTACCCAATGTCGGGTACTTTCCTCCTCGGTGCATCCCATAGGAACAACCAGCACTGCCTTGGAGCGGTCCTTGCGAATCTTCGCTATCGCTCTTGGAATGTCCCAACGGGGGCAATGGATCCACATCAATCCCTGATGCGGACCCCAGTGCTTCTTCCACGCAGAGTCCTGTGCGCTCCAGTACTTCTCACACACCCGCAGATGGGCGGAGGTTCCTGAAGAGAACGCATCCAGGGCCAGATCCGAAGCTCCCAGGTCCGCGACCACTCGGTTCGCCACTTCGGGCCTTACGCCGTACTCCTGGTTTGCTGGCCCAGTGGGCTCAGTGTCCAGCGCGGCCACTTCGAGCTGATTGCGTTCGGGGTGGATCCATTGGCATTCCACATGGTGCTCAGGTGACGAGAGCCACGAGAGTTGGTCGTCCTGGTACAGGGTCATGGAGGCCTGGGCCGGGAGGACGCCGGAGTCCGTCTCCATCATGAAGTCGTACCCGACGATCATGTCCCAGTCCATCTCGGCCTCGTAGAAGCTACCGTGCAGGAGGATTTCCTTGCCGAGGTCTGGGCGGCTCAGCTCACGATGGTTCACGAACTGCAGCCCAATGGCCGCTTCCTTCGTGCCTCCCACCATGTACTGGCCGTTCGCCACCTTCAGCCTGACAGGTTTCCGACTGTCGGTCAGACACTCTGGTGGAAGTAGGCCAGCCTTGACCAAGCTGACTTCAGCTCCCGTGTCGACCAACACGTCGAAAACCTTTTCCACTTCCCCGCATAGGGCACGGACCTTAAGATGCAACTGCCGCTCGCGACCGACACGGCGCACGGCGTGCAAACTCAGGATCTCCGGCCGTTCCAGAAGCTCAACAAGCGACTGGTGCAGGTCGTGGACAATGGGCTCAGGCTGCCCATCTGCAGCATCGAGCTGCGGTCCGGGTGATCCTCCGATACTCTCGGATAGATCCTGTAGTACATCAAACACGTTCTTGGTCGCGAAAGACGGACGGGTGCAAGGGTTCGTGCCTTCACTTGCCCTCACCCCGCCTCCGCGACTGGGCGCCAGACCGGGCCTTCCGCCCGCGGCAGTCCCCTTGTGCTTATCGACTCCCGACTGGGATGGTTCGGCGCTTCCCACGTCACCATCCTGCGGCCGCCCTAGCTGGGGCCCTTGGCTGCAGGGGCTCCGCTAGGGGGCGTCGGTTCTGGAAGAGGGGGTGTTCTCCTCGGCCTCAACATCGTTGACGCCCTTCTTTCTTCCCCCTTTACCTCCCCCTTTACCCTTCTTGTCCTTGTCCTTGTTCTGGTCATTCTGGTTGTTCTCCTTGTTCTTGTTGTCCGACCTGGGGACCCAGTTCCGCTTGATCTCCTGGATCTCCTTGGCCAACTCGGTCCCCACCGACGACATCAGCCTGGCCAGCTCGTCCTTGTCGACCTCCATTTTGGCTTCCCGGATACCCGCGGGCGCACGCTTCTTCGACCCGTGCGCCTTCTTGTAAGCCTCCGTGTCGGCCTTGTGGACGGGGCATGTTCGGTGGTCATGGTTGAAGCCTTTCTTCCTCCCATAACACACGAAACAGCCCTGCGGGTTAGCTCGTATGAACTCCCCAAAGGACAGCGGAGGGTCGCCAATGCGGCGAGGGTCCCTCTTCTCCTGCTTCCTCCAACCCTGCTGCAGGGGCTTCCAGTTTCCCGGCTTGCTCCCCGCGCTCAGGTTCCTGGCCACGAAGGCACAAACGGCCACCTCGGCGGGCTCATCGTCGTCGTCATCGTCGACGAGAGTCTCATCGCCGCCGGCCCCCGCTGGGTCCATGGCGTCTTCCCCGCCAGGTCCCTCGCCAACGTAGTTGACGTCGCGGTCGCCGGGCCTCAACCCGCGGGTGTGGTGGAGGTTTCGGTACTCCTTGAGTACCTCCTCGCCAACCCACTCCAGGATCTCGTCGCAGCTCATCCGCGCCGGGATGGGCTGCAGACGGATGGTCTGGCCGCTCAACTCACAGTCGTCAAGGCGCCACATCGCGGTCTTCTCGCGATCGCCCGAGACGGTGATGAGAAGGGCGTTCCGCAGGGAGTGCCGTTTGACATCCCGGGCCACGTTCTTCTTCGCCCAAGACACCACGTTCGTATGATACTCCTTGGGGAGCATCATCTTGACCGTGTGGTTGGACTTGGCCCTCTTGGATTCCTCCTTGGTGACCCTCTTGATCCATGCTTCCGGTAGCATGGAGAGCAGGCGAGCCTGCTCGTCACCCTCGTTCCAATCCTCCACGTTGCGGCGGAAGAGGGTGTATTTCCCTCGGAAGTCACGCCACTCCCGTAGGCGGATCTCCCGTCCATCATGCTCAAGCTTGATGGACTTCCAGCGCTTGGCAGCCACCTGCGGAGCGTCCACCCGCTCCTGCTCGTTGAGCCACTTCTTGGCGTCCTTGAGGGTCTTGATTCTCCCCTCCTTAGTCGCCACGAAGTATAGCTCGCCGAGCACTTCCGGCAGGCGGTACCTGAACCGTTTGAAGACATACTTCTCCGCATCAGCGGGAGGCAGGTCTTCAGTGACGGTCAGCCCCCAATCGTCCAGCTTCTCCAAGAAGCGGTCGAGGTTGAGGGGGTTGCCGTCGTACATGGGGGGCTTGATGTCCTTCAAGTCTTCCCACACGGCGGCATCCGCGGCCTCAGAGACCATGAACGCCGGCCGCGAGGTCGACCGAGGTTCCCATCGCCCTCGCCCACGGACTCCCACGGCCGCCACGTCCATCTCCTCCATGGAATCCCTGTGGCTACGCCGCGGTTCCTCCACGTACGCTGAACCGAAAAGTTCACGCCGTACTGCATCCATGTACGCATCCTCATCACGGCGCCGGCGGCTGCGTTCAGCGGCCTCCCGTCGTACACCACGCGGCGGGCTGATGTCGAACTCCTCCAGGTCCAAGTCCAGGTTCAGGTCCTCACCTTCGCCGACATCCCACTCCACGTCTCCTCTGGGGACCTCATCCCTGAGTCCACCATAACGTCCTCCAGCCCTGGCGATTGGCGCCGGGGCTGGTGCCGGGCGTCGGGGGCGTACAGGCGTCCGCGGTGGGGCACGGCGGTTGTGATAGTCCGCGCTGAGCCACTCATCGCGCCATTCCTCACTGCCACTGCCGGGCGGCACGCGCTCGTTGCGGCGGGCCGCGCTGTGGTGAGAGGGGGCGGTGAGAGAGGGGGCACTGGCGCTGGGGCGACTCCTGGGGGCTCCGCCGGGGGCGTGGGGTCTGCCTGGACCTGGTCCGGGTCCCCAGCCGTCGTCCGACGAGCCAGACTCCAGGGGTGGGTGGTCGCTGCCGACGCTCCCACGGGCTTCCAGCGCATCCAGCCTCTCCTGCAGGCCGCTGACGGCGTTGGTCAGCGACTTGGTCTCGGTCCTGGCGATGTCCAGGTCCTTCTGCGCGCGCGCGGCGACCGTGGAGATGCGAGCCATCTCGCTCTTGCCCGTGTCTACCTCCAGCTCGAGCAACTGGACTCTCCTGCGGAGGTAGACAATCCACCGCCAGGTGGCATCCGGGTCGCCGTTCCCTGGTGGGTCGTCGGGGTCCCCAGGGGGTCCTCCAGGAGGGCCTCCGCCGGGTCCGCCCGGTCCAGGGGGTCCTCCCCCGCCCGGTGGTCCGCCTCCAGGGGGTCCACTTGGTGGGCGTCCTCCAGGGGGTCCTGAAGGTCCTCCGCCAGGGGGTCCCGGTGGGTCTCCGCCGGGTCGCCTCGCCGGGTCCGAGGATGGGCGCTTCCTCGTGATGCCGAACTCCATGTCGTCATCCTCGTCCATGTCGCCCCACCTGGGCGTCTCGGTCACGGAGGACTCGGAGCTCCGGTAGGGAGGAGGGGGATCCTCATCCTCACCTTCCGGTTCCATGGGGACGTCTCCGCCGCCTCCGCCCGTCCAAGCCACCACTTGGCGATGTCGACGGCCTCGTTCATCCCCGTCACTGGCGGTGAAGAAGGGGTCACTGTCGTGGGGGTGCCCACCCGCTGGCCTCCGCGGCCTCTCGGGGGTCTTCCCCTTGCCCTTCCTCCGTCGACGGGCGGTGGTGCCACTGCTCCCAGTGCTGCCCGTGTCCGCCTCATCCAGCGTCATCCTGGAGGAGGCGTCCCCTTCGAAAAGCTTTCGAAGGGTCTCCACTCGTGATCCTCCCGGGGGAGTCTCGCGGTGGAGTTTGGCCTCTGCCTCCTCCATTGCGGCGGCGGTGGCTGCAGCAGCTCGCGCTTCGGCTTCTCCCCGAGCACGAGCCGCCTCGGCTTCCCGGGCCTGCAGCAGCTGCGCCTTCTGCGCCTCCAACGCCGCCAGTTCCGCCTCCGTCTTGGCCTTCTCCTCAGCGACCTTCCGTCGCGCGGCCTCGATGGCTTCCTTCTTGGCGGCATCCTCCTGGGCCTTAGCCGTCGCTTCGGCGTGGGCCCTTTCCTCCGCCTCCTTCTTTGCCCTCTCTTGGGCAAGCGCCTCTTCCAGCGCCTTCACCTCGGCCTCCTTGCAGGCAATGGCCTCCTGCGTCAGGCGGGCTTCCTCGTCGGCTGCCGCCAACTCACCGTTGACCTGGGCAGTCGCTGCCCCATGGGCGGCCACGGCCGTGAGTCCGGCCGCAATGGCCGCCACGGTCTGGGCGTGGATGGCCATGCCATGCGCCCACTCCGCAGCCTCCTCCTGGGCGATGCCGGCGGCGCCCTCCACGGCAGCGCTGTACTGCCTGGCCCGTTGCCGGGCAACCCGACGGTTGCAGGGCACCCCACAGGCGCGCTCACAGGCGCGCGCCACGTCCCTTTCGGGAGCGACGCTGCTGCTGGAGCTGGCCTGGTCGGCCGGCATCCTCCCGCGGTGGGCCGACTCCACGTCGCTGCTGGGGCCTGCTGGGGCCTGCCGGGCCCTCAGGAGCAGCGGACGGGGCTTGGCCTGGGTCTGCTTGGCGACCTGGATGTAGTCGCCAAGGGTGGTGGAGCCGGGGTGGTGACCACCATTGGGCCGTTGGGGACTGGGGGCTGGGGTTCCGCCCTTGGCGCCTTGGGCGGCTTCGGCGGCCAGGGACTCCTGGTACTCCCGCCACCTCCGGTCCCTCTTCTTGTCCCCGGCGGACCGCTTCTCCTTCCCCGGAGACGCGCTGCTGCTGCCCTGCAGCCTGCGCTCGCTCCCCGGTTCCGGGAAGTTCTTCTCGATCACGTCCCACAGGGAGACGTTGATCGAGGCGCCCGACGGGTAGGCGTTGGGCTCCTCGTCCTCCTCAATCCCGTCGGGACGCAGGCCTTCGCCGGGCCTGTCCGGCCGGGTCCACGTCCTCCAGCGCCTCTGCTGGTGGCGGTACTCGTACCCTTCCGCCCGCAGCCAGTCCTCCACGGCCTGCAGGCGGTCGGGGGCGATGTCCGTGCGGAGCTCGAAGCTCCTGGGCATGCCGCCTTCGCACTGGGGGTTGCTGTGGCGGTAGTGCTGGTCCCAAACCAACCCACGCAGCAGGCGTGCTGCATGGGGGTGGGGCCGCGGCCACGTCCTGCCCGCTTCCTGCCAATTCACCATGGCAGCGGGGGCGTAGATGGTCTTGAGGTCCTTGACGTGCACTCGTTCAACTCAACGAACTGGTTGTGGTTGTTGAGGAGGGTGCTGCAGCACTGGATTGGAAGTGCGGCTGGTGCTGGTCAGCCGGTGGTTGTGGAGGTGGTTGACGCGGCCTTGCTGGTCGGCCGATGGGACTCCGGGTCGGCCGATGGGGCTGATGCAGGAGTCCTGGTCTGTGCACCTCTTTCACGGCTGCTGCGCGGTCAGGGCGATGCTCTGGACGGCGCTGCTGGCTCCCTGCCGAGCTCGGCGCTGTCGCTGGGTGGCGCTGCGAGCTGCTGCGCTGCGCTGCGAGACGCTGCGCTGCGCTGCGAGCTGCGAGCTGCGCCGCGCTGCTGCGACGCGCTGCTCGGGGTTGGTGGCCCCGAGTGGCACGCGAGGGCTGGGTAACCCCGCGGCGGTGAAACGCTTTTGACGCGTTCCCGTGGGGGGCCGGCCACGGGACGCTGCGGTGACACGCACAGGTGAGCAGGCAGGCAAGGCACTACGCTCACAAGGGCATCAATACGCCTGTGTCATGTGACAAAGCGTTTCAGAATCCTTGCCACTCTGCAAAGAGGGAACGAAAGTATGTACAGCAACACATCAGGATATGTACACATGGGGTTAAGACTGGACTGGGGTAAATGCATCAAGGGACAATAGACACTCAGTCCCAACTCATATCCCAATCCCAGGTCCGACCCTCTCAGTGGCTGGTAGGGGCGGGGGCTCAAACACAACCCATGCCCTGCTCAGTCCGGACCCTGAAACCCTGCCAGTGGGAGAGGTGTTCCACCTAGCCACAGGCGAGTTCCTGGAAACCAAGGTACTCCGAGGTCAACCGACAGTGGCTCCCTATGCTCCCTTAACGGCAGGTCCCAACTCCACTCTGAGCCAGAGATATGGCCCCGCCATTATCACCCAGGAGTTGGTAGCTGAAAATGGGCTGTTTCAGCCCAAACTGAAATTAACTCAAAAATCCCCAAAATTGACCCCTCGTCCGGACCCGCCAGAGGTAGGGACGAGGCAACTGACCCTATGCCCTTCGAGTACGAACTCCTTGGAGCCCTCACCCAACCTGGTTCCCTTTGAGGTCCCGGCAGCAGGGCAACACGGATGAGTCAAGTGGGGTCATAATGCCAAAATCACCAAAATTGGCGTCATTCCCACGCGCGGCTCGCTCGGCCAAGGTAAGGCCATTGGCTCACAGGGCAGGAGGCAGGACCTAGGACTACTATCTGAGTGTACAACTTGGATTAAGGTCCGGGCTCCCTATGGGCTTAGAGAAATGGGGCCGCCAATTGACCACACGGAAGGGGGAAATTGGGGTCCCAAAATTGGGTCATTTTGGCTGCTTGAAATGAGCCAAAATTCGGTGTGCTCCCAATAGTATATCTCCACGCCGGCTTGGAGATCGGATCCGGCATTCCATACGTGATCCACCGGGAGTCCAACAGAGACTCCCATGCCCTTGGCTCTCAAAGATCTCCATGCCACTCGGCGTGGTGACGATCCCAATTGGGTCCACAAATGTCAAAATTGCAAAATTGCCCACACTCACTTTGGGCTAGCGCCTTAACGAAGGTGGCTCCACCTCGCCCACGTGGTGTGTGGACCATGGGGACCATTACCCATAACACCCATGTCATATATGGTCCATTGGTCCATGCGTCCGGCGTGCACGAAGGTTAGAACATGGGGCACGGCGGGCAGCAAAAGTGGAAAAATGCACAAAATGGCCAAAAATGCGCACACTCATGGTTGGGGCAAATGAGGCACATGCCCGACTCGGACCGGAGTGTGCCATAGGATTGGTATCAAGTCATATTGGTCCAACATATCTTTTGGGCGTCGCCCAACTCCTCCGATATTGGGAATGGCAGGGTCGCCAAGTGAGCCCATGATTTGGGATAGTCCCAAATCGCCAACATGGCGGCCACGGTATGCCAAGCCTAAGAGGAGTTATTCGCCGGGTCCAAGATATGTTGGGCACCGAAGTATGTACCCTCATATCATACTTTGGTCATGATGTCAATCGAGCGCAACGTTGAGATACACGGTCGCCACTTGACATCATGACGGGCCAAAAATGGCAAAATTGGCACAAAGACAAACCAAAGTGCCTTGAGAGGCGCACAATTATATTATAATATCTTTGGCTTGGATCGTGCAATCAACTAATCCTTCTAAACACAATGACTTGACACCAATGACCTACGATCCCACATATGTGCTCCACTTGGGGCGCCTTGAAAGGTTACGAGCGCTACTTCCCAAGTGGGCACACGAAAATATGGAAAATTGCAAAACACCCACTTTGCTCCCAACGCATCGCTTCGGGTTCACCGCACAAGCTTCTCTTCACGAAGGTTAGGCTTGCAATTGATCGTAGGGAGTATGGAGAAGGGGCTTGCACAATATGAGGTCCATTGGCGGGCTTGTCTTGGAGCAATGGACCCGCCAAATGGGCACGCAACACAACACATGGCACATACCAAATATTGCCCAAAAAGGCAGCTCCCACCACGATATGTCATGCCCCTCCAAGGGCATAACTTTGTGTCAATCGCTCATAGGAACTCAAGGAGAGTTCCTATGCGACACCAACACTTGCGCGCTACACTCGAAAGTTATCTTAACGCACGCAATATCATGGCCAATGTATCGTAACGCAAACTCTACCCTCTTGACCATGATCCATTACACTAGCGCGCACGTGTGGAGATGCAAGGCATATAATGCTTCCTAAATTACGTCGGGAGTATTGTGAATACATCCCACGTTTCCTTATCGTCATTGCTCGCAAGCGGCACGAGATATGACCCTCACAAGTGGCCTCACGAATCAACTTTGTATCTCTAAGACGAATGGAGGGCAAGATAAAAGGAAAGTTGATTCGTGCATAGGGAAGCACGTAGGTCCACTCGAAGGAGGTCAAATCAAGTGCGGGGATGTCGAAGTCGAAAATCCGATTTCGACATCCTGAAAAATTCGGATTAAGGTTGCGAGTATTAATTATGAAAATCGCGGATGCATCAATGCAGTTCCTGGCGACTTTGGAGCCTTCGTCGCGGATAGCGTTAAAATTTCCATTAATTACAGTTAAACTGGCGGTTACGGTAAAGTCGCGAACCAACCGCCAGCAGTCAAAACAGTGAGTATCAGAACGGAAGCGTAAAAATTGACGGAAACAATATGAAAATAAAACCCTGTTGATTCCTGATATTCTGGTACACAAATCTCCGCTGGCGGTGCATCGGTTGCCGATGCGGGGCTTCACGGCACGGAACACGCCGTACATGGGGTTAGTGGACCGGAGACCGGTTGTATGCCGTAACCTGGCCATGGGGTTCTGGGTACCGCTTCAATACTCCCATCTGGCTGTTTAAAGGCGGACATGGGCTCCCAGGGTGGCCTCCCATAGCCCGTACCCGTCACACATGGGTGGGGAATTTTCAGCCCTGTTTATACTCGTGGCGTGCAATAGCTGCAACCACGTAGTAGCCATCGACTGCCATCTCATCGGCAGTCATTTTCAAGTTCCTCTGCCTCCTCTGGGCTGGCAGCGTTCTCCAGGTCGATATGCTCGACCTCACTGTCACTCAGACGCCGCTCATCCCAGGACACGTCATCGGGGGAGTGATAGTGCCTCAACTGTTTAGGAGCACAAAGCAGTTCGCCATCTAGACGTTGACTGCACCTGACATGGATGCTAGATCCATCTATCCTGATAATACGATAGGGCCCAAAACAAGGGTCCTGTAGGCAGTTACGGGGCCAAGAGGGTAGTCGTGAATGGTGAAGCAAAACAAGGTCACCAACCTTGAAACTGGCGGGTCGCCGTAGGCCATTTCGTCGGCTCAGTTCACGTTCACGGATGTGTCTCAGGTCAATCCCAGCCTGGGTAGCCATTGACTGCTTGTGTTCGAGCAAATTCCCAACAAGGATCTTGAAGTCCTCAGGAAAGGGGGTTTTTGAGAACCAAGCAGGACGTCCTCCGTGAAACAGCTATTGGGGGGTGAAAACCGTCGAATAGCTCCTCTGAGAGTTCATGGTCAACACTGCCCAGGGCACTAGGCGTACCCAATCTTTGGTATGCTCCTGTTTCATCATGATCCGCACGTTTTGTTCCACCAAACGCTTTTGTCTCTCGCAAAGAGGGTTAGACGTGTGGGTATAGGGCACACCTGTGGTTACCTCAACATTGAGGGCGTTCAGTACTCGCTTGTCCCATCCTGTGTCACTGCGGATGCGTACATCCTCATCAGAGTGCACCTGTTTAGGTGCTCCGTAGGCTTCGAACCATTGTTCGACCAACATTTTCACAGTCTGCTCACCTGTAATTTTCTTATTGCAAGGAAACACACAGCGGGAAAGGCCACAGGTCACCACTAGGCAACTATCATAGCCACCGAAGCAAGGTAGGCCGTGGATGAAATCCACGTAGAGAAGAGAGTTAGTACAATAGGGTATGGTGTCAATGGCATGTGTGGGGGCTTTGTATAGGTAGTTTATCGCCTAAAAACCAGCTGTTTATGCAATGCCCACACCCGTGTGGATTTTGCATAAACATATGGGTAGGCTGGAAGTCAGTCACGTATCCCTACTATCGCTCTGCTTGCTGGCATGACAGCCACAAGCATCAACAATGGTCTGCATACGAGACCTCAGTTGAGTTAGGGTTAGAACCAGAGTAGTAACACTCACGAAAGAAGTCCACTGAGCGATTAGCGGCAGTGTGATCTGAGCTGATATGTGACCACTGTAGAAACCCGTCGAGTCGTGACTCAGGCACAACTATACGATCCTCGTAGAAGAGGTACTGGTTATTTTCATACCACTGGTGCCCGTCAATGACACGGAGTTCGAGACAAGTGGTGAGGGTCTGGCGAATTTCTTTATATTCTGACTGATAGTCAGTTACACTCCATCCCTCGAGGATTCCAGCTGTGCGCATAGACAGGTCCAGCCGGACGTCCATACACTGGAAAGCCTCTTTGGCAAGAACCTCAGAGCTCTCACCAATAAGCGGAACGAAGTTGTTGCGTGATATATAGTCAGACAATTCATTTTTCATACCAGGGATATGATGGACTGTCAGCCTGAACTGACTGAGGTAAGTCCACCACCGTTTTAGTTTCGCTTTCCGTGGTGTTGGGCCCTTCTGAAAGGACTTCACCGGTTCCTGGTCACAGAGCCACACAAAAGGGTTAGATCCCAATAGTTGAGACCTGGATGAGAGCACCAGCATACCAACCACGAGTTCCTAGTCGTAGGTGCTGTAATTGGAGTGTGCCTGGTTCCATTTCCAGTTACAGTGACCAAGTGGTAAAAGTGACCACTCACTTCAGGGATAGTCGTGCTTCAGGGAACCATCACGGTTCAGTCCTGTGGTGCAATAGTGGCAATCAGTTAGTTCAGCTGGGTTAAGCTCTTGCCATTGGCAAATCGTTCCACCCCCCCCCTACATTACTGGCATCAGTGATCAGGACTATCTCACCCTTAGGGCGAGGCACCCCCAGGCAGTTGGAAGAGGCAATTTTCTTCTTCAACTCCAGGAAACACTCCTCCTCTCTGGCGGTCCACCTGCAGGGTTTAGTTTTCTTGATTAGGTCAGTGAGAGGGGCAGAAGAGTAAGTAAAATTGTGGATGTGTCGCCTATAGAAGTTACCAGCGTTCAGAAAACTCCTCACCTCGTGTAGACCCTTCTTAGGGTCATCGCGAATCTGCATGTCCTGTAGTGGCTGCATCTTAGACACGGTTGGTTGCCACCAGCCATATCCCACATCGAAACCCAAATACTCCATCTCCTCCTTCATGAACTCGCATTTTTCGAGTTTGATTCGGAGATGGTTTTCCTGACAAACAATAAAAAACTCACGGAGGAGAAGGACATGGTCGTCTTGGGTATTGGTACTCGAACTCACGTCATCGATGTGGGCCTCCATTTCTGCCCCTCGGGAAATCAACTCATGTACAAGAGGTCTGCGCCTCAGTATGTACAAAATTTTGTTCATCCGTTCTTGGAAGAGCGCCGGGGCATTAGCCACCCCAAAAGGCATGACCTTCCATTTAAACAAAAGACCCTTAGGGGTTATAAAGGCCAGCAGTCTCTCTCTGAGTCAACCCGTCAGAAACCACTGCGTTTATCCATTTTGGTTTTGAATCAAGATTTGGCAATACGCTCGATGGTGTTTTCCATGTTCGCAATACTCCCCGAATGATTTTAGAGTTTCTTGTTGACTTCACCATAGTCAACAACCAGTCGCTAGGTTGTCCACTCTTGGGATCTTCCCAGTCTGTAGTCTCAGTAGCATCGCATCCAGCTGTCCTATGGTGAACGGTATGCGGTGCATGTCCCGTCGTTGGGGCCGATTGTAGAGCCGCGGTAGGTGTGAGATGAGCTCCTTGGTATAGGCGGACAACTCCCCATCCTCTGTGATGTGCTGGCGTTGAAAGCTGTCGAGCACCTCCTTCATGAACACGCTGGGGTCGTTGGTTACAGTGCCATCCTAGAGGCGGACCGCCTTAATGCCCCGGTGGCCTGTGTCCCCCAAGACCTTGTCCACGTGTTTCAAGGACTTGTACGGTTGGGGGTTCTGGAATTACCGTTGTTGTTTCTGTGCCGCTTCCTTCGCTCTGCGTGCGTGCCACTCCTTGAGTTGCCGGCGTGTGGTGGCCAGTCGTGCCGCAGTCTTGGCGTCCCTCTTAGTCTGTGGTTGTGGGAGTACATTGCTGCATGTAGGTTCTGGTTGTCGCGCCATATTGCATCGACCATGGACCGTAGACCATGATGTGGGCTCGTGTCGTTCCCCGTGTGGCAGCGGTCCCCTTGGAGGCCGCACGTTGTTGCCGCTTGTCGCATGGCGAGTTAAAGTCCGGTTCTGTTTGCTGGTTGAGGATGCGTTCCACCGTTCGTTAGTATGCTATCCACCTATGAGTGTCCTGTTCCGCCGCTGGGTGGATGGGTGGTTGTGCGTCTTGGTCCGCGTTTTCGGAGGTGGTCGGAGGTATTTGTAGCACTTCGACCTGCACTTCTAGTAGGCGATGGCCAATGGCCTTGGATGGCAGGTCATGGTATCGTGTGGAGATCTTTTGTAATTCATGGGGGATCCTTTGTAATGCGTTGCGGATCCTTTGTAATGCGTGGCGGATCCTCTGTAATGTGTGGTGGGTCCTTTCTAATGCGTGGGAGATCTCTTGTACTGCTTTGGTGATCCTGTGTAATGTGTGGGGCATCCTTTGTAGTCCCTGGGGGATCCTCTGTCATGCATGGGTGATCCTTTGTCATGTGTGGGGGTTCCTTTGTGATGCATGGGGGATCCTTTGAAATGCATGGGGGATCCTTGGTAATGCATCCGGGGTGCATTGTAATGCGTGGGGGATCCTTTCCGGCGCGTAGGGGATCCTTTGTAATCTGTCAGGGATCCTTTGTAATGTGTGGCAGATCCTTTGTAATGCATGGGGGATCCCTTGTAACGCTTGGGGGATCGCTTTTAATGCGTGGGACATCTCTTGTAATGCTTCGGGGATCCTTTGCAATGCGTCGGACATCCTTTGTAATGCCTGGGGGATCCCCTGTAATGCTTGGGGGATCCTCTGTAATGCATGGGGGATGCTTTGTAATGTGTGGGGGATCCTTTGTAGTGTGTCGGGGATCCTTTGTAATACCTGGGGGATCCTTTGTAATGCATGGGGGATCCTTGGTAATGCATCGGGGATCCTTGGTAATGCGTGGGGTATCCTTTGTAATGTGTGGGGGATCCTTTGTAGCGCGTGGGGGATCCTTTGTAATCTGTCAGGGATCCTTTGTAACGCGTGGCAGATCCTTTGTAATGCATGTGGGATCCCTTGTAACGCTTGGGCGATCCCTTGTAATGCGGCAAGGATCTTTTGTAATGCTTCGGCGATGCTTTGTAATGCATGCGGGATCCTTGGTAAAGCGTGGGGGATCCTTTTTAATGCGTCTGGCATCCTTTGCAATGCCTGGAGGATCCTTTGTAATGTGTGCGGGATCCTTTGTACTGCATTGGGGATCCTTTGTAACGCATGGAAAATCGTTTCTGATGCGACGAGAATGATAAAATGGGTCTCAACTCCGTTGGATATAACTCACAATTATATTTCTCTTGTTTCTCAATCCCCAAGATCCCCAAGATTCCTCAACTAATCAAAGAAAAGCAAAACAAAAAGGAAAGCTATCAGAAAAATATCATAAAACAAAGTTTGGAAAATGGGCTCATAAAACAATACAATTTTTGGGAGGGGTGCACACGAGCAAAAATTTACCTAAAACAATTCCTGTGTTTGTTTGTGAGAAAACATTTCGATACAAAACTTTCCTAGGGTAATCCCCGTGAGCAAAACATAAACAAACAAGAACAAAGGCAAAGCAAGGAAAAACACAAAGAAAGTCACCACGAGGCAATGCACTCCACAGTACGGCATAAGCTGGCTCAGCTAGCACTACACAATCCCCATATATGGGCCAACTCCTTAAAATCTCAGAACCCTCGTAATCACCAGTAGCCTCCAAATAACGCGCTAAGCAGCGCTGCGGATCAATTGACGGTGGCGTAACATTGTGAATAGGATAACGTGCATAGTATCTCCTCCCTTTGCGCTTAGCAGAAATGAACCAAGGGTGAGCAGCGCGTTGGATATCCCTACGTGATCGCGCCAGATCAACGCCTCGGAACAAGGCAAAGAATCTCAAGGACAAAATGGCTTGCAAGCGCAGCTGAGCTTCCGTCTCCACAAGTTGCTGATGCATGACTTGTATGAGACGCCGTACATCATAGAAACGATGATAATGAGGAACACTGACGAACCAGTCACGTTTCAAGTTGCGTAGCATACCCTCGAAACGTAGTTGCGAAAAGCACGGGAATAAACACACTGCTGAATACGCCATACGCCCAGCACTTAAAGAATGCGTGCGTGAAAACTTTAAAAGTTGCACCGCCACCGTCATCAGTGGGATTTGACCAAAGCGCTCCACCTTTAACAGTGGAGCAAGCGCCGCGTCTTGTAACAAGAACGTACCAAACATGTACCACGCAGAATTGTAACGTTTCAAGGTGTCCTTCCCGATTTCATTGATGATAAGCGTCGCCTCTTCGTTGGTAGCTCCTCGCAATTGATAGTATTCACGCAAACATACGCCAAGGTCAACACGGAACGTGGTTGTGTCTCCGTGCCGTCTGGCATTTGCAAACGGAACTCCGACGTGTTCACTGCGAACTTCACGTGTTTCATCAATAGGTTCCACCAAACCTCGCGCGGCCTGTACGGCAGAGCCATGAGAACCTTCACCCCTGGTGACTCCAACACTTTGTTGGCCAACTGAGGTATGTGCTTGAACGGCGGGAAGACCCACCCCGGTGAAAGTAAAGTTAGATTCTGGGAGAAGACATCGATGGCGTAAGCCCCCGGCTGAGGACACGGACTGACGAACTTGCTGCACACCGCATTGGAACTCCTTGACATCCAATCGATTTCCGGCTGAATCCAACTTTTGAACTCCTCCAGGATCCAAGTCAACACGTCCGACGAGAAGGTAGCCTCCGACGGTGTCCAACGAAGCCGAGACCAAATGTCCGCCGGATTCACCGTGGTGTGCACGTAAAACGGTTGAATCTCGATGCGATTGGCTTGTGTAAAATTCCACAGTTGGAGAATCAATGCGTTGAACCGCGGCTTGCGACCTCCCCACTTGCGGAGATACCAGTAAAGGACCATTGAGTCGGTGAAAAATCGCAGCGTGGTGTCCCTCAGCGCATACGCTTGAATAGTCAGTAGGGCTCCCCTGAACTCTTTGACGTTTATGTGTTCCTCTCGATTCAGGAACCAACCGAACGCTGCTTGGGCATTCCCTTGAAGGACTCCGCCCCACGCCAGATCTGACGCGTCCGAGTACATGTCCCTGACGTGACCCATGGAAACTACGAAGGTGCGTCCCTTCCACTGGTGTAACTCGTCCGCCAGATCCATCAACTGACGTGACACGCGCTCCGGGAGCGCCACGTCTGCCTCCCAGCCAGCCTGGACTGCCACCGCCACGTGCACCGCCAGGGCGTCGCTGAGGAGTCGGATATGGGGCATGGCGAACAACAAGGAACGGATTCTTCCAAGAACGGAGGCGCATCGCCTCACTGATGGTGTGTGACTGTGTGCCAGTCTGTTCACGTCCCGAAAAATTGCTTGTAGGCGCTTTGGAGGTACCGCGACGAATCCTTCCCCGAAGTTTAGCATAAAACCAAGCATTATAATTTCTTGAGACGGCTCCAAACATGATTTTGGGACATTGACCAATATACCCAACCGATGCAAAAGTTGTACCAAAAAACGTGTCTGTTCCAGACATTCACGGTAAGTATTGCCAATGATGAGCCAATCGTCCAAGTAGACCCAAACGAGTGCTCCGCGTTCGCGCACGGCATTTAAAATTGGTTGCATGAGGCGTTGCCATTCCCGTGGTGCAACGTTTAATCCAAACGGCAAAACGCACCACCTGTAAAATTCACCGTCGACGTAGACCCCCAAATAAGGTCGATCCCGCGGATGGATACCCATGTGAAAATAAGCACTTTTCAAGTCAATTTTGCAAGCATACTGACCGGGTCTCAAGAACGGTAAAATGCCCCACAGAGTGACCAAACGAAAATAGGTGGTCTGTACAAACTGGTTCACGTTCTTCAAATTGGTGATAGGTCGACGGCCTCCCTCAGGATGTGCCTCGTCTGACGCTTTGTCCACTGCGAACATACTTGCACAACACTTAATGTCTTTTCGCTCGACGCGTTCCATGCAACCCTGTTGCACTGCATCCAACACGTGTTTTACCAATTCAGGGTCGGTTACCTCTGCGTGGGAAGAACGAGGACGGAAGTCGTCGGCTGGCCGATCCGGATCAAAACCGTCAACCCAATCAAGCTGCAGCCCATTGCGAATCACTGACGCCGCGTATGTGTCCTTCAACGCTTCCCATTCATGCAATTGTGCACGACAGCGCAAATAGAGTGGCATGTGGGGATGGATCGGCAGTGGCACGCACACGGCTGGCGCCAATAAATCCTCTACAGTCAAGCTACTGCTGTGGTCGTTCATCTAACTTGTCGTTACGTGGCACAAATCTTTGGGTGAAACCCTTACCTTTGCCTTTGCCTCCTTTGCCAGATCTCCGTGGATCAAAACGACCTCGTGTTGAAAACGAACGGAAAGAACTACGATGCGAGTAAGGGGAGAAATGCGTGCCTCTCAGGTCTTTTTGTAATTTGTTGCGCGACTGAAGTAGTGACATGTCATCCTTCGAGAGTAACTCTGGTGCAATCGCAGGTTGTTCAAACCGTTTATCTACTGCCACTCGCCGGGAGCTTTGGATGCTGTAGTCCAACGCACCCAACATTGCAAACAAATGTTCACATAGTACCAATGAAACAGGTGCTTCCGGAGCCACCGTCGTGTCCTCTTCGCGTGCTAAGACTACTCCTAGGACTCGCATGGCGTCTTTTACCTGTTGTTCCCAACGACGCTTCTCTGCGTCCGCTGGATGTTTGTGCGTTGGCGCGTTATTAACAGCTGCCCTATGGAACTCGTCGAACACTGGAAGGTGCTTCAACATCTTTTTTCTGCGAAACTCGTCTTGCAAAACCTTTCGCTCTTCCAGGAGTGCAGACAAGCGTGAAGGAAGCGACAGAACCTCATCGCGCCACACGAACGTGGACTCCTTGTCCGACGCGGGGCCAGCGTGGTCCTTGGGACCGCTCAAAGTTTCGCATGCCAAGAAGACATCTGCGCGATGCGACGACGTTCCTGTTCTGCCAATGTCGTCGCCCTTTAAGGTGAGTAAGGCATCACGAACCAAGGCCATCGTGTCTTTGACAGTGGCCAGTGTTTTCTTTCCTGTAAGTTTGGAATACAGTGACGCTGCCTGCCAAGGACTGAGACCACTCATTGCGCCTTCCTTTGCCAACTGTGCTGCATGTTCCAACGACTCAGAACTCAGGTTCCACGCCGAATCCGGCAATTTCAGCACGAACTCGTGAAAATCCAGTGTCTCATTTCCTTCTGTCATTTTGTTAAAATTTATATCCTTAAAACATTTTGGATTGCATCAGAAATCAAAGCTCTGGGTACAGCAAATCACTAGTTGAACAACTCAGTGAGCGCGTGACCGGTTTTAAGAGCATGGGAGGTTAATAGTGGTTGGAGCATGTAAGGAGTACTGATTTTCCAAATTTTTTATCATACTACGGTTTTCTCTGAGATCGTCGACGACAGGTCGTAGCTTAGAGGAAAAACACAATATATATACAATATATGTGTCTTGTGTAGTGCTATTGCTTCGCCATCTCTTCTTTCCTCCTCACCTATTCGGGTAAATCCGAGTGCATCTTTATTCTCTATGCGGAACCTGGTTGAACCCCGCCCGGGCTCACCTCGGCATAATGTCTAAGAACAAAGGAAGACATGCATGCAAAGAAAGAAAGGCATGCATGGAAACGTGGGAATTATGGTCTCACCGACATGCCATGCTCAGAAGCTTAACTACCATGCAGGTTCGGGCTAGACGACCGAATCCCCGCGCCGTGAGCAACGCATCGGGTGTTCCCCCGATGTGTGCTTGGGGGGTGGGGCTGGCGCCGTGCTGTACTTACTCAGTACGTTGGTGTCACAGTTGGCAGTGTGCGGTTGGCTCTGCTCCACAACCCCGGCCCATCTAGTGGGAAGCCTTCGATACCTCATGTCCAGGACCCGCCATCAGGACAAAAAAGTGCGGTCCACTGCACCACAAAAAGACGCCCGGGACAAGCAACGCCGCCGGGCGAGTCACCGGCGGCCCGTGACAAATCCCCAACAGTACTTCGCAGGTCGCCAACAATAGAACAGCACTCAACCAACAAGCGTTTCCTGAGGTTGCTTGTCAGTGAGCAATCCCACGGGGGGGGGGGGGGGCAGTCAGACCGCTGCGACCCACCCCCCAACTATCTGTCAAAAACTCGGGGGGGGGGGGGGGGACTCCAACAAATGGGTATCAAAATGATCAGCGTGTTGGGGTGAACATTTTGGCTACACGAATGAGTTACAATTGTTTTTGGAGGGAGGGGGTCCCAAAGCTGAACAGGGGGGGGGGGGGGTTGAGGAAGCAAATTTTTTTCTTTTTTTTCGTACACATATGAATTTTCCATGACATTTTCAGCATTTTGAGTACGAACAAATGGGGCCAGGAAAATTTTTGGGGCGCCTTTGGCGCCAGAAACCTTTCTCTGGAAACCCTGACCAGCCGGACCAGCACCGCTTTCCCTCAAAACTCGGGGGTATGGGTATGGGTATGGGTTGAACCCTTCTGCCAGGCCACGCTGAGCCATGCTACCAAGCATGCTTGGAGGATCTTGGTTGCGTCTTCGGGGTCGTAAGGCCGCAGGGGTGGTGCCACTGCCGCATTCATGATAGACTTGTGAGACTACCATACTGCGGGGCCTAATCCTAACCATGTCACGTCATGGTGGCTGCCACTGGACAGGCCAGGTCCATGGTACATGACCGCCGGGATGGATGCCATGCACATGCAGGAGAATGAAAGGGCGGTCCTGAAAACAGGGGGGGGGGGGCAGGGCAGGGATGCATTAGAAGGGAAGGGACCTCAGAGCCGGCCCCAGAAGCGGTTAGACAGGTGGTTGGAGGAGGTTGCCGAAGTGCTTGGGGGCGGTTACTGTCAGTTACAAATGCCATTGAAGCCGGCACTTGCCGTTAGGGAGACAGTGGCTGGGCATAGGCTGGGCGCCCTGGAAGAAGGGGGGGGGGGGGTACCTCCCCCCGTTCCAATGCATCCCTTGCATCCCTGGGGCAGGGTTGCATACAAGGACCGGGCGGGGCTGCCCCCCCGGGAGGGGCCTGTGATCTTACAAATCAAGAACATGCATCAGGGCAGCCATCAAGGCAGCCTTTTTAAGCTGACAATAGGGAAGCACTGCACCAACCCATAGGATCCAGCCATATGGTTGAAGTTGATGGGGAAGGGCACCCAACACAAAGGGAACCCTTTCTGGGGAAAGGATTGAATAGCTTCAGCCAAGAGGTAGAAGCATCAGGCAGGCACCCAACAACAAAAGCAGCCTAGAGGGGACTCATGTAAATGGTTTGTACGTAAATTACTCGGACAATGTCTGCCAGCCTTCCATTGTGTCTAAGGAAAAAAAACAAGAACGGCATGCAACCGACAGCACTTGGTGATCGGGGGTTCACCCGACAGACTGGGATCAGTGACCGCCAGTAGCTGGTGGTCCCAACCGGGCCGTTTAGGGACCGCCCTGCACGGCCCCCGACAGCACATCACTGCGGGTCACCGCCACGCTCTGCAACGTTGTGTGGCTCTCGTCCATCAACAGCAGCCTGGCCGCCGGCAACGGCTGTACGACGCTCGGCGCCGAGTGCCGCAGTTCTAGGGCCTCCGGCAGTCGGGATGGCCGGTGGTTCTCCATCCACAAGCGCCACAGAGTTGTCGTAGCCGTCGGCAGGGTGGCCTTGTCCCCCTCGTCCTCCTCGTCCCCCTCGTCCTTGGCCTCACAGTGCCTGCGGAACCACGGGAGGTCGCAAAGCTGGTCGCACGTTGACCGCGCCTGTGGGTCGATCTGTAGGCACTTCGCAAGGAAGTCGTGAAAGTCGGGGCTGAGGTGGAACTCCGGCGCCACTGGCGGCGGCTCGGAGGTGGTGGCGATGAAGAACAGGGCGGTCATGCTGTTGTCGAAGCTCTTGTGGTGCCAGGGCTTGTGCCCCGTCACCATCTCAATGGCTGTGCAGCCCATGCTCCAGACGTCGGACTTCTCCCCGTGCCCCTCCGAGCGGCACACCTCCGGCGCCATCCACAGGATGGTGCCGGAGAGCTTCGTGGGGCCGTCCTGAATGAGGGCGAGCGATACCCCACCTCACTCACCTGCGCACGCCACACCCCCACCACTGGGCAGCCAATGGCACACAGCCCCGTGAGATGTCAACTGGCATATTGTGGAGACTTGTTTACGGGGGGAGGGGGGCACCATTTGAGGGGGGGGGGACCATTCATGGGGGAGCTCCCTCTGGGGGGGGTGACCATTCGAGGGGGGGGACCATTCATGCGGGGGCTCCCTCTGGGGGGGGGGGTGACCTTTTGAGGGGGGGGACCATTCATGGGGGGGCTCCCTCTGGGGGGGGGGTGACCATTTGAGGGGAGGGGACCATTCATGGGGGGGCTCCCTCTGGGGGGGGGGGGATGACCATTTGAGGGGGGGGACCATTCATGGGGGGCTCCCTCTGGGGGCGGGGGGGGGGTGACCATTTGAAAGGGGGGGGGGGCATTCATGGGGGGGCTCCCTCTGGTGGGGGGGGGTGACCATTTCGGGGAGGGTGCACCATTTGGGGGGGGGGGGGGGCACCGTTTATGGGGGGCACCATTTGGGGGAGGGTGCACCATTTCGGGGAGGGGGCACCATTTGGTAGGGGGGGGGGGCATTTTTGGGGGGGGGGGGGCACTATTGGGGGAGGGCGGGGCTGGTTTACCAAAAAAAAATGGAGCTTGAATTTGTGGGCATATGGGCTAGCTGCGCTTCTGATGGCGAAGGAGGTGTACAAGCATCCCCAGCCCCATTCGCCTCACAAGAGAAAGGCAAAGAAGACGAGAAAAAGATCAACAATCTGTGGTGTGCAACATCTCACCGAAAAAGTAAAAAAGAAAAAAGCAAGAAAGAAAAATGAGGGAAGAAAAAAAGAAGGGAAAAAAAGGAAGAAAGAAGAAAGAAACAAAAAGACAAAAGAAAAAAAAGCAGAAAGAAAAGAAGGAAGGAAAAAGGGCGAAGAAAGAGGACAAGGGACAAAAGAAGAAAGAAGACTGTTCTTCTATGCACCACTTCAACGGGGAAAGTAGTCCCCCCGCCGCACACACACAATACACTATCAACCTTCCCTCCTTCCCCCCCTCCCCCTCTGCAGGTGCACTGTTTGACCAATGATTCTGTGCACTGTCGTTGTTCTGAATACCTTTGGCAAATGATGTTTGGCAAAGGTATTCAAATAGGTGCAAAGGAGGGTACTCCCGCGCGCTGCAGGGAGGGTATGGCCTTTTCTGGCTGCGTCTTTGACGCCAAATTTCAAGTATCAACACACGCAAGGTAGTCTAGGTTGCATTAGGAAAACCCATTTGTAAATTTCAGACAGAAAGGTACGAAAGGAATCACAACTTGAGTAAAACACACCTTGCTTGCTTGCTTGCTTGGAGGAACAGCTAGCTGAGTCTATGTCTCATCGGCTGACAACAGGGTGTAAACACGTAGGGCACTACTACTAACACTACTACTAACACTACTAGCACCACCACCACTACCACCGCCGCCACGGCCGCCCACTGCCCACCTGCTCAACCCCCAGCAGCAGCAGCAGTAGCAGCAGCAGCAGTAGTCTTGGAAAGCAAACTATTCCAACAGGGCGCTCTGCATGCGCCGCAGGGGGTGATCCCCGAAAGGTACGAAAGTGGGCGAGATGTGAAAGGACCCAAATGCTACACAACACGCGAAACGGGGGGGGACCCAAGTTTCCAGGCGACAATAAGTGCAGCGTGCGTGCAGAGGGCACGCTAGCGCAAGTGCGTCTCAAAGGCTCGGGTTCTTAACACGCAATTGTACCGCAAAAAGCAGCAGGAAGCTCCACTCTGCGACTCATGGAGCGGCAACAAGAGTTCACGGTAAGGGCAGACGGTTTGCGCACTGTAAAACGTGCTTTGGTCCTCTTCCCCCTGCCTCACCCCCTCCCTCCCTCTTTCTTCTCACAACCTGCTCCCTCCCTGCCTCCCTGCCTCCCTCCTGCCTCCCCTCCATTTTCCCCGACCAAACAGCAATGCCTGAAATGTGCAAGTTGACCACACGGCCTCTTTCAGGCTCGGGGTAGGCTCCTTGTGGTCTTCCCCATGGTTGGGCACTCACGTTGGTTACAACCACCTTGTCACTGAACTTGTGCAACTTCAGCCTCTGTTCTCCACTCTACCCTGTGCTGTAGGGTTCACCTGGGGCCCCTTCTTGAGAGAGCAGCCGAAGTCTGTGAGCTTTAAGACCGTCTCCATATTCTTCTGGGACACGAGGATGTTGGCGCACTTGATGTCGCCATGGATGATGCCCATGCGGTGCAGGTACAACAGCCCGGCGAGGATCTGCTTCAGGAACAGACGCACCACGCACTCCGGGATGAAGCCACACTCGTCGAGCATCCCCCTGAGGGCACCGCCCGGGATGTACTCCATGAAGATGGACACATTGGTGTCCTCGTCGGTCCCAAGGTACCTGAGGATGAGACATTGGGATGGTGGCTTGGCTGACTGCTCCTTTTTGTTTGGGCAGGAGACAAATTTAGGTATGGTTTCTCTACAAGATACCTCATTGGGACTTAATCGTGGCACATCATTGGGATGGGTCCCGGTGCTCTTTGGGTCACAACCATACACCCTAAACAGCGGAACACTGCTTTTGCTGCAGGTCCTACAGCAAGGAGCTGTTGGAAACAAATTGCAACAGTGCCTGTTCAATCAGAGCGCCCCCCATGTGTGACATATAGTCCTTCAGTGGTTTCTTTACAGGCCCCAGAGTTTTGCTTAAGGACGGGGGGGCCTCAAATGGTCAGGTTGCAGTGTCCGCATTTGGCTCTGGCCGCGCCTGCCCCACGGCTGTCATCGCCATCTGTCCAATCTGCCAATGTTCGGCGGAGCCTCAGCTCGAGGTCTGTTCAGCAGTTCATCCCTCGTCCCTGTGTCCGCTCGCTGCATTCGCTTCCTGGGCTCTACAGGGTTATGCGTGCATCCAGGTCAAAGGTCACTCCCTTCCTGTGGTGCTGCTATAGCTGGCCCCATTCGGCCACACTGGGTCGGGCTTTGCTGGGGCCTTAGGTTGAAAAACCCAGTGGGTACAGGATCGGTTAAGGTCAAGACATTCAACATTCAACACTCAGGGGGTGAGGCATCGTGACCCTTCAGTGCCGCAAGACATCGTTGAAGCCGTGGAGGGGGAGCCCGGCGCGGATGCATCTGAGTGGGGCTCCTGTGACGAAGTCTCATAGTTCAGCTCCTTCCGGGGGGACAGGGGTTCTTCGCCCTCCATTGCCACCAGCTCCAACGATGCCAGCAGCTGCAGGGACACTCGGGGGGACATGGGTGACAGAGATTGTGGCGTGTGGAACGTGGTTCTCGCTGGTCCCACACGGTAGGGCGTGCTCGTTCGCCGGCTTGTGGCTGGCGTGGCCTCCGTGTGTTTAGGCAACGGGCCGCGTACCGCCGACCACTGGAGTGTGGATCCTGGTGTGGCCTGGCGTTGTTTCTTTTTGATTTGCACCGGTGTACACACCTCGATATCCCACAGTGGTGAGAGGGGGGTTGGGACGGGGGGGGGGGGGCGGGTCTGGAACCCAAAAGTCCAAACGTTTGTGTACCAAAAACAGCCAAATCAATATTTCTTTTTATAGAATTTCATTTTTTCCCACTATGAAATCCGGGTCCGAGGGGGGGGAGGAGGGGTTGTTAGAAACCAGCCCCCCCCCCCCCCCCGGAGATGCTGAGTTGTTAAGCAAAACTCTGACAGGCCCCGGGACAGTCACCCGTTCTTCTTCACGTCGGGTGCGAAGGTCCGGCAAGACTCTGTCTTGACCCCAATCTTTCTGTTTCTCCATCGGTCATGGGTTGTGGTGGCAAAGACATTAAGGATCCATAAGACCTTAACCTTCATTCTGTGGTGTGGCACCCCCCACTCAAACAGCTCCACACACACCACCGGTGCCCATCAGGGGGCGTGGGGGTCTGGATGGATGGAAGGCTGGGTGGACCCACCCCCCCTCCCCTGGAATCACCCACCCATCGACCCCCTCCCCCTTAAAAGGAGCCCTGGAGGGGGGATGTCCCACACACACACACACACACACACACACACACACACGCACACACACACACACACACACACACACACACACACACACACACACACACACACACACACACACACACACACACACACACACACACACACACATGCAGATGACGCAAAGCGACCAAAGCCCAAAACCAAGAACCAGCAAGAACAGGCACAGGCACTGGTCGATAGTAGATTCTCGTCAGGCCGCAAACAGTCAAAGAAAAGTCATGACCATCAGCGACTAGGCGCCTTTTTGTAGTAAGTAGGTGCACACTATCTCGAACTCACCCAGCCTGAACAGAAACAATGGCATGCTGTCAGCTGACAGCACAGCCTGTTCCCTCATAGCACAAAGCTCAGGGTCAAGGTCAGAACTTCTGCAAAGCCAGTGACCTCTTATCGTCCTGTGTCCCTATCCCTTCTCGTGGCTAGCTCTTTAAACTGTGACTTCACGCCCTGCCACCACTGTAAAGCCCAACCAACTAAATCTAATGGCTCAAATCAGCAATGCAGTACTCATACCACCCGTCTACGTACCATACCATGGTACATATATTATTATGTATACGGTCATATCCTGTGTGCTGGACCATGCATACGGTACCATGGTAGTGGTGGATCAGGCATCATGAGGTACTGATACTGTCATGCAGTGCCGCAACACATGCCGTGCACTACTGATGCGCTGCTCGGTCATGAATCAGCATGTCACGCGATCGTGCATGTTATACAGCATATGTATCCCATATGGAAGGTATGGCCTACGTATTATATATTATATTATATATTATATGTGGTATCCGTACCATCTTCAACATGTTTACCGCTGTTGCACCTCTATCCTTGTATGGACTTGCTCTGTAGAACGTTATAAGGCCCCATACCGCTGAATCCCTATGTCAAGTTCGAATGGATGAGACGCAAGTGATGACTGATGTATTAGATCATGGTGGTCTGTAATTCTTTGTGCCGTGGTATGGATCCACCATTTCCCTTTTCACCTTGCGACATCCCCACTGTGTTAGGACAGAAGTAGGATCTATAACAAGTAGAGATGTTAATTGAGGATTGGGAAGGAATGTCGAAGTAGATGTGCATAAAAGTGTGCATGACTCGGGAGTGCGATTGAAGGAACGCAGATGAGTGGTGACCCTTCCGTGATATTCCCGTTATGGCACGTTTGCCATTTGCAAAAGCGACCGTGCACCTAAACAAAACCCGATTGCCACAAATGAGCAGACCACTGCGCGGTTTGTGCCCTCTTCAAGCCCTGTACCTCGTGATATGGCTTTATACAACCTTTTTTGGCCGTAAAAATGCCATTCTTTCTGCCAACAAAAGGCAAACATTCATTTGCCCCTTGTATGCCCCTCATGGCCCCAACCACAAAATGAAAACCAAAGAGATCACCTCAGGTACGGGAACCCATCCCGTGAATTGTGGCTCTATATCCTTAAACTAAGAGATTACACACCAAAGCATGCGGAATCAAAGCTAGCTACATTACCCCTACCTTCTAAAGGTCTGTAGCGCGAGGAGGAATCAAAAGTGGCCACATAACCCTGCCTTCTCCCCACAACCCCAATAGTGGGGAGGCATCAATGTGGGTGCATCTTGGAGGAAAGCGAAAACCTAGCCTAACGTGCCTAGCTTGCTAACACTCCCCTTGGGACCTGATGGTGGGGATGATGGTGCACTTCCTAAGGCTAGTGGAGCTTCCTTGCAGTGCTTCAGGGGTTGCTCAATGATCTAGCGTACACTAGGCAAGTAAGGGGTGATCAGGGGTGAGTCAAGTTGCCGTGTTGTTGGGTGGGTTTGGTGATGGGTGGTGTTACGGCATGTGCAGAGCAGGTGGTGTGGGGTTTGGGGGGGGGGGGTTGCTAGGTTGTGGGAGTGTCATGGGGCTTATTGGGGCAACGGTCTAGTGCCAACATGGTCTCCAAGGCTCTGATGGTTGCTCTCCCTCTCGCTCTCTCTCTCTCTCTCTCTCTCTCTCTCTCTCTCTCGGACGGTGGACCCTAATGCTCTCATCTCCACAGAAAAAGTGAATGTGACTAACCCGTGTTACTGTGGGTGGGGGATGATCACCGGCTTCTTCCGCCATGAGGCCGATGAATTGCTCCGCAATAGCTGCGGTAATATATGTGGTTGCCATTATGGGGTTGGCGGTATGTGAGGCTGTTGTTGAAGGAATCCCTGGTTCTAGGTCCCTTCCTAATTGGGTGGAAGAATCGCGTTGTAGTGGCCTAGAAATCGTCAACTTCTCTCTTCTCCTCTTCTCCCCTTGAGGGCTCACTAAGAACTGGGTCGTACTGTGTCACGTGGGAACACACATGCCCTTTCTGCCCTTTGGCATCTCCCCCATGCAGGCACTAGCATGCTTCATGAAGTTGTCACTTGAAAGCGGAGTTGAGATGGTGCTCCCCACCACATCCTATTTGCACATGGGCACATAGACTGCAGGCTGAAAATGGCAGCGGCGGCATGGTTGCACAGTCGAGGGACACCTAGTGCATCCACCAAATACAGTAAGATGATATGATGACAGTGGGAGCATGTGCATGAGCACCCCTGCCTCCCGACCACTAAACCACTGTAGTCACTGACCTTTTATTCAGTTGAGCATCCCGTACCTCCCGTCTTGGTGTGCCGTGTGGCACACTCTGTTTTTGGCCTCAGACCAACCCACCCACCCAACCAAGGGTAGGGTCAACAGGCCACTGAGCAATAGCCTGATGGGGGTGCTTGTAAGTAACATGTCTCAGGAGCAAGGGGCCTCAAAGCTGATGTGTGGCCCTGCCCTTCAGCCACAGCCACGCCTACCAGTCTGCCACGACCTTCTTAGGTCTCTCTCTCAGCTCAGCTAGTGCCACAGGCCAAATTGTACTTCAATATCCTCACCAAGTTCTTGTCCCTGACCTCCATCACTAAGTGTAGTGGAACTGCCTTGATGTGAGAACCGCTTTTATGGAGTACTCCTCCGCATTGCTCTGTATTCTGTACCTTGTCATTGCCGGTGGGGCCAGCAATTGGCAAGTAGGTACGCCACAACCGAACCCAAGCCCACATTCTGGTCCATGTTCCGTCAGACGTCAGCACAGCCAGCCACCACCCTTAGGCCATGGCTGTATGTGTTGGGCGCTCGCGCGCAAGAGAGAGAGGGCTGCATTGTGGGCTTGTGTGAGATGGCTGCAGTATGCGCCGCAGATGAGCTGTGGTTGAGAGGCCTACTTCTTCTGGACCCCAGCCCCCCCCTCCCCCCCCTCCCCCCCCCCCGGGAGGAAGGGCTCAAATTAAGGGCTGGCCCAAAATCGACCGCGGGGTGACCGGGACGGGAAAGTTGAGAAAAAGCGTAGAAATGGTATTTTTGGAATCAGCGCAATGAGGGAATTCAGAGAAGTCCTCAGTTACCGAGGATCTGGTGAAAAGAAAATGCACCTATGCATGCTGCCGAAAAAATATCTAGTAATGAAAATAACCTACTGGCCCTTGGAGCCCTCTGAGGCAACTCCTCCTAAAATTGGACATTTTTTGCCAGCCCTCATGTATGTATTGGTTTTGCGGAGTCAAGACACACAGCCATGCAAGGGGTCACTTATTGGTATGGTTTTGGCTGACCTTGGGGCGAGGGAGGCTGGGGGGGTATGTTGGCATTCCGGCTTTCCGGCTCACTGATGTCTGTGCCGTAGGCACCATCACTTCGAACAAAATTGTCAGGTGTGTTTCTGTTGCGTTTTGCAAATGGTCATTATCACAACACCCCTCCCCATTTTGGGGGATGATTGAAGGCCCAGCTGAGTATGTCAATTTCGGACAGAGCGGTGCAGAGTCGTGCTTCACCTCACAAATATAGAATGGGTGGGCGAACCATTTAAGCTCCCAAGGGGGCGATCGAATGACAGACCCTGCAACCTGACATCGTGTTTCGCACTCCCCCCACCCATCCCCTTGTGCCAGACAGCATGAAAGCATGGCTGATTGGTCGCTGAAAAACCAAACACAGGGCCATACGTATCCTGTGGATCTTTGTGACGACAAATCAGCGACTACGGGTGGTCAAGCTGAGCTTCTCACAGGATGTCGGCACTGGGAATGTGTGGGCAATGGACTCCAGCCGTGGTGCCCACCATAAAGTGACGTGTATTGCATCCCCGTTCTGCTCGCTCCCCTTTTCCCTACCAATGGGGGGGTATCTGTGCCGCACGCTACTTTTACGGTGCGCTTACGCGGAACGGTCTAGGCTTGACACCCTCTTGAAATAGGCCCCACAAAGAGGGAAACCATTGGCAGTAAGCACAAATGCATTTGGTTGGGCTACAGTCCAAAATCACCGCACGGCGTGTGCGCGCGCGTCAGGTGACCCCCCCCCTTTGCCCTTCCTATGCCACAGCGCATCGGCAGTCAGAGGCGCAGGTGCAGGCACCTCACAATGTTAGGGTGGTGGAGACCCTGCAGGATCTGCACTTCGTTGGCGAGCGCCTCTGCCTGCGAGGCCGTGAACCCCAGCGCCAGCTTCTTGATGGCGATGAGCTGCCCGTCATCGAGGCTCATGGCCCGGTACACCTCCGCAAAGCCCCCGTGGGCGACCATCGTCGGGAAGATGGTGTACTGCTTGGCCTCCCGGCGGTCGGGCGTCTTCAGCTCCATCATGGGCTCGGGCATCGGGGTCTGCACGTGCGCAGAGGGCCCTGGCGAGGGGGAGGCCAGGGTCATCACGGTGGTGCCTTCCCGCCACCCCTGGAGAGGGACGCAGGGCGGCACAGTGACGCTGTCCCTGGGGAGGGTGGGGATGTGGGACGACGCCGGCTCCCCCAGCGGTGGTGGAGGGGGCAACGACGGGGGCTTGATGTCTGCCCCGCGGGGCGGAGACGGAGGGGCCCCGGGGGGCAGAGGCACAGGGGGCCCAGGAGGTAGAGGCACAGCCCCAGGCAGCATTGGGGCAGAGGGACTCCCTTTTGGGGACACGGGTGGTCTGTCTTCGGCCAGCGACAACTGGGAGGCCCCGCCGGCCATCAAGCGCAGGTGGGAGTCGGAGGTGGGCAGCAGCTCCGGGCAGTAGTACGCGGGCCGGGGCGGGTCCGGCACGGATGAGGCCGGTCTGCGGTGCCACCACGAGCACTGGGCCGCGAAGAGGGCGATGGGTAGCCCGCGGTGCAGCAGGAGGGGCAGTAGCCCCCATGGAGGCGGGGTGGCGTGGGGTGGCTGCCAAGCCCGGACCACGCCCGTGCCCCCGACCCCCACGAGCCAGAGGGCGAGGAAGGCGATGTGCAGGGGCCCCGCAGCGGGCTCCAGCTGCTGTACGGGCTGCACGATGAGGAGGGGCCATAGGGTAGGCTCCTGGACGGCAAAGAGGGTGTCCATGCCCACGGTAGTGATGCCCAGGCACAGCAGCCAGACCAGGGCGTTGTGGGTGAGCACGGCGTAGCACAGCAGGGCCAGGGAGACCAGCCAGTGGAGGCAGAGGCAGATCAGCACGGGGCAGGCCCACTGGGGGCAGGCCTGAGCCCGCAGGAGCAGCGCCCCGCCGACGTGCACAACAAGGCAGGCGGTGACGGTGAGGCACAGGCCCCAGAACATGTGTCGGCGCATCTGTAAGACGTGGCTGGGCTGCGGCAGGAAGGGGAGCCCTTCAAAGACCGGCCATGGGCTGTGGAAAAAAGGCGAAAGGCGGGCTGCTTTGTCCCATGGTATTCCGATGGGTCCTTTCGTTGCGTATGCCCCAGGGACGGTCCTGCGGAGTCATCCAAACTGGCATATGATCTGCAGTTTGCTACCCAGGTTTGTCCATATGCATGGAAAGCAAATGTAAAAGCGCACTGGGTGTCCAACTAGCCACATTTAGCCTCGTGTAGCTGCACAGGGACAGGTGGACCACTAAGAGCTGCCAGCACCCACAATGTGCCACACCAAGGCGGATGATCAAATAAGTGTAGACTGCTACAGCTGCCACCCCACCAAAGCAGAGATATTGTATTGGTGTAGGGTGTGAAAATGTTTCCACAAATTTTCATTTTTCCACAGAAAAGCAAACCTTGCTGCCAGCTGTGTCATAGTTTTCAGAAAGAAAACCACTGCAGTGTCAATGCATAGAAGTGCACCTGACAAACATGTGGCTGAGCCCTATCCCGAGTTAGACACCGGTGTCAAACCATCAAATTGAGATCTTCAGTCCGGTCAGTACAATTCCCGCATAAAGTACAAGGCCAATTGACGATACGCACTAATGACTGAAAAAGCTTCAGGTCCGCAAAGGTTGTCGCATATTTGGAGATGTATACAGTTGAGATTTTTCTGGGTACCCAGCCCTGGGGTCTGGACTGATGTTTGGGCTCTCCAGCCCTGCCTCAAAGAAAATCTGGCAGGCAAGAACCGATCCCTCAGCCTGGTCAGCCAAACACAGGCACCGTTCAATGCAAAGGAAAAGAGCATCATGGGTATCAGATTTAGTTGCTTTTTTCCACATTTTTTGGGCACATTTGCAAAAGAAAATTATGCCGATGTTTGGGGGCTTAAAAATGGTGCACATTTTTGCACCTCCAAAATAATGCCCCACAATATGGCCCATGGCACACATACTGCCCCCTATTATGCCCACATGGAACACATTACACCCCATATCATGCCTTGATTGCAAACAAAGCACCCGATAGTATGGGTTGATGCCACACACCACGCCCCATGGTATTGCTCCATGGCACAGATATCGCCCGATGGCACACATATACCCCATGTTATACAATCATGGCATACATCACACCTCACAATGTGCCTCACTGGCTCGCATAGCCGCCCACATTATGCCCCAATGGCACATTGTGAGTCACACATACCGACGATATAATCTGCATCCATGGCGCACATACTGCCCCAAAGTATGTGGGACCACGTCGTAGGTATGCATGTGACTGTTGCCACAGTCGTCTTAGGGAAGGGAGCAGGGGGCATTGCAGTGTTAAAGGGTTGTGTTGGGCCTCATTGTTCGCATCCTTGGGCCAACAATTGCCCAGACTAACGACCCGAGACCAAAGGGCACAAGCAAATGGGCATACCATGCACATAATGAAAACATGCAAACAGTGGAAGCCCGAGCAGCTGACACAGGATTACTGGTGCTTAGGAGAGAAAATGCCCATGAAAGGTCCCACATGGACCTATCACGTCTGGCGCAGAATTCCTCCCGTTCAGAAGAGGCCAAAAGAAAGAGGGAAGAGGCCGCACAAGGGTGGGTAGTACACATGTGCTGATGCAATCTCATTCCATATCATGGGCTTCCGGCTGCGTTTGCACCATTTTAATGGCACACCTTCACTTCTGGGGGGGGTGGGGGCATTTTTAACCGAGAGCGGGGGTCTGCCCCCCCCCCCCCCGCCCAAGGGGGGGGGGGGGGTTTGAATCCCTTTTCAAGACCCCTCCACCTCCTTCACAGGGAAATGTCACTGCAATGGCAGAGAACAATTGGCTACCAACGAGCGTACTACTCGGTCCCCTTGGGGCCCTGTGATGCAATTGCGGCATTGTTTCTGGTGCAGAGCACCATCTCAACTTCGCAACCTTGGAATCGCGACCTTGGAACCGACAGAACGTGAGGGCTCTGTCAGCGATGGCAGGGGGTGGGATTGCCACCGATGGGAGGGACATGTTCTTCAGCTGGTTTTGGATTTTGGATTGTGATGTAACAGGGCCAGAGCCCTAGCCCCTTGGGTTTTCCTGTTCTTGGTGTTTGACGGCCACTTCTTGGAAGCTGGAGTTGTCCGGCGGCTCCTTGAGGGTTGGGCTTCTGCACTGTTGGAGTGGGAAACCTACCCATTTCCCTTTGGGGCCTGTTTGGGTTGAACTTGATTGTTCCTATCCCACTTGGACTTGTTCACCCCATGTTTGTTCCGCTGATCTTCGCCGGCTTTTTCGGAAAAGCCATGCTTTTATCCAAAAATCCTGCAAACAACACCCGAACCCCGTCAGTGGCATGCAAGCTCAACACGCTTCATGTCGTCTTTTGCATCCTTCTGCATGAGGTTCATCCATACCCATTGTCCGAAAGATTCATAGACCCTTGCCGGGCCTCACCACCGACGCATACCTGCAGACACGTAACATACAAAGAACAGGGCATGCACCTGGCCCTTTCGTGAACGATCTACTCTACAACATTCGAGAATCGTCTTTATAAATTCGGGCATTCGCAATAATTATAACCACAGCGTTCAAAAGGCTTTTTATACACACCCCCGCCGGGGAAGTGGCAGCCCGCCGGCCACACGGACACGGACACAGCAAGAAAAAAAAACCCCAAACGAAGGGGGGAGGGGGAGCGGGGACCAAGGGGGCCAAGACCGGAACAGGCGACAGCGACCACCACAGAGCCACGACACGACAGGGCCGAGAACCACACCCACAGACCCCCCCCCCCCGCAGCCAGGAAGGCCGAGAACGAGCACCCAAACAAAGGGGGGGGGGGGACAAACCCCGCCCACGGCGACCCCCACACAACCCCTCACCGCAGACGGCCCCACCTGGGAGTGGCGGGGTACGGGCGGAGCACGCGCATGAACACACACGCCCCAACACCCCAGCCAGGATTACCGGGGTGCAGGCAAAACCCAAACCCATACGCACACACCACAAACCCCAGCCATGATTGGCGGGGCGAGGCCAAAACCCGAACCCAAACCCAAACACCTTAGACCCCAGCCAGGAATGGCGGGGTTACTGCGAAACCCAGACCCGAACACAAGCGCCACACAACAGTAGGAAACCCAGTGTCCATAGCCCGGGCACTGAGGCAGCCCGTGCCATGCAGGTGACCCGGCCAAACGTGACCCGGAGCCCAGGGGTAAGGCTGCATCCTAAGGCCTGCGCTGCTTTGGTACCAAGAGCATGCATGCATGCCTTGGGAACGGGATACGCCAGGAAGTCCGGTGAACCACTAGCGTTCCGCCCAAAGGAGGGGACGTGCGCAAGCACGGGGGCACACCCTCCCGGCGTGACAAGCACGTCACGCTGGCGGCGATCAGCCCTCCCGGTGTTGCCCGGGGCCGCTTAGTTGGGGGCCACCGGTCAGGTCTAGCGGGATGCAAGTCGCCTCCCCTCTTCAAGCGCGGAGCCTCTTCCTGTCCGTCACAGGAGCGACGCCAGGGGGAACCAAGGGGCGCCTCTCCACGACCGAGTGCACCTACCTACCTACCTTTTATATTATAAATCTGTGAGCTTCATAAGCTCCTGTAGTCAATGCTGATGGCTACAACGACAACACGCGGAGCAAGGCAAAGAAAGTTCTCAAATGGCCATGACCTGTTGGAGTGTGGTCGTATCGTGCAAACACGTCGTGACAAAGCACATAGCGAGCACCACTCCTCCGGTGGATTGTCTACACATAGGATTTACCACGGTGTCTGACTGTCCCCGGACCAGACTGTCGGTTTCATTTCCTTGTCGAACTAAAGCTCAGCGATCATGCTATGGCTAACTCGTGACGGCACCAGGGAGCGAAGTGTTCCATCGGGTGGGTCATGCGTTACGCCCAAAAGACAGTATATTATAGTACACGAGACGGCAACGAGTGTTCAGGGGTCCTCGTCAGAAGATGTGTCATACATCTCGGCTAGTTCTCTTCGGAGAAGCCATTGCTGTGACTCTGGCGTATGCATGTCGAGTATGCCATCTTGCCACATTTCCCTGGGGGGGGGGGGGGCACGTTCTTATAGTAAAAATGGACATCATAGCGGTATTTTTGATAGCTCCACTGGTCCACCGGCGACATGGCGGCGACCAATCGCGCCTCGTGTGGACCCAGGATCAGGGCCTTGTAAGGCTCAATTTCTCTGGACCACCAGTGCTGAACATCTGCAACCTGTTGTGGGCTGGCATGTGGCCCCCTGGGCACTGTGGGCACCTCCACATCAGAGTCCGTAGAAGATGCTGTGTGACTATGTACAGAGGGGAGTTTGTAGCTTCACGATGAGTCATAGACAAGTTGCACGGGGGGTAGCTGGGCGTGGGGCTGTGACAGGCTGTGGGGTATGCTCCTGCCTAAGCCTGTTTCGTAGTTTTTTCAGTGGAGGGGGGGACAGGGGTCGTTGCAACAGCTGCTGGGTATTGGCATCAAAAAAAGATTCTTGTAAGAACTTAGGTCCTGTGACATACCTGACCGCTGTCTACCAGAGTTCCCTTTGGGAACAATGACCACCTGCAAGTGGGTGATGAATTCATATATTGGTTTTCCAAACACAAAAAAAAACGTAAGTTGCAGATGCAAAACCAGGCGCTGCTTCTCTACCAGAACGGAGACCTGCTGAAGGACTGTGTTTTTTGGCCTCCGGGTGTTCCTTACCGTGAGAGTGGCAGATACTGCAAGGCATGGACTGGTCAACAACACACAGGAAGGCAGAAAAGAGGGACAAATGGGTGCCTATACTGCCTATTTCTATGTTACGGTTCTGAGAACCCACCGTACGGGCGACTGTACGGGGCCAACCGGGGAATCGGGGATTCTCTTACGGGGGCATGGTTGTAGCATGGAGACCTGACTTGCAAAATTGAGGAATGTTTAGTCCACTACGGTCTGAGGTGCAAGGAGGTTCGCATGGTGGGGAGATAGAAACAATGTGACCCCACGTGAACATTGGAAAGTCCACCTGGTCTAAGGTCATAATCTCCAAACTCGACGTAGGCGGCGCGGCAAAATGCAATATTTTACATGGTTCACCTAAGCCCATCGGCAGCACCATACCTTGGAATTAGCTCAAATGCTAACATCCACATGGCACACCACACCTAACTGTAGAGCACACCCAATGGCTATATCTCCAAAAATAACAACCCTACCCTAGCATGTTCCAGAAACCCATGGGGAGATGGGATCAACCCCCACAATGGTTGTTCGGGTAAGGGGTTGTATGCTAGAAATTCAGCATACAATTCGTGGGCTGCAATCAGCCTGATAACAGGGAGCATGTGTACCTCAAAGAAAGCAGTGTAATGCACTTACTTTTTTTGGTTGTGTGTGGGGGGGGGGTATGTTGGGGTCTCCCCAACTCCCCCTCTTTGGCCATAACAATCCTGTATCATGTGGGAAATCACTGCATGGCACATAATCGGAACATGTAATGACATTGCGTGCATTGGAGGCACTTTCATGCTTGTTCTGTGATTTGTGAATTGTAATTCCATCGAATATTATTGCAATGCACTATTGTGCTCCCAGAGAACAACCAGACAGCATTAAGCAATGGCGCCGAGAATTGATTTGGATTTGGTGTTGTGATCTTCGAGGGTTTGGTTGGCGGTTCGGATCGTTCGAGATTTTGCAGGAAAGCTGGCAATACCATTATAAACGGTTAGGCCGAGAGAACCATGGTACATAATGAGAACGGCCCATGAATCATGACAGTGGCGGCAGGCCTGGTCAGGCGATACCTTCAGCAGAAAAATGGGGGCAAGGGCCATTGATCATGTGTTTGAAGAAGGGCACTGGGTCTTGGGTATACTGGGCCTTGCACAAGCTCATGCAGGTCTGTGGAGATACATGACTTCGCCAGGAGCGCACCAACCTGTGAGCCATTGCTGATCGCTTTGTATCGCAGCCATGTAGCGTAGAAGACCTCCAGCAAGGCTGGAGAGTGGGAGCAAGGGCCTGGTAGCAGGCGTGGTCTGGGACATGGTTTGCACCAAAAAACACCCCGATTTGTAACAAAACACCCCCCGCTTTGTACCAAAAAAGCCCCGTTTTGTCCCAAAAAAACCCCCTGTTTTGTACACCCCCCCCCCCATTTTTACCACCCCCCCCCCCTGTTTTAACATACCCCTTCCATCCCCCCCCCAAAAAACCCCCCCTTTTTACCAAAAAAAAAAGGGCAAAACCTTACCAAAAAAACCCCCTGTTTTTTGCCGACAAAACCCCCAAACACCCCCATTTCTTCCCATAAAACCCCACACACCTTACCAAAAAAGCCAAATGCTTGGGCTACCCTGTGAAACCCCCAACGAAGACTCTTACCAAACAACCCCCCCTTTTTTACCAAAAAAAAACCGAAACCTTACCAAAAAACCCCCGGTTTTTTTTACCAAAAACCCCCCGCTTTTTACCCAAAAAAAAAACACACTCCAAACCCCCAGCTTCTTACCCAAACCCCCCGCCCAAAACCTAACCAAAACCGCTTCTGCACCACTAAAGCGTTTGAACAACCCTACCACACCCTGCACCCATACGTAATTGCACCACAAACACAAAGAACGCCCACACAGAGTAAACCAATTGACCTTTTGTTGTTGCATGGATGTAGGGAAATGCACACCAGTAGATGCTGTGTTTTCTAGGCACTTAGTGTACCCGTAGTCACTTGGCTGCACCACATAAATATGTTACGTCAAGACAGGGGCCGTGCACCTGAAACACGCCACAAAAAAAAAGCAATGACCTACCAAAACAGCTGACTAGTCGGCAAATGATCGGTTGGTGTGATGCAGCGGACACCAGTGCATGACAAACGGCTCTCCATGCAACACTCACGACCACTACAACTAGCAAACACCGGAAACTCTTTGCTTTTGTCCGGGGAAGCATGTGCTTTGGCTTTCACCGGGTTGGACATGCACGCTATTATCTCTTTGCACGTGCGACTTTCGCAGATTGTCCACATCTCATCACACATCTCTTGGTCAGACGTCAGCCTACCACCATAGCCAGCAGGAACTGGAAACTGCTTCTTCCCAATTATGACAAAGGCGGGAGTGGGGATCGCTTCCTTATTTTTGCTATCAGAAACCTCCTCATTAAAACCTCCTCATTAGGTTGTGGCGCATCGTTGGTGGGAGAGCGGGTGCTACCCTTTTTCACCACAGCAGCCCATGTAGCCAACTTGGATGCATGTACATCAGCGGTGTAGTGGCTTCTCACCTGGCGGTCGGCCTTCCAACACCAAAGTGTGGGAGTCCGCAACTCAAGGGGCCACACTGAAGCGTGGGAGTCCGTATCCCCAACCCGAGGGGCCACACCGAAGCGTGGGAGTCCATAGCCCCAACTCAAGGGGCCACACCGAAGTGTGGGAGTCCGTATCCCCAACTGGAGGGGCCACACTGAAGCCTGGGGGTCCGTATCCCCAACCCGAGGGGCCACACCAAAGCCTGGGAGTCCGTCTCCCCCAACCCAAGGGGCCACACCGAAGCGTGGGAGTCCGTCTCCCCAACTCGAGGGGCCACAACGAAGAGTGGGAGTCCGTATCCCCAACTCCAGGGGCCATAACGAAGCATGGGGGTCCATATCCCCAACTCAAGGGGCCACAACAAAGCAGGGGGGTCCATATCCCCAACTAGAGGGGCCACAGGGAAGCTTGGGAGCCCATATCCCCAACTCAAGGGGCCACAACGAAGCATGGGAGTCCATATCCCCAACTCGAGGGGCCACACCGAAGTGTGGGGGTCCATATCCCCAACTCAAGGGGGAACAAGGAAGCGTGGGAGTCCATATCCCCAACTCGAGGGGCCACACCGAAGCCTGGGAGTCCATATCCCCAACTCCAAGGGCCACACCGAAGCGTGGGAGTCCGTCTCCCCAACTCGAGGGGCCACACCGAAGCATGAGAGTCCATATCCTCAACTTGAGGGGCCACAACGAAGCATGGGACTCCATATCCCCAACTCAAGGGACCACAAAAGAATTGTGGGTTTGAAATCTATGGCCAAAATCTGGCGGTTGAAATGGGTTTACCAGAAAAACCCCAGACCCCACCACGGAAACCACCAGTTCTTACCAAAAAACACCCGACCCCAAAAAGATGCAAAATGGGGGGTTTTGGGGGTAAAAAAAAGGCACGGGGGGGGGGGGGGTGGTTGGTGAAAAATGGTACAGATTGGGGGTTTTTTTGGTTAAAAAAAATGGGGCAGGGGGGGGGGGTGGCGAAAAATGGTACAATCAGGGTTTTTTTTGGTACAAAAACGGGGGGAGGTTTTAGTATGCACCGGGTATGCCCCTAACCGGGGCATTGCAGCTGTTTGTCAGGGCCCAAGACAGTTGTTGCGGCTGTTGCGGCATGGGTGGAAAATATCCATCATGCATCTACCTCTGTCCATATGTGTGTGCAAGACCGTGCCTAGAACCCCTGTGAAAGGGGCGGGGGGGGGGTCCTTACGAGATCATTCCGGGTACATGAATGCACTGAGGAGAGAGGACAACGTTGGGTCCTAATCCAGGCAGATGGGGTCATCACTAGTATTGCCCCTTGCACGTCGTCCCTTCTGCTTCT